>CM034154.1:51664083-52264083 GCA_019776745.2 Taxus chinensis | reverse complement strand
CTTGAAGAACATTCCCTACTTCACCGGAGAAAATTAGACTATTCCAGGTGATCATGTTAAAGATATTGCTAACCTTTTTGCAATCCATGAAATCAATGAAATGCAAGTGGCTGTCAAGTTACTAGCATATTCCTTCAAGGGTAAAGCATTACAATGGTTTAGGAGCCTTGGAGCTAGTTCTATCACAAATTGGAATCAGCTGTGTATTGCACTTCATGAGCAATTCGGAGAGAAGGAAGACAACTTGTCTCTTTTGGAGCAGCTGACGACTATCAAGAGAGCTCCTAATGAACAGCTGACCGATTTCAACTTCAGATTTCAAAAAACTTGGGAGAGGATTCCAGTGGCAGTCAGGCCAATAGCAGAAGGTGCTTTTCTATATTACCTTAAAGCTTTGAATTATGATATTTCTATGTTAATTCAATCTATGGGAGGAAAAACCTTGCCTGCTGCTTATAGCATTGCCATTAGAGCCAAAAACTGTCTTATTCAAGCTGGTAAACTGGCTCCTAGGCCTCCCATGCCCTTGTATCCAAACTTATAAAATCCAAGCACTAGTCAAGCACCCACTTTGGCTCCTGTTCCCACTCCTATAAATCAGAGTTCAAATGAAGCTTCCACTTCATCTCTAAGTGCCCCAAATGAGCTTCAAGAGGTCATGAAGCAATTGCAAAATCTAGGCAATGAGCTGGTTACTCTCAAAAGGCAACAAGCCCAAGGTTTCAGACCTTCTTATCAACCCCAAGCTCAGCCTAATAGACATCCATACCAACCACAAAGACCACCTAATCTAGCTACAAATATGAATCAAATAAGGCCTCCTGCCAATAGACCATTCCAGCCCTATAATCCAAATGCCATATCTACCTCTAAGGCATTAGTGCCAGTCACAGAACAAAATTTCTCAGGAATATGATTGGTGTTTTCCATGCAATGAGCCTCGTAACCAATCCATGTGCTTCAATGGTGCTCTCAATCAAGCATTGATGGTGACAACTACTGGTGTGGAGGGCGAGGGCAGTCAAGTAAATAGTCAACAACAAGAAACATTCCAATAGCAATCAGCCGCAAATGACACCACATTGGTGAACTGGAAAGTAGAAGATTTTTGTGGCATGAATCAAGCAGTTTCTCAAGGTGTTTCAGCCAACACAAGGTCAAAGAGGAGAAATCTGGGTGAAGAACAACCATTAGCCCCAGCAAATCCACAACCTCCCATGGCTCCACAAGTAGTTGGCAAGCAAAATCCAATTTCAAATGCACAAGGGCAGCCAAGAACAGCTCCTAAGCCAACTCAAATGTCATCTGTTGTTGCCCACGTACAAGGAGTAAATGTGCAAACCAAGGGACAGCAGAGAGATCCTTCATCACCATTCAATATCATTGATCAGATGAAGAAGACAAACGTCAACATATCAATGTGGGAATCCCTATCTATCCCAGGCCAAAGAGATCTGCTGCAAGCTGCCATGAAGGATTGGCCAACTTCGAATCAGTAGGTTCAGACGCAAGACAAAGTGCTTACAAATTCTGCCCAGCCTGAAGGAAGTCATGGAGGAAAACAAGGTAAAATGTTGAAGCCCCACCTCCTTTCTATGTTTCATTAATCATTGGAAATCAGCTAGTACACAATTACATGATTGATTTCGGGGCAAGTAGTTCTATCATGCCCAAAAAAATAGCTGATCAGCTAGGGCTCCAGTATGAAATCATGTCCAAAGGGGTAGTGCAGTTAGATGGAACAACAATAGCAACAGTTGGAGTGATTAGAAATTTGAGTCTTACCTTGCATGCATGTCCAAATGTTGTTGTTTTACAAGATGTATCAATCATAGACCTTCCACCACTCTTTTCCCATTGCTTGTCAAGGGACTTCACAGCCAAGATTGGGGGGTATTTGTTTGCTGATTGCTCTCACATGCTATTTAGAACGAGGTATGGAACCAAAGCCACAATCAGGTCTAAACCTATTGCAAAATTTCACATTGAGCCTTACACTCCAAGTCATATTAATGCCAATTGCTCAGCATTTGATCAAGAAGATCACCCTAGCACTGATGAGGCTGACACCAAGGTTGGAAGTATCCCGTATTTGACTCTTTATGAATTGGCAAGCAAGGTGCATGATTTTGATCCTTATCAATAAGTAGAAGAATCTGAGCTAGGGGTTTATTGTTTACATGAAGAGAATCAACCTCTCCCCAGCATCACCAAGCCAGATCATAAGGACAAGAATGAAGTATGGAAGTTGTTCTTTGATGGATCAAGGAGTAGGCAAGGTGCAGGAGGAGGAGCTATGCTCGTTTCACGACAAGGTATAAGATATTACTCAGCCTTCCGTTTCCAGATTTCCTATTCAAATAACACTGTTGAATATGAAGCCTTGGTGCAAAGGATACATCGGGCAATCAAGAAGAGCATAAAGAACTTGGAGGTGTTTGGAGATAGCGAGCTAATCGTCAACCAAGTTAGGGGACAACATGCTACAAAGAACGAACTTGCTGAAGAGCTACAAGAATAGAGTATGGGACCTCATTGAGGATTTCAAAGATTTCAACATTGTGTCCATACCCAGGAGGAAAAATGAAGTCGCAGATATGCTCGCAGCAGTTGGAGCGACGTTTGATGTGGTTGACAACATCAGAAGGGGAAAAACACAGCCATATATCCATGTGATTGTGAGGCTGGTAGTTCTAGATAATAATATAAGCTGGCAGGTGTTTGAGAACGATCAACAGATCGTCAATTTTTTACAAGAAGAAGCTGAATTCTCAGCTAGGAATCAGGACAGACTAGTGCAGCAGTATGGGGATCCAGTAGTGCAGCTACAGACAAACAAGCTTCCCAAGGGTTTAGTAACGTTGGAGTCTATCTTCAACCCTAACGACTAGTTCCGTAAGGAAAAGTCTAACATACAGGTCAAGAGAGAAGATTCAGAGCCAATTCCGGTTGGGGAAGGCAAAACACTTCAAATTGGTAAAGTGGCCACTGAGCAGGAGAAATCAAATTTCATACAGCTTTTCCAAGAATTCCCAGATGTCTTCACTTGGAGCTATGAAGACTTGAGAGGATTCAATCCGAATTTGGCACAACATACCATAGAATTAGATCTAGATGCTAAGCCCATCAGGCAGAAGCAGAGACCTGTTAACCCTCACATTGAGCCTCTAATGAAGAAAGAGATAAATAAGCTAATAGAGGCAAGCATTATATTCCCGATCAAGCACTCAAGCTGGGTTGCAAACTTGGTTCCGGTTAGGAAGAAGAGCGGAGAAATCAGGTTGTGTGTGGACTTCCAAGACCTCAATAGGGCATCTTTCAAGGATCATTACCTGCTTCCTTCAATGGAACAAATATTGCAAGTAGTATCCGGTTCATAGAGATTCTCTCTCTTAGATGGCTACTCAGGGTATAAGCAGGTGTGGTGAAAGAAGATGACCAGTTCAAGACGGCTTTCACCACAAAATGGGGGACCTATGCCTACAAGAAGATGCCATTTGGGCTATCAAATGTTGGGGCCCACTTTCCAAAGGGAAATGGATATGGCATTCAAGGGGTTGATCAAAAAAATAGTTTTGATATACCTTGATGACATCACTGTATTCTCCAAAAATGCAGTGGATCACCTTTCTCATCTGAGGTAGGTGTTTCAGAGGTGTAGAAAATTTCGGAGTGTCTTTAAATCCCAAGAAGTGCATCTTTCTTGCACACGAAGGAAAACTTCTAGGCCATATCGTCTCGAAAGAGGGACTGACAATTGATCCAGAGAAGGTTAAAGCCATAAGAGAATTACCATTGCCAAGTCACAAGAAGGCTCTTCAAAGCTTCTTGGGAAGGATTAATTTTGTCCACAGGTTTGTCCCAGATTTTACAGCCCTTGTCAAGCCCATCACCAAAATGTTGAAGAAGAGCATGGCTTTCAAATGGAAAGCAGAAGGCAAGGAGAGTTTTGAGGCAATAAAAGAAGCTATCTCTCAAGAACCGACTCTCATCAACCCAGACTTCTCCAAGGATTTCATCCTCTATGCATTTGGAGGTGATGACACTATTTCTGCCATTCTAGTATAGCAGAACAAAGATAATCATGAGCAGGCGATTGCCTTTTTCAGCCAGAGCCTAGATGACTATGCGAGGTGAGGTACTCTTTTATCGAAAAGCATGTCCTTACAGTAATCAGAAGCTTGAATAAATTCAAGAATTTAGTCTCAAACAATAAGGTCCAGTTGTTGGTCTCACACGCTAGAGATAAGGACTTCCTCCTCAACAAGGATTTGAATGAGAAAAGGGCAGGTTGGATTACCCGTGTCATGGAATATTACATTGATATCAAGATCACCAAGCTGGTAAGAGGGAAAGGACTGTGTGAGCATCTGGTTTTGGGGAAGCAAAAGGAAGTATGCAATGAAAGAAGAGGTTGTTTTGATAGTCCAAGGACAGCCATGAGCCGAGTGGCAATCAAGAAGAAGACAATGCTTCCCCCAACTCCCTGCTAGACCCAAGATATTATGCACTTCCTACAGCACAGGCCTATGCCCTCCAGAGATGAACAAGACCTAAGAGGAGACACTTTAGGTTGCAGGCTATCCCGTATGCCATTGTTGATGGAGTTTTGTTCAAGAAAGATGTGAATGGAGTGCTGTTGAGATGCATTAGCACAAATCATATTCAAAGGGTATTAGAAGAGTTCCATGATGGACCCGCTGGTGGTCATTTTTCACCAAGAATGACAGCTCTAAAAATCATGAAGGCTGGTTATTATTAGCCTAAAATCTTCATTGATTGCTATGCATGGATTCAAGAGCTGTAAGAATTGTGCATTCTTCACAAGAAAAGAAAGACTTACTGCCCTTCCATTGCATCCAATCTCAGTTGACTAGCCATTCATGAAATGGGGTTTGGACTTCATTGGAGTCATTAATCCCAATTCAAGCCAAGGGCACAAATGGATTTTGACAGCCACAGACTACTTCACTAAATGGACAGAAGAAGTAGCACTCAAAGAGGAAAATGAGTCCAACATCTTATACTTTTATGAAGGAATAACAACCAGATTTGGTGTACCTGCTACAATAATCTCTGATAATGCATTGGCATTCATTGGATCTAAGGTGACTGAGTGGGCTGTCAAGAATGGTATTTACCTAAGCACTTCATCGAACTATTACCCTCAAGGTAATGGCCAGGCCGAGTCTACAAACAAGAACTTGTTGAGGATCATTAGGAGGAATCTTGATGAGAATCAGAGGGCTTGGCATACCAAGCTGAAATCAGCCTTATGGGCTGATAGGATCACTTCCAAAAGATCCACAGGTAATTCTCCATTCAGGCTTGTCTATGGAAGAGAAGCAATCTTGCCCATGTCACTTGAGCTGCCAACATTGGAACTCATGAAGTAGCTAGAGTTGCTTCAATTTGCGCCCATGGAGGTGAGGTATGTAGAGTTGATGGAGTTGCAAGAGATCAAAAATCAGGCATCCCAAGTAATGGAAAAGGATCAAGCTTTGATCAAGAAGACCTTTGAAAGAAAGGCCAAGGATAGATCTTTTCAAATTGGAGATCTAGTGTTGAAATGGGATGTGGACAGAGTAAAACTGGGAAGGCATTCAAAATTTGATGCCATTTGGAGTGGCCCATACATGGTCACGAAGTACAAGAGCAGCAATGCTTTCCAATTGGCCTCATTGGAGGGTGAAAGAACTGCAGATTCCAGTCAATGGAATCTATCTCAAGCGGTGCTTCTAGAGGGAAGTTCACTACCTCTATAAATATTAGATTTAGATTTTCTTTCCTCCAAGTGCTTGTGCACATTGTTTTGCTGTAGGTTAGTCTTCATTTTTCCTGAAGTGCTTTGGCACAGCTTACTATCCATCGGAGATGTTTAGCAGTCCTTGCTTTCATCAGGTGACATTCCATCTTCCTCCTTACACATTCTGAGTTAGTTGAGGGTTCTAAACAGAATAGTTGATGACTCCATGCCCAATGGACTGCTTCAGGCTACTGGTCTTTTCTACCTAGAAGGTAGGTATCCCCCACTGAGTCGCCAAATTGTTATCCAAAATTCACCCCCCCAAAGGGTTAATTCGATAACATGCATCAGAATTCTCAAGTCCTAGGTAAATGGATTGATTCAGGGCAAAAATCATATTTCTAGGGTCCCCTCAAATTTTTTCCAAGTCCCCTGTCCGAGAAAGGAAAAGAGAAAGCTCTGCGGAAAGGTGGAAAAAACTGGCAAAAACAAGCTTGAAACAGGAAAAATCGTGAAAATTGGCTAAGTCCCAGTCCTCGCATAAGTTGGAACAGTTGGAACATCAAGGCGCGGTTCGGCCGAAAACCCTCCAGGTGGCCCGCGAAGCAAAGGGACATCTGGGAAAAATGGACGTGAAAGGCGCAAACCGACTGTTTCGGCCGAAAAGGGGAACTTTTGCAAAGGAACAATTGCGTCGTCGGGACGCGTGGGAGGCGGAAAGCCGGTTCGGCCGGAGGAGAAGAAAATAGACTAAGCATTTGGGACATCTGGGCTGGGACAGTTGGGACAAATGGACGCGAAGGGCGCGAACTGCCCGGTCTTCAGCTGAAATGGGGAACTTCAGCACTGGGACATCTGGGACAAAGGGACACATGGGATGCGGAATGCTGAAGGAGCCGAAAGCCAACCAAGCAACGCCATGTTTCATCGGCCAAATGAGGGACAGGGAAGCCCATTTCGGGCGGATCGGAGGTTTCTGTCCCAAAATAGCACTGGGACATCTAGGAAAAATGGATGTGGTGGGCGTGAAAATCCGGCAGACCCGAATACTAATCAAATCACAACACGTGTCACGAGGGAGAAAGTCCAGAGGTCAAAGGGTGAGGTTTCAAGCACTGACCTGAACCAATGAAATAGTGCCATGTGTCCAAGTTTAAAGGCCCACAAGGAAATTTCAAAGGAAAGCTTGTGGAAAGGTGGAGGAGAGAGAATTGCTCAGTGAATCAGAGCCTGCCACATGTCATCCAAGTGGCAGAGCATGGGGAAAGTTCAAATATTTTTCCCGCCGACCTGTTTTTGCCTGTTTTTTCCCTAAATCTTCATATCGCCATAACTTTCGATCCAGAGCTCAGATTTTCACATTTTTTATATTAATGGAAAGCTGGTGAAATTCTCTACATGATTCCAAGGTTAATATGGCATTTTGGTTCATTTTGGAGAGATAAAATTGAGAAATGCCTCTAGCATGAAATAATGGACAAAAGTAATGCTTCAACAACCAACTTTAATGCAGTAGACAGTTCGCCGCTTCTGTTAGATAGCCCACCGTTTTGCCAGGATCCGCCGCTTCTGCCATAATGAGATGATTTTAAGTGCAACCTAGAAGTGGTTGGGGTAGATTATGGATTTCCTCTCTCTTCCCTCTCTCATTCTTTCTATATATTGATAAGAGGAGCTTCTTTCAAAAGGTCAAACATTTTCTGTTTTGCTCCTCCCTTCTTCTCCTATCAGGCGAATTTGTGGAGTTCGAACCTCCCATTTGAAACTGTAATACGATTTTGCCTCTTAGCATTTTGTAGTGTACTGTATCAATCTTTAGAGCAAGTAATACATTTCTGTGGATGATTCTCAACCCTCTCTATGTTCATTTTGCATCCTTCTGGTCTTTCACTGCAAGTTATGTTATCTGTGCATGATCTGATATCACATTTGAATGGTCTGTGTTTACTGGCAAGATAGGTGTTCTTCATTCCTTGATGCATCACCTCTATTAGCTTAGATTTATTTTTATGCATCTTCTTACCCTATCTCCTTGGCAGATTAGATTAGGTTCCGAGCAAACCCTCTGCATATTTCGTGTGCATCTGAACAGAGGAATAGGAACCATCCTTCTCTAGAGAATCCTTTCTCAATTTTCAAGTCCCACACTTGGAGAAAGGATTCAATGTTATGAAATCACACTGGATGATAGTATGGTCAACCTAGAAACCTGACCAGCATCCAGGGGTGCTGTGATTTTGCACTAACAGTAAGGAGATAAAGGGAAATCATGGAGAAATTGCCAGGAGAGTTGTGTTGGTAGACCATTTGAAGTGACCCTATTGAAAATATGCATTAAGAGGAAAAAGGAATATTGATAGCAAGATAAGGCCACATTATAAATCAACATACAAAGGTTGGAAAAGCACATAAAACATAAGGTAGGTGAAGGCAAGAGTCACGAGGATAGAAGAAATGCCTTTGGTGCTAATAACATGCACACAAGAGTCTTCTGCCAAGATGGATTGTTTGCATGCCAGAAGATTGGAAAAGTGTCCACATAAGAATTGGGTGCATAAGGGTGCTAAAGTCAAGATTTGGTTGAAAAATCCACTTTAAAGATTATTATACGATGGTAGGTAGCCTAGCCTTTAATGCGTAAAAGTGAAAAAAGATATAAATACAAGAGAGGGCACTTCATTATTTTACTTTGCGCATATGAGAAAAGCTATTTTATTTTTAGAGCTATGGTTTCAAGAAGTGACTCATGCGAAGTAAAAACACCAGAACTTGAGTGCAATAAGTCCATTCGATCTACAAACCATAACAGAAGTGATTCACAGGTATAGGAAGCTTTCAGGAGAAGCGCCACAGTGAAAGGAAGAAATCAGAATTAGGGTTAGAATTTTAGGGCACAAGGTGCAAGAGGAATCCCTTGCCAATTCATGTTTTAAGCTGAGATGAAAGAAAAGGGTGAGATGACGGCCACAAAACCAACCAATAAACAAGAATAACAATCTAAGAAAGGAAAGGGTAAAGGAAAGGGTAAGAGAAAACAAGAAGAAGTACCGGTTGAAACAAATGAGGAGTGGTACTCAAAGATGTAATACCCAGATGGAGTGTTGCTAGGGCATGAATGGGAGTCCCACATAAGGAAAATGACCATAATCAACTATAACCATTAATCAAGTACAATTGAAAATGAGATGGCGCTGGAGTTGGTGAGCCCAATAAACAAACAAACATCAGATGGGTTGCTGATTTACAGTGACAGGGTCAAAGTAAAAATGGAGAAGGCGGGACTTCTGCAACTTTATGAGTTTCCATATTTTGGGAAGCCTGAGCGCTTGTATCAGTGGCTAATGGCATGTTTCCATGAGGAATTCTTTTGTTTCGCAGGGCGCAAAATACCCATAACTCCCCAATTGATTTCGCGCCTCACAGGCCTAATCTATGAAGGGGACGCTTTGGAAGATGACCTCCAGGATGAGGAGGCAATCATGGAAACCATTGCATCCCAGGAGTACAAAAAGGGATTGAGGTACTATGACATCTCATACATCAGCGATTCGGTGATAAAGATGGCCACGCACCTCATGTCCAAGTTAAATGGACAAGAAAGGTGGACCCAGGTGAACAAGCCCTGGTTGAATGTCTACAAGAAAATTACACAAGGCACCATCTACAACCTCTCCAAGTATATCGCAGATGAAATTATAAGTAACACGGAGGAGGGAGGTAAGATCCACTTTGGTAATGTTCTATTGACCATAGTGTTTTCAGAAATTAGAGTGTCAGATGCATCTGACAAGTTTGTTTGGGAGTACCCTGCTGAAAACCCTTCACCTGCGAAGAGGTTTGAGAAATACACATGCGACTCCTAGACAGTAGTACATAAGGCGCACTTGGAAAAATGGTATAAACACCTAAGGAACGCATTTGGGGTTGAATGGTGGATTTCAGAACAACTCCCAGCAACAACCAGAGGAGAGGTAAAGTTTGTAGTATACCAACATTTCTGCATTGGCAGATTTAATTTAACCAACGGCACCTAGGGTCCTTGGTGCAAGCTCCCCTTCTCCTTAACCATGCAATTATTTTAGGTAGGAGTGAATAGATTCAAGGAATCAAATAAGCTAAACCTGGATCTTTCCAACCTTGACAGAGAACATAGAGAGATGAGAAAGAAGTTGGTGTACCCAGAAAAGCACGCGTACGTTGAAAGATACATTTCACATGATGTACACATTGTAAGGCCTTAAACCTTACCTATTGCTGAGAGTAATGTTGTGAGGATATACCTATGCATAAGGCCAAAGTTTGAGAAGGGCGTGTATGTGGACAATGAAATATCCATTCTTGATGACTCTACTGATAGGAAGAAGCACGCACCCAAGAGGAAGGAAAGAGAAGAGCGGGAGGAGCCAAGGATGGTGGAGAAGTAGGTTGTAGGTACCGCCGCTGGGGCCAAGTACCTACATTCGAAATAAAAAAGGAAGGTGGTCAAGGTGAAGACCGCCAAACTAGCAAACCCACCAACTCAAGAAGAATCTTCTGATGAAGAATAAACCACATCCCCTACACCAAAGTCTTCAACGAAGGAAGAGGAGAGAAAGGTAGAAGAAGTAGAGTCAAAAGAAACAAAAGGTTTGAACAACTATAAAGGTGAGAAGGATGAAGATGAAAAAGAAGAGCCTGAGGTAAACCAAGAATTGATTGATGTGCATGACTCAGGGGAGGAAGATGGAGAGGAAGCAAATGATGCATTCATCTTTGTGTGAAGGATGGGCACCCAGGAGGAAGAAGGAACAAAAGACGAAGAAAGGAGTGAGGAGGATAGTGCCAAAGAACCAAGTATGCCAAAGCTCATAAGAGGAGGAAATAAATGAGAAAGAGACAAGGGAGGTAGAAAAGATTATTGAAACCTTGGTCGATGAAGAGCCGGAACGCAGCGCGGACCTACTGCTAGGTGAGTTCAAGGAGGAGCAGATGGAGAAAAGCATCAGAAGCACTAAGGGGACCATACTAATGGTACCTGTTCTCAAGGGTGTGTGCATGAGAAGTAAGCACTCGAGAGGAGAAAGGGTGGTGATGGGTTATGATAATAACCCCAATAACATATTGTGCATGCTTTTCCAAAGTACCATTCCAACCAAGGAACTCATAGGGATGGAATCCTTTGATCTTGAGGGTGGATACCAGTGGACAAGGAAGATTCTTTTATGGGATTTTGAATACCACCTGGATGAGCCTGAGTTCGAAGTAAGTCATGGGGATATAATGGCACTATCCGAGACAAATGGGGTCAACCCCATTATAAACGCACAATAACTATCAAATGAGCAAGTGTGTAACGCGATCAACAAAATCTCCGTGGAGGTAGAGGCTAGGATTTTTGACAGGAGTGACAGGGTTAAAGTCCTAGAATACCTAATGGAGAAAAAGGAGGAAGAGATAGCTGAGTTAACAAAGGGCCTCAGCCTAGAAAAATTGATCACCACTCAGTTGCAATGGGAATTAAAGGAGGAAAAAGCCAAGGTGCATGAGGTGCACAAGAAGGTGGATCTCATTTCACATGCTATTATCTTGAAGCACCTAGACCTTAACCCTCCCCCGCAGAAGTATGGTTCTTCTTTGGAGTGCCTTAAGGACTTAACTTAGATCCTCACCATGGAAAGGCAGCCCTTGGCCTTAGAGTCTGTTGAAGATGTAGCTACGTGCTTGGTACAAGAAGACAAGCTGAAGGTCATCACACTCATTATAGAATACAACAAGGTTCTTGCAGACATAAAGATAGCCACCCAAACCATCCGGGTCATATACGACCATTGCGCAGATCAAGACAAAGTGACAAGCATGCTACTTGCCAATGATGAAGTGGAGCTGAAGGACTTTAGGGAAAAGAACAAGAGCAATAGAGCAAAATGGGAAAATATCATGGCTGAGGTAGAAAAGAAATCAGAAGCTATTGAGATCCTATGGGGCTCAATCAAAACCCAACTTAAAGAGCTATACACAGTTATCACAAGGAGAATGGATGACTTGGAAGATTTGGAAAAGGAAATGGAAACAATGATAGACACCCTGAGCACACAAGGAGAGGGAGTAACTTCCGATGAGGTGAACACATTGGTTGGTGACCTTTGCAAGAGAGTGCAGGATGAAGTCAGCACATGGGATACACTGGAGGCTGACCTAAGGCAGAATTTTCCCCTCTTACTTATTTAACTAATACAATTTTTCCTTTATTCTTTCTCTCCCCTATTCTTTATTGTTTCCCTTCATTCTTTTCCAAGGCAAGGCCTTGCCATTTGTATTTTATTATTTAAGATTTTCTGAGGGTGGAGAACAGGTGAAGTGTGGGGTGATGTTGGGCCCATGAAATATCTACCAAGTCATGATGCCACATAAGTGCACGTGGTTGGAGGAAGTGCGCTACATAAGGCGCGTAATGTAGGGTTGAAAAGGGGTTTTTGTTGAACCTAGGATGCGTGCCAACAAACCAGAATTTGAGACTTATCCATTTTTGGCTTTTCAGGAAGAACTCATGAAAAATGTGTTCTGAATGGATAAGATTCCAACCTAGTGACTGGGTGACCTGGAAGGAATATACTTTGTGAGAGAAGATCCTAAAATCTCATCATGACACGGAATAGTGGGCGCAAGCCTAGAAAATCATGCGTCGAGGATGATTCACACATTGACACTTGGTGTCATATCTGAGGCCGTAGAAGAGTTTGTTAGCACTTCAGATGCCTATATATACACATGCCCATGGTAGAGAAAATAGACACAAGTTAGGAAGCGGAGTGCTGCAGAATTACTGCATTAACTAGGATATAATTGGGTAGATGGATATAGGAAAGGATGTATTAAGAGTTTGGGGATATAAATTTATGTTTTGAGAACCTACATGTATGGATTTAGATATTGTGCATGACTGTGGTCTGCCATTCTATGATGTTTTGTACTAAGCATTAGAATAATATGATAAGGTTACCAATTGTACTAAATCAAGATCTCTTTTCTATTATCATTTGCATCTTTTCTTTATAGTCTTTGTTCTTTTATGCTCATGAACCATGTTTAAATTCTAAGTCTCTTGTGGATTTATTACTTCTAAGTTCTATTAAATCTGTCAAGTGCTTGCTGTTGAAATGACTGAAAGGGTATAGAAGTCATTCTGAGCTCTATGGCTTTTCATGTCTCTTAAAACACCAAGAAAATAATGATGGTTCCACTAGACTCACATAAAGGAGAGAATTGGCTCCCTCTCGCATGCCTCAGGTGAGCACCAAGTGCCCACTAGGTGATAGGCTGGCATGCATGGGGTTCCCTTGTTCTTTGGTGGGTACAAAAATGAATACACTTTTTCATCCCAATCTTTCCTTTCAACATCACATATTTTTGTCAATGTCTATCCCAAGATCTTGATGAAATTATTTTTAGTACCATTAGCTTGAGGGTGATAAGGAGTAGTTTTATGGTGTTCCACCATAAAATTTTCCAATAGGATCCTTATTGTATCATTCAAAAAAAGATTTCCTCTATCACTTTTCAAGCTTAAAGGACATTCATACCTGCTAATTATGTTTTCCCATAAAAATATTTCTACTATAGCTATTGTAAAATCCTTTGTAGATGTTTCCTCTTCCCAACTTTTAAGATAGTTTGTACAAGTTATAATGTAGCACGCACCAGTCCTACGCGTGGGTGGTGAAATATGACCTACAAATTCAATAACACACTTCTCAAAAGGCCTAGGGCTTACAATACTCCATAATGACATCTCATATCTCAATCCAATCTTTCCAAGGCATTTGTAATGGTCACATGCCTTTACATACTCTTTGGTATCCTTTTAAAATGTCTCCCACAAAAGTCTAGCCATTAGAATCTTGCATGTGGTGGCATCTCTACTATAATGTCCTCATGTTATCCCATCATGAGCTTCCTCCATAATCACCTTGCGCTCATGCTCCAGAACACAATGGTGCATGACTTCATCATGTCCCAACTTGTATAAATCTCCACCAATTAACTTATACAGTGTCACATGTATTACAAGATACTTCTTCTCTAAGGTTTTTATTCCTTCAAGTGCCTGTCCAGTGCGAAAAAAGAAGGAAATATCCTTAAGTTCTATGGGAGCGCGGTTCAATCTAAAAAATTGTGCATCTAGCATAGTGTCTTCAATGCTCTGCATGTCCTCACCAGAATTAATCCTTGATAAGTGGTCAAGCCCTGAATTACTCTTACCTGGCTTGATAACAACTGTGAAGTTAACTTCTTGAAACAAAAGTATCCATATGCATAAGCACCCTTACAAGATAGGTTTGTTGACCAAGTACTTGAGTTCCATATGATATATATAGAAAATGAATTGGGTTGCCAACAAGTATTATCTGAACTTATGCAGCACATAGATCATAGACAAATATTTACACTCAGTATTTGTGTAATTTTTCTTTGTGGGTGTCAACTTCCTAATTGCAAAGAAAATAGGATGGTCCATAATGTCTTCCCCTAGATACATTAACACTGCACCAATTTCCATACCATATGCATCAACGTGGACATGGAAGGGCTTATCCCATGAAGAAAAATGCAATATATGTGTAATATTTAACATTTCCTTCAATGTCTCAAATGTTTGCCATTGCACATCACCCCAATAGAATTTCCCTTTAGCATTCAATAATTCCTCCAAGAGCGCAGAAACCTTTGCATAACATTTACCTATAGTATCCTATGTGTCCCAAAACTTCATGCACCTTACTCTGATTTTTAGGCTCTTCTAAACCCAATATTACAGCTATCTTGGCTAGGTTTACCAACAATCCTTCCTTGTAAATTATATGCCCAAGTAAAGTACCAAAAGGTGTTGCAAATATGCACTTCTTAATGTTGAGGGAGATTCTCAACTTCCTTCACCTCTCAAACATGAGCCTTAGATTATCACAATGATCCTTGACTAAACCGTACATTGTCCAATCATCCATATATACCTATAAGAACTTTTGAGTGAAATCCTAAAAATCCTACACAATAATCCTCGAGAACACTACTAGCACATTTTTAAATCCAAAAGGCATAATTGTATAAGAAAACTTCCCCACTCAGTAGTGAATTTGGTCTTCTCTTGATCTTATTTCACAATGTGCACCATTGATAACCTAGAAATCTATTTGTAAAAGAGTATATCTCATGCCCAGGAACTCCTTCAAGGATTCCCTCTGTGAAAGGGGTGGGAAAGTGATCTATAACACATGAAACATTTAGCTCCCTATAATATACATAAATCCTTATTGTACCATCCTTATTAATGCTTATGACCATGGGGCAGACCCATTTAGATTCTTCAATAGGCTCAATTATTCCAGACTTGAGAATTTTATCAATTTCTTCTTTCTCCTTAACATGCAGATTATGATTCATCCGGTGAGGTATCTTCCTAACAGGGAACGTGTATTCTTTCAGCTTTATCTTCATCTCACCTAAAGAAGGATGCACACCTTTCATTTCATGATACCCCCATGGGAATAAGTCCTTAAAGTTACGCAAGAGCTCAATAATCTTATATACCTCCTTCTATGTCTAATAATCATCAATTGTTTCTTATTTGGGCTCTTTGTTTGTACCAATTTTAACCTTCTTTGTCTTTATGGAACCGTAATAAGTGTGTGCCTTTTCATCTGTAGAATCCATTACCTCGTGTGCATATTCAATGTGCAGAACATCTAGATTGTCAAATTCTTCTTCATCTATCATGTAGACCAATTTTCCCTTTTCTTTTTCCTTCTAGGTGCAGACCATCTCTTCTTCAACTGTTTCCTCAAAATCAAGGCACGCCTCAAGAACAGGTTCCCTAAATAACTCCAGCATGATTTCTTTAGATTTCACGTTATCCCCTAAAGTGATGAGCTTCATGATCTACAATGTTGTGTGGACTAGAGGCTTAGTAGAAAAACAATTGACGGTTTGAATCATACTTATAGTCATCTCTTGTTAATTCATGGTCTCTCTTTTCAGTTCTATATGGACATACCATAAGCATGCACAATGACGCAATGTGGAGTAAAAATTATGTACCTAAAGTGATGGTGGTAAATACTCCTTTCCATGTGCCCAAGATCTCTAACACTCCTGGACGTGATGAGAGGTAGGAGACTTCCCATGAAATTTTCATGTTTGTACAGGTACATTTCTCCTAGTAAACTTGGAGGAGAAAACAATTCTCACTTCTAACCACTCCAAAAGGCCATTTATATGTGTTTCCCACCAACACATTGCTGTCCCATGCAAGGTATAGACCTGTATATTTCTTTGATCCACTTCATTCTGTCACTCAGTGTCCATGTTGCATAGGAATACATCGGGGTTACCCTCACTAGTGTACCTTAGTACCTAAGTAAATCCTAAATTCCTCACCATGCGTGGCCTAATCATCCTTGTGACTCTTCCTTTGACATCGCACCCAAACATCTCATACATTCCATGAGCCCAGCTATCACAAACGACACTAGTAGTGTCACTCATAGACTGTGTATCTTCCCAATGAAGAATGCCCTCCTTGGATGGTTCTAAATTCTATAGATTGTGCACTAACTGCACATATATTCTTTCGAGCTCCTCCTCGCCAATGGCTCAACATAGGGATCATTCTTATTTTCAAACATAAGTATAATCACACACTCCTCATCATTCTCAAAACTTAGGTACCTTTTATTAAAGTGTAAATTTGTATTGTTCTCCTAGCACTCGGGTTGACCATGTACTATTGGAAAATTATCATCTTCAGAAAGTTTCAAAACCTCAAATTCTCTAGTAAAATTGGCCCCTGAATAGTAATAGATACATCCTTCAGTACCTCAATAGGCATATTCCTAGTTTTATTCACCATATACAGAACATTTGAAGATGTCTACAATTTTGGTCTACCCATATGATTATAAGAATCCAGAGTTATCACATTCACTTTTGCACCTGTATCAATAAGAATGTTATGTAATAACCACCCATCAATTATTACATCAAGTTTAATCTCTTTATCAAATTCATGATTCTGAGGTGGTAGATTTTCATGAAGTATCTATCTTTCATGCTCAATTCCAATGTGACATTTTCTCGTAGCCATTCTCTTAATAGGGGAATGATGTTTTCCTAATGTAACAACTTACAAACCTCTTTCAGGTCATCCACATCCTTCTGCGAGAGTTTAAACTTCCTTACACAATCATTTTCATGTGCATGTTCTTCCAAGCACTACATCTCTCTTTGGATCTCCCTGACGACATCCATGGTATCCTGGTATACTTCCTTTTAGTCTGTAGCATCTAGATACTTAACATGCACCACTTCCTCCCTTACAATGAGTGGTTTATCCTTTAGACGCTTGCGTACGCACACATCCTCAGCATTTGTTGTGACTATTACTGTCTGTAACTCAAGATCAGGTGTCTTCTTAGGCATCCATTGATCAGCAACAATGCATTGTACCTTTATCATTTCCATGCCCTTTTCCTTCTTCTGAGTCTTACACATGTGTTCATACATCTCTGGACAATCTTCTAACTTGTGTTGTTTCCCACACCATGAGCAAAGATTATTTTGAGGGCACTTGTGTTGATAGTGATAAGGGGATCCACAAGTATAACAAGTTCCTCTAGAAATCCTCCTCTTCCACTGCCACAACCTCATCTACTATATCCTCCACATAAGCCTCTATTCCAGTTATCCCCATGTTTGTGCCCTTCATGAGTATGGATTTATTTTATTTTTGATACACTCACCACACTAGTTTGGTACACTCTTGTCTGAATGGATTTTTAAATATGATCAATCAATCTATATTCAATGGTTTCATGAGTTTGGGACTTGAAATATTACAATACATAGATACCTTCTTTGTGAGCGCACACTGCAAAATAGGGAAATCTCGAACATCATGATTTAGGTGAGATAAGTCACAATCTAATAGTAATGTGTGCACTTCCTTGAGTGGGAAACTATCTTTCGTATGTCCCACTACTTCACAATCTCTGCACAATATCCCACTTTGAGTTTCATGTGCTAAGTTAGCAGAAAGATTCTCCAACTATTTTTCCATAGCTGCAATCTGCACCTCTAAGAATGGGCTCACTCTGGTATCAACACTTCCAACATCCTTAGCATGTGTAGTAGCTTCCAAAGGATCTTGCAGATCCACATAAGTTTTATGAGAGATTTCTTTGTGGAATGGAGTCAGTAATCCTCCAAAAAACCATTGTGCATGTTGAATCAAATGAATGTCATATGAAAATATTGATAATAAAGTCTCGAAACATGCATCAGAAATGCTCACACTTTCAGCTAATCCATGTTTTATATCCTTTAGCATGCTAATGCTCTATTTCTCAAATTTCATAATGTGAAATTCTACTAGAAACATAGAACATAAAGCCTCATAATCCACCATAGTCTGATGTGGGTCATACTTCCTATACCAGTTATGCCTGCAACCTTGAAGAATAGTAGAAATTTGACTTACTTTCCTGTTTGAGGTTGTAATTCCTTTTGCGTGCCATAGTAATTCACACTTATGCACATGCTCGGATACATTTTCAATACCTCTATATTCTAAAAAATAGAGAAACATCTCGTAGTAAACCTGCTAAGGTTGATGTGGGGGTTTCTAGGGATGTGGGCCTTGTCCACCAGATCCAGAGCGAGAACCTCCACCAGTATTTCCTCCTCGTAATCCACCTGATCCTCGTGATCCTCCTGTAGTGGGATGTAGACCATCTGATGTACTTATTTATGTTTCAGTCATCATATTGGACTGAACACCAATGGTTTGTGTGGTCGTAGCTGCTATAGTAGTATTTCTAAAGATATGTGTGCCAACATTTTGTCCCGATGATGCGCATAAGAACAATCCTACCATAACACTTCCAAACAATGACACTGACTATGATGTCATGGGTGCACTACTAAATTTATCTTTTAAATTCAACACAAAATGATACCTACTCATCTCTACTTTTCTACCTACACAAGCCTCCTTCTCAATGAATACTTCTGGATTTTGAACACTAAGCACAAGGGATAGGTGGGATCAGATATGCTCTTATGGTCCTCATACTCTCCACTGACATGTTCTCATCTGAAGATGAAGTGGATTCTCTTCTACGATTACCTAATTTTGGGAGAACCAAATGCTCTGACTCCAATTCTACTATGAGAGCTTCAAATCCTTCATGAGCCATCTCTCTCCAAAACTCCAAGGACTCATCAATCTTCTTTTTTTTTTCATTTCCCTCTCTCGTGCTTCATTAAACTTGATTTGTCTTTCCTCTCTCTAGCTTACTACTGTAAGTTTTGTCATCTTTCACCAAACCTACTCCTACCCTTGCGTGCGGTGTGGGTTTAGCTACCTATGGGTAGGTGCTCTAAATCAAGTACTATCATCAAATTCTTGATCGATAGCAGTATGGTTTGTAAATATGATCCTTTGGGCTCACACAAGAACCTGAAGTCATCTTCCTTTAGACACAAATAACTATAAATAACATAATCCAATGTATAACTATGCAACACTCCAGCCCACCAACAATATATATCTCTATTCCACTCCACATCATTATGTAGACATAAATATTGCACATTAGACAATATTTAGCACGGTCTTAAACAACTATTTATAAGGTTCTCAAGTGTACAAAGTACTAATTAATCCCACCGTTTGGCCACCTTTTTCTTATCTTTTTCTTCATCCTTCTTGTGTATTTCTCAATACCTATCAACCCATTTCATGACCTTTCCAACATTCTATCCTGAAATTAGGGTGTCCCATCCTGTACTAGAGCACCCCGAGGTACCCTGGTCCCATTCTGCATACCCCGGTCTATGCATAACCTCTTCCACTTATTTTTTGGTCACTTCTAACTATTGGTCATTCTTATCTTTGTCTCGATCGGCCTTGTCGGGATTAATTACGCAATTAATCTTGAGATCCCTATAAATATAAAGTTATAAGACCATAATGAGGGCAGCATGTCATTGCATCTTATCACTACTATCACTCCACCTAGGGTTGCATCCATTGTATAACTTCCATCTACATAGTGTCATGCATTCAATCTAGGAGATATGCATCACACACACTTCATAGGGAGAGGGATTCCATTCTATTCTATGCACACCTACTACTTACATTTCTATAGCTATTATTGCTCGTTAATTCACAAAGTATGACTGACATGAGAGCACCTAGGGCACAATTGAAAGGCACGCACACACACACACCAGAACTACATTAGGGTCCATAATATAGTGCAACACTCATTATAAGTCCACTAGCTTGGTGGCTAAGGTTAATCCAACCCATTCACATGCATCTTTAATTTTTCTATGGTTTGATACTTCTCTTTGTATCACGGTTCTTTCTACAGTTCATCAAAAGAATATAGCATGACAAACAGGAAGTACTCAGAGGCATCTAACGACCATACCAAATTGAGGTTTTGATCATTTACATTGTTCCGAACACCCAGATTATAGACCAGGGAACCCTGGGGCACCCCGGTACACTCCTAGGTGCCTGTGTCATCTCAGACAGTCTATATATGCCCTTCACAAGGTCTATTAGGATTAATCTACACTTCCATATTTTATTTCTAGATCTGCAACATTGTGCAACAGTATTTTGTTATCAGCTGAGTCTTTTCCTTACTCTTCTCTTAAAAATTATGGTTTCATTTCATCTAGATTATTTTATTTACATTTATTTCATATTTCTTTAGTTCATTTATAGTGTTTTAGTCCTTTTAATTAGATTAACACTAATACCCTAGATACCCCCTTAGGCCAGCTAGGAATCCTATATTTTTGTTAATCATTTTGGTGAACTAGACCTCACTTCTTGCACCGTTGAAGGTCCTAAATTCATACTTTCCACCATGGGTAAGTGTCATAGAAAGTCTTCTTCTTCTAAGCCTCCACTTACTTTGCAATTTGTTAGTTGTGGCCATGATTTCACCAACGCTCCCACTGCTTCTTCTAGTTATCACCCTTGTCCTTCCTTTATTGAACATCCACCTTTTAGGATGGATCCTTGTGCTATTATGGATGTTGTTACCTCCTAATTATGCACTATTAATCATGTTACTTTAGCTCAACTCTTCATCAAAGTCCAAGCTCTTCATCCTAATCTTATCATTATCTCTACCACCTTGGACATAAATGACTCTAGCCCTACACCTCCTCTTTCTTCATCCATGATCATGTTTCTACCAACTCCTCTTACCCTATTCCTTATTATTTGCATGGTTGATCTAGTCCCTTCCCATGTACTAGTTTGGTGACCTTGATCTTGATGTCACCATTCTACTGACACGAGTTATCCCAAAATTACTACATGTTTCTTTTCCCATTCCTCCCAGATCTCCCTTTCTTTAGAAGGAATGTCCCTGACTCCCGGCCATGAGAGACCAACTTAATACAGTATTTTCCCCAGCATTTAAGATCCTAGGTGCATTAGAATTTCTTACCAAGGCTCCTTCATTACTGCAATGGACATGCTTTTCCCCACCTCTTCGCCAAGAGTACCTAGTCCTCGTATTCACTCCAAGCCTTTCACTGAAGAAAGCAACTGGTTGTTCATAATCCTCCTTATGATTTGGAACATGTACCAGGATTGCAGAAATCATGTCCCCACCACTAAGGGCACTATATGTTCACACAATGGTCTCTTGGAACTTGGAGTCTGGATTGACGATGACCTTCAGACTCCTCTGAGATATAGCCTCTTTTATTGTCATCGTTAAGTCATTACTTGCCTTGCCTTACATACGGCCCACATGTTTTCCACCTTGTCGTTCGTCTTGCAAGTGCTCTTCTTCAACATCAGTGTTCACTCTTGGCCAATCTTACGAGAGCTATAAAGTTATGAAACAAACCTGCGGACAAAATTCGATCCTGATCCTATTGATAGCAATTTGAAGAGACCATTATCGTGACTGTGTGCAATGGCAATAGCTCTAATTGCTTCAACTCTTTCTGGGTCAATCATCCAAATTCACTTTCTTTGAATGCAATATGTGTTTAGAAGTTGCCTCCCTTTACGTGACGAACAAGATGTCATGGTCATGCATATTTTATGGGATTCATGGTTATCTAGATAACCAACCAAATGCCCTTGTTTATCAAGTCTCTGGAATACTTGCCTTACAATGACAGAGGTTGATCCGCTGCATTTTTTGATGAATATCTAGACGACCTGTCGTTCAAGATATCGCCTCTTGAACTATTAACATTGATTCAACTCGTGCTGACAGTACATATCCATTTCTCCTTTGAGATAAGTGGCTCCAACATTATGATAGCTCTCAAATGGCATCTTCTTGTAGGCATACAGTGCCCCATTTGGTGAGCCTGAAAGCATGTGCTTGAAGTTTAGTGTCATCTTCTTTGGAAGCCACAATTGTGTCTAATTCATACCCTGATTGTAGCCACTCTAGGATGAGAGAACTCCTCTCTGCAACTCGGACTACATCCACTTGAAATATTTGTTCCATCCCTGAAGGACCAGTGGGTACCTGGTCCCTTGAGAGATGCTCTATTGAGGTCCCTCGGACACTATGCCTCGCATCAGCCTAATCCTCTCATGTTCTTCTTCCTGACTAGTACCAAGTCCTTATGTTACCGCCCTACTCATTGACATGCCTGATCTGCGAATATAATGCTTGCCTCATGATCGTCCATTGTTAAGCTCTTTCATCGTCATTCAGAGGTCATCAATGTGAGGGTTGACTGGTCTCTGCTCATCTATCCTAATGAGCTTAGCATCTAGATCTAGTTCTATTGTATGTTGTGCCTCAACTCTCAGGTTGAGCATCCTCACAGGTCCTCATATGCTCCAAGCACAGCCCATCTGGTGCACCTAGTTGGTCAAAGCGTATATGACACGCCCTACCCACATATTGTCTTGCTCAACGGCCACTTTACCAATTTGAAATTCGCTTTTCCTTCCCCAAAAAGTAATTGGCACACCAGAATATTCATTTCTAGGTCGTCCTTCCTATGCATATCTATTCCACTAACCCGCACCACCCATATCTACTATATCCCCACATGTAGATCGATAGACTTCCATTCACATCATCTAAAGCGCCTTAGTCGAAGGACTTGTTTGTCTTGCAGCCTGCACAACTTATATTTTCCACACGCTTGGGGGGCACTGTAGACACCAAATTTGTGTCTTACGAAACCCTGTGCCCCGTATCTCATTTCGCAACCTAACCTCACCACTTAAAACCTTACACAATTATTTATTAATTACCTTATAATTAATAAATCCACATATCCAAACCTGCCACCTCATTTCGCCACCTCATCATGACCTAGCCCTAACCCTAAACTAACCTAATTAAGACCTATAACTTGGTCTACATCCACAGCCATGACTAATTACTTCTCACCCGCACCAAGACCAACCTATTCATGACTTGACCAAGCCCACAACTAATCCCTCGGGAGAAAAGGAGGGAAAGTTGGCTATTTTACTAAAAATAGCCCACTTTGACTTAATCGACATCGGTTCCTACTCGACCGCCGTCAGTTACATAACCACCATTGGTTCCCTGTAAATGACCTCCCCCAACCAAAAACAAAGGATCCGAATTCATTTGAATAAATCCAGAATTCACTTGGCAGAGCAGAGACAAGTGAAGAAAAGAGAAGAGTTTGCAGAGAAGGACATCGAGCCCAAGACTGCAACTGAGTAACTAGAGCACAGTGACACTCATCTAAGCATTGGGAGAGAAGATGGCTCACTTTTGATATTCGGATCATCCCACTTGAGCCCTGCCTTCGTCATCACAGTCCTTGGACCTGTATCTTCATCAGGAACTAGTAAGTAGTGTCTTGTACATTTTCAAATAACATTTCTTGAACTTCTGATTCATAGTAATTATAATTTCCCTCCTAGATCTACTACCCGGTAGCACCCTACATCTCACTGTCATTCCTCTACCCTTACATTGACCCAAGAACAGCTCCCATACTCTCTGATTCTTCTCCATCACCCTATTGCCTACCCCTAATCATTTTCCAACCTTATAAACACCATAGCTGCCTCACAGCCAACCTTCATTGAAAGCCCCTAAATCACCACCCATACCGATATCGGTTATCAGCAACCAATACCGGTGTATAACCGCAGTCGATTATACAGTGACCGGCATCAGTCACTATGACTCAAACCAAAACCATCCTTTCTTCTATTGCTTTTTAACAAGATAATTAAAGTGTAATTTTGCAATAGCCTGTTTGCTATCGTTTGTGTTAATTTGTATTAAAAGGGGAACTGACCACCTTTGAAAGGAAGTCTAATATTTCCTGGGCCCAAGGCAGTTCCCTCATTTATTGTCTAACTAAAATCTGGTGGTCTTGTATTCTTACTTGCAGGTAGTCCTTCCTAGACAAAAAGGAGTTCTTCGCAATCGATCTGATCTCTCTCTACGGTACGGACACACCCTCCTAACACTCAACAGGTATTCCTCCTAGCCCTAACCCTTATCTGTTTCTCAAGAGAATGAAAGGATAGAAGCACCTCTATTTTAAGAATGAAAACATTCTGTGTGAAACATTTTGGCACGCCCGGTGGGACCCATTTTGCGTTTCTTTCTTTCTTGTTTTCTTTCATATTGGGAGCACACTTGTTGTTTCTTTCTTCTAAATATTCACAAAATATTTTGTCATTTTGGTAAAAGAATTCATTTTTCTTTGGAATCTTTGAACTAGTGAAAGTCATCTTCTTTGCTTCATCGAATATCATTTTCGATTTGGGTTTAAAACACGTGCATCACATTCTTGCTTGTTGTTTTTAATTCTAGTGAACATAGATTAAGTAACAGGTCGTACACGTGGGGGTGATATCCACGGTATTGAAGAGAAATTAATCTTACTCTCACTGCACAACACATACCAAATCACTTCATAATAAACACAATAGCTCAAACATCCCCCCTTTTCCGCGGTATTCCTCCGCCCGATTGAGGTAGCCTTATGAGCCAAAACAAACTTGACATCTCCCTTAGGTCTCTTGTTTAGGATTGACATCATCTTGTGACTAAGGCATAAGCCCACAATAATTAAAACTAATCCTAGGGTTAGTCTCCTGATTTGCTTGTGCATCTTGCTTGTTTCTAGTTCTATTTCTCTGTCATACACTGTTTCAGTGATCACTTCAGAACAGTTTGGTAGGTATACTAAGCCTTGTTAACCCCAAATAAGCAGCTTCTTATAGCTTCTTACACCGGTTCTATTCTACTGACATCAGTTAACTGACCGACGCCGGCTAAAGTCTGACCGACCTCGGTTATTAGACCGATATCGGTTACTGTCTTTCACAGTTCCCGAAACCAGCAACCTACCAATTCCAACATTTTTTTGCTACTTCTATTCCTGATAGATTGCATCCCTACTGTGTACTCTTGTCCATGGTTGTTATCACTCGGAAACAAGTTGCAGCCATGGTTTCACATGCCTGCTCAGTGCCTTTACCTGAATCACCCCCTTCACATCCTATGGGGAATCCTACGGACACTAATGAGGTTCCCAAAATCCCTGTAGGAGATAAGGAATTTGTGAAATTTTTGGACGCTAATCCTAGCATTGTACAGTACTATTTGTCACATACCCCTGACCGTACACCCGACGGTCAACTCCTTTTTGGTATGCCTATTAGTATAGCTGCTCACTTAGCTCCTTCCCCACCTGATAACTTCACCCTACCTTCTTCATCCTTAGCCCCGTCTCCTAACTCAGTGGCTTCATGGGTTCATACGGCACAGATTGGCTTTCCTTTGGTTAACCTAGGGCCCCACATATCATTACCGCCGACTACTCCTACCTCGTCTCTCTCGCAGACTGCTCCTTTCATAACTTGCTCTCTACCACCTATCCACACAAGCTTTCCTTCTCAAGCTCCACCCACCTTTTCATTTCCACACACGTATCCGGTGGCTTAAACATCTTATATAGGACATCCCTATTCGGCCGCCTCAACATATTCATCATCAATACCTTATCAACATTTAACCCCACCATTATCTAGTAGTGGATCTTGGCCCAATCCGCCTCCGTTTACAACAAACACACCATCATCTTACCTAACCACTGATTTAATCAAACAAATGATGGACAAGATGCAAAATCTGGAGGCTTCAATTTCAGGAAGCCGTAGCACCCTGACATATGAGCAAGTTTGTCAGGAGCCTATTCATCCTTCTTTCCCCCTTCATTCATATCCTCCTCAATGGGAATTACCAAAATTTACTCGTTTTAATAGTAAGGAGGATCCTCAACAACACTTGCGATCATTTAGACATGCCTGCTATCTGATTTCTCATGACGATGCCTTACTACTCCGCACCTTTCCCATGTCCTTATCAAGACCCACCTTGGAATGGTACAGTGCTTTAACCCAGCACTCAATTTTCTCTTTTAACCAATTAGCCTAATCTTTCTTGGATCATTTCTCCATTAATATCACCAAGAAAGTATCCATCACCGACCTCTATGCCATCCGACAATTTGAAGATGAATCTATTGCAGATTTCGTTGGATGATGGCGGGGCCTTATCAACCAACTTACTTATGCCTTGCCTCAGGCCGAACTTATCAAACTCTTTACGCGGGCCTACACTAAGCACATTTCTCCTACCCTCCAAATTCAAACTTTCCACACCTTTGATGAGGCCTTTCCTATGGCTCGGAAACTAGAGATTCGAGCCTTAGAGGATGAGAAATTGTAGTTGCACAACAAAAACCCTAATTTCCGAACCCAAGACTCCACCAACAAACCCAACACCACCAATTCTCACACATCGACTGCTTCAAAATCAAAAGGAGATGTACACGCAGTGATGGTCAAATCCCAAGCACCGTCTAATACCCCACCAAAAACCACCTATAAGTATAAAGTCAAGCCCATCAATTACACTCCCTTGGGAGAAACTTATGGTGTGATATTGGAAAAATTGCTCAAAGCAGGAGCTATCACCTTACCTCCTATTAAACCTCACTCCGGGTTTGATTCCACCCGTGCTATACCTTCTTGGTACAAAGAAAATGACTTCTATAACTTCCACCGCGTGAAGGGACACAGTCACGAAAACTGTAAGATGTTGAAAAACATAGTGCATGAAATGGTTGATAAAGGGGATATAACCCTCGATAATCCTAATGCCCTTACTAACTAAAATTTGAAAATCTTCAACAAACCATTCCCAAACCACTCTTTTAACAGTAACATAAACCAAGATATCTTAGCCGAGGAGAGTGTTCATGAAATCCATGCAATTTTCGACTCCCAACCAAAAGCTTCTATCGAGGAAATTCTGAATCAAACCTCTTTACTAACACAGGGATCCGAACCCTCTTCACCCCCATCAAGACAAAATGATAATCTTGCCATTCCTTTACTCATAAAGGAATTAACCACCCAAAGTTCTCTTCTCACGAATGAGTCTTCTTACACCACATCCCTACAAGATTGTGAGCAGATGTTATCTAACTTATCCATTTCCCAAACATCTCCTTCCGTCACTCTTGCTATAAAAGAAGAAGGCTCGCCACTATTTCTGTCATCCTTAGACGAGAAACCCCTCGAACCAACATCACCAAATTCTTTAATCATGACGGATCCTCTCAAACATTCCCTCCTACCTATTATTTCTTCATCGCCTAAATCTTTTCAGCGACCGGTTGACCTCTTAATGCCCATTGATACAGTGCCTCATTTACCCCCTGTATCACACCCACAGTGGACCAGAATCACAACCCACCTCTCTTCCATACAAAAGTTCCTATTCACACGTGAGGATTGTCACCCCTCAGAAGATAGATGAGTCCTATGGGAGTGTTTGAGTCCACCATGCTCTACTCAAATGCAGATGACCGATCAGACATCTCTACCATATACCCGAGGTGTTTACAAAAGCTTAAAATGCCTATGTCCTCATCTTCACCCCCCTCATCTCTACCAAATACCTCATCCACCTCTATTAACCTAACCAAACCTTCCCCTACACTTGGGACGTCACCAATACCCATCCTGACACACCCACCTAAATGGTTAGATTTATCCAAAAATAAAGCCGTCAATCCACCTAGGAGACAGACACAATCTCCTCAACTCCAATCTATGGTCGCTTGGGCAGATCTATGGATAAACGAGCCAACAGTGTGCAGGGCATAGCCCCTCTTTGAGTCAGCAAAGTGAAACTGGTTTATTGCTATTCTACCAGTAGGAATCTATGCAAGTCTCACAGATTCTGCCTTCGGGGGTTTGGGATCTCATCCCAGTAGGTTTATTTCCGGCTGCGAAGAGAAAAGAATGAAAGAGAGGAGGAAGAAGGAACAGGTCCGAAGGGAGAAAAGAAATGAATTCCAAAGCAGAAAGGTCAGAAGATTTATGTTTTTGGGTTGGTAGTAAACAGAGCCAAACCTACTTGCATAAATAAACAAAGCAATACTGATGATAAATAAATGACAATAAAATAGAAGCAGATCCAACAGAATAAATACACAGATCTAACATAAGAAAGATCTAATGTATATAACACAGGTATTCAGCACAAAGTCCAAATATTGTATTACTAATTTGTTCTGTTACAAAAAGCTCAAAGTCTTTTCTCCTTACTCCTATTTCTCATCTGAAAGATATTCATCCATCCATCAACACAACAAGTGTTGGGGTATTTATAGAAGAAGAGGAGAAAAGAAGGCAAAAAGGAGCCAACAACTATTTACAAAGATATTTACAAAATATCTAAAAGTCATGTTGACTTTTTACAACTTGATGGATGACATCATCC
Organism: Taxus chinensis; assembly: GCA_019776745.2. Classification (NCBI taxonomy): domain Eukaryota; kingdom Viridiplantae; phylum Streptophyta; class Pinopsida; order Cupressales; family Taxaceae; genus Taxus; species Taxus chinensis. The sequence goes on along the minus strand of CM034154.1, from coordinate 52,235,496 downwards.
CATGATGCAACATGGATGATGTCATCATTTGCATCAACATACTTCAGACATTCCAACAAGAAAGTCGGAGAAGAGAGAGAAGAAGAAGAAGGAGGAGGAGGAGCAGCTACTCGTCGTCATCATCCTGCGGCCGAAAGGGAGTAGCCTGCTTTTGATGCTGCTCAGGTGATGAGATATGGAACTGAGCGCGGTATTCCAAAAACTTGTTAATCATCGGCCCAAATTGATCCTGAGAAGGATCCTTGTGCAGTTCACTGATTGCCTCACAAGTCTCCCGCTCATCTATGAGCTTCTCTGGGAGTTTGGAATAATCTTTTTCCGCCTCAATGAGGAACCCGATGAAGTCCCTACAGGCCAGCAGGTTGTTGATAGATTCAGTGTCAAATGTGACCTCTGGCCCTGTTCCTTGAGAAGCGATCTCCTTGAAGATCCGGATGGTTTCATCAGCTGACCTTAAGATAAAGGAAGGAGTGAGCAACCCTGGAGACATGTTGAGAACAATTCGCTCCATTTGGTGCATTGCATCCAGGGCTGCTTCCTTTACCTTGTCGATTTTTTCCAGAATAAATTCAAGCTGATCCACCCGGTAGTCCAGAGTGGACATGGTTTTGTTGAGGGCCCTTGGATGGCCGAAGACACCGAACTTGACCAGATCTTCGACTGAACAGTCGAACATCTGTTGAAAGGTCTCGTGTTGGAGTCTAGCATGATCTAGCTCTTCTGATATGGGCCCCGCTAATGCTTGGAGCTCTTTGTTCGCCTTTCCGATGCTCAGATACAAATTGACAAACTCGGTGATCACTCTTTCACTGTCCTTGAGGATCTGGCTCCTCCAAGCAGAAACGGCCATACCTTGCTCGCCAATCTTTGCATATTCGTTGATTTTCTCCTGGCTGAGAAGCTCAGAAGTTTCGGCGGCAGTTGTGGGAGGCGCACTACCCATCTTCTGTAAGGCTTGGAGTAGATATTTGTTTTGCTCTTTTAGTAGCCTTTTCTCTTCTTTTGTTTCTTGAAGCTTTTGACAGAGGGCGTCGACCGCGGAAAGAGCTTCCCCCTGGAGACTTTCAGAAGATGTCCCCATTGTGACTTGGGTCACGGTAAAATCTGTCAGAGACAGATCCTTCTTCTCTTTGAGGGGATCGGGGTATGCAATTTCCATGATTCTCTCACCTGCAGCACTTTTAGAGAAGCGTGCAACAGGCTTCAGCTTCTTTGCCCCTTTGGTTGGGATCACTGAAAAGTCCATCGGAGCGATGGGAACTTTCCTCTTTTGCTGGCTCAGCTGCTGAGAGATCCAGGCTGGTCCTATGGAAGAAGGACCAGAAACAGAGGAGGGGACAGCTGCAGTAGAAGAGGGGAAAAACGTGGAGACACGCGGAGGCGGCATTGAGAGAATAGCCGAAGAAGTGTCCACGGGAGGAAGGGAAACTGCAGCTGCGGAAGACATAGGAAGGGAAGGGAGCTCGGAGATGAGGGAAGAAATGGAGGAGGAAAGATCAGTGAGGGAAGAGAAGATAGACGAAGAAGCAGGGGAAAGAGTAGAAGAAGGGGCGGAGGACACGACCAAAGGGATGGTCGCTTGAGTCACTCGAGGAGGGGAAGGAAGAGAAGAAGAAGGGATAGAAGGGACCTCTGTTGTGGTAGCAATGCCGACATCCTGAGTGGATGGGCCAATTGGACTATCCCCTGCTGCTTCTTTCTCTGGAAAATCCAGAGTTATTACCTGTTCTGGCGCTGTGGAAAGAGGACTCTCGGGGGCTTCTTCCTGAATGGTGTTGGATTCACCTTCTACACCTTTGCCTTTAAGCTGCTTTTTGGACCGTGAAGGTGCGTTGCCCAATGGGGAGGTTGTGAAATCTACCCCGAGGTAGATTAGGCCGTTCATCCGGCACCAGTGCTCTGTCCTACGCAGAGTTTCCTTGACCCTCTCCTCAATTGTCTGAGGAGCCTTAGTTCTGTCAATGGCCGGAAAGGGCCAATCGTCCCCATCTGTATCATTATATACCTTGTCCACTTCATCTTCTGTTGTTTGGTAGCCTTTGGGGACAATGGCTACCCCATACTGGATAATTTCTGCCAATGCTAGGCGAGAATGATCCTTTCTTCTGAGCTCTACCTCATGGAGGACGTCAATATAAATATCCTCGATCTGAGGAACGTGGATTGGATCAAGCTTTGCTCTTGGCAGGCAGCCCCTTGGGTCGAAGGTGGGCCTGGCTGGGAAGTCATGCTTCAAATTGAGTAACTCCAGCTCTGCAAACATTTCCTTCGCCTTGTGGTGGGTAGAGCATGTGTATCGGCCCACTGTGAGGGGGAAAGGAGTTCCACCCTTCTTCCTTTTCAGGCATTTTTCGTGGTATGTGATTAGCTGCCTTGACAGCTCCAGCAGAATCAGCTTAGGCCCAGCATACCTTGGTAGCCTGGTTGGCTCTCCCAAAAAGTTGGCAGCCCTCAGATAGGTGAATGTAGGAAATTGGGTGAACAGGGCTCCCCATTTCTCCGTGGCTGCCACTATGTTTTTGGTCGTACGACCATGAGTCAGATTTGGCCTCAATAGGCAGATGATGTGATAAAAGAATGCATCGTTGATTTTGGCAAATTGGGCGATGCTATTCTCCAGCTTCAACTCTGGATAATACTCATATATTTTGACCTGAGGCCAAACTCCACTTCGTGCTAGGCCTGGATAATCCCTCTCTGATGCTGCAGCGTAGACCACGTAGGAGTTCATATGGAATACTCCCGTTGTGCTGAACTGTTGTAGCTGCTCGGAAATGGTGCTGCTTATAATTTCCCCCCAGCAAAAGCGTTGCTCAGGCACATTCTTATTCATTGTTTCCAAGTAGCGCAGCATCCATTTATGGAAGTAATGGGCGTCAGAGAGCCCGAAGACCCTGCTCAGGAAGGTAATGGTATCGCTGAGCTCTTCTGAGAAGTCACTGCGGTGGATGATTTGGGGCCACCGGGTTACCACCTTCTTGTTCTTCAAGTAGACTTCGTTCATTAGTTGCATGCATTGGTCTTCATTGTCCTCCCAGGCCTTGATGCACTCTGCTTGGCTGACGGCCACGAAGTGCCGGTGGTGAGGGATGCCAAGTATCATCTCAAAATGACGGGCAGTGAGGTTAATGACTACCTCGCCCTTACTGTTTTCGACACATCTGGTGTCTTTGTTGTAAGACTGAGCAACCACCATTATAAATTCATTGTTGACTGTGCTGACGGGGATTCCTCTGGCGAAGTGCAGGGCACTGCCTATCAATTTGTCCATCCATGGACTCCTTGTAACTTTCTGAGTTCTGGCCCAGAATTCCTCCATGTCGACATGCCCCAATTCTGAGTCTCTGACATCCATGCTGCATTCGGCCTGTGACTCGGGCATTCTGACCCTTTGATATTTATACTTCATCTCTTCCTCAGTAAGCTTAGCCTTCCCTTTTGATTTGGTGGGTCTCTTGCTGGATGTAGACATATGTTCTTCTAAGATTATCTGCTGATCTGCATGAAGAAGAAGCGAGACCCAATCCGAAAAAGTTGAATTAGCCATTTGATCTTCCATTGGAATGTTAGCAGAAGAAAGAGTTAGAGATTTTTAGGCTCAGGGCACAGGAAAAATGCAGCTTACAGGGCTAAATAGGCAGGGCGCACGGGAAAGGGTTGTTGCAAAGGTTAAACTGGCGCCAAAGGCGCATGGCGCATGCATACTGCAGAGTGCATTTTAGTAAAGGGCGCATGAGAAAATCGTGTTGCATGGAGACAGGATGCGCCAAAGGTGCATGGACCTTGCATGTTACATTGGGATTTGGTGCGCCCTTTGGCGCATGGGAAAAGCGTGTAACAGGGACTTTTCGTGCGCCAAAGGAAATATGGCGCGGCGCACGGAGGGTTTGCACAACACGAATGTTATTGAAAGGAGCGATGCGCCTGCGCTTTTACGACTATACTTGGCACAGATATAACTTGTGTTGCATGGGCGCAGGGCGTGCTAAGGGCACATGGAAAGGCAGCATTGAATGATGGTGTGCCAAAGGAGCGCAAGTTTAGCTTGTGCAGCATGTGGAAGAGGCGCGCCTTGAGGGCGTATGAAAACTTGATGCAACAAGCATGATGGGTGTGCCATTGGCGCGGGTTCTAGTTATGCTGCAGAGGGGATAGATGCGCCATGGGGGCGCAACTGTTTATGATGTTGCACGACGCGCTGGTGCGCCTAAGGAAAAAATAGGGTTTTTTCATATGGCTCAACCCTTCTTTCTTTTCATCTCTAAGGCTGCCTTGGGATATTCAATGGTTCAAGCCAAAGGGGTTACAGACCAAGCTTTCAAACTAACACCCTCTACCAGCAGATCTGGAAAGAGGGATGGGAGGAAACAAATAAGGAAAGATGGCACAGGGGAGGGCTAGCTCAACATTTGATATGCATATCAACAAACCAACCAGCAAGCCAAAAACCAGAAAATAAAGCACATGGACGAGAAAAGAACCTCTTACCCGGATAAATAACAAAAGCTCGAGAACGGGTCCACAACGTGTTGAAAACGACGAGGCAGAGGCTGACAGGCTCAGAAAAATCACGTGCACAGCGAATAGTGAAAATGACATTTGGGCGCGCAAACCATATATATATAGGTTAGCTGGACATTAATGCGCCACCCACTTTTTGAAAAGCGCATGAAAACTGCTGTCGACAGGAAAAAGCGTGCGCCCTTTGGCGCACCAAAACACCTGCCAACATGAAATAAAGTGCGCCTTTGGCGCACCAAACGCTATCTCGACAGGAAATTATGTGCGCCTTTTGGCGCACCAAAGCATTGTGTTGCAATAAGATTATGTGCGCCCTTTGGCGCACCAAAAAGTGGCGCAACAAACGTTGTGCCAACACAATGGCGCATGCGTCTTGGCGCACGCAGGGAAGGCTCAACACACTTTGGCGCACCGAAAGTCGTGTTAACACTGAAAATCACGCGCCAAAGGTTTTAAAGGGGGCGCACCAAAAGTTGGTGTTACATAGCAATTTCATGCGCCCAGCCAAAAAAGGCTCAAAAGACTAAGTTCGAAAAACCAGGTTTCCCAGGAAGGGATTTTACAACGTTTCGAACGCAAGGGATCCCTAACGAGGGATCGGGACAAAATTTCGGTATGGTTATCGGTAAAATTGCCCTTGTCAATTTTACGGGATAACAGCTGGCTCTTTCTGGGGACTATCCCTGAGTAAACTCGGGGGTAGAGAATCCCAGTTCTCATGTGCCTATCCATTGGGTAACAGAGTCAAAAACAAGGGCGACCGGAGGGGGCAAAAAAGAAAACACACAACAAACCAAAAGCAAACACACGATGGAAGCAAACACACAACAAAAAGCAAACTGTACAAAGAAGAGAGCAAGCTCTACTTCCTGAAGATCTTCAGATGCTGCCCGCTATAAGGAAGCGGGAGTTCGGTTCCATCCAGATATGAGAGATAGAAACTATTCTCTCCGTTGAGCTGCTTGATCTTGAAGGGCCCTCTCCACAGGGAATCAAACTTCCCATGCATGCCCTTTGGTTCTCTTCGCTTGTCCCACAAAAGGAAGAGATCTCCCACTTGAAAATCCCTTTGCTTGGCTTTCTTATCAAAAAGCCTCTTAACTTGATTCTGATGTTCAGTGATCCTATCGACCACCCTCACTCTCTTTTCTTCAAGTTCTACCAGATACATGATTCTCTTTTCAAGAGAACTTTGGAAAGTTTCATCTTCAATGGCTCGTGCCAAGCGCAGAGCAGGAAGTTCCGCAGAAATGGGAAGCTCGGCATCAGTGCCATATAACACTTGAAAAGGTGACATGCCGAGAGATCTCTTGGGAGTAATACGATCGGCCCACAAAGCGTCGTACAAAGACTTGTGCCACATTCGCTAATTCTCATCTACTAACTTCCGTATGATGGTCACCAAGTTCTTGTTACTGGATTCCGCCTGACCATTTCCCTGAGGGTAATAGTCTGAGGCGTGAGCCAAAGTTATACCATATTCATAGCAAAAACTAATAACCTCTCGTGAGGAGAAGTTAGAAGCATTATCAGCAACGATTTTGTTTGGAACGCCGAACCTGACAATGATATTTTCTTTAATGAAATTGCAAACCACCTCAGAAGTGGCATGCTTGACAGGTATGGCTTCCACCCACTTGGTAAAGTAATCCATTGCTGTAAGGACATAGCTATGTCCGGCACTCGATTGAGGATTGAGTGCGCCAATAAAATCAATTCCCCATTGCTTGAATGGTTCATTGATAATGACCGTCCTTAGGGGAAAGGCAGCCAACTTGGGCTTACCGACGAATTGTTGGTAGGGTTCACATTTCGCCACCCAGGTGGCTGTATCTTGGAAGAGCGTCGGCCAATAGTACCTGGCTCGAATGATCTTGTGTGCAGTTACGGAGGAAGAGAAATGCCCTCCACAAGCTGAATTGTGAAAACTTTCCAGTAGTTTTACTTGCTGGGGTTTGTCAACACATCGCAAAAAGATGCCATCTATCCCACGTTTATATAAGCCGTCATCCCAGATGACATATTTAGCCGCTCTGAGCTTTATAGTGTGCTTCTCCTTTGCAGTTAGGTGCATCGGGCATTCGCCGTAGGTAAGGAAGAAAGTGATGTCGGAGTACCACTCATCACTAGTTGCAACAAATAGAACCAGAGGCAGAGAATCAGGCTCTTCCTGCCGGTCCTGTGTTTCATCGGTGTAGTCACCCCTTTCACCAGGGTTTTCTGAATCTTTGTTTTCAGCCATAAGCTGACACAGGCCCTTGCCCCTTACCAGCTTGGTTGGTTTAATATCCAGGTCATACTCCTGGACCTTTGCGATCCAATTTCCTCGCAAGCTTCCTAACTCCTGCTGAGTTAGAATTGATTTCACCGCCGTGTCAGGGACCAGCACCACCGTATGCGAGTTTAGAATGTAATACCTGAAATTCTTCACTGCTTTGACAACGGCAAAGGCATGCTTTTCCAGTTGAGTCATTTTTAGTTCGTGAGGCTTGAGGGGAGAACTCATGAACGCGATTGGAGATTCAACATCCTCCGAGTTCTTTTGCATTAAGATTGCGGACACAGTATGCTCAGATGCGTAACTATACATGATGAAGTCCTTGGAGAAATCTGGACATACCAGGACTGGTGCATGAGCAACGGAAGCTTTTATTTCTTCAAATGACCTTTTCCCCTCTTCACTCCATCTGAAAGTTGGTGACCCCTTCATCATGTTCAATATGTGACGGGTCTTCTCGGCAAAGTCAGGAACAAAACGCCTGAGAAAGTTCACCTTTCCAAAGAAAGAATGAACACCAGTCTTGCTTGTAGGCAGAGTAAGGCTTTGAATAGCCTTAACTCTTTCGGCATCTATCTTTGTTCCTTCTTTGCTAACCACATGGCCTAGCAACTTCCCTTCCGTGACTCCAAAAACAGACTTTTTTGGGTTTAGGGAAATCCCATGTTCTCGGCACCTGGCCAACACTTGCTCCAAATGATCACAATGATCATTTCGCTGTTTAGAGAACACGGTTAAGTCATCTAAATAAACCACAATGACTTTCCCCATCATACCTTTGAATGCAAAGTCCATGGCCCGCTGAAAAGTGGCACCAGCATTAGTTAGGCCGAAAGGCATCCTGCTGTAGGAAAATGTACCCCAGGGAGTAGTGAATGCTGTTTTAAACTGATCTTCAGGTGAAACTTCAATCTGATTGTAACCTGAAAAACCGTCAAGCATGGACAACATCTCTGATCCAGTTACTGCTTGTAGAACTTGATCCATTATCGGAAGAGGGTAGTTGTCTTTCAGCGAAGCTTGATTCAAATTTCGAAAGTCTACGCATATGCGTATCTCGCCGTTTTTCTTGCGTACTGGCACAATATTTGCTACCCAAGTGCTGTGATGGATAGGGAAGATGATTCTTGCGTCCAGCATCTTCTGAATTTCGGCCTGGATGGTACCCAAAATCTTGGGATTATAGTGCCTCTGCTTCTGGCGGAAGGCTTTGACATCGTCTTTCAACGGAATATCATGCTGAACGTCCTTTGGCTTGAAGGACTTTAAATCGGCATAGGACCATGCCAATACATCCATATATTTTTTCAGCAACTTGACAAATTTTCGCTTCTCTTCAGGCATGCAACATTTGCCAATGTTCACGAATTGCGGGTGTTCTATCGAACCTATATTGACCGGTTCGGTTTCTGGGGACGAGCTAGGGTCGTCCCGCTTCTTCTTTTTTACAAAACGGTCATGCCTGTCGAACAGGCGTTCCAGAGAAACCAGGCCCTTTGGAATTTTATTTCCCTTGAGCTGACATATGCCATCGTTACCTTCAGATTCATTGCCTTGATCGGTGACTGACTCACGGCAAGTGGAAGTAGACCCTTCAAAATGCAATTCTTTAAAATTTTCTGCCTTCTCCAGAAAAGCAATGAGTTGATTATCATCGTTGAACACCTGCCAATGCTGAGAATTGTCTGGTACGCTCGGGCGGAAAACCACCTCAATGGTGTACTTGTTCGTTTTCAAACCTGGGTGTGGGAGCATGAGAGATGCTGAAACAGCCAATGAATCAGCCATGTCATTTTGGGCTCTTGGAATAGATTCAATTGAAAAGGCATCAAACTCTTCAATGCTGTCCCATACCGCATTACGGTAATGTCTGAGCCTTTCATTCTTTACTTGGTAAATCCTTTTGACCTGATTTACAACTAGCTCAGCATCACCTTGCACTTTTAGATTTTTAATTCCTCTTTCTTTTGCGGCTTGCATACCGAGTAAGAGAGATTCATACTCAGCAGTATTGTTAGTGTTGAAAAACTGCAATTTGAAAGAGAGAGGAATGACTTCTTCCTCAGGAGATATCAGCACGGCCCCAGCGCCACATCCACTAGTTGCACAGCTCCCATCGAATTGCAATGTCCAGATTTTATTAAGATCTCCTTCTTGAATGAGGACACCCGTTTTATCCGTCTCGGTAGATAAGAAGTAATTCCCCATCCCTGATGATTCAAAAAGGATTTGAGCTTTGGGGTCTTCAGAGCTAGTGACCAAGTACTTCTTTTGGGATTCCGGCTCCAAAGTTTGCATTACGCCTTTGACTGGAATTCTAGCTTTAGACCAGTCCATATGAATTTCTCCACCAACTTCACTGCAAAAACTTCTTCCTAGCAAAATTCCATAGGCTTCCGGAATGTCAGCAACGAGGACTGTCATTTTTACTCTTTTATCCGGGAAGGCCGCAAACGTAAATTACGCGTCTTTGATTTGGCCAACCAACGGAACTTGCTTAGTTTCCAAGGAATAACACCTGCCGAAAGGCTTGGTAAGAGTGAGGCCCAAAGCATGGGTGACTTTTGCCGGCATGACGTTGTCAGAAGCCCCGGAATCAATTATGCAATTACTCAGCTTGTGTCCATTGATCAGCAGAGAGAGATAGAAAGGCTCTATCTTGCCTGACGCAGATGTTGAAGCTACATTTATATGAGATTCAGGGGGAGTGGAGAGGATTCCTTTTGGGGAAACCTGATTAGATATAACAGCTTGACTTTGGATATACTTAGTCAATCTTACAAGCTGTTCGGGGTTTGACTGAAGGTACTCAGCTTCAGACATTTGGATCTTGGTCTTTTTTGCATGATCTATAATATCAAACGCGGCCAAGGGTTGCGTTGGTAAAGGAATGAGTCCCTCACCTCGCGATGATGGAATAGGATTGGTGGTCTTAGTAGGAATGTGAGAGGACTGATTTGGAGGAGAGATAGGGGGAAAAGATTTCCTTGTAAAAGATTTGCCAGGGAGTTGAGTAGGAAGAGGATTACCTCTTTTAGCAATGATCAGAGGCGCGTTTGACACGGCCTTCTCCTGCTAGACATGGGCAGCAACTTCCGCTTCTTTTCCTTGCGAGCGAGTAAAAACAGCGTATGACTGTCCGCTTGCATAGCCCTGAGTACCCTCTTCTTCATCAGATTCTTCCTCATCAAATTCCATATACCCGATAGTAGAGTCGCCAGTCGGTTCACCGACATCTTGATCATCTTCGCCTTGAGACGAAGGTTCTTCATAATACTGCTCTTCTTCTTCAATCTCAGCCAGAGCATTGACCGGAGGAGCTTCAAGCGCCAACCGCGGAGCAGCTGTAGGTAAGCGCGGTCTTTGTGAAACATTGTTAGGAACGAAATTCCTCCGCGGAATATCCCGGTATGAGGAACTGGGAGAGGCCTGGGCCAACTGCTTCTTCAATGCGAGCAAATCGTTCGCCATCTTTTGGAATGCTGGATCAGACGAAGTGGTGGGCGAAGGGCCCAAAGATTTAGGCTTGGCTGATTCCTTTTTTAATTCACCGGATATTATCAGATTATCCTCTATGCGAATGGCAGCGGCTTGGGTGAGAACCAAGGTGGCAACTCATTCCTGAAGGAGCAAGAAACTAACTTTCGAGCTCATAGCGTTTACGAAGAAACACTTTTGATTTTCCGGCGTTGGAAGCATGGCAACAGGGACACGGTTGATTAGTGCATTGAACCGGGTGACAAAATCGCGCATGGTCTCATTCGCCTCCTTCTTCAGGTGAGTGATCCGTGATAATAATGCAAATGCATCCTCTGAAGGCTTGTATCTGTCTTCGAAAGCATCCCGTAAGGTGGCCCAACTGGTGATAGATCCGGCCGGCAAATGCTGAAACCATTCAGCTGCAGGCCCTTGTAGGGTTTCCAGAAAAAGGTGAACCGACACATCTTCGTGGGTCACATCCAAAATACTGCACGACATGATGAATGCAGATATGTGGGAATCCGTGCTTTGATTTCCGCTCCCGTCGAATTTGGGAAAATTCTTTCGATTTCCGTGAGGGAGCGCGTGAACTGGATGTGGTAAAGCCAAAGGACCCATCACGTTTCCCCATGGTACCACCATCTGAAAAGCCGGAAAGAGAACACGAGCTGGAAGTGTGGTTCCGCTGAGTAGCAAGGCACTACAAAGGGATGTGGATGCCCCCTGCAAAAGACTTTTTCTTCGTGAAGGTGAGACACTCCTGGATGACCGGCTAGCCGAGCTTAGCGCTGAAAAACGTGCCGGTGTTACGCTGAAATTGTGCCTTTGAAGCAGATCGAAAGTAGGATCAGCTTCTCCACGGGCTCTCCTGCTGCGCGTAAAAGGTTCACTCGCCAGTGTTCCTTCCAGATCTGCAATGTTATGGCGCAGATTCAAACTTTCTTTTTGGTTGTACTTGCTGATTTTCTGGTTTTTCTGACAAAAACCAGCAGCAAATACTTTTCTAAATATTTAAAACTATCCTCTTCAGAAAACTGATTGCGGTTAAATGACAAATTACAACGAGGATAAGATGGCAGGGAAGATTAGTAAGCTGATTTTCGGATCTGATTTTAACTTTTTTCAGAGGGTTTCAAACTTTTTGCAAACAGTCAAAACTCAGATCTACGGCAAAATACTGATTTTTTGTAAAAACTCAGCGAACTAAAGATCTTTAACTGGACCAGATCTATGACTCTCAGAAGAAAATTTTTCAATTTGAGCACTTTTGCAAATTTTTGGATTTTTAACAAAAAGTTCAGATTTGCAAACAGGCAGCAATCTTCTGATTTTTCTGATTTTTTATCTTACTACCATCATAGATCTGACAGATCTATTCGATCCCCAGCGGAGTCGCCAAAAACTGTTGGTCCGAAAATCTGTCGCTTGGGCAGATCTATGGATAAACGAGCCAACAGTGTGCAGGGCATAGCCCCTCTTTGAGTCAGCAAAGCGAAACTGGTTTATTGCTATTCTACCAGCAGGAATCTATGCAAGTCTCACAGATTCTGCCTTCGGGGGTTTGGGATCTCATCCCAGTAGGTTTATTTCCGGCTGCGAAGAGAAAGGAATGAAAGAGAGGAGGAAGAAGGAACAGGTCCGAAGGGAGAAAAGAAATGAATTCCAAAGCAGAAAGGTCAGAAGATTTATGTTTTTGGGTTGGTAGTAAACAGAGCCAAACCTACTTGCATAAATAAACAAAGCAATACTGATGATAAATAAATGACAATAAAATAGAAGCAGATCCAACAGAATAAATACACAGATCTAACATAAGAAAGATCTAATGTATATAACACAGGTATTCAGCACAAAGTCCAAATATTGTATTACTAATTTGTTCTGTTACAAAAAGCTCAAAGTCTTTTCTCCTTACTCCTATTTCTCATCTGAAAGATATTCATCCATCCCTCAACACAACAAGTGTTGGGGTATTTATAGAAGAAGAGGAGAAAAGAAGGCAAAAAGGAGCCAACAACTATTTACAAAGATATTTACAAAATATCTAAAAGTCATGTTGACTTTTTACAACTTGATGGATGACATCATCCCATGATGCAACATGGATGATGTCATCGTTTGCATCAACATACTTCAGACATTCCAACAAGAAAGTCAGAGAAGAGAGAGAAGAAGAAGAAGAAGGAGGAGGAGCAGCTACTCGTCGTCATCATCCTGCGGCCGAAAGGGAGTAGCCTGCTTTTGATGCTGCTCAGGTGATGAGATATGGAACTGAGCGCGGTATTCCAAAAACTTGTTAATCATCGGCCCAAATTGATCCTGAGAAGGATCCTTGTGCAGTTCGCTGATTGCCTCACAAGTCTCCCGCTCATCTATGAGCTTCTCTGGGAGTTTGGAATAATCTTTTTCCACCTCAATGAGGAACCCGATGAAGTCCCTACAGGCCAGCAGGTTGTTGATAGATTCAGTGTCAAATGTGACCTCTGGCCCTGTTCCTTGAGAAGCGATCTCCTTGAAGATCCGGATGGTTTCATCAGCTGACCTTAAGATAAAGGAAGGAGTGAGCAACCCTGGAGACATGTTGAGAACAATTCGCTCCATTTGGTGCATTGCATCCAGGGCTGCTTCCTTTACCTTGTCGATTTTTTCTAGAATAAATTCAAGCTGATCCACCCGGTAGTCCAGAGTGGACATGGTTTTGTTGAGGGCCCTTGGATGGCCGAAGACACCGAACTTGACCAGATCTTTGACTGAACAGTCGAACATCTGTTGAAAGGTCTCGTGTTGGAGTCTAGCATGATCTAGCTCTTCTGATATGGGCCCCGCTAATGCTTGGAGCTCTTTGTTCACCTTTCCGATGCTCAGATACAAATTGACAAACTCGGCGATCACTCTTTCACTGTCCTTGAGGATCTGGCTCCTCCAAGTAGAAACGGCCATACCTTGCTCGCCAATCTTTGTATATTCGTTGATTTTCTCCTGGCTGAGAAGCTCAGAAGTTTCGGCGGCAGTTGTGGGAGGCGCACTACCCATCTTCTGTAAGGCTTGGAGCAGATATTTGTTTTGCTCTTTTAGTAGCCTTTTCTCTTCTTTTGTTTCTTGAAGCTTTTGACAGAGGGCGTCGACCGCGGAAAGAGCTTCCCCCTGGAGACTTTCAGAAGATGTCCCCATTGTGACTTGGGTCACGGTAAAATCTGTCAGAGACAGATCCTTCTTCTCTTTGAGGGGATCGGGGTATGCAATTTCCATGATTCTCTCACCTGCAGCACTTTTAGAGAAGCGTGCAACAGGCTTCAGCTTCTTTGCCCCTTTGGTTGGGATCACTGAAAAGTCCATCGGAGCGATGGGAACTTTCCTCTTTTGCTGGCTCAGCTGCTGAGAGATCCAGGCTGGTCCTATGGAAGAAGGACCAGAAACAGAGGAGGGGACAGCTGCAGTAGAAGAGGGGAAAAACGTGGAGACACGCGGAGGCGGCATTGAGAGAATAGCCGAAGAAGTGTCCACGGGAGGAAGGGAAACTGCAGCTGCGGAAGACATAGGAAGGGAAGGGAGCTCGGAGATGAGGGAAGAAATGGAGGAGGAAAGATCAGTGAGGGAAGAGAAGATAGACGAAGAAGCAGGGGAAAGAGTAGAAGAAGGGGCGGAGGACACGACCAAAGGGATGGTCGCTTGAGTCACTCGAGGAGGGGAAGGAAGAGAAGAAGAAGGGATAGAAGGGACCTCTGTTGTGGTAGCAATGCCGACATCCTGAGTGGATGGGCCAATTGGACTATCCCCTGCTGCTTCTTTCTCTGGCGAATCCAGAGTTATTACCTGTTCTGGCGCTGTGGAAAGAGGACTCTCGGGGGCTTCTTCCTGAATGGTGCTGGATTCACCTTCTACACCTTTGCCTTTAAGCTACTTTTTGGACCGTGAAGGTGCGTTGCCCAATGGGGAGGTTGTGAAATCTACCCCGAGGTAGATTAGGCCGTTCATCCGGCACCAGTGCTCTGTCCTACGCAGAGTTTCCTTGACCCTCTCCTCAATTGTCTGAGGAGCCTTAGTTCTGTCAATGGCCGGAAAGGGCCAATCGTCCCCATCTGTATCATTATATACCTTGTCCACTTCATCTTCTGTTGTTTGGTAGCCTTTGGGGACAATGGCTACCCCATACTGGATAATTTCTGCCAATGCTAGGCGAGAATGATCCTTTCTTCTGAGCTCTACCTCATGGAGGACGTCAATATAAATATCCTCGATCTGAGGAACGTGGATTGGATCAAGCTTTGCTCTTGGCAGGCAGCCCCTTGGGTCGAAGGTGGGCCTGGCTGGGAAGTCATGCTTCAAATTGAGTAACTCCAGCTCTGCAAACATTTCCTTCGCCTTGTGGTGGGTAGAGCATGTGTATCGGCCCACTGTGAGGGGGAAAGGAGTTCCACCCTTCTTTCTTTTCAGGCACTTTTCGTGATATGTGATTAGCTGCCTTGACAGCTCCAGCAGAATCAGCTTAGGCCCAGCATACCTTGGTAGCCTGGTTGGCTCTCCCAAAAAGTTGGCAGCCCTCAGATAGGTGAATGTAGGAAATTGGGTGAACAGGGCTCCCCATTTCTCCGTGGCTGCCACTATGTTTTTGGTCGTACGACCATGAGTCAGATTTGGCCTCAATAGGTAGATGATGTGATAAAAGAATGCATCGTTGATTTTGGCAAATTGGGCGATGCTATTCTCCAGCTTCAACTCTGGATAATACTCATATATTTTGACCTGAGGCCAAACTCCACTTTGTGCTAGGCCTGGATAATCCCTCTCTGATGCTGCAGTGTAGACCACGTAGGAGTTCATATGGAATACTCCCGTTGTGCTGAACTGTTGTAGCTGCTCGGAAATGGTGCTGCTTATAATTTCCCCCCAGCAAAAGCGTTGCTCAGGAACATTCTTATTCATTGTTTCCAAGTAGCGCAACATCCATTTATGGAAGTAATGGGCGTTAGAAAGCCTGAAGACCCTGCTCAGGAAGGTAATGGTATCGCTGAGCTCTTCTGAGAAGTCACTGCGGTGGATGATTTGGGGCCACCGGGTTACCACCTTCTTGTTCTTCAAGTAGACTTCGTTCATTAGTTGCATGCATTGGTCTTCATTGTCTTCCCAAGCCTTGATGCACTCTGCTTGGCTGACGGCCACGAAGTGCCGGTGGTGAGGGATGCCAAGTATCATCTCAAAATGACGGGCAGTGAGGTTAATGACTACCTCGCCCTTACTTTTTTCGACACATCTGGTGTCTTTGTTGTAAGACTGAGCAACCACCATTATAAATTCATTGTTGACTGTGCTGACAGGGATTCCTCCGGCGAAGTGCAGGGCACTGCCTATCAATTTGTCCATCCATGGACTCCTTGTAACTTTCTGAGTTCTGGCCCAGAATTCCTCCATGTCGACATGCCCCAATTCTGAGTCTCTGACATCCATGCTGCATTCGGCCTGTGACTCGGGCATTCTGACCCTTTGATATTTATACTTCATCTCTTCTTCAGTAAGCTTAGCCTTCCCTTTTGATTTGGTGGGTCTCTTGCTGGATGTAGACATATGTTCTTCTAAGATTATCTATTGATCTGCATGAAGAAGAAGCGAGACCCAATCCGAAAAAGTTGAATTAGCCATTTGATCTTCCATTGGAATGTTAGTAGAAGAAAGAGTTAGAGATTTTTAGGCTTAGGGCGCAGGAAAAATGCAGCTTACAGGGCTAAATAGGCAGGGTGCACGGGAAAGGGCTGTTGCAAAGGTTAAACTGGCGCCAAAGGCGCATGGCGCATGTATACTGCAGAGTGCATTTTAGTAAAGGGTGCATGAGAAAATCGTGTTGCATGGAGACAGGATGCGCCAAAGGTGCATGGACCTTGCATGTTACATTGGGATTTGGTGCGCCCTTTGGCGCATGGGAAAAGCATGTAACAGGGACTTTTCGTGTGCCAAAAGAAATATGGTGCGGCGCACAGAGGGTTTGCACAACATGAATGTTACTGAAAGGAACGATGTGCCTGCACTTTTACGACTATACTTGGCGCAGATATAACTTGTGTTGCATGGGCGCAGGGCACACTAAGGGCGCATGGAAAGGCAATGCAGCACTGAATGATGGTGCGCCAAAGGAGCGCAAGTTTAGCTTGTGCAGCATGTGGAAGAGGCGCGCCTTGAGGGCGTATGAAAACTTGATGCAACAAGCATGATGGGTGCGCCGTTGGTGCGGGTTCTAGTTATGCTGCAGAGGGGACAGATGCACCATGGGGGCACAACTATTTTTGATGTTGCGCGACGCGCTGGTGCACCTAAGGAAAAAACAGGGTTTTTTCATATGGCTCAACCCTTCTTTCTTTTCAGCTCTAAGGCTGCCTTGGGATATTCAATGGTTCAAGCCAAAGGGGTTACAGACCAAGCTTTCAAACTAACACCCTCTACCAGCAAATCTGGAAAGAGGGATGGGAGGAAACAAATAAGGAAAGACGGCACAGGGGAGAGCTAGCTCAACAAATGCATATCAACAAACCAACTAGCAAGCCAAAAACCAGACAATAAAGCACATGGACGAGAAAAGAACCTCTTGCTCGGATAAAATAACAAAAGCTCAAGCACGGGTCCACAACGTGTTGAAAACGACGAGGCAGAGGCTGACAGGCTCAGAAAAATCACATGCACAGCGAATAGTGAAAATGACATTTGGGCGCGCAAACCATATATATATAGGTTAGCTGGACATTAATGTGCCACCCACTTTTTGAAAAGTGCATGAAAACTACTGTCGACAGGAAAAAGTGTGCACCCTTTGGCGCACCAAAATGTCTGCGAACATGAAATAAAGTGCACCTTTGGCGCACCAAACGCTATCTCGACAAGAAATTATGTGCGCCTTTTGGCGCACCAAAGCATTGTGTTGCAATAAGATTATCTGCACCCTTTGGCGCACCAAAAAGTGGCGCAAAAAACGTTGTGCCAACACAATGGCGCATGTGCCTTGGTGCACGCAGGGAAGGCTCAACACACTTTGGTGCACCAAAAAGTCGTGTTAACACTTAAAATCATGCGCCAAAGGTTTTAAAGGGGGCGCACCAAAAGTTGGTGTTACATAGCAATTTCATGCGCCTAGCCAAAAAAGGCTCAAAAAACTAAGTTCGAAAAACCAGGTTTCCCGGGAAGGGATTTTACAATGTTTTAAACGCAAGGGATCCCTAACGAGGGTGTAGACACCAAATTTGTGTCTTAGGACCCCTTGTGACCCGCATCTCATCTCGCAACTTAACCTCATCACCTAAACCTTACACAATTATTTATTAATTACCTTGTAATTGATAAATCCACATCACCTCACCTGCCACCTCATTTTGCCACCTCATCATGACCTAGCCCTAACCCTAAACTAACCTAATTAAGACTTATGGCTTGGTCTAGACTCACATCCATAACTAATGCCTCCTTACTCGCACCCAAAACCAACCTTCTAGCCACTTGACCAAACCCGCAACTGATCTCTCGGGAGAAAAGCAGGGAAGGTGGGTTATTTTACTAAAAATAGCCTACTTTTTCCTTACTGATGCCAGTTCCTACTCGACCGCCATCGGTTACGTAACCGCCATCGGTTCCCTATAAATGGGCTCCCAAAACCAAAAACAAAGGATCGGAATTTCATTTTCGGGATCAGGTCGAATGATTTTTGAATCAACAGAGATCATTGGGAGTAAAAAAGAGAGTCCAGATCTTCACTTGACCGAGCAGAGACGAGTGGAAATACCAGAAGTGTTTACAGCAAAGGAGATCAGCTTGCATCTTCGTCAAAACCAGTAAGTCACATCTTGCATGTCCTCTGTTATAACATTTCTTATGCCTTTTGAGTTACAGTCCTCATAAATCCATCCCTGAATCCACTACCTAGCATGCATATTACCTCTAACTATCATTCATCTACCTCTCATCACCTTATTTCCTAATACCACCTATATACAGCCTTACAAACAACACAACTACCCCACAAAGCAACTAACCTACAGATCCTAGAACCCACTGGTATCGGTTATCAGTAACCAGCATCGGTTATCAGTAACCGGCATCGGTTCCTCCGATTAAAACCAGAAAACCAGCCTTTCCCCTACCCAGTTCAACAAAGCAACTTAATTGATATTTTACAGTCTTTTGTGTTAATTCATATTAGCAGGGAAACTAACCACCTTCGAAAGGAAGTTTTATATTTCCTGGGCCCAAGGCAGTTTCCTCATTTATTGTCTAATCAAAATCTTGTGGTCTTGTGTTCTTATTTGCAGGTAGTCCTTCCAAGACAAAAAGGAGTTCTTCGCAATCAGCCTGATCTTTCTCTACGGTACGCGCACACCATCTCGACATTCTACAGGTATTCCTCCTAGCCCCTAACCTTATCTATTTCTAAAAGGAACGAATCATTCTGAGTGAAACATTTTGGCATGCCTGGTGGGACCCATCTTGGGTTTCTGTTTCTCTTGCTTATTTTCATTTTAGGAAGCATACTTGCTGTTGCTGCTTTTGATATATATTTCGTAAAGAATTTGTCTTGCTTTCCTAGTTTCGCATTAGTGAAAGTCATCTCTCTTGCTTCATCAAACATAATTTTCGATTTGGGTTTAAAACAGGTCATACACGTGGGGGTGATATCCATGGTATTGACAGGAAATTAATCTTACATTCACTACACAACACATACCGAATCACTTCACAATTAACACAACAGCTCAAACATCCCCCCTTTTTTTTCCGCGGTATTCCTCCCCCCGATTGAGGTAACCTTATAAGCCAAAACAACTTGACATTTCCCCTAAGTCTCTTGTTTAGGATTCTCACATCATTCTACGTCTAAAGGCATAAGCCCACGATAATTAAAATTAACCCTAGGGTTAATCTCTGGATTTGTGTGTGCATCTTGCTTGTTTTTAGTTCTGTTTTCTTTCTCATACTCTGTCTTCTATGATCAATAATTAGACACGTATACTAAACGTTGTTAAAAATCAAATTAGTAGCCTTTTATATCTTGTTAACCCAGACTTCTTACACCGACATCGGTTACCTGACCGACGTCGGCTATAGTATAACCGACATCGGATACTAGACCGATATCGGTTACTGTCTTCTACAACCCCTGACAAACCAGCAACCTACCAATTTCACCATTCTAAGGCTGTTTCTGTTCCGGATAGATTGAAACCCTACTGTGAACACCTGTCCATGGTTGTTATCACTCGAAAGCAAGCCGCCGCCATGGTTTCACATGCTTGCTCTGTTTCTTTACCTGAATCACCCCCTTCACATTTTGTGGGGAATCCTATAGACACCAGTGAGATCCCCCAAATTCCTGTAGGAGACAAGGACTTTGCCAAGTTTCTGGATGCTAATTCTAGTGCTGTATAATACTATTTGTCCCATACCCCTGACCGTACGCCTGATGGTCAGCTCCTTGTTGGTATGCCTATTAGTATAGCTGCTCATTTAGCTCCCACTCCACCTGATAATACCGCCTTACTACCTGCATCTCTAGCCCTGTCTCCCAATCCGACAGCTTCAGAGGTTCATACGACTCAGATTGGCTTTTCTTTGGCTAATCTTGGACCCCACATATCATTACCACCGACTGCCCCTACCTCATCTCTCTTGCAGACTACTCCATTCATGACTTGCTCTCTGCCACCTATCCACACGAGCTTTCCTTCTCAAGCTTCGCCTACCTTCTCATTCCCATACACATATCCAGTAACCTTAACACCTTATATGGGACATCCCTATTCTGTCACCTCAACATATTCATCCTCCATACCTTATCAACACTTAACTCCACCATTGTCCAGTGGAGGCCCTTGGCCCAATTTGCCTCCGTTTGCCACAACCGCATCATCATCTCATCCAACCACAGATTTCATCAAACAAATGATGGACAAAATGCAAAATCTGGAGGCTTCTGTGTCGGGAAGTCGTAGTGCCTTGACATACGAGCAAGTTTTTCAGGAGCCCATTCACCCTTCTGTCCCCCTTCATTCATATCCTCCTCAATGGGAGTTGCCAAAATTTACTCGTTTTAATAGTAAAGAGGATCCTCAAAAGCACTTGCGATCATTTAGACATGCTTGTTATTTGATTGCCCATGATGATGCCTTGCTACTCAGCACATTTCCCATGTCCTTATCAGGACCCACCTTGGAGTGGTACAGTGCTTTAACCCAGCACTCAATCTTCTCTTTTAACCAACTAGCCCAATCTTTCTTGGATCACTTCTCCATTAACATTGCTAAGAAAGTATCCATCACCGACCTTTATGCCATCCAACAATTCGAAGACGAATCTATCACAGATTTTGTTGGACGATGGCGTGGCCTTATCAACCAACTTACATATGCCTTATCTCAGGCTGAACTTATCAAACTTTTCACACGGGCATGTGCTAAGCACATTTCTCCTACTCTTCAAATTCAAACTTTCCGCACATTTGATGAGGCCTTTACCATGGCTCAGAAACTAGAAATTCGAGCCTTAGAAGAAGAGAAATTGCGGTTGCGCAACAAAAACCCCAATTTCCGAACTCCTGATTCTACCAATAAACCAAATACCACCACTCCTCACGCGTCCACTTCTTCTAAATCAAAAGGAGCTGTCCAAGCGGTGATGGTTAAATCTCAAACACCATCTAATACCCCACCAAAAACCACCTATAAGTACAAAGCCGAGCCCATCAACTACACTCCCTTGGGAGAAACATATGGTGTGATATTGGAAAAATTGCTCAAAGTAGGAGCCATTACATTACCTCCTGTTAAACCTCATTCTGGGTTTGATTCCACTCACGCCATACCTTCTTGGTACAAAGAAAATGACTTCTGTAACTTCCACCGCGTGAAGGGACACAGTCATGAGAACTACAAGATGTTGAAAAACATAGTGCAGGAAATGGTTGACGCAGGGGATATAACCCTCGATAATCCTAATGCCCCTGCCAACTGAAATTTGAAAATCTTCAACAAACCATTCCCGAATCACTCTTCCAACAGTAACACAAACCAGGATATCTTAGCCGAAGAGAGTGTTCATGAGATCCATGCAGTCTTTGATACCCAGCCAAAGCCTCTATCAAGAAAATTTTGAATAAAGCCTCTTCACTAACACAGGAGCCCGAACCTCCTTTACCACCATCGAACCAAAGCGAAATCATTCCTTTACCCATAAGGGAGTTAACTGCCCAGACTCCTCTTCCCATCGATGAGTCTACTTATACCACATCCCTACAAGACTGCGAACAGATGTTATCTAATCTATCTATTTCCCAAACTTCCCCTTCTACCACTCTTGTTGCACAAGAGGAAGGTACGCCACTCCTTTTGACGTCCTTAGACAAGAAATATCTTGCACCGACATCACCAAATTATTTAACCATGATGGATCCTCTCGAACACACCCTCTTACCTATTAGTTCTTCATCGCCTAAATCTTTTCAATGACCGGTTGACCTCTTAACATCTATTGATACAGTACCTCATCTACTCACTGTATCACACCCACAGTGGACTGGAATCACAACCCACCTTTCTTCCGTACCAAATTTACAATTCGAGCCTGAAGACTGTCATTCTCCAGAGGATAGACAAATCCTATGGGAACGTTTGAGTATGCCATATTCTACTCAAATGCAAATGACCGATCCTGAGACCTCCACCATATACCCGAAGTGTTTGCAGAAGCTTAAAATTCCCATGTTCTCACCTTCACCCCCCTCACATCTACCAAATGCCTCGTCCACTTCTATTAACTTAGCCAAATCTTCCCCTACACTTGGGACCTTACCCATACCCAGTCTAACACACCCGCCTAAGCGACTAGATTTGTCCAAGAATAAAGCCGCCCTACCACCTAAGAGACACACTCAACCCGTGCCTCTAACACAATCAAAACCATCATCGTCATACCTACCTTCCATATTAGGACCTCATCCTTCCACCTTGCACCAATATATCATACCTCCTGCGTTTTCTTCAAAACGATCTATGCCTTCTGCACCCATACAGGGATCAAAGGGTATATCAACATTATCACCCCACGTATCCTGTCCACCCATCAACCCTAAACAAACTCCATCATCAAAGGATTTATTTTCTGTCACTCCCCTTTCTCCGTGGTTGTTTCCCGCTACCATGTCATCTGTAGCCTCATCATCTAACCAGCCGAACGTAGCTCCTGCGCCAAAGAAACCACGTTTAGTGAAAAACACATATCAACACCCCTCGGTTAAACCACCACCCATACGAACTAACCACGCCCAAACATTACCAAAACTCGTGCAATCAATACCCTCATCCTCTTCTGATTTGACCCACTCAAAGGATCTTACGCCAAAATCCTTGCTATGTTAGTAGATAATGCAACCATTTCCCTACCCCCACTTAGACCTTATGACCCGTCTAAACCTCGACCTATAGGTTATGATGAGTCTAAGATCCATGCTTATCACCGCACACCAGGACATGATGTGGAGGGATGCAAAGCTTTAAAAACCATCCTTCGTCAGTCACCTCTCCCAGATAGAAAGGTTAAGAAAGACAACTTACGAAGGGAGAGACCTTTAGCTTCAATTCCCTCTCCTATACCATCTATCCCCGCCTCACCACGATCTATCATTATTACAACCCCACCTCTTGAAGACCATAATTTATCCCAACCATCTTCCTCATCTCAGATTTATGAGATTAATATGATTAGTGTTGCTACTCGAGCGCAGAAAAACAACGAGAAAGTGAAAGAAAGCACACCTGTGTCCTCTCTTTCTCCGTCTAGCATCCTGATTGCACCACCACCCAAAGTGGTTATTTGTGGACCCGCTTACCCCGTCTCTAATGGAGTTGCCCATCGAGCCATGATCAAATAGCTTCACCAATCACCCGTCAAAATGACACTATATGATCTCATTCAGACTTCTGAATCTCATCGACAAGCTCTCGTTGAAATTCTTCAGGGGATCGAGGTCTTACCTAATGAAGCCCTACCTGTTGCCTCCATTCTAACACCCAATCACGTTTCCTCTCTCACCAAACAACCCACTGCCCCAACCACTTCTGTCTCTGTACCACAAGCTACTGCAGTCAGTTTCTCTGAAGATGAAATTGTCGATTTTGGTACAGAAGATCCTGACCCTGCCCTGTTCATCTCAGCTTACGTCCGAGACATTCGTGTACGTCGTGTTATGATTGACGGGGGTGCTAGCCTAAACATCATCTCTTCAAAATATTTTCAACAAATGAATATCCCTTCTAGCTACATGTGTGCCAACCCCATCATGTTGTGGTCATTCAATGACGCTATTACCTCTACCTTAGGCACCGTGATCCTCAACATTCAGGTAGGACCACGTACTTTACCCGAACTCTTCTATGTCCTTGAGGGAGAGTTCCAATATAATATATTGCTGGGTCATCCTTGGATCCGGGCCATGGGATGCGTTCCCTCAACCTTACATAGATGCATAAAATTTGAGTACGAGGGGAAGTCCTACACCGTAAAAGCTGATCCTCCCCCCTTTAAAACCTGTAATATGTTATACCACCCAAATTATGTGTTGGTACCAATCAAGACACCCATTCATTCAACCCAACCATCTTCTTCAACTATGCCTCAACCATGTACCTCAATCGCACCTACGCCTTCAACTAATGAAACCACCGTCGCAAAAACCACTTCCCTTCCCGCAGCTAACATCCCAACCGTAGACCCCTTAGTAGATGTTTTTCAGCGCCTTACGCTGGGGGAGTATCGCCTATATAACGTTAGTTCTTTCCATACCCCACAGGAGTACGGACAGGTACATGCCCATCCTAACTATGACCGTCGTGTGGGGAAGTAATCTCCTACGGACCACCTCACTACCGCACTAACCTAACATATGGGGGTGTCGACGCATCTTCCGTTGCCAATGAGCCTCCTCTTGGTGTGTTTCCTTTCCAGTCTGATTTTCAATACCTTACCAATCATCGCTTTGCCCTCACCTTCTTGACTCGCTGTGCTTGGAAAGGCTTTGGTTTTGGTCTTTATGAACAAGGCCGACATACGCTCATCCCCATCACCACACGCAAACATAATGATCGCAGTGGTCTCAGTTTTCCTGAAACACCTACATAGGAGACACCTCGTGTCAGCTGTATTCTGGAAGAAGACGACGTCACCCCTACCAAACCATCATCACCCACTTTGCCATCATCACCCACAGAATCTATAGACCCTGAATCTATCCCTCCTAACTTTTTTTTTTCATAAATGCTATCTTCATAGGTCCTCTCACTTATCAACACAATAATGAGGACCCATCTTCTCTTCCCCTTCTGTATCCAGACATGATCGAAGAGGATTCGCCTTTGATTAATGTTGTTGAGTGTCAGGATGACGACTCCATCCTCACTTACCTTGGCGCGGATGATTCTTATATTCAACGAGCCTTACCATCTGAAACCCAAACCATGCTAAACGAATCTACAATAGAAATCAACATCCACACGGAGGAGGATCCTCACATTGTGAAGATTGGACAATCCCTTAACGCATCAGAACAAGTCGCCTTTACTACTTTCCTCCGTGCTCGCACCCAAGCTTTCGCTTGGTCCTACGCTGACATGCCAGGAATTGATCCTGACATTGTTGTCCATAACATTACACTGAAACCCGATTCCAAGTCAATTAAACAGAAATTGAGAAAAATGCATCCACGCATTGCCCTCTTGGTCAAAGAGGAGCTCCAACGACTCCTTTCTGTTTCCTTCATCTTGCCTATTGACTATCCTCAATGGATTTCTAACATCGTACCTGTCACTAAAGCGACGGGGGGACTTCGGATATGCATGGATTTCCGGGATCTTAACCTCGCTTTCCCTAAGGATGACTTCCCCCTACCTAGTATTGATCAACTTGTTGATCTCACTGCGGGTCATGAAATGCTTTCTCTCATGGATGGCTTTTCAGGATACAACCAAATTTTGGTTGCCCCTGCCGATCAACACAAAACTGCCTTCATAACTCCTTGGGGAACCTTCTGTTACCGTGTAATGCCATTTGGCCTTAAGAATGCTGGTGCGACCTATCAGCGGGCTATGACCTACATTTTTCATGACATTATGCACACTATCCTTGAAGATTACGTTGACGATCTTCTTGGCAAGTCTAAACATCGCAGTGAACATCTCGATGTTTTAACCATTATTTTTGATCGCCTGTTACAATATTCTGTCCGTCTTCAACCAAAGAAATGTGTCTTTGGTGTCCTTTCAAGAAAGCTTCTTGGTTTTATCGTCTCTTTGCGTGGCATCGAGGTCAATCCATCTAAAGTCAAAGCTATCATAGAAATGCCCCCACCTACCAATCTCAAACAATTGCGTAGTTTACAAGGTAAGCTCCAATCTATCCGACATTTCATCTCCCAACTCTCGAATCGATGTCAACCTTTCCATCACCTCCTTAAGAAGGACATTGATTTTCAATGGAGTGAAGAGTGCCACCAAGCCTTTGAAGCTCTCAAAACTTATCTCTTGCAGCCACCCGTGCTTATCCCACCTCAAGACGACCGCCCTTTCTACCTTTACCTTTCCACCACTAACCACGCTGTAGGGGCCATGCTTGCAGATCGTGACTCTAAAAATCGAGAACAAGCCGTTTATTATATAAGTCATACTTTGGTGGATTATGAGACTAGGTATACACATGTAGAAAATTTGTGCCTAGCCCTATCATTCATGGCTACCAAGCTCCGACACTACCTTCTGAATCACAAAAATTTCGTCATCACCAACACAGAACCCATCCATTACATGTATGCCAAACCTCATCTAAACCAACGCATCGCCCGATGGCTCATGCTCCTTGCCGACCTCGACCTTGAGTTCGTCCACCAGAAATCAATCAAAGGACAAACCATCGCAGACCAACTTGCAGAAGCCCCTTTACCTGGGGAACAATTTACCAATTTTATATTCCCCGACGAACTCATCGCCACTCTTTCACTCAGGGAAGAGTCATATCAAATGACCCTCTTCTTCGATGGATCTAAATGCCAACGTGGTGGAGGAGTTGGCATTGTTCTCGTTCCTCTTGACGCCGAGCCTATGCCTCTTTCATTCTGACTCGATTTCCCTTGCACTAATAATACAGCGGAATACGAGGCCCTTTTTCTGGGTCTCCAGGTTGCGCAGCACTTAGGTATCAAATCTATCAATATTTTTGGCGACTCTCAATTGGTAGTCAATCAAGTTATGGGCATCTACCAATGCAAAAATGAGGAACTTCAAAAATACAAACACTACGTGGATTCGCTTCTAGCCTTATTTACTCACTATTCTATCCAAACCATTCCACGCTCTACTAAAAAATTTACGGATACTATGGCTTGCTTAGCCTCGCAAATTCCAGCCTCATCAACTGACTCTGACATTTTTGTCTTGGTCCAACAACTCTTTTCCCCATCTTATTCAGCCCCGGTTGTTTGTACGATAAATATTGTGTCTGCTAACTCGCAGGATACCTGGTATCACCAATTCCATGACTACCTTACAACCTCTGTTCTCCCTTCTGACCTTACTAGTACTGGTAAACTTGCTTTTCTTAAACGCGTTTCTCATTATATAGTTATGAGGGGACTCCTTTATAAACATGGCTTTGATGGCATCCTCCTTCGATGTCTCACCGGTGTGGAGATCACCCATACCATCCAACAAGTCCATGACGGTATTTGTGGTGGACATTTTAGTGGCCTTGCCGTGGCCAAATGAATCCTTCGCCTCGGTTATTATTGGCCTACTCTCAATAACGACTGCTACGAATATGTTAAGCGTTGTGTTATGTGTCAACAACATGCCAACCTTCAACATACTCCTAGCCACCCACTCCAGGTCGCTCGAGATCTTTGGCCCTTCTCACAATGGGGTTTAGACCTTATTGGTGAGATTCACCCGTCCTCTTCACAACGTCACCGATGGATTATCACAGCAACCGAATATTACACAAAATGGGTGGAGGCTATTCCACTCATTTCAACTAAAAAGGAAAAAATTGTCGAATTCATTAACCATCACATTATCTGTCGTTTTGGTATTCCTCATCGCCTAATAACAAATAATGGTAAATCTTTTAAAAACAAGTTGTTACAAGACCTTTGCGAAAACTTTGGTATCAAACTTAGTTTCTCATCACCTTACTATCCGCAGGCCAATGGTCAGGCTAAATCTTCTAATAAAACCCTAACCAAAATCCTCATGAAAGTTGTCAATGAATCTGGAAGAAATTGGCACGATCACATTCCCTTTGCCCTTTGGGCTTATCGTACTAGCATTCGTACCTCTACTAATGCCACACCTTTTTCTTTGGTATATGGTACCGAGGCTGTTTTGCCTCTCGAAATACAAATACCCTCCCTTAGAATATCTCTTCAGGATATTCTCACCAACGATGATTTCCGCCAAGAGCGGTTAGCCCAATTGGAGCTTCTTGACGAACGTCATCTTACAGCTTTTGATCACCTTCAAATCTATCAAAAACGCATCAAACGTGCTTATGATAAGCGACTTCATGAGCGTACCTTTAAGGTTGGTGATCTTGTCCTCAAAGAGAATCAACATGTCACCAAACTAGAAAAGAGCAAACGTGGAAAATTTGCTCCCAATTGGATTGGGCCTTACATAATCACTCACACCTATGGATCAGGTGCTTATCGTTTAGCTTCGCTTAATGGTAAGCCTGAGCCTGAACCCGTTAATGCCTTGCATCTTCGACCATTCTACTGTTGAATTTAGTGTTATATCACTTCTTATCTACCTGCCGCTCATCCCTTGAGCTCACATACCACCACATGCACTTCGTTTCCTACACCTCATAATAAAAATCAAGCTCACATAGTTTGATTCTCGCCTCACCTAAACGATGCCTTCCCCTTCTTAGTCTAGTCCATGACTTCAAAGTTTTAAAATAAGCCGTATTCTTATGGGATTTTCTTGAGTCAAACTTCCTACCAAACTAGATGCTTCGCGCCAAAAGAAAATCTAGCTATCTAAATTATATATAGACTGTTCCCTCGAAGGACAACTATATGCCAACTTATTACTGCTATTATATATAGACTGCTCCCCCGAAGGATAGCTATGCACTAAAATCATATCTGCTACTATAAATAGACTACTCCCTCGAAGGACAGCTATACACAGTCAGCCTTTATCAGAAGCTTCTCGCATTGATCAGCTTCGTGAAGACCTCAAGAATAGCACAATCAATATCCCTTGTAGACTTCCCGCATCGATCAGTCTATATTCAGTAAAATAAAAGCCTCATTCAAAAAGAACTTTTTGGGTCATGGACTTGTCTATTTAGGGTAGGTTCTCTTTCGTCAGAACACTCACTTTGTAATAAATTCTCTGTACCTCAGCTATATCATCCACCTCACCTCACCATTTGTTTCAACTCAAGGGACGTAACGTACACCTGATATATTGTGATCATACAACTCTTTTCACCTATGGACTTCTCGTCTATGCACGGTACCTAGGGCTTCAAGCTCATTCTACGTTTGGTGGTTTGTTTAGCTCTTTTCACCTACGGAGCACTCTTTCTGCTTTGCCTCACATCTAGGATTGTGTGTTGATCTTAATCAGGACATGGTTCCCTACCACTTGGGTAGGCTAACTTTCACTTCCCTTATACCTTTTACAACATCACCAATTCATTTCCAACACCAACAACCTTACCTTACCAATATTAATATCAATATTCTTACCAATCAACCAATTTCCTAAACCGTACCAAATTGCCTGAATTCGCCTCTCCCTGATCCTAAGGGAGAACTACATCGGTCTAAGGCCCCTCCTTGCTTTGTGCAATGGGCTATGTAGGCAGCACTTCGAAGACATGGGGTCTCCCAATGTTAGCTCGACCATCCCCTACCATAACCTATCATGTGTGGTAAATATAAATATTTTTGTGTATTTCTATTTAATCACATTCCTCTTTATCCTTTTTCAAAACACAAAAAGTCAAAACGAAAACATTCTTATTATTATAACTCAAATCAACATACATATTTAGTTTTATTTAGATGTTAAATAAATACATCTTCTCTATCATCGACACGCAGGTCGGTACTCTTATTTATTCTTATACCTTACTAACATTTATTTAGACCCTCACGCCTCATCCCGAACTAGGTGATGATCGTGATCGTCGACCCCTCTCGCCAGGCCTCTCTGTCCTCAATGGTACCACGGCTATTGGTACCGCCCACTGATCTACCAATCTCTCCTGTAACATATGAATACACCCTCTCGCATGAAGGACTCCAGCCTCTAGTCTCTCCGCCTATGACTCCGCAACCACTAACGATCCTCTTGTCTCATTCACCTGCGTTTGGAGCTGCTGAACCAAACGCTGCAGACGATCCCTCTCTGCTGTAATCACTGCTATGTCAGGACGATCACGTACACCTCGCAGTTCTGCTACCCACCATAATCTATAGGCCTCTGTCATTCCTGCATCCATTACCCTGCGATCGACTACCACCTCTTCAGGCCCTTCTGGAGGTGTTGGCTGGGGAGGTGAGAATACTACCTCTTCGTCGATCCTCATATATGGTCTATAAGCCTGTGGTATGTCCTGCACGAATCCAAATTGTCACCGCACGTGATCTATAGGAATCCTCTCATACTCACCTGGCCTGTGCCCAGCGATCCATCTCAATTGATCTACACCCCTCAATTCCTCAGCTATGTTCTCTGTTACCATATAATTCCCGTAAGGCCACCAGCAGATATCCGCAATCGTCACTCTCCTCCCATACCTACCTATAATACTCAATGTCACCCGTCATGGCCTGGGATCTTTCCTCTTGTTTTGTTTAGACCCATCGTTTGAATTCCAACCTCTGTACTCCAGTTTCTCCTGACTAGATGGATCGGCCTACTAGTTGCAAACAAACAATGTGCTCATAGGCCCAATAGTGTAATAAGTATGAACAATCCAATGTCGTCCTGTGATTTCACCTACAAGCGCATAAACCCCTGTATAACTCCGCCAAATATGCAGGTGCCAATGCAAAAGTCACGTTCCTTTCTATCATCTCCCAAATAACACACATCAATGCCTTTTGAAATCTTCCCCCATCCGCCCTCGGTAATGCGTAATACCCTACCACTATCATTAATATCACTACTAACCTTGTCTCCTTAGGGTGTGCTGCATACATTATCCCATACGTAAAAGACAAACCTCGCTGTGTTAAATCTCGTGCGTATGGACCAAATACTGCTGTTATCGCTCCCTGTGCCACGCTAGGTAATGCCTGATATACTGGTTTTCCTGTAATTGGGAGTCTCAAAATACGGAACACATCTTCCAATGTTACTGTCATTTCCCCTGTTGGTAGATAGAAGGTATTTGTCTCAGGATTCCATCTCTCAATCAACGCCTATAACATAACATGGTTACATGCGATTCGTGAATAATAGCAGATTCCACTTAACCCCAAATGATTTATCAATGTCCATTCAGCTGTCGTTACATCCGCTTGGATTCGTGACAACAGTGCTGGTACACTATCATTCATCCTCAACCCTACCTCTGCCTGCATACATCCAAATAATAAAAAACCATTCAATTCCTCTAATCCCCCTGGGTTTTTTCTCAAATTCTGGAAATTCCTACAGCAACCGGTATCGTTTACAACTAACCGTTACAGGTTGACTAACCGATACCGTTTATCCCTAACCGATATCGGTCCCTATTACTTTCATACACCTTGCCTGAAATAACCACCTACGACAATAATTTGAGCGTTTATTCCTTTCTATACCTACACAGACATACCTGAAACCGTTGATCACCTACCCCGTAACACTTACCCCATTTATAACCCTTGCTATCATGTTTTCTTTTTCATATCTACTCACTTAATCTCCCCCATCTTATTCATAACACATGTAAAAATCAAATCACACACAAAATTTTTACCTCTTGGGTTGCAGTAGCTTGAGGCGGCCCTTGTCTTCCCTCTTGTCCCTGCTTGCTAGATGTTTCTCCTCATTCTGCAATTATTACCACCTTTTTCAACCCTGTCTTTCTGTCTTCTGAATCTCAGATTACATTCATTTTCCCTGTCTCTTTTCTCCTTATCACTCAAATTTTTCATGCAATTACCTGTCTCAGTCATCAAAAAGTGTCGCGTTCGCGTATTTAACTTCTTGCATGGCTCTCAAAATTAGAACTTAAGTTGCCACCCCTAGCTTTTTTATTTTTAGAAAAGCTCATACCTAAATAACCGGTATCAGTCATGTAACCGATATCGGTCTAGCTAACTACCGCCATCAGTTATCTATCCGATGTCGGTTATACACCCGCCTCTTTGACAACATGGTTCTTTTTCTTCATTTTTTTACCTAATTTTTTGTCGCGCCCGCCCTCTTTTCCTACATCACAACACCATTATCCATATATGTCCATCCACCACACATATCATTACAATTTCCATTAACATCATCTATTTTACAAAAACAAACAAGCCATCAGCTAAGGATACCAAACCCAAACAAAACAAAACAAAAAACTATCTATCTATACCTCATTTGAATCCAACTCATCAGATACATATATAGCAATGTCACAAAACCAGCCCACAACATGCAACATTTTATCATATAACACGTCATCCATATATACGTGCAAAAACAAAAACATCAACATCATCCATATATCAACATGTCAATTAAAACTCATCCTACATTCTATATCACAAACCATCGAAAAAATACTTAAAAACATTTTTGAACACTGCATATGGATCAAAACATCATCTATATATATATATATACAAGTTTTCAAATATACACTGTGCCCTACATCGGGGCCTCTGTGATCTCATAATCCAACAAAGTCAGCACGCAGGCCGCAATAACTATCCAATAATCTCGACTCGACTCGCAGGCCGGTCCCTCATATCAAAAAAATACTCGGCTCGCAAGTCAAGTACCAACTGATACAACCCGTACTCGGCTCACAGGCCAGTATATAATAAATGAATGAATGAATAAATGAGTAATATGTACGGCACGCAGGCCTCTATAAACACAACCGGTTCGCAGACCGGTGCCCATGTCCAATATACAAAATACTAAAACAATGTGGGGATCCCTCAGCTCTCCCCACCACCCTCAGCACCTCTCCTTGCTGGTCCCTGCGGCGCCTCTTGCCTCTTACCTGTAACAGACACGCTGGCTGTGGTTGCACCTCTCTGCGATCTCTGATTATGTGAGGTCTCTGCTCGGTGTGCCGCGTATGGCTGATACTCAGCTCTGGTACTATCAAGAACATCCTGATAGTACCGAGCCTCCGTTCTCACCTCCATGTATCTATCCCGTGCCACCGTCGGTACTGGGGCTGGTCCCCGGAATCCTACTAACCAGTACCCCCTATGCCTGTGCTAGTGGTGCCTGTGGCTGTGCCGCAGCTGGCAGTGGTATCTGTACCTGTGCCTGGGGTTGTGGCTATGCTACTGCTAGTACTACTACCTGTGCCTATACCTACACCTGTGGCTATGCTGCTGCTGGTGGTGCTAACCTGTACCTGTGCCTGAGCCTGGACTAGCTGCCCCTGTAAGACCCCTATCTGTGCCTGCGCAGCAGCAAGCTACCCCTGTAAGAGCTACACCTGACCCCTGAGCTAATCTCTCTCTGCTATCACAGCTGCCAAGTCTGGCTGTGCGGGCTGTGCTAACCTCGCCGCTCTCTGACCAGCCCACCACACCATGTATGCTCTCGTACAACCAGCATCATCTACGCCATCATCTGCTAGCCTCTCAGCAACCCAATCTGGAACCAAGGGCTGTGGTGCAGGAACTGGGGCCTCTACATCATCCCTCCTGTACTAAGGGAAGGGAGGTGGCTCGTCCTATCGCAGCCCCATCTACCTGCGTATCCTCTCTAGGGGTATCCTCTCGTACTCTCCCGGCCTCCATCCTGCTATCCAGAAAGTGTACTGGATCCAGCCTAACTGTACTCAGCCTCCTCTGTGCGGGGTGATGACCTCTGTAAGGTCTCCATACGATATCTACCGCTGTCAGGCCCTCTAACAAATGCCTGTAATACGCAACGTCTCACCCCGCAAGCACTACTCGTGGCTGCCCCATGACTCCCAACCACCTCTGAAAGCCGTATCTGTATATAACCTGTGGCCCTGGCTGCTGGGGCAGCCCTACTAGCCTGATGCATATGATGTGCTCATATGCCCAACAGTAAAGTAAAAATGTCAAACAGATACCAAATCACCTCATCTGGTGATAACCCCAGAGCTCTTTATATAGCTGCACCAGATACACTGGTGCCCATGCATAGCAAGTATGCTCCTCAATCATCTCAAGCAACACCCCCATCAACGCTCGTGGAAAGCGGCCTCCCTCTGAGTCTAGGAGGGTGAAGCAGGTGATCCCAATCATCATCAGCAAAGCCAACCGTGTCTCGTGTCGATGCGCACGGTACATGTCACCATACCCAATGCTCACACTATGATAGGTAAGTAGCACGGCTGCATCTCCAAAAACCTGTAATATGCTGTCCATGGCAGTCTCTAAATCTACCTGGAAGACTGCCTCTCCCTCGATAGGTAGTCGAAGGATGCGATACACATCCTCCAACATGATAGTCATCTCCCCAGTCGGGAGATGGAACACATTGGTTGCTGGATCCCATCTCTCGATGAGGGGCGACCATCAGGCTGTGATCTCTCTCTATCGCTCTGTACCTTTGGACTCCACCGAGTCCCACCTCGCGCATGATCGCCCATTGAGCTGCGGACACATGTAGTCTCATCCGCACCAACAGCGGGGGCATCCTATCCCGCATCATCAACTCCTGACGTGCCTGCAAAACCAACCCACATCCTTAGACCTACTTTTTCTCACAACACCTACTTTATCCTCTAAACCCCCTTTTATCCCCCTGACCACACCCCGACTCTATACCACCCCACCCAAAACCCAAACTCACCCCACCTACAAAACTAAACCCACCCCACCCAAACCCCTACCCGACCCAAAGCCCAAAATCTACCCAAACCCACACCATACCCAACCCCAAAACAAAACAAACCACAACCCATACAACACCCAACCCAAACCCCATCCCACCCAACACCCCACCCCACCCAACCCAAAACACAAAACACGCCCAACCCAACCCAACCCGCACTCACCCAAACCCCACACACACCCAAAACACAAAACACACACAACCCAACCCAAAACAAACTCACCCAAAACCAAAACAAAACAACACTGCACTCAAAACAAAACCCAACTCATACCCATACAAATGCCAAACCTATATCGCTTAACAGGCCGATATACCACTTCATACGCCGGTCCGCATAGCTTTACCAATGCACGCTACACGACAATAATTGGGCTAATGTAGACACCAAATGGCGGTCGTCTGTACGACCCCTTGTGACCCGCATCCCATTTCGCGGCCTAACCTCAACTTACCTAAACTTTACACAATTATGTACCAACATACCCGCCCAATTACCCTAAAAACCTACCCATCTACCTCACCTTAGCCACCTCATTTTGCCACATCTATCATGACCTCGTTTTCAAATCCTACGTCCACTAACCTAATTAAAACCTAACACTTGTAAATTCCTACACCTAACACCCATTTTAGACTTCAGGACCCCTTTCAAATCGCACCTAAAACCGAGAGTTCCGAGTCACTTGACCAAGAACGACGACACTAATCTCGTCAGGAGAAAAGCATGGGAAGGTGGGCTGTTTTAGCTAAAAATCCAGCCTACTTTTGCTCCTCCTGCCGATGCCATGGTTCCTACTCGACTCACCATCGGTTACCGTAACCACCATCAACTGCTCGCCTCCTCCTAAATCGGCCTCCCCAAACCAACTCACTCCGCCAGCATAATTAGATCGGAATTTCATTCAATGGACCTCCAGAGATCAGGATTCTTTGAAGTCAAGACAAGAGCATCAGGATTTGCGATTTCGAGAGAATCCAGACCCTCACTTGACCAATGACAGAGACGTAGTGGAAATATCAGAAGTGTTTACGCCCTTAATCGAGATCAACTTGCATTTTGCCCTCAATGAACCAGTATCGGTCACATCTTAACCGATGTCGGTCATGTAGAATCGACATCGGTTCTTTTTGCCTTTTGAACTTACAGTCCTCATAAATCCATCCCTTGAATTACCACTTGCCCAGCATGCATATTACCTCTAACTATCATTCATCTACCTCTCATCCACCTTATTTCCTGAATACCATTTGTTTACCTATATACAGCCTTACCCAAGGCAACACAACCTACCCCATTCAAAGCAACCGAACCTACAGATCCTAGAACCCACCGGTATTCGGTTATCAGTAACCAAGGCATCGGTTCCTACCTGATTCAAAACCAGAAAACCAAGGCCTTTCGCCCTACCTAGTTTGGCCCGAAGCAAGGCTTCAACCTGACCTATTTTACCCGTCTTTTGTGCCTAATTCATACCCAGTTTAGCCCGACCCAAGGCCTCAACCTACCTATTCGGCCCCGACCCAAGACCTCAACCTACCTAACCAGCCCGACCTACAGGCCTCATACCTACCCATTTGGCCCGACCCAACGTAGCACACCCCATTTACCATTTGTCTAATCAAAATCTTTTGGTCTTGTGTTCTTATTTGCAGGTAGTCCTCACCAAGACATCAAGGACATATACTTTTATCGCAATCCAGCATGTAGCTTTCTTGTACGGTACGCGCACCCCTGTCTCGACATTCTATAGGTATTCCTCCTAGGGTCCCCTAACCTTGATCTGTTTCTAAAAGGATCGAAATTTTCCGAGTGAAACATTCTCCATTAACATTGCCAAGAAAGTATCTCATCCAAACCGACCTTTATGCCACTGCCGAACAATTCCTAAGACGAATCCTATACGCTTACCTATTATATACGTTGGAGCTGACTTCCTGTGGCCTTGGATCAACCAGGATTACATCATGCCTTGCCTCAGGCTGAACTTATCGAACTTTTTACACGGGCCTATGCGCTAAGCACATCTCTCCTACCCTCCAAATTCAAACTTTACCATACATCATGACTGATTGCCTTTTACCATGCACTCAGAAATTAGAAATTCGAGCCTTAGAAGAAGAGAAATTACGGGTTGCGCAACAAAAACCCCAATTTTTGAACTCTAGATTCTACCAATAAGCCAAACTGACCACCCCTCCTCGCGCATCCACTTCTGTAGAAGTCAAAAGGAGCTGTCCACGCGGTGATGGTACAAATATCCTTAACACCGTCTAATACCCCTTCAAAAAATTGTCCGCGCAGCTATACAGTACAAAGCCGAGCCCGATCAATTACAGGGGCGTAATGTAGAGACCAACTTATGGTGTTATCTTGGAAAACCCCTTGCTCAAAGCCGGAGCTATCACCTTGCCTCACTACCTAAACCCCACTCTGGGTTTGAAACCTTACCCAATTATTTATTACCTTACCTTGGTACAAAGATAAATCCACATCACCTGTAACTTTCACCGCGTAAAAGCCACATCAGTCATGAAAACTAGTCCTAGATGTTGAAACTAACATAGTGCAGGAAATGGTATGACGCTTGGTGATATACCCACATCGATAACCCTAATGCCTCCTTACTCGCACCGAAATCCAAAAATATTTAACAAACCATTGACCAAGCCCGCAACTGATCTCTAACAGTAACGTAAACCAGGGAAGGTGGGCTATCTTAGCCAAGGAATAGCCTACTTTTTCTTGAGATCCGATGCAGTCTTCCTACTCCCAGCCAAAAGCCTCTATCGAGAAAATTTTGTAATCAAGCCATCGGCTCACTGTAACGCAGGGCCCCGAACCTCCTTCACCACCATCAAACCAAGGATCCGAATCATTGATTTACGGGATAAAAGGAAAGGATTTTTGAACTTCAACAGACTTTTCATTCTCATCGAAAAACAGAGTCTTCTTATACTTCACATGACCTAGCAGAGATTGCGAACGAATGTTATCTAAAGTGTATCTACAGCCCAAGGACGATCTCCTCCTACCACTCTTTGCTGCACAACCAGGAAGGCTCGCCACTCCTTTTGTCATGTCCTCTGATGAGAACATCTCTTATGCTCTTTGACATCACCGAATTCTCTTAAATCCATTCTTGACCATCTCAAACATGCCCTCCGTGTCTATTAGTTCTTCATCGCCTAAATCTTTTCAACGACTAGTCGACCTCTTAACATCTACCTTGATACAGTACCTCATCTACCCCCTGTATCACAGCCTTACAGTGGACTGGAATCACAACCCGTACTTTCTTCCGTACCAAATTTACAATTCATGCCTGACAGATCCTATTATTCTCCACCGAAGTATAGGTTATCGAGTAACTACGGGAACGGTTATGAGTACCCGGCATCGGTTCCTACGATCAAATGTAGATGACCGATCCAGATACCTCTACCATATACCCAAAGTGTTTACGAAGAAACTCAAAATGCCTATGTCCTACAGTCTTCATCCCCCGTTAATCTCATGCCATTAGTATCTCAACTGACCACCTTCTATTAACCTAAGTTTTATCTTCCCCTACACTTGGGACCTCAAGGCAATTTCCTCATTTATTGCCTAATCACACCCGCCTAAGTGGTCTAGATTTATCCAAAAATAAAGCCGCCCTAGCCACTTCCAGGAGACAAAATCCATCCGTGCCTCTATCACGATCAAAACCATCATCATCACACCTACCTTCCATATTGCACACACTCATCCCTCCACCTTCTATCAGGTATTCCTCATAGCCTCCTAACGTTTTCTGTTTCTAAAACAAATGAAACATTCCGAGTGAAACAAACACACCCACCTAAGTGGCTTAATTTATCTAAAAATAAA
Source organism: Taxus chinensis (assembly GCA_019776745.2). Taxonomy (NCBI): domain Eukaryota; kingdom Viridiplantae; phylum Streptophyta; class Pinopsida; order Cupressales; family Taxaceae; genus Taxus; species Taxus chinensis. Next base: position 52,197,281 of record CM034154.1, on the reverse strand, counting down.
GCCGTCCATCCCATTAGGAGACAGACTCAATCTCCTCAACCTATGCCTCTATCACAAATAAAACCCTCGTCGTCACACCTACCTTCTATATTGGGACCCCATCCCTCTACCTTGCATCAATATATCATACCTCCTACGTTTTCTTTAAAGCGACCTACGCCTTCTGCACCCATACAGAAATCCAAGGGTATAGCAACACTGTCACCCCCCGCGTATCCTGTCCGCCTACCAACGCTAAACAAATTCCATCATCAAAAGAATTATTTGCTACCACTCCCCTTTTTTCATGGTTGTTCCCCGATACCACATTATCTCTAGGCCTCATCATCTAACTAGCTGAATGTAGCTCCTGCGCCAAAGAAAGCCACGTTTAGTTAAAACCAATTATCAAAACCCCTTCGCTAAACCACCACCCATACGAACCAACCATACCCAATCATTACCACAAACCCACCCAGTCAATAGCCTCATCTTCCTCTGACTTTGACCCACTCAAAGGATCTTACGCCAAAATCCTTGCTATGTTGGTGGAGAATGCGACCATTTCCCTACCCCCACTTAGACCTTATGATCCATCTAAACCTCGACCTATAGGTTATGATGAGTCTAAAATCTGCGCTTACCACTGCACACCAGGACATGATGTAGAGGGATGCAAAGCTTTGAAATCCATCCTTCGTCAGTCACCTCTCTCAGATAGAAAGGTTAAGAAAGACAACTTACGAAGGGAGAGACCTTTAGCTTCAATTCCCTCTCCTATACCACCTGTCCCCGCCTCACCAAGATCTATCATTATTACAGCCCCACCTCTTGAAGACCATGACTTATCCCTACCATCTTCCTCCTCTCGTGTTCACAAGATCAATATGATTAGTGTTGCTACTCGAGGGCAGAAAAACAATGAGGAAAGCGAAAGAAAGCACACCTTCTGTCCTCTCTTTCTCCTGTCCACCATCCCGATCGCACCACCACCTAAAGTGGTTATTCGTGGACCCGCTTTACCCCGTCTCTAATGGAGTTGCCCACCGAACCATGATCAAACAGCTTCACCAATCACCTGTAAAAATGACACTGTATGATCTCATTCAGACTTCTGAATCTCATCGACAAGCTCTCGTTGAAATCCTTCAAGGGATAGAGGTCTTACCTAATGAAACCTTTCCTGTTACCTCCATTCTTAACACCCAATCACGTTGCTTCTCTCACCAAACAATCCTACTACCCCAACTTCTTTTGTCTCTGTACAGCAAGCCGCTGCTGTCAGTTTCTCCGAAGATGAAATTGTCGAACTTTGGTGCAAGAAGATCCTGACCCTGCTCTTTTCATCTCAGCTTACGTCTGGGACATTCGGGTACGTCATGTTATGATTGACGGGGGTGCTAGCCTAAACATCATCTCTTCAAAAGCCTTCCAAAAAATGAATATCCCTTCTAGCTGCATGTGTGCCAACCCCATCATGTTGCGGTCATTCAATGATGCTATTACTTCTACCTTAGGCACCGTGATCCTTAACATTCGTGTAGGACCACGTACTTTACCTGAACTCTTCTATGTCCTTGAGGGAGAGTTCCAATACAATGTATTGTTAGGCCACCCTTGGATCCAGGCTATGGGATGCGTTCCCTCCACCTTACATAGATGCATAAAATTTGAGTACGAGGGGAAGTCCTACACCGTAAAAGCTGATCCTCCCCCCTTCAAAACCTGCAATATGTTATATCGCCCTAATGATGTGCTTGTACCAGTCAAGACACCCATTCATCCAACCCAACCATCCACTTCAACCGCACCTCAAACATCCACCTCAACCGCACCTACACCTTCAACCAATGAAACCGCGCTGTCGCAAATACCACTTCCTTCCCCGCAGATAACATCCCAACCATAGACCCCTTAGTAGATGTTTTTCAACGCCTTACGCTGGGGGAGCATCACCTATATAACGTTAGTTCTTTCCATACTCCACAGGAGTACGGACAGTTACATGCACATCCTACCTACGACCGTCATGTGGGGGAAGTAATCCCCTACGGACCACCTCATTGCCGCACCAACCTAACGTATGGGGGTGTCGACGCATCCTCTGTTACCCCTGAACCTCCCTCTTGGTGTGGTTCCCTTCCAATCTGATTTTCAATACCTAACAAATCGTCGTTTCGCCCTCACCTTCTTGACTCGCTGTGCTTGGAAAGGCTTTGGTTTTGGTCTTTATGAACAAGGCTGACATAAGATCATTCCCATAACTACATGCAAACACAATGATCGTAGTGGTCTCGGATTTTCTGAAACACTTACACCAAAAACATTCATGTCAGTTGTATCCTAGGAAGACGACGACGTCACCCCTACCAAACCATCATCACCCATTTTGCCATTGTCACCCACAGAGTCGATAGACCCTGAATCTATCCCTCCTAACTTTTTTTTTTCATAAATGCTATCTTCCTAGGTCCTCTCACTTATCAACGCGATAATGAGGACCCCTCTTCTCTTCCCCTTCTGTATCCAGACATGATTGAAGAGGACTCACCTTCAATTAATGTTGTTGAGTGCCAGGATGATGACTCCATCCTCACTTACCTTGGCGCGGATGACTCTTATATTCAACGCGCCTTACCATCTGAAACTCAAACCATGTTGAATGAGTCGACTATAGAAATCAACATCCACATAGAGGAGGATCCTCACATTGTGAAGATCGGACAATCCCTTAACGCATCAGAACAAGCTGCCTTTACTACCTTTCTCCGTGCCCGCAACCAAGCTTTCTCTTAGTCCTACACTGACATGCCAGGAATTGATCCTGACATTGCTGTCCATAACATTACCTTGAAACCCGATTCCAAACCAGTTAAACAGAAACTGAGAAAAATGCATCCACGCATTGCCCTCTTGGTCAAATAAGAGCTTCAACGACTCCTTTCTGTTTCCTTCATCTTGCCTATTGACTATCCTCAATGGATTTATAACATCGTACCTGTCACTAAAGCAACGGGGGGACTTCAGATATGCACATGGATTTCTGAGACCTTAACCTCGCTTGCCCTAAGGATGACTTCCCCCTCCCAAGTATTGATCAACTTGTTGATCTCACTGCGGGCCATGAGATGCTTTCTCTCATGGATGGCTTTTCGGGATACAATCAAATTTTGGTAGCCCCGTCCGATCAACATAAAACTACCTTCATAACTCCTTGGGGAACCTTCTGTTATTGTGTTATGCCATTTGGCCTTAAGAATGCTGGTGCAACCTATCAGTGAGCTATGACCTACATTTTTCATGACATTATGCACACTATCCTTGAGGATTACATCGATGATCTTCTTGGCAAATCTAAACATCGCAGTGAACATCTCGATGTTTTAACCATTATTTTTGATCTCCTGTTACAATATTCTGTCCATCTTCAACCAAAGAAATGTGTCTTTGGTGTCCTTTCAGGAAAACTTCTTGGTTTTATTGTCTCTTTGCGTGGCATTGAGGTCGATCCATCTAAAGTCAAAGCTATCCTAGAAATGCCCCCACCTACTAACCTCAAACAATTGCGTAGTTTACAAGGTAAGCTCCAATCTATCCGGCGTTTCATCTCCAAACTCTCGGATCGATGTCAACCTTTCCATCACCTCCTTAAAAAGGACATTGTCTTTCAATGGAGCGAAGAGTGCCACCAAGCCTTTGAGGCTCTTAAATCTTATCTCTTGCAGCCACCCGTGCTTATCCCACCTCAGGACGATCGCCCTTTCTACCTTTACCTTTCTGCCACTGACCATGCTGTAGGAGCCATGCTTGCACATCGTGACTCTGAGCATCGAGAACAAGCCGTTTATTATATAAGTCGTACTCTGGTGGATTACGAGACTAGGTATACACATGTAGAAAATTTGTGCCTAGCCCTATCATTCGTGGCCACCAAACTCCGACACTACCTCCTGAATCACAAAACTTTTGTCATCACCAACGCGGACCCCATCCATTATATGTATGCCAAACCTCATCTAAACCAACGCATCGCCTGATGGCTTATGCTCCTCGCTGACCTCGACCTTGAGTTTGTACACCAGAAATCAATCAAAGGACAAACCATCGCAGACCAACTCGCGGAAGCCCCTTTACCTGGGGAACAATTTACCAATTTTACTTTCCCCGACGAACTCATCGCCACTCTTTCACTCAGGGAGGAGTCGTATCCAATGACCCTCTTCTTCGATGGATCCAAATGCCAACGCGGCGGAGGAGCCAGCGTTGTTCTCATTCCTCTCAACACTGAGCCTATGCCTCTTTCATTCCGACTCGATTTCCCCTACACTAATAATACAGCGGAATACGAGGCCCTTGTTTTGGGTCTCCAGGTTGCGTTACACTTAGGTGTCAAATCTATCAATATTTTTGGCGACTCTCAATTGGTAGTCAATCAAGTTATGGGCATCTACCAATGTAAAAATGAGGAACTTCAAAAGTACAAACATTACGTGGATTCACTTTTGACCTTATTTACTCACTATTCTATCCAAACCATTCCCCGCTCCACTAACAAATTTGTAGATACTATGGCTTGCTTGGCCTCGCAAATTCCTGCCTCACCAACTGACTCTGACATATTTCGTCTTGGTCCAACAACTCTTTGCCCCATCTTACTCAGCCCCGGTTGTTTGTATGATAAATAATGTGTCTGCTAATTCGCAGGATACTTGGTATCACCAATTTCACGATTACCTTACAACCTCTGTTCTCCCATCTAACCTTACTAGTACCAGCAAACGTGCTTTTCTTAAAAGTGTTTCTCGTTATGTCATCATGGGGGGACTCCTCTATAAACGTGGCTTTGATGGCATCCTCCTTCGATGTCTAACCGGTGCGGAGGTCACCTATACCATCCAACAAGTCCACTAGACGGTATTTGTGGCGGACATTTTAGTGGCCTTGCCGTGGCCAAACGAATCCTTCGCCTAGGTTATTATTGGCCTACTCTTAATAACGACTGCTACGAATATGTTAAGCGTTGTGTTATGTGTCAACAACATGCCAACCTTCAACATACTCCTAGCCATCCGCTACAGGTCGCACGAGATCTTTGGCCTTTCTCACAATGGGGTTTAGACCTTATTGGTGAGATTCACCTCGCCCTCTTCGCAACGTCACCGTTGGATAATCACAGCAACCAAATATTACACAAAATGGGTGGAGGCCATTCCACTCATTTCAACCAAAAAAGAAAAAATTGTAGAATTCATTAACCATCACATTATCTGTCGTTTTGGTGTTCCTCATCGCCTGATAACAGATAATGGAAAATCTTTCAAAAATAAGTTGTTACAAGACCTTTGTGACAACTTTGGTATCAAACTTAGCTTCTCATCACCTTACTATCCACAAGCAAATGGTCAAGCTGAATCTTCTAATAAAACCCTAACCAAAATCCTCATGAAATTTGTCAATGAGTCCGGAAGAAATTGGCACTGATCACATCCCCTTTGCCATTTGGGCTTATCGTACTAGCATTCGTACCTCCACTAATGCCACACCTTTTTATTTGGTATATGGTACCGAGGCTGTCTTGCCTCTCGAAATACAAATACCCTCCATAGAATATCTCTTCAGGATATTCTCACCAATGATGATTTCTCGCCAAGAGCGGTTAGCCCAATTGGAGCTTCTTGACGAGCGTCGTCTTATAGCTCTTGATCACCTTCAAATCTATCAAAAACGCATCAAGCGTGCTTATGATAAGTGACTTCATGAGCGTACCTTTAAGGTTGGTGATCTTGTCCTCAAAGAGAATCAACATGTAACCAAACTAGAAAAGAGCAAACGTGGAAAATTTGCTCCTAATTGGATTGGGCTTTACATAATCACTCACACTTATGAATCAAGCACTTATCGTTTAGCTTTGATTAATGGTAAACCTGAGCCTAAACCCCTTAATGCTTTGCATCTTCAACCATTCTACTGTTGAATTTAGTGTTATATCACTTCTTATCTACCTTGCGCTTGTCCCTTGAGCTCATTTACCACCACATACACTTTGTTTCCTACATCTCAAAATAAAATGAAGCTCACATAGTTTTGATTCATCACCTCCCCTTAAAGATGCCTTCCCCTTTTTAGTCTGGTCCATGAATTCAAAGTTTTAAAATGACACATGTTCTTAGTTCATACATTTATGGGATTTTCTTGAGTCAAACTTCCTACAAAACTAGATGCTTTACATGCCAAACAGACATCTATACTCTCTAAATTATATATAGACTGCTCCCTTAAAGGACAGCTATATTCGCAAAGCCACATGCTACTATTATATAATAGACTGCTCCCCCGAAGGATAGCTATATGCACAAAAACCGCATCTGCTACTAGTGTATAATAGATTGCCCCCTTGAAGGATAGCTATATACAGTCAGCCTTTATCAGGAGCTTCTCGCATTGATCAGCTTCATGAAGACCTCAAGAACAACAAAATACATATCCCTTGTAGACTTCCCACATCGATCAATCTAATATTCTGCAAAATAAAAGCAATATTCAAAAGAACTTTTGAGTCATGGACTTGTCTATTTAGGTTTGGTTCTCTTTCGTTAGAATACTCACTTTATAACAAGTTTTCTACGCCTTAGCTACTATCAGCCACCTCACCTCACCATTTGTTAAAACAAAAAAACTCAAGGGATGTGACGTACATCCTGATATATTGTGATTATACAACTCTTTTCACCTATTTACATTCTCGTCATATGTACAGGTACATAGGGGTTCAAGGTCATTCTACGTTATTATGTTGGTTTGTTTATTCTCTTTTCACCTACGGGAGCACTTTTTTCCTCTTTGCCTCGAATCTAGGATTATGTGTTGATCTTAATCAGGACATGGTTCCCTACTCACTTGGGTATGATAACTTTCGCTTCACCTATACCAACACTAACAACGCCATTTCCTTACCAACACCAACAACTTTACCCTACCAATATCACTATTTTTTACCAACCGACAAACTTGCTTAACCACAACCAAATTGCCTGAATTCACCTCTCCCTGGTCCTAAGGGAGAACTACATCAGTCTGAGGCCCCTACTTGCTTTGTGCAATGGGCTATGTAGGCAGCACTTAGGAGACATGGAGTTTTCCCAAGGTTAGCTCGACCATCCCCTACCATATACCTATCATGTGTTGTAAATATGAATATGTTTTGGGTATTTCTATTTGATAACATTCATCTTTATCCTTTTTTTCCAAACAAACATTCAAAACACAACCATCCTTATTATTATCATAACTCAAATCAACATACATATTCAGTTTTATTTAGATGTTAAACAAATACATATTCTCTATCATCGATGTGCAGGTCGACATCCTTATTTATTCTTATACCTCTATGAAATTCACTTAGACCCTTGCGCCTCATCCCGAATAAGGTGATGATTGTGATCGTCGACACCGCTCACTTGGTCTCTCCATCCTCAAAGGTACCACTGCTATTGGTTCCTCCCACTGATCTGCTAATCTCTCCTGTAACATATCAACACGCCCTCTCGCGTGGAGGAATCTCGCCTCTAGTCTCTCCACTCGTGGCTCCGCAACTGCTAACAATCCCGTTGTCTCATTCACCTGCATTTGAAGTTGGTGCACTAAACCTTGCAGGCGATCTCTCTCCGCTGTAATCACAGCTATGTTAGGCTGATCGGCCCTCTCACATGAACCTCGCAGCTCTGCTACCCACCATAATCTATAAGCCTCTGTCACTCCTGCATCCATTACCCTGCGATCAGCTGCTATCTCTTCTGGTCCTTCTGGAGGTGTCGGCCGGGGAGGTGAGAATGATGCCTCGGTGTCAATCCTCATGTATGGTCTATAAGCCATGGGTATATCCTGAACAAATCCAAATTGTCGCCGCACCCAATCAATCAGGCCTGACCCAAGGCTGTACCAACCAATCCGGCCCAACCCAAGGCCACACCCAATCAATCAGGCCCGACCAAAGGCCGCAACCAACCAATCCGGCCCAACCCAAGGCCACACCCAATCAATCAGGCCCAACCCAAGGCCGCAACCAACCAATGTGGCCCGACCCAAGGCCGCACCCAATCAATCAGGCCCGACCCAAGGCCGCAACCAACCAATCCGGCCCGACCCACGGCCACACCTAATCCATCGGCCTGACCCAAGGCCACACCAATTACGTACCTCACCCAAGACCCGTAAATTATGATTTTATCCACCCATCATGTAGCTTTTTGTTCAATCGAGCTCACCTGTTTGTGTTCTAGCATGATTAAGATACTTGAATTGATCAGCCAACCAACTTTGCCTAGACCGAGACCGTGACGTTTATCTCAGCCAAACCAACCATTTGGTACTATCGGACATGCCTAAACGTTCCTGTACCTTACCCGTTATATCCCCTGGAGCTACTTCCTATGCCTTGGATACCAGGATTATATCACACTTGTTTGGATAAACTATTGACCTTTGCCTATGAATTGCTTTTTTACTCTTCAAACCATGTACCCTGGTTGCACTACTACATTTTGACGTGCGTCTGCCTCCTTGAACTTACCCCACCATCTTATCATCATCTCATCATCATTCACCCTTTATCAACCCTATCCCTGATTTCACGTCACCTCAATCTGTGATAGATTTGAGGGGGATTACCTATACCCTTAACTGAGGCAATCACTTCTTATTAATTTTCAGTGCAGCTTTACAAGACAAGCTACACGACAACAAGAGGCTAATGTAGACACCAAATTTGTGTCTTACGACACCCTGTGCCCCGCATATCATTTCACAACCTAACCTCACCACTTAAAACCTTACAAAATTATTTATTAATTACCTTACAATTAATAAATCCAGCATATCCAAACCTGCCACCTCATTTTGCCACCTCATCATGACCTAGCCCTAACCCTAAACTGACCTAATTAAGACCTATAACTTGGTCTACATCCACACCCATTACTAATTACTTCTCACCCACACCAAAACCAACCTAATCATGACTTGACCAAGCCCACAACTAATCCCTCGGGAGAAAAGGAGGGAAAGTTGGCTATTTTAATAAAAATAGCCCACTTTGACTTAACTGAAATCAGTTCCTACTCGACCACCATCGGTTATGTAACCGCCATCAGTTCCCTGTAAATGACCTCCCCCAACCAAAAACAAAGGATCGGAATTCATTTAAAAAAATCTGGAATTCACTTGGTAGAGCAGAGACAAGTGAAGAAAAGAGAAGAGTTTGTAGAGAAGGACATCGAGCCCAAGACTACAACTGAGGAACTAGAGCACAGTGACACTCATCTAAGCATTGGGAGAGAAGATGGCTCACTTTTTATTGTCAGATCATCCCACCTGAGCCTTACCTTCATCATCACAGTCCTTGGACCTGTATCTTCATCCGGAACTAGTAAGTAGTGTCTTATACATTTTCAAATAACATTTCTTGAACTTCTGATTCATATTAATTATAGGTTCACTCCTAGATCTACTACCTGGCAGCACCCTACATCTAACTGTCATTCCTCTACCCTTACATTGCCCCAAGAACAGATCCCACACTCTTTGAGTCTTCTCAATCACCTTATTGCCTACCCCTAATCATTTGCCAATCTTATAAACACCATATCCGCCTCACAACCAACCTTCATTGAAAGCCCCTAAACCACCACCCCTACCGATATCGGTTATCAGCAATCGGTACCGGTGTATAACCGCAGTCGGTTATACAGTGACCGACATTGGTCACTGTGACTCGAACCAAAACTAGCCTTTCTTCTATATGCTTTTTAATAAGGTAATTAAAGTGTAATTTTACAATAGCCTCTTTGCTATCATTTATGTTAATTCGTATTAAAAGGGGAACTGACCACCTTTGAAAGGAAGTCTAATATTTCCTGGGCCCAAGGCAGTTCCCTCATTTATTGTCTAACTAAAATCAGGTGGTCTTGTATTCTTACTTGCAGGTATTCCTTCCTAGACAAAAAGAAGTTCTTCACAATTGATATGATCTCTCTCTACGGTACGCGCACGCCCTCCCAACACTCAACAGGTATTCCTCCTAGCCCTAACTCTCATCTGTTTCTCAAGAGAATGAAAGGATAGAAGCACCTCTATTTTAAGAACGGAAACATTCTGTGTGAAACAGTTTTAGTTATAGTATTTGGAAGCTATTTAATTTTAGTCTAAGTTTAGTTTGTTTCCAATAATTCTTATTTTAATATTTGTAGTGACGATAAATTATTTCCTTACCTCCTAAATCCATGTAAATGTGTATACAACACTAGTATTATTGAAATTTTACATCCCTTAGTTTGATGATTAATTGATTGTAGATTAATGAACAACATATTAATTGTTGTAAGTTAATTTGCACCATCAGGTTTGAATGAGTGTATATTACATGATATGAGAGTTGAAGAAGTGTGTGACATGAGTAAGACTGGTTGAGAGCATGTGAGCAGTGGTTTAAAACCAATACAAGTGCAAGAATATGAAGATAGAGTGAGTTGAAGGAATGAGGGTTTGATAAAGAATATGTGATCTGAGTTTTTTATTTCCTCCATATATTCCATATTTATGCTAGATCACATTATCCATGGGTCTAGATTTACTTATCACCACTACATATTATATTTTCACCTCTATCTATATCTTACATTACATGGTCTTATTCGTATTTTGCATCTATCGATTATCTACATTCTACATGCTACACTAGATTCCATTACATTCGGGTCTAGTTTTATCATTACATATCCTATATACATCACACATTCAACATATTTCATTAGGTTTCCTTTATATATGGGCTTAGCTATCCATTTCATTACTACATATCCTATTTCCATCTACACCTATAATCACACTTTACTGTGCATTTACAGAGCCTCTTCACCATTTGATCACCTACACTACATTATTTTTTATGCGCTGCACTCACTACTATATGATGCACTTTAGTTCCTCATTCCATACTCAACTTTTGAGGGTTTACCAATAAAATGGACCTTACCTACATGTGACATGTCATCATACCATATTCATCAGACTAGTGACTGATGCTCTAGGCTATATCATCACCCACACGCATCATCACATACCATAGTGGTATACACCTTAGCTTAAATCACCACTCTTTTAATCACTTCTACATCATCCTCTTACATCCTATCATTTGTTATTCTCTTCTCCTCTTATATTTTCTCAAATCCAAATTATTTCGTTACATTAGCACACCTTCCATCATCCTTTAGTGGTATACACCTTTGGTTAAATTACTACTCTCTTCATCCATTCTACTTTATCCTCTTATATCCGATCATCGCCTATTTTATCATCCTTCTATTGCCTCATCCTTTATCCTAATCATCAATTAGTGGTATACGCTTTAGGCTAAATCACCACCCTCACCTTATTCTTCACATAATGGTATATGTTTTAGGCTAAATCACCACCCTCCCCTTATTCTACACATAGTGGTATACGCAACCTTTCATTCTTTCATCTTATAGTGATACACGCTTAGGGCTAAATCATCACTCACCCATTCAACAGTTCATGGTATACTCTTAAGCTATAGTGTACATGTACATCTTTCCATATATTTCATTCCCATCCACTCTTTCTATAGTGATATATGCTTAGGGATAAATCATCACTCCTTCGATTAAAAAAGTCATGATATAGGCTTCGGCTATAAGGTTCACGCACATATTCTCCCCATGTCACATTTCATCACCATCCCCTACACATACTCATCATAGCTTGTTAGATACAACTTTAGACACCTAAATTCCTCTTTTGCAATCTTATTGCCAAAACACACATGAATCACTCTCATTCTTACCAATTTCATCATAATTAGTGATCTTTGCTAATTAACTAACGTTTCTTACCACTTTAGCCAATTAACAATGTTGTTTTTATTATATAACCCCTTTCGGATTCAGGATGCCACTTTATAGTGAATCGTAAGTAAAATTCCTCTTCAAAACAGACAATTAGCATTTATTATCTAATTAAGGCTATTTTGCCCTTGTTTTGGTCCATATACCCTAGTATTGGCTTAAACCCCTCGTCAAACCACTCAAAATCACCTGATTCACCTCTACAATATCTCAGCAAGATTCAAAAGCTTATCCTATCCTCCTAGTTGACCCTAAGTGGTCAATTAAGGCTTTTCACCTCTTAATCACTTGATAATCCACTAATTGTGATTAGCAAGGCCTAATCATGATTAGCAATTCTAACCTAATTTGGCTCTTTTAGTCCCACATGCACCAAAATGCAAGTTTCTCCAAAAAAGGAAAACTATAAAAAGAGTGCACCTCATTCCTTTATATTTTACACCATGCTTTGATTTGCATCTCATAAAAAAATATGATAAATAGCCAAGTTCAATCCTTGCTTAAAGCCTTCAATGGGCTTAGTAGATGGATATCCAAAATTACCAAGTAGTCATCGAGAGAGGCCATTTCACCTTGTTTAAAGTAGCAACCATAACCATTGGATTTCCCTCTTAGGTATATTTAGGCCCATGTTAGGTAATTCAAGCATATTAGTAGGCATGCTTAGTTAGATTTTGTATTGTTTTCATACTAGTTAAGCATTCTTTTAAGCTTATATCTTAATGTTACATTCCTAGACTTAGAACCTTGGCTAGATGGATGGAAATGGTGTTAGTTGTCCTTGTTTAGTCATGAAATTTTCTTTGTAAAGTTTAGGGTGTCATCATTTGGCATGCCTGGTGGGAGCATACCCCATTGCATTCACTTTTTAAAGATTTTTAACTTAGTTTCAAAGTTTTTCATTTCAATTTTATAGATTAGTTTCAAGTTTCCTAGATTAATTTCAAGTTTTCTAGTTTACTTTCAATCTTTCTAGAGTACTTTCAAGATTTCTATAGTACTTTCAAGTTTTTAGATTAGTTTCTCAAGCTTTTTAGATTAATTTCAAAGTTTTAGAGTAGTTTTCAAAGTTTTATAGATTAATTTCCATTTTTGAAAGTTGTTTCAACTAGATTAGTGGTAGAATTTTTGTTTTCTTGCTTTTTGCAGGATTCAAGGAGGCGAAGCCCTGTCAAAATTGCCAAAAAATACTAAAGATTTGACCTTTTTGAAGAAATTCTTGTCAAAACTCAAATTTTGGCCACTTCCTATGAAGGGGCGCGTAGGCGTTGAACTGGGAGCACAGGCATTGAACTGTGAGCACACACATCAGCTTGTATGTTCAACTCTTTCATTTTTACAAAGGTGAGCACATGCATTGAACTATGAGCGCAGGTGTTGAACTGTGAGCTCACACGTCAGCTTGCATTTTTCAACTTTGTCATTTTTTACAAAGGGGAGTGCATGCATTGAACTATGAGAAAAGGTGTTGAACTTTGAGCACGGGAGTTGAACTGTGAGCGCACATGCCAGCTTTTATTTTTAAACTATCTATCATTTTTACAAAGGGGATCGCATGTGTTGAATTGGGAGTGTAGGCATTGAACTGTGAGTGTAGGAGTTGAAACAGGAATGCACACGTCGACAAGGGCATGCAGGTGTGTCTGTATAAATTTTTCTAGCAAACTCAAAATTTCTAGTTTTGGTTTTTAGGATTTCTGTTACTTTTCAGAGGTTTTTAGAGGCCAATTTTTTCAATTTCATAGATTTAGAGTAATTTTTCTCATAAAATCACTTAGGGTTTGAAGGAATTAATCTTGTTTTCATGCTTTGTATGAGTTTTTGTTAAGGTGTGTATGCTCTTCTCTTGCACTTTGTGTGATCTAGAGAATCAAAATGACTCTTAAAACTTCTTTTGCTATCATTAAAGTAAGTAGGAAACTTTGTTAATCATCTTTTAGTTTAAATGCTTTTTCTCTTGCTAAATAACCAAGGCTATAATTTGTGTATGCTCTTCCCTTGCACCTAGTGTGATCTTGGGAATCAAAAGCAATTTTAGTATTTTCATTAAAAATCACTTGAATAAATTGGGAATAAACCTTGTTTTTTTTTCAAAATTTGATGGTAGGTAGTTGATTTACAAGAATATTTTATGGTTATTTTCTTATGATATTGTGAATCTATTTAGAAACTACTAACCACTTTGTGAAGGACCTAATGCTAGTCAAAGCAAGGAGGACCTAAATAATTTTTCTAAATACACGTGTGATTGTAGGTTTTCAAAGGGAGTATAAAAAAACCACATTAAGTCTAAAAGATAAAAAATACACCACAATCATCACATTGTACTTGTAGGTTTCAGTTAAGAGCTATGGCTCGTCTTCTCAACTAGGAAATAACCCCTTTGGCGTAAGCCTTAAGCTACAACAATAGGGGTGGTCCTAGGAACCCTAAAGTAGTTCACATAAGAGGGAACTTGGTGACTAAAATAGGAAAGTGCTCCACACTACCGACTTGTCTAGTACGCCTTGGTGAGATTAGTGTCAAAGATATCTATATTGTGACCCTAGTGAAAGTATAATTGAACACACTTCGGTGCTCATTATACTGAAGGGGTAAAGGAATGCCGAGATACTCACAAATTAGTCAGTATAACTTTTTGGGTAAATCAAGCTTGCTCCTAGATATCTTGTGACACCTAGAGAGAGAACCACCTAGGAAGATGGCCGGCTTGGAGCCATTGTTTTTATCTTAGAGAATATACTTGAGAGCTCTCACAAAGTGACAACTTTGTTAGATTCAAACTCTTGTTTTTTGAACAAGGGAAATAATCTCTTAAATTTGAAACCATGTGACATTTCATCATGAAATCTACTTAGTGTCATTTTGTCCTAGTTTTTCACTTGTCTTAAGAAAAGGTGAAACTCTGCCAAAATAACACCAAGTTTATTTCAACACCACTTGGTCTACACCCTCATTTTCTTTTTTCCCATTTTTGGACAAAAATAAAAAACATATACGAATACCGCTAGATATCGCGTGTCCACCACTTTTTTATCCTACTTGCGTGACTAGGTTGCAATGTCAGAGCGCAAGTGTTGAAAGTGTGCATGGTACGTACTCACGATCTAGTAGGCCCCGTTGTCTCAAAAACCCATATTTGAGACTTATTATCATCATAGTTAGGTTATTTCATCCTTTTCTTCTTTTTATTTGTTACGCTTCCCACATTTTAGCCATACAATTGAGATATTTATGTCTTGTTTCCATTGTGAAATTTGGCCTAAATCTTTATATTGTAGAGTTACGATGTTCACACACATAGCAATTTCTTGTTATACTTACACATAGTTTTTACATCCTAACTTTGTCTTGAGTTTTGTGAGTGTTGAGGATACATTGTTAACATCATTTTGACACTAGAAATCTTTCTTTCCCGAAATCTTGGTTCACGTGTCCAAAGAGTGTCGTTAGGATGCTCACATTTTTATCATCCATTTTACAAGACTTGGAATTTTTTAGTGTTTAGAAACTAGTTTTTAGTATATCTTATTATAATATCACATCAACATTATCTTATCATTTAGGCCTTGTTTGTTTCAAACTTGACCTAACTAGTGATATTGTGTTGTCACTATTTGGTTTAAAACCTATCTAGATGGAATCTTAGAGAATAAACTATTTGGTGTAACTAAAATTTTGAGCATTTTACATCATTGTATTATTCTAAGGAAAACTTGTTTCATATATTACCTTGCTAGGGTAGCATGTTCATTTTTCTTTACTTTTTACGTTCATTTTGGCCTATCACTTTTGTGGATATTCTATAGTCACCTTGTTTTAACAACTTAGGGTCGTTACGCTGCAAAATTTTGACTAGGGTTCCTTGTTAATAAACCTTAGTGTACCTTCTATTCTAATAAATTCCTACAATGAGAATGGGGTCACGAAAGTTAGAAGCCAATATATTTGGAGGTGAAAACCCTCTTTTGGAGGATAATCTCATGGTTGACCATAGTGGTGGAGAGGAGTCTCCTCACGCGGATGCAGAGCTTCATTCCGACCATTTTGATGACATATAAAAGTCCTTTATATGATCATGAGGGTCACCTTTTCCCTCATATTTGGAGGTGAAAACCCTCTTTTGGAGGATAAGGTTTCATGTCTATCCATATGAGGCTGTCTAATATCTATAAATATTACAGCTCTTGCATTGTTATGTAATCTGATTTCATGATCAATAATATTTGTGAGGCTTCCGTCCCTCTTTGGTCATTGCAATCTTATTCTATTCTATCATTTGGTATCAGAGCAGGTTCTATCCAAGCAAGGTTGAAGAAGAGCACTATTGGAGAGGATCCATTGGAGAAGAAGATCTGCATCAAAGGAGAGCCATTGAAGCATCCCGCAGCCTCCATTCCTCCCAAGCATCCATCAACTAAAATTTGACCTATCCACTTATTTGGAAGGTAAATTATTTTTTATTAGTTATTGGCATAGCCAATTGATCTAACATATTGGCGGAATATTTCAGATTTGGAGATCTTTAAAAAAAAAGGGAGAAAGATCTTGGAAAAAATTGCAGATCTAAAAAAAAAATAGATTTGTGAAAAAAAAAAAAGAGATCTTAAAAAAAAAAAAGGAGAGAGATCTTGAAAAAAATTGCAGATCAAAAGAAAAAAAAGATCAGATCTAAAAAAAAAAAAAAAAATCAGATCTGAAAGTGGAGGTGTGAAGAATTCGGGAGCAAAGGTTGAAGCAGTCCCGTCAACAAAATTCCAGCAGATAACTCTTAGAAAAAAGGACATAACTTTTTCATACATTGTTGGATTGATATGTCATTTTTTTTTCTGGAAAGATAAGAAGGAGGTGCACAACTTTTCAGTTTACATCATCTTCAGATTCGGCTTCTACATATGACGAAAAGTCTATACAAGTCGGATCATTTTTTTTCTAAAAAAAATCAGATCTAACTGGTAAATTGGTAAGATCTCAAAAAATAAGATTCCGATTCTTCTGAAATTTTGTGAGTTTCAAGAAATATATTTTATGATATTGTTGTCAAAATTTTAGAAAAACCCAGATCATGGTTTGTGAGAAAAGGTGAAAACAATATTCAGATTGTTTGTTTGGATCTTGGGAACAAACAGGTCAGCGGTTCAATTCCCACTCTCTCCATATTTTTTATTAAATTATTTTTTTTAGAAAATTTGGAGAAATTACTACATTTTGGGATATTTCCAAATTTAGAAGCTCACTAAACACATTTAGAGCCACCGCTAAATTTAGCGGAAAAACACCTATTAGGGGAAAAAAAAAATATTTTTGGCCTAAATTGTGTATTTTGTGATTCTAGACCCTTTTTTCTAAATAGGGGGGACACAAATACTTCATTTTGATGTACTTTTGGAGCATGTTGTACTAATCTTGGTGCATAAAGTGAAAAAAAAAATTTTACAAATTTTTCATTTTATGTTGGGTTCTATCGCACGAGATCTTTGATCTCATAGCAGCGTTCGGTATATATGGTGCCTCTGGGAAGCGCTTACGGGTGATGCCATCGCGACTACTACTGCACTTAACGCCTAACATAGCTGCCTAAACGTCATCTGGGCATCGATCCTATAAAATCAACGGGGAGTAATAAGGACACATTACACACACATTTGAGCCCTCCCATCCGTTTGTGCTTGCACAAACCCCTCTTCATACTGTCTAAGTACCACGTACTAAATTCTTTCACGTGCGTTAACACCTCTTTCTGTACTGATGGGTATATTGAAAGGGTGATTTTCTTCCACGTACCGATGGGTATATCAGAAGGGAGCGTATATAGAAAGGTTTGGTATATTGGCCTGATGGTATATTAAGAGGGAGACCATAAACCTGGAGTGATAAGAGCCTTACCCTTTGTCAGAAATTCAGAGTTTCAGAAATTCAGATTGCAGAAATGTGTGCACAAGCACCAAAGTTCTTCTTGCCAGATTCACAACTGCTTAGAGGAGACAACTATGCTACATGGAAACTGAAGATCAAGGTGTTACTTGAGTTTGAAGACCTATGGACAGTTGTAGATGGACAAACAACAAGATCACTTGATGATGGAAGACAACAAGTTCAATTTGACAGGGCCAATCAGAAGGCCAAGTTGATCATCTTGTTTAGCATAACAGATGATGTGCAACCCCACATTAGAGATGCCATATCGGCCAAGGATGCATGGGATAAGTTGAGCACAGTCTATGAGGCAAAGAACAAGAATGCCATCCTCAACCTACTATCACAACTACATACTCTCAAGTTCAAGCACAATGAGAAGGTTGAAGTTTTTTTGAGACGAGTTGCTACTTTGAGGGCATCTCTATTAGCATTGGGAAAAGAGATAAGTGATGAAGACCTCGTACCAATTGTGTTGCGAGCACTTTCTCCTTCCTACAGAATCTTTGTGACAAATATCAATATGAGTGAACACACAGTCACCTTTGAGAAGTTGGTCAATCTACTCCAACAAGAAGAGGCAACGAACAACAAAGATCATGAAGATGAGCAAGCACTATCTTCCAATCATAAAGGAAAGGGGAAATTTCAGTCCAATCACAAGAAGTCCCAACAAAAACAAAGTCAACGAGACAACACAAGGAAGTGTCCCATTTGTAATAGAGGGGGACATGACATCAAAGATTGTTGGTACAATTCCTACAAAAAGGGTTCATCAAGCAATTCAAAACCCAATAACCATCAGGGTAACAATAATTCAAATAAAGGGAAGTCCAACAACAACAACAATCAAGGGCAGAAAAATGGTAATTGGCAAAGAAAACCCAAACAACAAGGGTACATTTCCAAACATGAGGATGATTCAGATGAAGGACACCACATGTATTCTACTCAATTTGATGAAGAAACCAAGTCCACACAAGATATCTGGTATGTTGACTCGGGTGCAACTCGACACATGACTGGACGTAAGGATTGGTTCTACACACTGTGTGACTCACCTAACAAGAACCATGTGTCATTAGGTGATGACTCATCATACAGTGTCAAGGGGATCGGAAACATTTCACTACCTCTTGGAAAGCATGACTGCAAAATCACAAATGTATTGTATGTACCTGGGTTGACCAAGAATTTGCTATCAATTAGTCAAATCCTTGATCACAACTTGAAGTTGGATTTAACAGTAATAATGAAGAAAAAGTGTGCTTGATAACAGATAAGTCAAGAGGTTCCAAGATTGTAGCAAGAGCCTCCAATGTGGGATGCATGTTCCAACTTGATTTTGTCCACAAGGATGATCAAGCTCTAGTGGCCAAAGACACGCAATCTGTAGAACTATGGCATCGTAGATATGGTCACATCAGTTTTGGCTATCTCCAAACACTTCAAAAGGGAAACATGGTGAAAGGATTGCCTACACTCAAGAACAACACTGACAAGTGTCACAATTGCCTAGCTGGAAAGCAACACAGAGTACCCTTCCAAAAGAACACATATAGAGCTAAGGGAAAGCTTGATTTGGTGCACACCGATCTTTGCAGGCCCATGCAACCAAGTCATTCTGGATGTCAATACTTCATGCTTTGTGTTGATGACTACTCAAGAAATATGTGGATATATTGTCTAAGAAACAAGAGTCAAGCCTTTGAGACATTTCAGAAGTTCAAAGCACTTGTTTAGAATGAAGTTCAAAACATTTCTGATTTCATGATCAATAATATTTGTGAGGCTTCCGTCCCTCTTTGGTCATTACAATCTTATTCTATTCTATCATTTGGTATCTAAGCTATACCATTATTATCATTTCATACAAAACTTCTCTTTTAATATAGAAAATTATGTTACCATGTTAGATCTTTGCAATGTCAAGCAACGAAAGAATGAAAACTTCGTTATGTTTTTACAATGATGGAGAGGATTAGCTAGCCTCTTTCCTTGCTCCATACTTGAAAAGAAGCTAATAGGCCTATTTTTTCCCAACCTCCATCTAGACATTACGTTCCACTTCAAAAATCATTGTGGTAACACATTTGAAGAGGTCATCAAAAAATGGAGTCAAATTAAAAAAGAATTTCTAGCTAGGGGAACCCTAAGACCCTTTTCAAGGGATCATAATGATTCCAAGACCAACGACAAGCCAAAGTTTGTTCCTAATAAGAACAAAAACATTGTTAATGATATAATAGTAAACTCTAAATGAGTACAAGCCATTCAAAACAACACTCCTTTAAAGCTTGTAAAGGGAGCTCCACCTATGGAGTATAAGTGTTGCACTTTCACTCCTCTATTTGATTTAATGTCATCAATATTAAAACAACTAGAGGTGGTTACTATGGTTAGATATCCTAAAACTATGCCTTATGAGGATTACGTGCCTAAACCATCTTGGTTTATAGATAATGAATATTGTCAATTCCACCGCATTAAAGGTCACAAAACAGATAAGTGTTTGAAGTTGCAGCACTACATCTAGGACTTAATTAAAAGTGGTGATGTGTAGATGGATTCATCCACTCCTGAAAAATCCCCCAATATGAAGAGTTTCCCTAAACATAATCAAGACAATAATGCTAATTATGTGTCTTATGAGGAGAATCATTTTGATGCCCTCATTGGTTGTGTAGATACACATGTTGAAAATGTCAACACAATAACACCTGTGATATCCCTTGGACTATATTTTTCTAGGCATGTGCCGATAAATACTGATTATCATGCAGTTCCACATACTTATGATAGTAAGGAACTTAGTTTTCATCATTCCCATCAAAGGATTCCTATCACAAGTAGACCTTGTTTGATTCTTCACGCTAGAAAACCCATTTAGGTACCCTGTTCCCCACCTTTATCTCATAGTCAGTGGTATGGTTTGGAAACTTCTGATCCAATTTATTATTCAAGTTCCTCCCACTCTTCTTCTGACTCCGATCCAAACTATTATTTTGATTCTTCATATTCACCTAGATCTTCTAAAAATTCTAATTTGGTTCTTGATCTGTAGTCTTCCCTTGCTTTACAGAACCTCCCTTATTCACCGCCTCCACAAACTCTTCCTCCATTGAAGATCTAGGAAAATCCAAATTCATCTCTTGAGTCATAATCTTCTTAATCTTCCACACTAGCTGGAACCATTTATTCTAATCAACCTCCTATGGTCAAAGAACAAATACCCCTACCGATTGATTCATGTAAATATGAGGAGACGATCATGAAATTCCCGGGGTCACATGATGGCATTCCCCTAGAGTATTACAATCAAGAATTTAATCTTGACCTCAATACACTTGCATATTGGGAAGAATAAATTGATTCCTTTTTTTAGAATACTGAAGAAGATCTATATTTTCTTCACATCGTTATTTATCTATCAGGATTCTTCCATCGCAATATTACCTTGGGTCACCACCTGGTAGCCCATCTTCTTCTTCTATATGTGGGCCACCTCCAAGTAGCCCCACTTCCTCTATACGTGGCCCACCTCTTGACAGCCCATCTCCGTCTATATTGGGGCCACGTCCTAGAAGTCTCTCATATT
Source organism: Taxus chinensis (assembly GCA_019776745.2). NCBI lineage: Eukaryota > Viridiplantae > Streptophyta > Pinopsida > Cupressales > Taxaceae > Taxus > Taxus chinensis. The sequence goes on along the minus strand of CM034154.1, from coordinate 52,175,861 downwards.
TGATTCTAGGGACACCTCTAGGTATTCCTTCATCTTCCATCTATGGGATGCAACCAAGAAATCCTTCGTCTTCAATCTTAGGGCCACACCTTATAGTCCTTTATCTTCAGTCTATGGGACACCTCCCGGTAGCCCACCCTCTTCAATTCTTGGACCATGCTCTTCACATCCATCACATTTTTCTTCTATCAATGATTGTGGCAAGCCCTCTATCATTCCTCACATCAATTCTATTCATCCACTTTATTCTCCCACTTCTCGGGATTAGACAAGTCACGTAGTAGCTTATAGAAAACCAAAATGGTTCATTCATCTAACTACAACTAAAACTTCCAAGAGTTCCAAGGCTCCCAATAATTCAAACAATCTTAAAGTTTAGAATCAAACGCGCTTGAAAAATGCACATCAACACACCCATCAAGTGTGGTGTAAAGTACAGAAACCTCTGGATAGGGACCTCAATCTCCCGCATAAAAAATCCATGTGTCATGATAAAATGCAATCTTCTATTGAGTATGAGCTCACCACGATCATTGAGATCGGGGATAATATGACTCTTGATATGAAAAAATGCCTAATATTCCTTATCAAGGAAATTTCTAACATTATTATTAGATCTTATCATGCCAAGTGATCTTGTTGGCCCCAACTTTAAAAAAAAAAAAGACAAAATATAAAAATAAAGAGAAAACATTTTAAAAAATCAAAGGTAAACGAACACACATTGCAATCAGGTATTGCATACACATGGATGTTCTTTCTTCCCTTCATTCATATTCTTCTACAAGTCTTTCTATCATTTTCATCCCTTTGATGATATTTTGGTTAGCCAATTCACACACATATTGCGACTTTTATTTCTATGGTATCCATTTGACCTTGTTCTTTTATCACCTTGGTAAATTAACGAACGACTAGCCTCATAGAGATCCTATCACAATCAACATTTAAAAAAATTATTGTGAAGAAATTTTGGACATATTATTTGACACTAGCCAATGTCATCATCGTAATCACTTCCACCTCCTTCCATCAAGCCATCAGTGGTTCTTAACCCCTTGTCAAACAAGAGAGATGAAATAATTTTAAGAAAGAAAAAGAATCAATCAAATCAAAAAGCTAAAAGCTAAAAGCAAACGCTAAAAACAAAAGAAAATTGATATATAACTCTCTCTTGGGATATTTTCAATAATCTCTACCGGGGCTATAGACGCCTGACTGGTAGTAGAGAAATTTTGTGATTATAATCAAATGCATCTTTATCGGGGATATGGATGCCTGGCTGTCAGCGGAGAAATGTACGGCTCCCCTTCCACAATCCATTCACAAAACAAAAATCAACTTTGAAAAATAAATCATTCCTACACATAAGTTAGGGTGTCTTCACTTATTTTCTATAAAATATTCCCTCCAAGAGGTAGTAAATTTCCATGTGAACACACTAAATCTCAATGAGTAAATAGGATTAGTATGTTACCAAGTGTCTTTTCTAGACCTTGTTTAGACTCTTACTATAGTCTATATCTTGTCTCACAATTCATTCCTTTGGCTAACTGCTTATTCATCGTGAGGATTCTAAGATACATTCAAAACATTCACATTGTTCTTCTACTTTGTTCAGAACATCCATGTGTATAAGACTGCCTTTTTTCCATGTTTGCGGGCACCTTTGTACCCTTTTCTCAAAAGAAACTTCCACTTCTTTATATCATGTTCTTCTTGGCCAACTTACACTGGGGAAATTCTTTCTCCTTCCTAGCATGTCATTGGGTTGTGTTCATCATTGTAGCATCCCCATTTTAAGATACTAGAACAAGGGAAATATATATATATATATATATTTTATACAATGTTCTTTGTTCTGAATTATGTAATTCAAACACACGTTCAAGTTTTAATAATTGTTCTCTGTCCAATTAATGTAATTCAGATCACACAATTTATTTTTAAAACCAATGTTCTTTGTTCGCATATTTGCAATATGGAACACACATTCATTGCCATTCAATCATATAACAGATACCATATGCTGTTGTAAATGACTCGAAGAACTTTTGATCTCCCATTTTATGGCTCGAAGTTTCAGTGATCTCTCATTTCATGACTCGGCGACTTACCGATCCTTCATGTTAATCCGTGCATTGTATAATGAAATATACAGGGTTCTCTTACCATTTCTGGTTATCGAAGTGATCCATTTAAGAATCCTATCTAAATATCTGTTACTGATATTCGTTTGACATCCTACATCTTAAACTAGGTGATTTGGACAACGCAACCAACAACTTGCGATACTTTGGCCAAAGATTTTCACATGCTTTGAATGATCATATTCCTAGATGTGGTACACATCAGTGAAATACGTCCTTCACCTCACTTCGTCTGTTATCTAGAATGGTCTTTCCTGGTCTCTGTCCAGTCCTTCTGTTTAAGGTCAAGCACCAACACCCAACTAGCAATATAAATGAGTATATGAAGTTACTCAAGGTAGCCAAAGATACACAGACATATTGTGTCGTCCCTAGACGACTTCGTGTGTCTAGTTACCTTTAGTCCTCCGGAGTCACTCCGTATACGTGATCACATTCCTATCCCCATCTAAGAAACTTAGTATCCCAGCTTATGTAAACTTGATGATTTGATTCGAGAGGGTGTCGTAATATGTCAGTTATAACATTGTGTCGTCATGAAGGGCCCCGCCTTAATGAAGACACCATATTGTAGGTGGTGTATGCCAATGTCCTACAGAATCCTCTCATTGAGGAGTACACATCTAGCTCAAGTGTGATTTGATTATAATCTTAATATCTAAGATCGACTTTCAACAGCCATGCTGATCCTTTAACCTCGTTCTCACTATAGTTGTATGTAGCTAAGAAAGAACTTAATTTGTCTTCTAGCTTAATATAAATCCTCTCCTTCATACCGAAGGGTTGCATATTATCTTCTTGGTTCCTTTCTTTAATCTTCAGACTAATCAGTCCATTACAGATAAATGTAATAAAGTTTAACCTATCAGACTTAACCAAGCTTTACTCCACAACTGTAAACAAATTCAAAATTCCATCTTATTAGACATCATTTAAATGAGGTCTAATTCCTAAATGAATTTATTCATTTATTCTCCATGAACCTTACTTCAGTTAAGGTGTGTTAACTATAGATATGTTTTCCCATATCTAATATTTTCTGAATTTAAACATTTCGAGGATATTAACGGGGTCCGAATACAAGGTTCAGTTACTCCTATATTATTTGATATTTGTTAGCTTATAAGCTAATCCCAAATACCTTTCAATTAAGATTTCATATTCACCTAAATCCATTTTTAATGTCAATTTAAAATTCATCTTAACCCAAGTATGAACTAATTGTACATTCCAACGTAAAAGTTGCATTCAGGTAAAGAATAGATGTTATTTCCTTTTAAATCTATCCACTATCATTTGGATAATTTCCAATCAAGGAAGAATACTATATTCGCAATATTTATTGAAATAATATCAAATTAAAACAACCATTAAAATATCATACTTTTCCTTGTATTCATCCATAAGTTTTACAATCTATACATTAGTCAGCCCAAATGATTGGACGTTCGTTTATATCAAACAACATTACAACTCATAAAGATAGAAGAATGTAATTTCTTCTTTCTCCATTTCCTCGTAGAGGAATAATAGCTATCAAATACAATCCATCCTCAGCTAATCAAAAGAAGTATCAGAAAACAACCATGTCTTCGTTTATATTCAAGTTCCATCTGCAAAATTTCTTGGATGGGTCAGGTATCATTGAATTGAGCATATTAAGCACTTTGTCATTAAAATGAGGTGCTTTTAATTAACTGTCTCAATAAAAGAACCCTGCTTTTATGAAACGTTAAAATGAACATCATCCAAGAATTAAGTACCGATAAGGATGAACATCATAACAACCCAATCATCTAACTACCCACCCAATCAGATAAAAGGATTACTACCCTTTTTCCCAAATAGTTACTACAAGAAGTAATTTCTTTCAAATAGTTCTAGAAATAACATCTGTGATAACTAATACACATATGTACGTACTGTTGTTCTAATGTAAATGCTATAATTTCCATTCCCTTACAATAGTTGTAATTTCAAAAGATAGAATTCAACTAAAAATTCAAACCGAACTACTTTCCTTTCCTTTCATACAACTCATCTGATTTCAAACAATCAAACGCTGAAGAGAAAAGTAGTCATTCACCATGAACTCATTGGTGTCAGTCCTAAAAATACTAGCAATAGAATAACACTTCTTTCAATTCAGAAGAAAGTAAACAGTAGTTAAATGCAGATGCTTATACCAAGCCAGTACAAAATTCATTCCTTAACAAATATAAAATTCCAACTGTATGAGAGAAGAAATGAACATTACTTCAAATTATCCATCCAACACTCTCTTACCTTTCATCATAACTATACTGATTAATTTAATCCAAACGTGATATCAACCAAAGATAACAGTCCCAAGAGAAGTAATTAAAATGAATAATTGAATTAACGGAAGAAGGGTCATATTACCTCTTCTCACTGTCTAACCAAATATCCACTATTTAGAATAAACATAATCCAATAGTATGATTCATTCTGAATAGTATATTTCAGTATTTAAAAACTGACTAATTACCTTTTTAAAAAGTTGACCAGAGTTCATTGCAATTAGTCCGTAAGCATCAGTACCAAAAGAACCTCTAAACACAATCATTTCCTTTTAAATATTACACTCTACATACATTCACATCTAGATATAAACAAGCAAGAATATACAACTAGTTTTATCAGCAACGTTTCATCAAAAACAAGCATTTCAGCTAGACCTGAACAACAAGAATGTACAGCTAGCTACGAAATCATGAGTTTCATCATAATAGTAAAAGGAGAAATCATTTCCCAAACATTCAAAGTAAGAATTCCACTTCAGTTCAGTCTTGATGAAACAACAATGAAAGGTCTAGAAGGAAGTTCATATAGATTATACATACATATATATATGCAAATAAGTTCATCATCCAATCCAAAGAAGACTGAAATAGTAAACTCAAATCCAGTCCGGTAAATATCCATAGACTGACTTTTTTGTTCCAGAATCAGGAAAATAACTTCTTTAAACAAACAGTCTTATCATGGATTTCCAGACCAAATACGGAAGGATTTTATATCGTTTTAGAAAGGGAGTGAGAGTAAAACGATGAAACAATGCCCTTACTGTTCCCAAGAAGGTTTCATATTCTATGCACTGTAATACCCTGACAAGAGGCACAATTAACTCACCCAATGAGTCTCCATCTATCATTCTCACAGTTATTCAAAAAACGTTCAGCGCACAGAATTAAGAACAACAATCTCCATACAGTATGCATGTTACATACAGCAAGCTCAAATCCATAATGCACAATAAAATCCTACTTACCATTACCTTCAGATTTCAAAACAGCAAAAGAGAAAACTCGTAATTCATCAACTAATTTTAGGTAAGAAAACACTCGTCATTCTTTTTTTTTTATAAAAACGGACACAAGAATACCCAAGTCGTATTCGTCCTTATAATGACAGTTCAAACCAGAAGGTCATACAGAATCATCTCATCCTTCCACTTTTCACAAGAGATGCACAGAACTCATGAATTCATACTCGCATAGCTAATGTATTCATCCACACAAACTCATATTGAGTAATAGAAAGCGAATACCCAACACTGTCAAGAATGAACCCACACAACATGGACAGATTTATATTCAACTTAATCATTATGCAAGAAAAATTACTCAAGTTGCATGTTCAGCAAAAGAAGAATGACTCAACTCAAAAATCACCTCATTCATAATCAGCAAAATCATATTACCTAAAACCCCCATCATAAGAGTAGGTTTGTTTTAATGAGACGTTTAAACAAAAGCAAACGGTTTAAAGAGAAGGGCTTAACATGCCTACAATTCTTTTTGTGGTTCGAAGAAAACCACGTCCACAGGAGCTATTTCTCTCCACGACATCCACAATAGGGCTTTCCCAATAGTCCACTAACTTCCTCAAGCTCAAAAATAGCCGTGGCTATTCCAACAATGGCAACAATAACAAAAAATAACAGCAGATTCGACAGAATCAAGGAAGAAATACAGAGAAACTAAAAAACCCGAATAAACACAATAAAAAACAATTTTTTCCTCTATCCTCTTTCCAAGGCGAGATGGTCACTAAGACCAAGGTCATTGAATGCACTGAATGCATTGAATTCATTGCTTTTTCCTCATTCCTCACGCCACCACCGACTCAGGTTGGCAAGTTTCCTTTTTCAAATTTTGCATATAATTCCTTTTTAGCCACTTAGCTAGTTGGATGCCTCCAAAATTTTCTTGTTCCCCGTCAAACTTGGCGCTGAAACTTGTAAGGACATCATTTATTGTCCTAATAAATCCCTAACCTTCCCTCCTTATCTATTTCTTCATATGGGTCCATAGGTCCCCTTCCATAGGTTAGATTTAGTTTGGGTTTTTCACCTAGGTTGCAAATCATTATGATTTGCCATAACTTACACCCCATGCAATATAAAATCCACGTAGGGTAGTAGTTAGGTTATAGGATAAGACTTAGTTGTAGGTTAGAATTTAATTCCATAGCATCTAATTAATAGTTTCTAACGAGTCTTACTGACTAGTGTTCACATTCAACACAATGCAGGATGTTTCGTCCCATGCTCAACACATACCTATGTCACTTGCATCCAGACTCCTATTGTCTTACGCTGCCCAGCATTACAACTTGTATGTGGTTCAGGAATCGAACCTTTTCCATTGGCATCTATGTATCAGATATTCATATCTGAAATCAGGTGCTGCAACATTATATCAACCTTCAGTCTGGTTTCAGGGTTCTTTCCGATTTAGAAGTAAATCGACAAAGCGATCTCAAGAAGGCCCCAACATACCTTGGATCAATGGAATTGATTCAAGGTGTGCTGTCAATCAGCGAAAAGAATTCATCAAACATATGACAAGTCTGTTGTCTCATTTATCAAAACAAAAGCAATAATAACCTCTGTGTCCCATGTAAACAAATTATAGCAAACAAGGGTCCAAATTAGCAACACATTCCTTTTAAGATCAAAAGATATATCTTAACATGTTTATCTTCATTTTTGCAATTACAACATTATGAAAAAGTAATTACCATGATAACTTACAAAAAAAATCAAGGTGTTACATTCCTCCCTTCTTAAAGAATCATCATCCCAATGATCAAATTATCCAATTCAAGGAGTTTCTAGGACAAAATTCAGTTATTGTCCTTCCATTCATAAGTTCATACCAAAAATAGATTCACTCTTTAAAACAATGTTTTAAGATAACTGTAAAATAGACCAATAATTTTCTAAATTTAGTAGAATTATCAGTTTTTCAAATTTTAATTTCGATCAAACAAGTATGGAAAATCAAATCTCATTTCTTCAAGATTTTCCCAAGTTGCACTTTCTTCGCTGAACTGGTCCCACTGGACCTTACATTGATTTACTTCGCGATTTCTTAAGTACAAATGGTGAGTTCCTAACACTCGAATGGGCTTAACCATGATTATTCCTGGGTCTTGGACCTGCAAGGAATTCTAATTCAACACATTTGATAAATTTATTACGTATTTCTTAAGCAAAGAAATATGAAAAACATCAATCATTTGTGATAAAGCAGGAGGTAATGCTAGATGATAAGCTACAAGGTTGATTATTTCAACAATTTCAAAAGGTCCCACGTAACGAGGTGATAACTTGGCAGCCTTGCCAAAAGTTATTGAGCTCTTTTTTGGCTTAACCCAAAAAAAGACCTTCTCACCAAGTTTATAATTCCTATCAACCCGCTTTAAGTTTGCATAACTCTTTTGCCTATTTGCACCCTCCTTTAGATGTTCCCGAATCATTTTGATTTGTTGTTCCATTTCCATGAGGACTTCTGGCCCAATTACCTCTCTTTCCTCTATGTTGTCCCAGCTAACAGGGGTTCTACATTTTCTTCCATACAATGCTTCAAAAGGTGCCATTTTTAAAGAGGCGTGGTATGTATTATTGTAGGCAAATTCAACCAGCGGAAGGTATTCCTCCCACTTATACTGCTGGTCCATGCAATACATTCTTAACATATCCTCTAAAACCTGATTGACTCTCTCGGTCTGTCCATCCGTCTCTGGATGATATGCAGAGCTGAATTTTAATTTAGTTCCCAAGGCTGCATTAAGCGTTTGTCAAAACCTTGATGTCATCCTCAGATCTTTGTCTGATAAGATTAATTTGGGTATTCCATGCAATCTGAAAATTTCATGTACAAATCTTTTTGCTAACACTGGTGCATCATCCTTCAAATTACCAGCAATGAAGTGTGCCACTTTTGTTAATTTGTCGACGACAACCAGGATTATATCATGCTTATTCCTTGACATAGGAAATCCTTGAACGAAATCCATCATTATCACTTGCCATTTGTACTACGGAACGCTGTGGGTATACAGTAATCCAGCGGGATGCATATGTTCCACCTTAACACGCTGACATTCCAAGCAGTGTGTTACAAATTCCACCACATCCTTTTTCATTCCCTTCCAGAAGTATTGTTGTTTGAGATCAGCAAGCATTTTTGTAATGCCAGGGTGTCCAGAAAAAGGTGAATTATGAAATTCAGTTAACAATTTCTTTCTTAAATCATTTTCCAAGGGTATATATACCTTGTTTTCGAACCTTAGAATTCCTTCATTATCAAAACGAAATCCCTTGTACTTTACATCCTTTGGATCTGCAGTAAGTGTTGCTTTAACTTGCTGGAAATAAGAGTCTGATTCCATGACATCTTTCACCTCATCCTTAAACTGAGTTCTTAATGTTATAAGAGAAGAGATGTGCTTCCTTCGACTTAGAGCATCTGCCACTCTATTTTCCTTGCCTTTGATGTAGCTTATATCAAAATCATACTGAGACAGAAATTCTAACCATCTTCGCTGTCTTGCATTCAGATTTGGTTGAGTAAAAATATACTTCAACCCCAGATGGTCAGTTTTTAACTCAAAGGGTTTGCCAAGAAGGTAATGCCTCCACATTTGAAGTGCATGTACAATGGCAGTGAGCTCTAGGTCGTGTGGAGCATAATTCTGTTCATGTAACTTAAGCTTTCTGCTTTCATAAGCTATGACATGGTTATTCTGTAACAGAATGCCTCCAAGACCTTCTCCAGATGCATCCGTTACAACCGTAAAATTTCCATTTGGGTCTGGTACAGTTAAAATAGGTGTTGTAGTTAACTGTTCCTTTAAATTTTTAAAGGCAGATTCACATTTGTCAGTCCAGACAAATTTCTTATCTTTCTTTTGTAGTGAGGTGATTGGGGGTAGCAATTTTTGAAAAATCCTTAACGAACTTTCTATAATATCCTGTCAAGCCCAAGAAGCTTCTTACATCATGCACGTTCTTAGGCGCAGGCCACTCAGTTATAGCTGCGATCTTTGAAGGGTCTACAGCTATTCCGTTCTTGCTTATAACGTGTCCCAAATAATGCACCTCTGCATCATAAAAGGAACATTTGGACAGTTTACCATACAACTTTCTCTTTCTCAAAAACTTCCAGCACTAGATCCTTAAATGTTCTTGGTGCTCTTCGACATTTGTAGAGTATATAAGAATGTCGTCCAAGAATACAAGCACAAACTTGTCTAAGTATTCTTGAAAAATATTGTTCATCAGATTCATGAAGGTGACAAGTGCATTTGTCAACCCAAAAGGTAACACCATGAATTCATAATGCCCATACCTTGTTCTACAAGCTATTTTATGAATATCTTCTTCCTTTATTCTCAGCTGATGATATCCAGATCGAAGATCTATTTTTGAATATACTGATTCTCCACGCATTTGGTCGAACAGATCATCAATCCTAGGAAGTGGGTATCGATTCTTAATAGTTTGCCTTGTTCAACATTCTATAATCAATGCACAGTCTCAGTGTGCCATCCTTCTTCTTTACAAAAATTACTGGTGCGCCCCATGGTGAGACGCTTGGTCTTATCATCCCCTTAGTCAAAAGTTCCTGTAATTGATCCTTTAGCTCCATCAACTCGAGGGTGGTCACTCTATAAGGTGCCTTAGATATGGGTTCAGTTCCTGGCTTGATCTCTATTGCAAAGTCAAACTCTTGTTTGGGTGGAAGACCTGGTAATTCCTCTCGGAAACACATCACTGAAATCCCTTGATAGATGGATATCTTTCCTTGAAATCATTATCTTCCTCAGTATTTTCTGTCATTTTTTACTGACATACAACATACAGCCTCTTTTTTTAGCCCTTTTTAGTTGCATAGCTGCTAGTTTCCTAACTGCAACTTCACGCTTTACACCTTAAATGACTGCTGCTTTCTACAGGTCATCAAAACAACAAAAAAAAAAATTCATAACAATCAACCTTTACCTTATGTTCTGCCAACCAGTTAACTCCAATAATGATGTCATATGATCCTAAAGGAGTTACATACAGGTCAACTTCGGTGGAGAAACTGGGCAAGTCAGGAATTGCCCCAAAAAGGCACATTTCAACTGTATGGATAGTATTATTCCCATAATGCACTGTCCATGTCTTGTCCATTCGTTTATCTTTCCTTTTTAATTTCATTGCAAGTTTAGTAGAAATAAAGCATTCAATATCTCCAGTATCAAAAAGTATGACTACAGGTGTGCCGAATAACTTACCCGGAACTTCTATGGGTGTAACTTGCTTTTCAGCTTGTCTGTCAGCCACTGCAGCGTGTATCCTATGCTGTTGATTGTGATCATCCTTTTTTAGAGGACAGTGACTCGCGTAAGGGTCCTTTCCACAATTAAAGCATCCTCTAACTGGTCCTTTCCTAGGCTTGAATTTGTTACTAGCTTTGAAGTTATCACTTTGGCTTCCATAGGACTTTTGTCCATTGCCACTAACTTTTGCGAAGTTGTTCTGCACATTATTTACAGGTTTGTTCATTACAGATTTCTTGCTGTTATCTATAACAATTTTATTTTTCACACCAAACCTTTTCCAGGGCCCCCTTTTGGGTGCGAGAGATGAAGAAGAGTTGGGAATATTCTTCCTTATCTCTTCCCTATGAGCATAGAAATTGCCCTCAATTTTTGTTCCTGTCTTATTACCTTTTTCGACAACTCCTTCCATGGTGGTTGGACTGTGGACATCCACTTTGCCACCAATGATGGGATTTAGTCCCATTATGAACTTTCGTATTCTGAACTTCTCGTCAGCTTGGTACTGTGGCACATACTTAAGGAGTTTAGTAAACCCTTCCCAATATTCTGTCACCGTCATCCTTCCTTGCGACCAGTTCTGAAATTCAGTCATTTTCCTATCAAAATAGAGTTGAGGCAACCACCGTTGCCTGAGGCAACCACCGTTGCCTAAAGTAACCCTTAAATTGATCCCAAGTTATGTCTGATTCGACAATATTCAAATCAACCTTACTGGTTGTCCCACCATGATGATGCTTCATGAGAAAGCTGATATGCTCCCCATACCGCTTTGGTCTCCTCAGAGAATTTTCTTATTACAAAGTACTTCTCCATTTCACTGAGCCAATTCTCAGCTCCATCCCCAAGGGTTGTTCTATCAAACTTTGAAGGACTTATTCTCTTTATGTCATTTGCAAGTTCAGCTACTAATCTTGCCCTTTTATTTTCAAGATGATTAGGAGTGTTCACATTGCTATTATCAACACTCGGATTCCCTCCATTGGTGTTTTCCACAGGAGGTGGTTGATCATTTATATCAGCTTCTTCTTCCTCCTCTTCATTTCCCATTTATTGCTGTTCCAAAATAAGTCAGATGATCTCTCGTATCTAGTAGGGTAGCAAGGATTTCATCTAGATTTTGAGCAGTAGCTACTTCTCCACTCGGTAATGGGTTGTTCACAGCATTTCTTCTTGTTCTGACCATTTTCTGTTCAATAATAATATGTAAACCTTATTCAATTGTGGACTCATTAGGTCTAAGAGCTGCATATCCTTCAGCTCTGATACCAAGATGTAACATCCCCATTATAAGATGCTAGAACAAGGGAAAAAAAAATTGTACAACATTCTCTTGTTATGAATTATATAATTCAAACACACGTTCAAGTTTTAATAATTGTTCTTTTTCCAATTAATGCAATTTGGATCACACAATTTCTTTTTAAAACCAATGTTCTCTATTCGCATACTTACAATATGGAACACACATTCAATGTCATTCAATCATATAACAGATACCATATGCTGTTGTAAATGACTCGAAGAACTTCCGATCTCCCATTTTATGGCTCAGAGTTTCAGCGATCTCTCATTTCATGACTCGGCGACTTATCGATCCTTCATGTTAATTGATGCATTATATAATGAAGTATACAGGGTTCTCTTACCGTTTCCGGTTATCGAAGTGATCCATTTAAGAAGCCTATCTGAATATCTGTTACTGATATTCATCTGACATCCTGTATCTTAAACTAGGTGATTAGGACAACGCAACCAGCACTTGCGATACTTTGGCCAAAGATTTTCACATGCTTTGCATGATCATATTCCTAGATGTGATACACATCAGTGAAATACGTCCTTCACCTCACTTCGTCTGTTATCTAGAATGGTCTTTCCTGGTCTCTGTCCAGTCCTTCTGTTTAAGGTCAAGCTCCAACCCCCAACTAGCAATATAAACGAGTATAGGAAGTCACTCATGGTAACCAAAGATACGCAAACATACGGTGTTGACCCTAGACGACTCCGTGTGTCTAGTTACCTTTATTCCTCTGGAGTCACTCCGTATACGTGATCACATTCCTATCCCCATCTAAGAAACTTAGTATCCAGCTTATGTAAACTTAACGATTTGATTCAGGAGAGGGCATTGTAATATGTCAGCTATAACATTGTGTCGTCATGAAGGCCCCGCCTTCATGAAGACACCATATTGCAGCTAGCGTGTGCCATGGTCCTACGGAATCCTCTCATCAAGGATTACACATCCAGCTCGAGTGTGATTTGATTATAATCTTAATATTTAAGATCGACTTTCAGTAGCCGCGCTGATCCTTTAACCGCGTTCATTCATTACAGTTGTACATAGCTAAGAGAAGACTCAATTTGTCTTCTAGCTTAATATATGTCCTACTCCTCCATATCAAAGGATCGTATATTCTCATCTTGGTTCCTTTCTTTAATCTTCGGACTAATCAGTCCATTACAGCTAAACGTAATAAGTTTAACCTATTAAACTTAACCAAGTTTTACCCACAACTGTAAACAAATTCAGAATTCCATCTTATTAGACATCATTAAAATGAGGTCTAATTTTAAATGAATTTATTCATTTATTCTCCATAACCTTACTTCAGTTAAGGTCTGTTAACTATAGATATGTTTTCCCATATCTATATTTTCTGAATTTAAACATTTCGAGGATATTAACGGAGTCTGAATACAAGGTTCAGCTACTCCTATGTTATTTGATATTCCTTAGCTTATAAGCTAATCCCGAATATCATTCAATTAAGATTTCATATTCACCTAAATCCCTTTTAACGTCAATTTAAAATTCATATAACTCAAGTATGAACTAATTGCACATTCCAACTTAAAATTTGCATTCAAGTAAAGAATAGATATTATTCCCTTTTAAATCTATCCACAATCAATTGAATAACTCCAATCAAAGAATAACATTATATTCTCAATCTTTATTCAAACAGTTTAAAACTGATACAGCCATTAAAATATCACACTTTTCCTTGTATTCATTCTTATGATTTACAATCTATACAATCACCAGTCCAAACAACTGGACTTCGTTTATATCAAACAACATTTCAGCACATAACGATAGAAGAATGTAACTTCTTCTTTTTCCATTTCCTCATAGAGGAATAATAGCTATCAAATACAATCCATCCTCAGCTAATCAAAAAAAGTATCAGAAAACAACCATGTCTTCATTTTTACTCAAGATCCATCTAGAAAATTACTTGCACGGGTTAGTTCATTGAACTGAGCATATTAAATGAGGTGATTTTAATTAACTGTCTCAATAAAAGAACCCTGCTTTTATGAAACGTTAAAATGAACATCATCCAAGAATTAAGTACCAATAAGGATGAACAGCATAGCAACCCAATCATCTAATTATCCTCCCAATCAGACCAAAGGATTACTACCCTTTTTCCCAAATAATTACTACAAGAAGTAATTTCCTGCAAATAGTTCCAGAAATAACATCTATGAGAACTAATACACATATGTACATACTGTTGTTCTAATGTAAATGCTATAAATTCCATTCCCTTAAAATAGTTGTAATTTCAAAAGATAGAATTTAACTAAAAATTCAAACTGAACTACTTTCCTTTCCTTTCGTACAACTCATCTGATTTCAAACAATCAAATGCTGAAGAGAAAGGTAAACATCAGTTAAATGCAGATGCTTAAACCAAGGTAGTACAAAATTCATTCCATAACAATTATAGATTTCCAACTGTATGAAAGAAGAAATGAACATTACTTCAAATTATCCATCCAACACTCTCTTACCTTTCATCATAACTGTATTGAGAATTTAATCCAGACGTGATATCAATCAATGATAATAGTCCCAAGAGAAGTAAATAAAATCAATAATCAAGTAAAATGAAGAAGGATCATATTACCTCTTCTCGTTGTCTAACCAAATATCCATTATTTAGAACTGACATATTCCAATAGTATGATTCATTCTGAATAGCATATTTCAGTATTCAAAAACTACTAATTACCTTTCCAAAAAGTTGACCAGACTTCATTGCAATTGGTCTATAAGCATCAGTACCAAAATAACCTCTAAACACAATCATTTCCTTATAAATATTTCAATCTACAGACATTTGCGTCAATATATAACATGTAAGAGTGTACAGCAACAACATATCACGCTTTCATTATAATAGTGAGAGAATTCACTTTCCAACAGCAAAGGAGAAATCTTTTCATATTTCGTTTCAATGAAAACAATGAAAGGTTTTCAATCCGTAAACTATATATACATATATATATCCTTGAGTTCAACAAGACACAGAGTATTAATTATATGCTCTACCCAGTCTATTCTATAGACTGACTTTTCTGTTCCCATTCAGATCAAAACTTCTTTCCAAACATTCATATATGAATACCAAGAACAAGCAGGCAGAACACCATATCCAATTAGAACAACGAGGTAAGATGCTACTATGACCTTACTGTCCCAGGGAGGTTTTATACCCCACACACTGTAATATGACAAGAGGAACAGTTAAACATGAGTCTTGTCAAGCATTTTTATGGCTTTCCTTAACCATTAGCGCACACAAATCAAAACAAAAATTCACACATTGTTGTTACTACAGCAAGTTTGACCCATAATACACAATGAAATCCTATTATCATTATTTTCAGGATTCATAACAACAAAAGAGATAACTCGTTTCATTAACTATTTCTGTAAGATAACACTAATCATTCTTTTTAAAACGCAACAAGTGTGCCCAAGTCGTGTTTGTTTTGTAATGACAGCTCAAACCAAAAGGTCCTACCAAATCCTTTTATTCTTCCACTTTTACAAGAGAGCACAGAAGTCATAAAATAATACACGCATAGCTAATACATTCAACAACTCAACTCATATTGAGTAAAGAAACGATTACCCAACATTGTCAAACAACTCACACATCAAGAACAAAATTATTTCATTTACAGAGTTTACAAAAAAAATTACCAAAGTCGTGTTCAGCAAGGGAAAAACGACTCAACCCAGAAATTACTTCATTCAAATCAACAACATCATTTAACTAAAACACCCATCATGAGAGCAGGGTTGTTTTAATAAGACATTTAAACAAAAGAAAACGATTTAAGGAGAAGGGCTTAACATGCCTGAAATTCTTTTTGTGGTTCAAAGAAAACCACGTCCACAGGAGCTATTTCTCTCCATAGCATACGTAGAAAGGTTTTCCCAACAGTCCACTAACTTCCTCAAGCTCAAAAATAGTCATGGTTATTCCAACAATAGCAACAATAACAAAAAATAACAGCATGTTTGACAGAACCATGGAAAAAAATGCAGAGTAACTAAAAACCCGATTGCACACAATGACAAACAAATTTTTCCTCTATCCTCTTTCCAAGGCGAGCTGGTTGCTAAGACCAAGGTCATTGAATGCATTGAATGTAGTGCTTTTTCCTCATTCCTCATGCCACCACCAACTCAGGTTGGCAAGTTTCCTTTTTCAAATTTTGCATGTAATTCCTTTTTAGCCACTTAGCTAGTTGGATGCCTCCAACTTTTTCTTGTTCCTGCCAAACTTGGCACTAAAACTTGTAAGGACATTATTTATTTTCCTAATAAATCCCTAACCTTCCCTTCTTATCCATTTCTTCATATGGGTCCATAGGTCCCCTCCATAGGTTAGTATTAGTTTAGGTTTTTCACCTAGGTTGCAAATCATTAGGATTTTCCATAACTTACACCCCATGCTATATAAAATCCACATAGGGTAGTAGTTAGGTTATAGGATAAAACTTAGTTGTAGTTTAGAATTTAATTCCATAGCATCTAATTAATAGTTTCCAATGAGTCTTACCGACTGGCGTTCACATTCAACACAATGCAAGACGTTTTGTCCCATGCTCAACACATTCATGTGTCACTTGCATCCAGACTCCTATTGTCTTACGCTGCCTAGCATTACAACTTATATGTGGTTCAGGAATCAAACCTTTTCCATTGGCATCTACGTACCAGATATTCATACCTGAAATTAGGTGTTGCAACATTATATCAACCTTCAGTCTGGTTTCAGGCTTCTTTTCAATTTAGAATTAAATCGACAAAGCGATCTCAAGAAGGCCCCAACATACCTTGGATCAATGGAATTGATTCAAGGTGTGTTGTCAATCAGCGAAAAGAGTTCATCGATTTTTCCTTTGAATATTTGAATCTAACGCTGGGGAAATTTTTCATCTTCAATTTCTTGCACATGTGTGTGGCGTTGTGCCCTTGTACATCCCACCTATTGCTGGGGCATCCACGTTTCTTTGCTTCCTGTACATAGCTTAAGAAAAATTCTCAAAAAATAAAAACACATTCAAATATGTTTCAAATATCAAAAATATTCAAATATGTTTAAGAAAAACCCAATACAAATTAGTAAAACATTGAAAACCCCAAAAAATGGTAAACAACATATATGCAGCTAAAGCCTGTGTGAATTTCATCATTCTCGAATGTTGAAATATGTCTTACAAAAGCATCTTTCTACAGTTCTTGATTGTTCTAATCTCAAACGACTTGTGGATCACTGTGATCTATATCAATTAACAAAAGCTCAGCTACATACTATGTCGATACTCCCGTGCAACAATGAGTTTCTAGAGACTATGTCGTAGTGCACGAAAGTTCTTCCATAGGACTATTTTTGTCCTTCATTTTTCCCTCACATGTGTTATTACTTGGGGAATCATTTTTAACCCTTATTGTTACAACACGAACATTTGGGAAATACATCTTGGTAAAAAAAACATGAGGGAAATACGTTATTTGTTTGAATACGTGTGATTGCACTGGTTTTTCTGTTAGGTTAGTTGGTTTACTTTCTTGTATTGCATTGCATAAATGTATGTTGAATGGAGCTAAATATGATTTTACTTTCTCGTATTGCATTGCATAATGTATGTTACGTAGAGTTATGTATTTTTTAGTAGTAAACAATTGTTAGTAATTTATATTTTCATGTTATCTTACACTTTTTTTATTTTAAATAAATACCGATGATGTAGACCTAGGGGCAAAATGATATAAACAAGTTGTTTATTGAAAGGCTGAATGCAAAGATTGGGCTTTTCCTATATTTCTCGATTACTCATTTCTTCTCCATTATCATTTATGACCATTACTACTTTCTCTTCCAAATCAATCGGAGCAATAAACAACCACAGTTATCCCTATCCTTATTCCTTCTCAATACCCAAGGGTTTCGCACCCTTTCTGACCCATTTTCTTCTATCTATTTAAAATCATATTTTCGATCGTCAATTGACTTCTTCTATCACCCACTCAACACTTGAGGGGAAATCCTTCATCCTGCTAATGTTTCTTCAAAAATTTACATGTTTTATGCTTGTATACTATGTTTGAAGTGAATTCACTAACTTCACCTCAAACAAGGGCAAATGTAGACACCTAAATTCCACTTTTACAATCTTACTCCCAAAACACACACGAATCACTCTCATGCTTGCCAAATCCGTCGTAATTAGTGATCTTTGCTAATTAACTAATGTTTTTTACCACTTTATCCAATTAACAACACTTTTTTGATTGTGTAACCCCTTTCACATTTAGGATGCCACTTTACGGTGAATCGTAAGTCAAATTCCTCTTCAAAACAGACAATTAGAATTTATTAGCTAATTAAGGCTATTTTGCCCTTGTTTTCATCAATATATCCTAGTATTGGCTTAAACCCCTCTTTCAACCCCACTTTCAACCACTCAAAATCATCTCATTCACCTCTACAACATCTCAGCAAGCTTCAAAAGCTTATCCTAGCCTCCTAGTTGACCCTAAGAAGTCGATTAAGGCTTCACACCTCTTAATCACTTGATAATCCACTAATTGTGATTAGAAAGGCCTAATCATGATTAGCAATTATAATATAATTTGGGGCTTCTAGTCCCACATGCACTAAAATACAATTTTCTCCCAAAAGGAAAACTATAAAAAGGGTACACCTCATTCCTTTATATTTTACGCCATGCTCTGATTTGAATCTCATATAACAAATATGATATATAGCCAAGTTCAATTCTTACTTAAAGCCTTCAATGGGGTTAGTAGATGGATATACAAAATGACCAAGTAGTCATTGGGAAAGGCTATTTCACCTTGTTTTGATAAGCAACCAAAACCATTTGATTTCCCTCTTGGGTCTATTTAGGCCCATGTTAGGTAATTCAAGCATATTAGTAGGCATGCTTAGTTAGATTTTATATTGTTTTCATACTAGTTAAGAATTATTTTAAGATTCTATCTTAATGTTACATTCCTAGACTTAGAACCTTGGCTAGATTGATGTCAATGGTATTAGTTGTCCTTGTTTAGTCATGCAATTTGCTTTGTAACTTTTAGGGTATCATCAACAACCAACACTACTCGATTGTTTCCTGATGACGCACTCTTGTTTACAGTTCATTATTGATTGATGAGGGTGAAAATAAAATGAACCTCACTGCATACACATTCCATCCACTCAGGGGGCACGTTGGTCCTATCATTCCATTTTTCATTCCATTCCATCCATCCATAGCATATTGCATTGTCTTGGTGGAATTTACTCTTTTGTACTAGTGTTTTTCATGCTCATTCTACTACACATGTTAGATTGCTTTCCTCTATGTCATTATCATACACACATGCACATTCACGCCTTTGTTTAGTGTCATTGTAGATAAAGGAATCTACATGTGGCATGGATGCTCGCATTCTACCCTTCTTATACCGGTCCCTGGGGGCATCCACATTCATCCTATCTAGGTGTTATTGTTTCATTTTGTACTTAGCATCTTATACTACTTGTTCATACACGCTTTGACATATTGGTTATCACTCTAACATGCTCACGGTTGTTCCATGTGTAACACTTTTTTTGTAGGATTACATGTTTCCATGACCACCTCATTGTTTCTACTTGTCTGCATTGTTTTCCATTATTTGTGGGATTTTCCCTTTTCTTATGTGCATACTTGAGTGTTGTTTGTGACCATGATGGCCTTGTGTGTCTTACAACATTGTGAGTGATGTCCCATGTTTAAAACTCTTTTTTTGCTGTATGTTTTTTTTTTGCATGTTTACACTACTTTTCTTAATAGTTTTGCATTGTCTGCGTATTTTACGCTTGTCTTTTTTTACATGCATGTGTTCGGACTAACACTTGTATTGGCTAGCCATCCCCTTTTGTGTACATCTTGGTATCTACCAAGCTTTTCCCTTTCTCCCTATAGGGTAGAGTTATATAGATCAGAGTGCAGTTGGTCCTCTTTTAGGGCTCCATTCTCCTTCCTGGGTCATCGTATACACCCCTAAAGAGGGGGGCATCATTGAGGTTTTTTAACTAACATAATGTATCTACACCGGTTCACACACATCGAGTGAGTTTAGACCGGTCTACGAACTCCATACACAGTGGCCTAAATAGGACATGGTGTCCTTTGGTAATTCTGTAGAGCACTTAAAGGCTCAAGGGTTACAGTGGGTGTGCCTCTCTACACTTCTTCATCCAGTGGCATCAGATCGCCCAAAAAACTAGGACAGTAGATAGATATCTTCCAATATTTCAGCAAAAGCGGTTAAAGCTTGGAGGATACATCATGGTTCCTCCCTATACTTCTTCATCCAAGGTGGCGTGATATCACCTGAAAAACTCACGAAACTACATGATATCCTTCCACACCCTTTTTCTCGACATGAATTAGGTGCACATGTTCCATTTTTCCATTTACACATTCTATTCTAACGTATTTTACGTTTGCGTATTTTTACACAGAATTTTTATATACATACATATTTTACTACTTAATCGTTTTCTCCTTGCAGATCCACCATATGAGAAAAAAATAGTCAAATTGGGGGCAACAACAACAATGATGATGACAAAAACAACACACCGCAGTAGTAATTTCCATACTAACCATGTAAATACACTACACATAATAGCGGCTACACATTCGTTTCACCCTAGGTTCACTCTCATCACTTTTTATACACATTTTTCATCTTTAGAATCCACGCTCCTCCACATTTTTATTTTTTTCATTCCACGCTTAAGTCTAGTCCATCATAAAATCTTCTTCTACACTATACATGGTTATCAGGTACGTACCTCTATCTACTTTATGCTACCGGTCTTTCCATTCACCAATATAAATAGGGGTAAAATGTAAACACAAATATTGCACATTAGACAATATTTAACTCGGTCTTATAATACTATTTAGAAGGTTCTTGAGTGTACAAAGTACTAATTAATCCCACCTTTTGGCCACCTTTTTCTTATCGTTTGTTTTTCCTTCCCACATATTTCTTGATACCTATCATCCCATTTCATGACCTTTCTGACATTATAACTTGAAATCAGGGTGCCACAACCTGTACTGGGGCACCCCGAGGCACCCTGGTCCCATTCTAGGTGCCCCGGTCTATGCACAACCTCTTCTACTTCTTTTTGGGCCACTTCTAGCTATTGGTCATCCTTATCTTCTTCGCAGTCAGCCTTGTCAGGATTAATTATGAAATTAATCTTGAGAGCCGTATAAATATAAATTTATAAGACCATAATGAGGGTCCTAGGTCATTACATATTATCACTACTATCACTCCACCTACTTCTTCATCACTTGTATCCACATAGTGTTATGCATTCAAGCTTGGAGATTTGTATCACACACACTTCATAGGGGGAGGGATTCCATTTTATTTCATGCACACATGTTACTTACATTTCTTTAGCTACTATTACTCGCTACTTCATAAAGTGTGGCTGACAAGAGAGCACCTAGGGCACAACACGCACACACACACACCGGAACTACATCAAGGTCTGTAATGTAGTGCACCACTCAGTGATAAGTCCACTAGCTTAGTGGCTGAGGTTAGTTTAACCCATTCATATACATATTTCATTTTTCTAGGGTTTGATACTTCTCCTTGCATTACGAGTCATTCTCCAGTTCATCTGATGAATCCAGCATGAAATACGGGAAGTACTCAGAGGTGTCTAGTAACCATACCAAATTGAGTTTTTGATAATTTACGTTGTTCCAAGTGCCCAGATAGCAGACCAGGGTGCCCCAATACACTCTCGGGTGCCTGTGTCATCTCAGACAATCTAGATATACCCTTCGCATGGTATCTGAGGGTTTTTCTACACTTCCAAATCTGTGACACTGTGCAACAATCTTCCATTATCAGCTGATTCTTTTCCTTACTCTTCTCTTACACATTAAGGTTTCATTTCATCTAGAGTAGTTTATTTACATTTATTTCATATTACTTTAGTTCATTTACAGCATTTTATTCCTCCTAATTAAATTATCATTAATACCCTAGATACCCCCTTAGGCCATCTAGGAATCCTATTTTTTTTTAATCAAGCATCAATAAGAGTTTTGTAATCTTTTTGTGTCTAAATTCTTAGCCTATAACTCCAACACTTTCCTACTACATATGTTGTCAACCACTCATACAATTTTACTAGAAATAAGCTAAAAAACATCTCATAAAGTACATCATAAATATTATTTTTTACCCACCGACATGCATTGAAGTCAAGTCCAATGCTATATCTCTATGAAAACTTGTCTTTTCCATCATCTATCCAACCTTCAATACTCTCCAAATTCAATCGATACACCATCTACAAGCAACATCCTGGAAGGTAGCTTGAAAAGAGGTCCCAAAAAAATAGTACTAAAATATAGTCCTTAATTTACCACCTAAGTATGTTATACATGCTAACACTTCATCTAGATAGATCTGAATGCTCACCCAAAGTGCACGAAGCTACCAAGTCACTCCTTTACACTGGCTTGTCAAGATGTTAGCATGCATGTTCATGATTACCAATATCAAGCATACACTCAAATGTAGATCATTACAGATATCATAAAGAAACATAGCTGATCAAATAAGTACTAAAATCAATTGTACCATGTGGACACCATACTCAAACACATCAATTACTATAATCTATCCATTGTAATCCATTAAAACCAAATTATTACATATCAAAAGCTGAATACATAACAATACAATCACAGAGTCATGTGTTCAAATATATCAGAGCATCATAACCCTATCATATTGATTGTGTCTAATACAATGGAGTATATCAAATATTTATATGGGCGGGGAATTTCTCTTCACTTCCTATGCATCCTAAAAATAGATTACATTCTCAAAATATCCATACGTACATACAAAAGTAATTATAAAGCATGCATTCTTTCCTAACGAGCCTAATAATAGATTAAATCTATAAATAAACCTTAATTTAATCATATTACTATCATGATCCATGCATGACCATTGATCTTTAATTGTGTGTGCTTTATCTCCAAAAATAGGTGTTCCTTGATCCTCAAGTCTTCATGTTTTTATATAAATTTTGGATATTGTTTGAACACCACACAAAATCGGCATCATCTATTTTTAGCCTGTGGTTCTAAAATCAGCTAAGTTTTGAAGTTTCCCTACTTAAGTGCGAGCCTTCTTGTGCTACCTATTCTACCTTGTGTGTGCCCCTTTGTGCTTGCCTCCCATGTGCCCAAAATCCCCATGCATGGCCTATACTTAGTCAAAATGGATTGTGCAACAAACAGAGATCTGATATATCCTATAGATGATAAGATGATGATCTGATAATTTTAGATGATAATAAACAAATTCAAACCTAGTTAGGTCCATGATGACCCAAGACTGATAGGTACAGTCGATGGCGACTGGGACCAAAAAGTAGGATGTGGGTTGTCAATTAGATGGATGGTAGAAATACAGGGTCCTGAATAATGAGGTATCTTTAGGATAGATGATAGATGATGATGGAGATGGAAAACATGATTAACATAGAATAGTTTGACAGCGAATAGGCTAGGTTGACGATGGTTTAATATGGATCTAGTGTTTCATGGGGTTACATCAGTGGGGAAAGGGTTGTGAAGAAGGATCAAAGATGACAGATGCAACAATAGAGTTCCAAGGAAATAATTAGACCTATAAGAAAGAGGTGATGAAACAATGGAAAGGCTCCAAGAAAGCTCTAAATCATTAACTCTCTATACATGGCATGAAAAGGTTCTAAGTGGTGGTGTCATTTCTGAGCTTGCATGGTGTGCCCTGATTTTTCATGTCCAATTTTGCTCAGAAAATTTTTATTGCTCGAAGTTGGTGATCTACAGTTTGGCCCCTCCAGTTGAATGCCTTCAAAATTCCCATAAACTTGTTTTTTTTCCCCAATTTGAAACAATAATACATGTGTGCCCTTTTTGTGCCCTAGTTTTTTCAATTTTTCAAGTTGTGTCATTTCCCCTTTGCCAAATCATGCAAAAACTAAAAATTTATCGAATCTCAATTGAATGCAATCAATTTCCCAATCCCAAGGTCGAAAGTAATGTCAAAACATGATTTAGTTGGTTTAAATTCAAGAAACCTGCCATCTTTGTTGAAAATTTCAAATTTAAGGGAATCCTTTGAATTTTTTGACGTTTTGATGGTCATACGGGTTTCATTTTCCCATCAAATTCATCATCACTGTGTATTGGCAATGTGGCGGGTTCCTGTTGGTAGAGGGATGTCGGGAAATATTTCTAACTTGTCATTTTTGGAATTTTGGCAAAACGGAAAATTTTGGTCTGTGGCTCTACCTTGTACATTGAAGTGTCTACGTGGCACATTTTGATTGGTTAAGGGGATGGCAGGTGGCAGGTTCTCCTTAAGAAATTTTGCTTTCATTTGGCAATATTTTCAAAATCAAATTTTGGCCTGAAGGCCCGCAGCGAATAGGGAGAGGACACGTGGCAAGGAGGGCATGCGGGTGGCTGAGGCATTTGGAGAAATTTCATGGTTTTTGGCTCAAGGTGTTAAAGTAAATTTTTGGCCCGAGGGCCCTCGAAAAATCATCAGTGGACACGTGTCCAGAAAAGGATAAGATGGGGCAGCGGGTTTTGCAATGACTTTGAAGTTTTTTAACTTCAATTGGTGAAAGATCAAATTTTAGACCGAAGCTCCATAACAAATCATGAGCCGACATGTGTCCTAAAAGGTGAAAGTGGAAGAAGGGTTTGGTGGGTGACTTGGTAAATTTTTTCCTTTTTGGGAAAAAAAGAGAAATTTTTGTGGTAAGCCCCGCATCCCCGAAAATAATTTTTTGTGCTAAGTGGAGGTTCGGACCTCGGGGACACTTTTGAAAATTTTGCAATTTTGGCAAGATGTTTCAAAATGAAAATTTTGTGCGTGGCCCCAATAGGGTATAATTTGGAAGCGTGCCTCCCCAACCAATACATGAGTGACACGTGGCACATTTCAAAGGTCAAAGGAAGAGTGTAGGCATGGAGGGAGCTTTGAAGCTTCCAAAATTTTGAAGGCAGAAATGGAGACTTGGACCTGCGGAAAATCAGAGAGCGCCTCATGGTAGGGAAGATATCAGGCATCTGGGCCCTCGGGTGTTTTGTGGAAAATTTTCCTTTTTCCAAAAATGAGGAAAAATTCATAAAATTGGTCCACGTTTTCAATGGGACCCATCTTTGCACACATGGCTGGCCCAGAAGGCGAGCGGGGAAATGTTCCAAAATTTTCCAAACTTGAAAAAGGTTACAAATGCATTTTTTGAAGGCAGTGGCCCAATCCTATCATGTTTTGACACATGTCTTGCCTTATCCAAAGGTAAAAAAGGTAATATTAAAGATCTTATCTTCCACATGGAGGGCGGACATTGAAAGTTGATACGAGATCAACGGTTACTGTGCATTTATCCTTTTTGCCACCATTGGAGCTCCAGCAAGCTTGGAATCATGATTTCTTCATCAAATTGCATCAAACCTTATATGATTTTGGATTGTCTTGGCCTTCTGAGAACATTAGCATCATTTTTATGACCTAATTCTTTGATCTATGATTTTTTTGATGTAAATTTTGTTCAGGACCGAGAAAAAACATGAATTGTCAACATCAAAGGTTGCAGAGGTAAAATTAAAAAGGTGAAAAGGTGAAAAATGATTGATAAAAGATGCTAGCATGCCTGAATGATAAAAACGTGACCCCAGGGTGGATAATGATCCAAATTTATGAAATGATTAAACTTTTGGGCACACACCTGGCAACTTGCCAGTTGTTTTTCTGTTTGGTGTCATTATCATGAAATCATGAGGGTTTTTTGTAAAAACTTTGATCCCATAGCATATTCTTTGCTTGGGAAGCAAGACTCCAATGTGGCATAGGGTATATATGACATTTTTGGAGAATTTTTGAAGGGGGGAGAATAAAAACTTAGAATTTTCACAGGAAAAATTGGAAGAAGCTCATTCTTTGAGAAAACTACCTAAGAACCATTTCCATTTCCTTTTTGCATCATATTTTATCATGTTGAGTTGGTTTCAGTTGTAAATCCATCAAAAAGCTCTGAGATTGTTCTCATAACATTCCCCTGCTAATATATTTGATCATTTCTTGGATTATTTGGTGTTGTCTCTTGGCAAAATTTGCATATACTTATGTCACAGAATGTTTTCAATTTGTGTTTCTTGCTCATGTTGCAATCTTGTGTGTAGGATATCTCTTGATCATACATGGTCTAATTTCTTGTTGATGGTTTAGTGGCATCTGCAATCTTTCTTTCAGAAGAGAATTCATCTGATAGAAGATAAATAGATTTAAACTCATTTTACCTTCCTTGAAATCTTGAGATTGTTTGTAAACCTTTGGGTGCAACTTAGGTCATGATAAGATAGGGATTTCTAGATACTTTGTTGGTTTATTTGCTTCAAGCTTTTATGGTAGGTTGTCAAAGATTGTGTGGAAGAGTTCAGATCTGGGCCTCCATTTGGTGCACATATCCTAGTTGAAAGAGTACTTTAAACCCTTTGAAGCATTCTGCTATTTAGGTGTTACAAATTTCTTGCAAAGGTTCTCAAAGAGTTTTGAAAATCTCTGGTTAGTTGAGAAACAGATAAGGGTTAGGGCTAGGAGGAATACCTGTTGAGTGTTGGGAAGGTGTGCGCGTACCGTAGAGAGATCAGATCGATTGTGAAGAACTCCTTTTTGTCTGGGAAGGACTACCTGTAAGTAAGAATACAAGACCACCAGATCTTAGTTAGACAATAAGTGAGGGAACTGCCTTGGGCCCAGGAAATATTAGACTTCCTTTCGAAGGTGGTCAGTTCCCCTTTTAATACAAATTAATGCAAATGATAATAAAGAAGCTATTGCGAAATCACGATTTAGGTACCTTGTTAAAAAGCAATAGAGACTAAACTACCAATAATAAAAGGTCATGATGTTTGTTTGGTCACTGGTTATTGATGCATTCAGATCAAGTTACAAGGATAGACCCAGCTGGATATGAGATTGTTTGGGGGTAAATAAGGGAAAGGTTGGTTTTGGTATAAGTCACAGTGACCGATGCCGGTCACTGGATAACCGACTGCGGTTATAACACCGATACCGGTAGAAGATAACCGATATCGGTAGGGGCAGTGATTTAGGGGTTTCGAATGGAAGTCAGTTGTAAGGTGGTTATGGTGTTTATAGGGTTAATAAATGATTGGGGGGGTAGTAGGGTGATGGAGAAAACTCAGAGAGTGAGAAAACTGTCTTTGGGGCAATATCGGGGTTGATGAATGAAAGTTAGGTGCAGAGTGCTGCCGGGTGGTAGATCTAGGAGTGAGCTTATAATTATTATGAATTAAAAGTTCAAGAAATGGTGTTTAGAAACATACAAGATACTACTTACTAGTTCCTGATGAAGATACAGGTCCAAGGAATGTGGTGGCAATAGTAAGGCTTAGTTGGGATGATCCGGTATTGGAAAGTGAGCTGATGAATCTATCCTCAGTCTTTTCCAATGCTTGGACAAGTGTGACAACGATCTAGTTGCTCAGTTACAGTCTTGGGCTCGATCCTCTTCTCTGCAACCTCTTCTACTTGTTTCACTTCTCTCTCTCTCTCTCCTGCCAAATGAATTCCATATCCTTTCTTTTTGGTTGGGGGAGGTCATTTACAGGGAACCAATGGTGGTTACGTAACCGACAGCGGTCGAGTAGGAACCGATGTCGGTTAGGTCAAAGTGGCTATTTTTAGTAAAATAGCCATCTTTCCCTCCTTTTCTCCCGAGGGATCAGTTGTGGGCTTGGTCAAGTCATTATTAGGCTCATTTTGGTGCGGGTGAGGGGTAATGAGTCATGGGTGTGGGTCTGGACCAAGTCATAGGTCTTAATTAGGTTGGTTTAGGGTTAGGGCTAGGTCATGGTGAGGTGGCGAGATGAGGTGGCGGGGTTGGAGATGTGGATTTATTAATTATAAGGTAATTAATAAATCATTAGGTGTGTAAGGGTTAGGTGGTGAGGTAGGGTTAGGTTGCGGGATGAGATACGGGGTACAGGGCGTCGTAAGACCCAAATTTGGTGTCTACATTTGCCCCTTGTTGTCATGTAGCTTGTCGTGTAAAGCTGCACTAACAATAATAAGAAGTGGTTGCCCCAGTTAAGGGTATAGGTAATCCCCCTCAAATCTATCACAGATTGAGGCGACGTGAAATCAGGGATAGGGTTGATAAAGGGTGAATGATGATGAGATGATGGTAAGATGGTGGGGTAAGTTCAAGGAAGTAGACGCACGTTGAAATGCAGTAGTGTGACCAGGGTACATGAGTTGAAGAGCAAAAAAGCAATTCATAGGTAAAGGTCGATAGTTTATCCAAACAAGGTTGATATAATCCTGGTATCCAAGGCATAGGAAGTAGCTCCAGGGGATATAACAGGTAAGGTACCGGAACATTTAGGCATGTTCGGCAGTACCAAATGGTTGGTTTGGTTGAGATAAATGTCACGGTCTCGGTCTAAGCAAAGCTGGTTGGCTGATCAATTCAAGTATCCTAGTCATGCTAAAACATGAACATGTGAGCTCGATTGAACAAACAACTACATTATGGGTGGATAGAATCGTAATTTGTGGGCTTCGGTCGAGGTACTTAATTGGTGCGGCCGTGGGTCAGGCCGATTGGTTGGTTGCGGCCTTGGGTTGGGCCAATTGGTTTGTTGCGGCCTTGGGTCAGGCCGAGTGGTTGGTTGCGGCCTTGGGTCGGGCCGATTGGTTAGGTGCGGCCTTGGGTTGGGCCGATTGGCCTTGATCGGGCTGATTGGTTGGTTGCGGCCTTGGGTCAGGCCGCGGCCTTGGGTCAGGATTGGTTGGTTGCGGCCGTGGATCGCCTTGGGTCGGGCCGATTGGTTGGTTGCTGGCCTTGGGTCGGGCTGATTGGTTGGTTTGGGTCAGAGTGATTGGCCGTGGGTCAGGCCGATTGGTTGGTTGCGGCCTTGGGTCGGGCCAATGAATTCAAAATAAGGCTATTTAGCAAAGGCCGGGGGTAGGCGATGTGGTGAAAAATAGAGTTCGGTGGAGAAGAGCAGGAGTTAGGGTAAACTAGGCAGGTAACCGATATCGGTTAGTTATGACCGGTATCGGTTAGAAGACCGATATCATTTTTCTAGGGTGTGCCATAACCGATATCGGTTAGAGGTCAAAACCTATAAAAAGAAAAAATACGTCGTGTCATTTTCACATTGTGAATTTGAGTGCCAACCTATTTCTTGTCTGAGTTTTGAATTGATTGGGTTGGGTATTTGGGCTGAGTTGGCACTAGTTGAGTGGGGGAGTGAGTTATTGGTAGGCCCCAGAGATCAGGAGGTAGAGTTTGATTGGTTGAGGACCTTGCTGAGGAGATTTGGAGCTATGGCACAGCCTGGAGGAGAAGGAGGTGCTAGAGGAGCTGGACCACCACCACCTATCCCACCACGATGACGTGTAGTCATACCGGTAGGCTCTAAATCCCTCTTTGTGTGAAGTTGATGAATTTAGCTAGGATGTGGGTTTTGGGGTAGGAATCTAAAATTTGAGAAAATAATGAATAAATGAAGGTAAATCGTAAAATGGAGTGGGTAGATATGTTAGGTAAGTCAAAACGGCAGGGTGGGTAAGTTTTTAGGCAATTGGGCTGGGTAGATGGGTAAAAAATAGAAAAAAAGGGGATTTGGGGGCCATTTTTGGTCCGGCCCCGAAATCCCACAGTGACTGATGTCGGTCACTAGGCGACCGGCATCGGTCACAGCCAAAGTTGTATAGAGTAGTGGTTATAGAGACCGGCGTCGGTCATGTGTCGACCGACGTCGGTGCATAAAAGTTGGGTATAGACAAGGAGTGGGGGACCGATGGTGGTCGAGGGTGACCGGTACCGGTCACCATGGGTAGGAGGAAAGGGTGTGAAATTTTTTGTGTTGGTTTGTTGTAGGTGGGTAGGATAGATTTGTGGGGTGAAGGGGGAAAAGGTAGAGTTGCTAGGAAAGGTTATTGGGGTGGGGGTAATCGGGTGGTGTATGAGTGGGGTAGGTGGTAGGTTGTGGGATAGGTAGGGAGATGAGGTGGTTTAGGTGTGATTGGAAGGGGATATTGTAGGTGTTTGTTATAGGGTGGGGTTAGTGATATTGGGGTTATTGGGTAGTTGTTTTGTAAAGGGTAGGCCTGATGGAGTGGGTTGTTTTTGCAGGCACGCCAGCAGCTGATGATGTGGGATCAGATGCCGCCTCTACTGGGGCGGATGCGGCCACATGTGACTGCAGCGCAGTGGGCAGTCATGCGGGAGGTTGGACTCGGCAGAGTCCAGAGATATAGGGTTGTGGATAGGGACCACAGCCTGATGGTTTCCCTCATCGAGAGATGGGATCCGGCAACCAATGTCTTCCATCTCCCGACTGGAGAGATGACAGTCACACTAGAGGATGTGTATCGCATCTTGAGACTTCCGATCATAGGTGAGGTGGTGTTCCAGGTGGATGCTGAGACAACGATGGATAGCATCCTGCAGGTATTCAGGGATGCAGCCCCATTGATTATGTACCATAGTGCGAGCATCTGCTACGGCGATATGTATCACGCACATCGATAGGAGACACGGCTTGTCATGTTGATGATGATCGGTATCACCTGCTTCGCCCTCCTAGGACTCAGAGGGAGGCCACTTCCCACGGGCTCTGATGGGAGTATTACATGAGATGGTGGAGGAGCACACCTGCTATGCATGGGCACCAGTGTATTTGGTGCAGCTATACAAAGAGCTCTGGGGCTATCGCCGTATGAGGTGATTCGGGATATGCTCGACATTCTTGCTACACTGCTGGGCCTACGAGCATATCGTGTGTTTACGACCAGTAGGGTTTCCCCAGTAGCCAGGGCCACAGGCAGTGTATAGGTATGGGTTTCAGAGGTGGTTGGGGGTCGTGGGCCAGCCACGAGTGGTTATCGCAGGGTGAGATGTCGCATATTACAGGCATATGTTAGAGGGCCTGACCGCACTAGATATTATATGGAGGCCATACAGAGGCCATCAGCCCCGTGGAGGAGCCTGAGCATAGCTGCGATGGATCCAGTACATCTTCTGGATAGCTAGACGGAGACTTGGGGAGCATGAGTGGATTCCCCTAGAGAGGGTACGACGACAATTGGGCCTACAGCAGGATGAGCCACCTCCCTTCCCACAATATCAGAGGGAGGATGTAGAGGCACCACTGCCTCTTCCGTAGCCATTGAACCCACTCTGGGTCACAGAGAGACCGGCTGATGATACAGTGGACGACGCCAGTGTTACAGGTGCATTTTTGGTTTGGTGGGCAGGGTAGAGGGCAGCCATGAGAGCACAACCCACACAACCAGATTTGGTGGCTGTTATAGCAGAGAGGGACCATCTCTTGGGCCAGGTGTAGTTATTACAGGGGTAGCTTGTTGCTGCACAGGCACAGATTGGGGCGCTACAGGGGTAGTTGGCCCAAGCACAGGTACAGGCACAGGCATAGGTACAGGCACAGGTACATGCACAGGTACAGCCTCAGGCACAGGCACAGGCACAGGTCCTCAGGCACAGGCGTAGGTACACCACCTCAGGTACAGCCTCAGGGTCAGGGTGTACAGGCAGGTCAAGGTCCACTTCTATTAGGAGCCAGGGGACCAGCCCCACCAGCCATGGTGGCACGGGCCTGATATATGGAGGCGAGAGCGGAGGCCCGATATTATCAGGATGTACTAGATGGTACCGGGGCCGACTATCAGCCATATGTAGCTCACAGAGCCGAGACGTCCCGGAGTCACAGGTCACAGGGGCCGCAGCCACAGCCGGTGGGTCAGTGACGGGTAGGAGGCGAGATCCGGCACAGGGGCCAGCTGAGAGATGAGCCGAGGGAGGGGGAGAGAGCTGAGTCACCCCAGGAGCAGAGATGGGTTTTGTTGATAGAGACACCGGTCTGCGAACCGAGTGTGTATATAGAGGCCTGCGTGCCCTCATAGGATTTATGTATTCATTTTTGTTATATATATGGGCCTGCGAGCCAAGTACATGTTGTATAGTTGATACCGGCCTGCGAGCTGAGTATATTTTTGACATGAGAGGCCGGCCTGCGAGCCGAGTCGAGATTTTGATAGAGACAGCGGCCAGTGTGCCGACTTTGTATTTTTTTTGTATGATAGAGGCCCCATGCAGGGTAATTTGTATATTGTAACATTGTTTTGATGATATATATAGATGATGAGTTGGATCCATATGGTGTGTATAATGTGTGAGTTGGTGCATATATTATAATGTTTTATGTGTTTTGTCGATGGTATTGGAATGTTTGTGATGTATATATAAATGATGTTGATGATGTTTTGATGATATGCATATGTTTTGAAATATTGATGTTTATTATGATGATGGATGTTGATAGTGATGTCATTATGCAGGGAAAAGAGGCGGGCGCTGCCAAAATTTTGTAAAAAATAAAGAGAAGGCCTAGATATAATCAAAATAGGTATAGGTTGACCGATATCAGTTAGATAACTGATGTCGGTCACTATTGATCGATACCAGTGACATAACTGACATCGGTTATGTTAAAACAAGCTTTTCTAAAAATAGAAAAGCTGGGGAGGTAATTTTAGATTCTTATTTTTAGAGCCATGCAACATGTTAAATACGAGGATGCGAGGCTGTTGTCATCCATACAGGGTAGTTGCATGGGAGAATTGAGTGATAAGGAGGAAAGAGACAAGTAAAGTGATCGTGAGCTTGGAGTAAGAAGGCGTAAAGGAAAGTAATAGTGAAGAGGGTGGTGAACATGGCTGAACAAGGAGAAGCATCCAACGGGCAGAGAGGAGAGGGAAGACAGGTTCCACCTCAAACTGCTGCATCCCAGGAGGTATATATGATTTTTGGTTGGAATTAAATTTTTACATGCATATGAATAGGATGTGGGAAGGTAAGTGGGTAGAGATGAAAAAGAAAGGTGATAGGCAAAAGGTTTGGGATGGGGTGAGTGTTTTAGGGT
This sequence comes from Taxus chinensis, assembly GCA_019776745.2. Classification (NCBI taxonomy): domain Eukaryota; kingdom Viridiplantae; phylum Streptophyta; class Pinopsida; order Cupressales; family Taxaceae; genus Taxus; species Taxus chinensis. The sequence continues at coordinate 52,142,673 of CM034154.1, read as the reverse complement.
AGGTAATCAGGTGTTGGAGATATGTGCGTAGGTATAGAGAGGGGAAAATGAGCACAGAAGTTATCATAGGTGGTGTTTTTTGAGTGGGGTGGTTGGAATTGACAGTGACTGATATCGTTTAGGAATAACCGGTATCGGTTAGGTAACCGGTATCGGTTGTCTATAACTGATATCGGTTACTGTGTAAAGTTGCGGATTGCGATAAAAAACACGTGGGAAGTTATTTGTTGATTTGTTGTTTGTTGGTTTAATGTGTGCAGGCATACGAAAGGTTGAGGATGAATGATAGGGTGTCAGCTTTGTTGTCACAGGTCTGAGTGGATGTAACACCAGCTGAGTGGGCATTAATAAACCATGTGGGGTTAAGCGGAATCCGCTATTATTCACGGATCGCACGCAATCATGCTATGTTGTAGGTGCTGATTGAGAGATGGAATCCTGAAAAGAATACCTTTTATCTGCCAATAGGGGAGATGACAGTGACGTTAGAAGATGTGTTCTGAATTTTGAGACTCCCAATTACAGGAAGACCAGTGTATCAGGCAGGGCCTAACGTGGCGTGGGCAGCGATAACGGTAGTATTTGGTCCAGCCGCACGAGATTTGACACATCGAGGTTTGACATTCACTTATGGTATAATGTTTGCGGCACACCCTGAGGTAACAAGGTTGGCAGTGGTATTAATGATAGCGGTGGGGTATTATGCATTACCTAGAGTGGACGGGGGAAGATTTCCGAAATCATTGATGTGTATTATTCATGAGATGATAGAAGGTAGCGTTACTTTCGCATGGGCACCTGCATATCTTGCAGAGCTATACAGGGGTTTATGGGCATGCAGGTGAAATCACAGGACTACACTAGATTGTGCATACTTATTACATTGTTGGGCCTATGAGCACATTGTGTGTGTGCAACCAATAGGCTGACCAATCTAGGGAGGAGAGACAGGAGTGCAGAGGTTGGGATTCAGACGATGGGTCCAGACAGAGCAAGAGGCAAGAGCTGAAACCGTGATAGATGACGCTGAGTATTATAGGTAGATGTGGGAGATGGTGACGATTGTAGATATCTATTGGAGACTGTATGGGAACTACATGGTGACGAAAAACATAGCCAAGGATTTGAGGGGTGTAGCGTGATTGAGGTGGATCGCGGGACACAGGCCAGGTGAGTACGAGAGGATTCCTCTAGATCACGTGCGGCGACAATTTAGATTTGTTCAGGATATACCCATGGCTCATAGACCATACAGGAGGATCGACGCTGAGGCACCCTTCTCACCTCCATGACCGACACTTCCAGAAGGACCAGAAGAGACAGCAGCTGATCGTAGGGTAATGGATGCAGGAGTGACAGAGTCTTATAGATTATGGTGGGCAGTAGAGCTGCAAGGTACACATGAGAGGGCCGATCATCCTGACATAGCTGTGATTACAGTGGAGAGAGACCTCCTGTAGGGTTTAGTTCACCAGCTTCAAACACAGGTGAATGAGACAATGGGATTGTTAGAGGTTTCACAGTCACGAGTGGAGAGACTAGAGGCAAGATTCCTCCACGCGAGAGGGCGTATTTGTATGTTACAGGAGAGATTGGCAGATCAGTGGGAGGAACCAATAGTAGTGGCCCCTTTGAGGATGGAGAGGCCAGGTGAGCGGCGTCGATGATCACCATCACTACCTGGTTCGGGATGAGGCGCGGGGGCCTACGTGAATTTCATAGGGGTAGAAGAATAAATAAGGATGCCGACCTACGCGTCGATGATAGAGAAGATGTATTTGTTTAACATCTAAATAAAACTGAATATGTATGTTGATTTTGAGTTTATGATAATAATAAGAAATGTTTGTGTTTTGAATGTTTGGATTGATAAAGGACAAAGGTGAGTGTTATCAATATAAATATGCGAAAACATTTATATTTTTAAGCAAAACACAACACATGATAGGTTATGGTAGGGGATGGTCGAGCTAACCTTGGGAGACCCCATGTCTCCTAAGTGCTACCTACATAGCCCATTACACAAAGCAAGGAGGGGCCTCAGACCGATGTAGTTCTCCCTTAGGACCAAGGAGAGGTGAATTCAGGTAATTTGTTTGTGGTTAGGCAATTTGTTGGTTGGTAAAAATTTTGATATTGGTAGGGTAAGGTTGTTGGAGTTGGTAAGGTATAGGTGAAGTAAGGGTTAGCTTACCCAAGCATTAGAGAATTGTGTCCTGATTAAGGTCAACAAATAATCCTAGATTCGGGTAAAAGAGGCAAAGATGTCCCATAGTTGGAAAGAGCTAAACAAACCACGTACTATCATAGGATGAGCTTGAATATCTAGGTACCTTGCATATGTGAGAATTCAATAGGTGGAAAGAGTTTTATAATCACAATATATTAGTTATATGTCATGTCCCTTGAGTTTTGTTGTTTTGAAAAATGGTGAGGTGAGGTGGATGGTATAGCTGGGGCGTAGAGGACTTGTTATAAGGTGATTATTCTAACGAAATAGATCCAAACCTAAATAGATGAGTCCATGACTCAAAAGTGCTTTTGAATACTGCTTTTATTTTTCTAGATATAGACTAATCGATGCAGGAAGTCTATATGGGATATGCATTTTTTTTGTTTCTTGAGGTCTTCACGAAGCTGATCAATGCGAGAAGCTTTTGATAGAGGCTGACTTTGTATAGCTGTCCTTCAAGGGAGTAGTCTACTTATAGTAGCATGATGCAGCTTTGCACATAGCTATCCTTCGAGGGAGCAGTCTAATTTATAATAGCAGATGCGGCTTTGCACATAGCTGTCCTTCGAGGGAGTAGTCTAGTTTAGAGCTTAGAGGTCTAGATGTCCATTTGGCATGAAGTATCTAGTTTTGCAGGAAGTTTGACTCAAGAATATCCAAGAATCATATAATTGAGAACTTGTTATTTTGATACTTTTAAGTCATGGACCAGACTAAAAAATGGGAAGGCATCTTTAAGAGGAGGTGATGATCAAACCATGTGAGCTTTATTCTATTTTGAGATGCACGAAACAAGGTGTATGAGGTGGTAAATGAGCTCAAGGGACGAGTGCAAGTTATATAAGAAGTGATGTAACACTAAATTCAACAGTAGAATGGTCAGATATGCAAGGCATTAAGGGGTTCAGGATCAGGTTTACCATTAAATGAAGCTAAATGATAAGTACCTGATCCATAGGTGTGAGTGATAATGTAAGGCCCAATCCAATTAGGAGCAAATTTTCCACGTTTGCTCTTTTCTAGTTTGGTTACATGTTGATTCTCTTTGAGGACAAGATCACCAATCTTAAAGGTACGCTCATGAATTTTCTTATTATAAGCACGCTTAATGTGCTTTTGATAAATTTGAAGGTGTTCAAGAGTTGTAAGATGACACTCGTCAAGAAGCTCTAATTGGGCTAACCGCTCTTGGCGGAAGTCATCATTGGTGAGAATATCCTGAAGAGATATTCTGAGAGAAGGGATTTGTATTTCGAGAGGCAAGATAGCCTCAGTACCATACACCAGAGAGAATGGTGTGGCATTAGTGGAAGTACAAATTCTGGTACGATAAGCCAAAAGGGAAAAGGGGATGTGATCATGGTAGTTTTTCCCAGAATTGTTAACGACTTTCATGAGAATTTTCGTTAAGGTTTTGTTATAAGATTTTGCTTTTCCATTTTCTTGTGGATAGTAAGGTGACGAGAAGCTAAGTTTGATACCAAAGTTGTCACAAAGGTCTTGTAACAACTTATTTTTGAAATATTTTCCATTATCTGTTATCAGGCGACGAGGAACACCAAAACAACAGATAATGTGATGATTGATGAACTCAACGATTTTCTCTTTTTTGGTTGAAATGAGTGGAATGGCCTCCACCCATTTAGTGTAATATTCAGTTGCCTTGATGATCCAATGGTGATGCTGCGAAGAAGGTGGGTGAATCTTGCCAATAAGGTCTAAACCCCATTGTAAGAAAGGCCAAAGATCTTGTGCGACCTGTAACGGGTGGCTAGGAGTATGTTGAAGGTTATCATGTTGTTGACACATAACACAATGCTTAACATATTCACAGTAGTCTTTATTGAGAGTAGGCCAATAAAATCCTAGGCGAAGGATCCTCTTAGCCATGACGAGGCCACTAAAGTGCCTGCCACAAAGTCCGTCATGGATTTGTTGGGTGGTATGAGCGACTTTAGCGCCGGTTAGACAGCGAAGGAGGATACCATCGAAGCCACGTTTATAGAGGAGTCCCCCCATGACAACATAATGAGAAACACTTTTAATAAAAGCATGTTTGCCATTACTAGTAAGGTAGTCGTGAAATTGGTGATACCAGGTATCCCGTGAATCAGTAGATACATTATTTATCCATACAAACATCTGGAACTAAGTAAGATGGGGCAAAGAGTTGTTGGACCAAGACAAATATGTCCGAGTCAGTTGGTGAGGCCAGAATTTGCGAGGCCAAGCAAGCCATAGTATCTACAAATTTATTAGTTGAGCGGGGAATGGTTTGGATAGAATAATGAGAAAATAAGGTCAAAAGTGAATCCACATAATGTTTGTACTTTTGAAGTTCCTCATTTTTACATTGGTAGATGCCAGTAACTTGATTTACTACCAATTGAGAGTCACCAAAAATATTAATAGACTTCAAACCTAAGTGTAACGCAACGTGGAGACCCAAAACAAGGGCCTCGTATTCCGTTGTATTGTTAGTGTAGGGGAAATTGAGCCTGAATGAAAGAGGCATAGGTTCACCTTCAAGAGGAATGAGAAAAAAACCTGCCCCTCCACCACGCTAGCATTTAGATCCATCAAAGAAGAGGGTCATTGGATACGACACATCACTGAGTGAAAGAGTTGTGATGAGTTCATCAGGGAAAGTAAAATTGGTAAATTGTTCCCCAGGTAAAGGGGCTTCCGCGAGTTGATCTGTGATAGTTTGTCCTTTGACTGATTTCTGGTGTATAAACTCAAGGTCGAGGTCAGCGAGGAGCATAAGCCATTGAGTGAATCATTGGTTTAGATGAGGTTTTGCGTACATATAATGTATGGGGTCAGCATTGGTGATGAAATTTTTTTTATGATTCAGGAGGTAATGTCGGAGTTTGGTGGCCACAAATAATAGGGCTAGGCACAACTTTTCTATGTGTGTATACCTAGTCTCGTAATCCACAAGAGTACATATTATGTAATAAACTACTTGTTCTCGATGCTCAGAGTCATGATGTGCGAGCATGGCCCCTACAACATGGTTTGTGGCAGAAAGGTAGAGGTAGAAAGGGCGATCATCCTGAGGTGGGACAAGCACGGGTGGCTGCAAGAGATAAGCTTTAAGAGCCTCAAAGGCTTGATGGCACTCCTCACTCCATTGAAAGACAATGTCCTTTTTAAGGAGATGATGGAAAGGTTGACATCGATTCGAGAGTTGTGAAATGAAACATTGGATAGATTGGAGTTTTCCCTGCAAACTACGTAATTGTTTGAGGTTAGTGGGTGTGGGCATTTCTAGGATAGATTTGACTTTAACTGGGTCGACCTCAATGGCATGCAAAGAGACGATAAAGCCAAGGATTTTTCCTGAAAGGACGCCAAAGACACATTTCTTTGGTTGAAGACGAACACAGTATTGTAATAGGCAATCGAAAATAATGGTTAAAACATCGAGATGTTCACTACGATGTTTGGATTTTCCAAGAAGATCATCAACATAATCCTTGAGGATAGTGTGCATAATGTCATGAAAAATATAAGTTTATAGCCCACTGATAGGTCGCACCAGCATTCTTAAGGCCGAATGGCATGACACGATAGCAAAAGGTCCCCTAGAGGGTAATGAAGGCAGTTTTATGTTGATCAGCCGGGGCTACCAAAATTTGATTGTATCCCGAGAAGCCATCCATGAGAGAAAGCATCTCATGGCCCGCAGTGAGATCAACAAGTTGATCAATGCTAGGTAGAGGGAATTCATCCTTTGGGCAAGCAAGGTTAAGGTCTCGAAAATCCACGCATATCTGAAGTCCCCCCGTCACTTTAGTGATAGGTACGAAATTAGAAATCCATTGAGGATAGTCAATAGGTAAGATGAAAGAAATAGAAAGGAGGCGTTGAAGCTCTTCTTTCACCAAGAGGGCAATGCATGGATGCACTTTTCTCACTTTCTGTTTAACTAGTTTAGAGTCTGGTTTCAGAGTGATGTTATGGACAACAATGTCAGGATCGATTCCTGGCATGTCGGTGTAGGACCAAGAAAAAGCTTGATTGCGGGCACGAAGGAAGGTAGTGAAGGTGACTTGTTCTAATGCATCGAGATATTTTCCGATCTTTAAAATGTGAGGATATTCATCCGTGTGGATGTTGATTTCTATAGTTGATTCATTCAACATAGTTTGGGTGTCAGATGATAAGGCACGTTGAATATAAGAGTCATCTGCACCAAGGTAGGTGAGGATGGAGTCATCATCCTAGCACTCCAAAACTTTAATTGAAGGTGAATATTCTTTGATCATGTCTAGATACAAAAGGGGGAGAGAATATGGGTCCTCATTGTCGCATTGATAAGTGAGAGGACCCAAGAAGATAGCATTCACGAAAAAAAAAAAGTTAGGAGGGATAGATTCCGGGTCTATCGACTCTGTGGGTGAAGATGGAAAAATGGGCGATGATGGTTTGGAAGGGGTGAATTCGTTGTTTTCCTAGATATAATTGACATGAGGTTTCTTCAGTGTAGGTGGTTCAAAAAATCCAAGACCACGATGATATTTGTGTTTGCGGGTAGTTACGGGAATGATCGTATGTTGGCCTTGTTCATAAAGACCGAAACCAAAACCCTTCCAAGCAAAACACATCAGGAAGGTGAGGGCAAAACAACGGTTGGTTAGATATTGAAAATCAGATTGGAAGGGAACCACACCAAGGGCAGGTTTAGGGGTAATAAAGGATGCGTTGACACCCCCATATGTTTGGTTGGTGCAGCAATTAGGTGGTCCGTAAGAGATCACCTCCCCCACACGACGGTCGTAGGTAGGATGCGCATGTAATTGTCTGTACTCTTGTGGGGTATGGAAGGTGCTAATGTTGTATAGGTGGTACTCCCCCAGTGTAAGGCATTAAAAAACACCTATCAAGGGATCCAAGGTTGGGATGTTGTCCGTGGGAAAGGAAGAGGTATTCGCATCAGTGGTTTCATTGGTCGAAGGTGTGGGTGCGGCTAAGGTAGATGGTTGAGGCATGGTTGATAGTAGATGGTTGGGCTGGATCAATAGGTGCCTGGACTGGTACAAGTGCATTATTAGGGTGATATAACATATTACAGGTTCTGAAGGGGGAAGCATTAGCTATAAAGATGTATGACTTCCCCTCATACTCGAATTTCATGCATCTATGTAAGGTGGAGGGAACACATCCCATAGCCTGGATCCAAGGGCGACCTAACAACATGTTGTATTAGAACTCTCCCTTGAGGACATAGAAGAGTTTAGGAAAGGTACATGGCCCTACACAAATGTGTAATAATGACGGTGCCTAGGGTAGAAGTAATAACATCGTTGAATGAACACAACATGGTGGGGTTGGCACACATGCAACTAGGAGAGATATTCATCTGCTGGAAGGATTTGGAAGAGACGATGTTTAGGCTAGCACGCCTTCATCAATCATAACATGACGTACCCAGAATGTCCTAGACATAAGCTAAGATTAAAAGAGTGGCGATCAAGATCTTTTACACCAATGATGATAATTTCTCCTTCAGAAAAATTGATAGCACCGAATTGCTGTACAGGGACATAGGTGGTTGTGGAGGTAGGTTGTTATGTGAGAGAAGCAACATGGTTGGGTGTTAAGATTAAGGTGATGGGAAGGGTTTTGTTAGGTAGGACCTCTATCCCTTAGAGGATCTCAATTAGAGCTTGTCAATGAGATTCAAATGTTTGAATGAGATCATAGAGCGTTATTTTTACAAGAGATTAGTGAATTTGTTTGATCATGGTGCGATGGGAAACTCCATCAGAGACAAGATAGGTAGGTCCATGAATAACCACTTTAGGTGGTGGTGCGATCAGGATGGCGGAAGGAGAAAGAGAGGCCGTAAGTCTGCTCTCTTTATCTTTTCCATTGTTTTTCTGACCTTGGGTAGCAATGCTAATCATGTTGATCTCGTGAATACGAGATGAGGAAGATGGCAGGGATAAGTCATTGTTCTCGAGAGGTGGGGTTGCAATGATGATATATTATGGCAAGGTGGGGACAGGTAGTACAGGAGAAATTTTGATCTTAGCGACAGGGCTTGTGCTCTCTGCAAATTTTCATTTCGCAACCTAGTCTCATCCGACCTAGGTGACCTGGTGCACAGGATGGCTTTCATTAAGCTTTGCATCCTTATACATTAATAAATCCACATATCCAAACCTAAGCCACCTCATTTTAGCCACCTCATCATGACCTATAGGTCCTAACCCTTAGATGGATCATAGAGTCTAAGTAAAGACAGGGATAACTTGTTCTACATCCACTACCAACATATCAAGGATCTTGGATTAAGATCCTTTGACCCACACCAAAATCAGACCTAATACATGAGGCTGTTGACCAAGTGGGTGAGACTTTTGATTCCTCTAGAGAAAAGGTTGAGAATGAGTTGGTTCGTACGGGTGGTGATTACTAGGAAAGGGATTTTGCCCACTTTGACTTAACTAGATATCGGTTTCCTCTACGTAGAAGTTATGCCGTAGCTGGTTACGATGATGAGGCCGCCATCTAACGTGGTCCCTGTAAATGACCTCCCCCAGAGAGGAGTGACAACAAACAAAGTCCTTGGATGATCAAGTTTTCTTAGGGTTGACAGAGATCGGTGAGATTCACCTGGGGCGACGCAGTTGAGACGCCCGTGAAGTGAAAGTAGAAGAGTTTGCAGAAGGTATAGGACGTGTTAAAGCCCAAGATGTGCAAGGCATGGTGTATTGAGGCAAGGTGGAGGGGTGAGGCCCTAATATAGAAGGTAGGTGTGATGGTGAAGGCTGAAGCCATGCCTGTTATATCATTGTGATCGGGAGCGAGGGTTTTGTTATCACCGAATCACAGCACCCCTGTGTTTATACAAGTGCATATACTTGAACTCACGGTGTGATTAGATAACATGGGTATTATCTCCAAGTTGTGGGACTTGCTACTTGAGATAGACCTCCAGAGAAAGCTGGTTCTTGCTCCTAAACTACCTGCCATAATCTACTCTAATGCAGGGGAAACTAACTATCCTCATCTAAATCTCCAAGGGACCAGGGAGAGAGAATGTATAAAATGAAAGCTTACACTAAAGCGGTGATACACCAGAAAAGGAGGGTGTGAGAGTAGTCTCCAAATGCGTGAAATACAGAGGCAAAGTGCACACTAGAAGAGGTGATGACAGTTCTCCATAATCTAGAAAAATGCATTCACAACGATATTCCAAGCATACACAATGATAATGGATCCCTGAAAGAACATAATAATAGACACAATATTCTTGTACAAAGATTAAAGGGGCAAGAAGAATGCAAGAAAACACAGCAGGGGAAGATACATCCACAAACTGATATTTTATTGCTTCATGATATGCACAGTTCAATCTATTACAAGATAAGGGCCTGGATCACCATGCAAGGAGTCCACTACAAGGGCCTACAGCACATTGGCTTCACAAAGAAATTTTGATAGAGCTTTGTTATCTGAAAAATCCCCCCTTTACAATGAGCCCAACACTCCAATTTATAGAAAAATGAGAAAAGAAAGAGAAGGGAAAATGTAAATCCTGAAATCTATCATTCAACCACTTGTAAGAGGCATTAAATGGAGTAAAATTATTATATATTACTTGCAAAAGGCTCCCCATACTGTCCCAGGTGCTGCAACAGAGAAAGAATGATGACCATGCCTCTTAATTGCACTCCCAACCACCAAATAAAACACTGTTATGAACCCAGCCACGTTTTCTTAAAAATCTCAATCAATATCCTATAAAATCCATAATTTCTTGATTTTTGTGTGTCGGGCTCAGAGCCATGATTCCAACGGTACCAATTTTGTGTGATTTCGTTGAGAAATGCAAAAGTTATGGCCTTCTGAGTGTGGGAAGCTATTATGGCCTTATGAGTGCGGGCTAGCTTCATTTTAGTAAAAGAATTTGTCTTTCTTTCACATCTTTGCATATGTGAAAGTCATCTTCTTTGCTTCATCGAATATCATTTTTGATTTGGGTTTAAAACACGTGCATCACATTCTTGCTTGCTTTTTTTAATTCTAGTGAACGTAGATTAAGTAACAGGTCGTACACGTGGGGGTGATATCCATGGTATTAGCAAGAAATTAATCTTACTCTCACTGCACAACACATACCAAATCACATCATAATCAACACAACAGCTCAAACATCCCCCCTTCCCGCAGTATTCCTCCACCCAATTGAGGTAGCCTTATGAGCCAAAACAAACTTGACATCTCCCTTAGGTGTTTTGTTTAGGATTGACATCATCTGGCGTCTAAGGTATAATCCCAAAGTGATTAAAACTAATCCTAGGGTTAGTCTCTTGATTTTCTTGTGCATCTTGCTAGTTTTTTAGTTCTATTTCTCTGTCATACACATTTTCAGTGATCACTTCAAGACAGTTTGGTAGGTATATTAAGCATTGTTATCCCCAAACCAGCAGCGTCTTACATCCTCTCTTTGCTTTCACAGTGACCGACAACGGTCTTATACTACCGACATTGGTTATCTGACCGACGCCGGCTACATTCTGACCGACATCAGATATCTGACCGATATCGGTTACTGTGTTTAATAGTTCTTGACAAACCAGCAACCTATCAATTCTAACATTTTGTTGTTGTTTCTGTTCCGGATTGATTAAATCCCTACTGTGTCCTCTTGTCCATGGTTGTTATCACCTGGAAACAAGCTACAACCGTGGTTTCACATGCCTGTTCTGTGCCTTTTCTTGAATCACCCCCTTCACATCCTATGGGGAATCCTACGGATACCAGTAATTTTCCCAAGATCCCTGTAGGAGATAAGGAATTTTCCAAATTTTTGGATGCTAATCCTAGCGCCGTACAATATTATTTGTCTCATACCCCTGACCGTACACCCCATAGTCAGCTCCTCGTTGGTATGCCTATTAGTATCACCACTCACTTAGCCCCTTCCCCACCTAATAACTCCACCTCACCGTCTTCATCCTTAGCCTTGTCTCCCAGCTCAGTGGCTTCGGTGGTTCATACTGCACCAATTGGTTTTCCTTTCGTTAATCTGGGGCCCCACATATCACTACCGTCCACTAACCCTACCTCATCTCTCTCATAGATTGTCTCTTTTATAACGTGCTCTCTACCACCTATACACACGATCTTTCCCTCACAAGCTCCGCCCACCTTTTCATTTCCACAAATTCATCCGATGGCCTCAACCTCTTATATAGGACACCCTTATTCGGCTACCCCAACACATTCATCACCATTATCTTATCAACATTCAATCCCACCATTGTTTAGTAGCGGCTCTTGGACCAATCCTCTATTTACAATGACAGCACCATCATCTAACCCAACCAATGATTTAATCAAACAGATGATGGACGAGATGCAAAATCTTGAGGCTTCTGTTTCAGGAATTCGTAACACCCTGACATACGAGCAAGTTTTTCAGGAGCCTATTCATCCTTCTGTCCCCCTTCATACATATCCTCCTCAATGGGAATTACTAAAATTTACTCACTTTAATAGTAAGGAGGACCCTCAACAACACTTGTGATTGTTCAGACATGTCTGCTATCTAATTGCTCATGACGATGCCTTACTACTCCGTACCTTTCCCATGTCCTTATCAGGACCTTCCTTGGAGTGGTACAGTGCTTTAGCCCAACACTCAATGTTCTCCTTTAACCAGTTAGCCCAATATTTCTTGGATCACTTCTCCATCAATATTGCCAAGAAAGTATCCATTACCGACCTCTATGTCATCCGACAATTTGAAGATGATTCTATCACAAATTTCGTTGGACGATGGCGGGGCCTCATCAACCTACTTACTTACGCCTTACCTCAGGCCGAGATCATCGAACTCTTTATGTGGGCCTGTGCTAAACACATTTCTCCCACCCTCCAAATTCAAACTTTCCACTCCTTTGATGAGGCCTTTACTATGGCTCAGAAACTAGAGATTTGAGCCTTAGAGGAGGAGAAATTGAGGTTACACAACAAAAGCTCAAATTTCTGGACCCAAGACTCTACCACCAAACCCAACACCACCAACTCTCACGCATTGGCTGCTTCAAAATCAAAGGGTGCAATACACGCAATGACAGTAAAATCTCAAGCACTGTCTAATACCCAGCCAAAAGCCACCTATAAGTATAAATCCGAGCCCATCAACTACACTCCCTTGGGAGAAACTTATGGTGTGATCTTAGACAAATTTCTTAAAGCAGGAGCTATCATCTTGCCTCCTGTTAAACCTCACTTCAGGTTTGATTCCACCCACGCTATACCTTCTTGGTATAAAGAAAATGACTTTTGTAACTTCCATCATGTGAAGGGACACAGTCACGAAAACTGCAAGATGTTGAAAAACATAGTGCAGGAAATGGTTGATGCAGGGGATATAACTCTCGATAATCCTAATGCCCCTGCTAATCAAAATTTAAAAATCTTCAACAAACAATTTCCAAACCATGCCTCTAATAGTAACACAAACTAAGACACCTAAGCCGAGGAGAAGAGTGTGCATGAGATCCATGCAATTTTCAAATCCCAACCCAGGGCTTCCATTGAGGAAATTCTGAATCAAGCTTTTTCACCAATGCAGGGATTCTCGCCCCCTTCTCCTTCATCAGGACAAGAGGAAAATCCTGTTATTCCTTTACCCATAAAGGAATTAACCGCCCAGAGTTCTCTTCTCACAAATGAACCTTCTTACACCACATCCCTGCAAGATTGTGAGCGGATGTTATCTAACTTATCTATTTCCCAAACATCTCCTTCCACCACTCTTGCTGCAAAAGAAGAAGGCTTGCCACTTTTTCTATCATCCTTAGAGGAGAAACCCCTTAAGCCTACATCGCCAAACTCCTTAATCATGAAGGATCCCCTTGACCATGCCCTCCTACCTATTAGTTCTTCATCACCTAAATATTTCCAGCGACCAGTTGACCTCTTGACACCCATTGATACAGTGCCTCATTTACCCCCTGTATTACACCCACAATGGACTGGAATCACAACCCACCTCTCTTCCATACTAAAGTTCCTGTTCACATGTGAAGATTGTCATCTCCCAGAAGATAAACGAGTCTTATGGGAGCGTTTGAGTTCACCATGATCTACTCAAATGTAGATGAGTAATCCAAACACCTCTACCATGTACCCGAGGTGTTTACAAAAGCTCAAAATGCCTATGTCCTCACCTTCAGCCCCCTCATATCTATCAAATCCCTCAGCCACCTCTATCAACCTAACTAAACCTTCCCTTATGCTTGGGAATTCACCAATTACTAGCCTGACACACCCACCTAAATGCTTAGATTTATCCAAAAATAATGCCGTCAATCTATCTAGGAGATAGACCCAATCTCCTCGAGTTCAATCTATGCCTCTACCACAACTAAAACCTGTTATCCAAAATTCACCCCCTCAAGGTAATTTTGATAACATGCATTAGATTATTCAATACTGAGAAAGTATATTGATTCAAGGAAAAAAATCATGTTTCTGGGGTCCCCTCGGCTTCTTTTTAACTCTCCTGTCTAAGAAGAAAACCCAACAAGTTCTAAAAATGTGAAAAAATTGCAAAAACCAAGCTTGGGGCCGAAAAAAGAAGAAAATCAGCTAAGTCCTAGTTCATGCAGCAGTTGGGATAATTGGGACATCGGGGCGCAAATCGGCCGAAAAGCCGCCAGGCGGTCTGCGCAGCATTTAGGATAGTTGGGACGTCGGGACGCGCGAGACACGAACAAGTGAACCGGCCGAAAAGTGGAAAAAATCACCTAAGTGTTGTTTTCACGCAGTTTGGGATAGCCGGGCCAAAGGTACATGCGGGACATGAACCAGATGAAAAGCTGAAGGAAAGTTTGGGACATCCGGGCCAAAGGTACGCGCGGGACGTGAGGGACGCAAAAATCCAAACCGGTTGAGAGAAAAAATTGTCAAGTTTGGGACATTTGGGACAAAAGTACATGGAGGACGTGAACCGGCCGATTTGGCCGAAACAGGAGACTTTCTTCCGAGATAGTTTGGGACATAAGTACGTGCGGGACGCGAGGGACGCGAAAAGCCGAAGCAGCTGAAGGCAAAGAAGAAAAGTCAACATTTGACCCGTGAAACTTCAAATGGCCATAACTTTTGACTCCGAGCTCCGATTTTCACAAAATTGGACTTTCTAGAACGAGCACGATGTCCTCTACACCACAAGAACTGGATTTATTATTTTTAATGAGGGTAGATATATTTAATTAAGAGAAACATATTCAGCTCTAGTAAGTTAATGCTCATTCTTGTCAAATGACAAAAACCTAGCTGATGTAGCCGATGTATATTCCTTTGTAGGCACAGCTTTTGCCCATCTTGTAAGATAATATGTACAAGTAATGATATAGTGCGATCCATTCCTATGCGTGGCTAGTGAAATAGGTCCTAAAAATTGAATAGCCCATCTCTCAAATGGTTCTGTAATTATAATCAGTCGCAAAGGCATATCATCCCTCTGTCCTGGTCTACCTAGACGCTGACAATGTGCACATGCCTTGCAATACTCTTTACAATCCTTATACAATGTTTCCCACCATAAACCAGCAAGTAAGATCTTTCGCACAGTAGCATCACCTACATAGTGGCCACCTGTAATACCACCATGTGCTTCCTCCATTATATCCTTGTGCTCATGCTCTAATACACAACAGCGTAACACTTCATCTCTACCTAACTTTTATAGGTCACCACTGATCAACATGAATGGTACCGTGTGTATAGCAAGTTGTTTCTTTTCCAAAGCCTTCATCCTTGCTAGTGCAATACCAGTCCTTAAAAAAACTGTAATGTCCTCTAATTTTGATGGTGCGCGTTGTAACCTATACAACTGGGCATCTGTCATTGTCTCTTCAATTTTCTATGCTTCTTCACCTGATTGAATTCTAGACAAGTGGTCTAGTCAAGAATTGCTTTTCCCTTGTTTCACCACAACTGTAAAGTCAAACTCTTGGAATAAGAGTACCCATCGACATATGTGCCCCTGTAATATGGGCTTGTTTACCAGGTACTCCAAATCCATGTGGTCTCTATAGAATACAAACGATATTGCTAATAAATACTTGTTAGTGCAAAATTACAGCACCCCTGGACGCTGATCAGATTTCTAGGTTGATCACTCTTGCATCCAGTGTAATTACACAACATGGAAACCTCTCTCCAAGTGTGGGACTTGGAAACTGAGAGAGGAATCTCCAGATTAGAGGCTGGTTCCTCAAACTCCTCTGATTTAGATCTATATTTTGCAAAACTACAGAGGTTTAGATCCTAATCCTATTCTAACTTGCAAGGAGACAGGGGTAGAAGTGCAAGATTTGAAACTAACTAAAGATGGTGATGCACCAAAAAAGGAGTGGTGAAACATATTAGTCATGCAAATAGACACAGACCAAGGTTCATAACATAAAAACATACACAGACTGATAATGTATAATTTAGCATCTGAAATCAAGCAAATAATACAAACAGAGGATTGAAACCCATTCACAGAGCTTGCATTATCAATTTAATATCAAAATACGCATTACACCCTCAGAGAGGTAAAGAAAACTGTTACAATCCTTGGAGAGGTCTGATACTTCATCAATCCCTTGAAGAAGGTGAAAGAAGAAGTCTGCTATGCCCAAAAATGTTTGTTTTTTTGAAATGAGCCCAAAACTGGCTTTTAAAATGCAAGGGTCGAACCCAGGGAACAGGAGACGTACAAAGGCATGGGAGCCCATTCTTTCTTGACTGCAGGTGTATTAAAATGGCATGGAGGACCTTACAAACCCATAACCTGTCATTTTGACCGGATTGTAGGAGAATGCGACCCATTCTGCATTAACTCTGGTCGCTGGAATGTCATTTCCGGCCATGAATACGCATCAGAGCCGTTTCTCGATTTTCCTCCCTTTAGATTGCTCCAAAACGCAAGATTGACCACGGAATCGTGTAGAGAATTTCACCAGCTTTCCGTTGATGTAAAGAACGTGCAAATCCGAGCTCTGGATCAAAAGTTATGGTGAGCTGAAGATCTAGGGCACAAAACAGGCGAAAACGTGTTTTGAAATCCTTTCCCGCGCTCTACCACCTGGATGACACGTGGCACATGCTGATTGGATGAGTAATTCTCTCTCCTCCATCTTTCACGGGCTTTCATTTTGAAATTCTCTTGTGGGGCCCTTAACTGGACACGTGGCGCTATCTCATTGGTTTGGTCTGACCTTTTAAAACTTGCCCTTTGACCTTTTTGACCCTTTTTCCCTGAGACACGTGGCGGCTTCTGAATGGTTCTCGGCCCTACCGGCTTTTTCGCGCCCTTCACGTCTTTTTTTCCCAGACGTCCCAATTGCTTAGTGCTCCTTGTGCTGATTTCGGCCGAACCGGCCGGTTCGCGTCCATTTGCCCCGAATGTCCCAATTGCCTTCGGACTGTTTTGACCTCTTTCGCCCAGTTCGGCCGGTTCGCGCCTTTCCGGCCCGCTTGTCCCGAGCTGCTACAGTAGTTAGTCGATTTTCTCTCGGTCGAACCGGAATTTCATGCCCACCACGTACTATCATCCCATTTGTCCCATTTTCTTTTGGGCTGCCTGTGCTCATTTCAGCCAAACCGGCCGGTTCGGGCCTTTTTGTCCCAAACGTCTCGAGCAACACTTAGCCAATTTTTCTTCCTCTTTCGGTCGGATCGGCTTTTCGCGCCCGCCGCGTACTTCTGGCCCGATTGTCCTGAATGCAATTTGGGCTGCCTAGAGGCTTTTCGGCCGATCCGCTTCCATTTGTCCCACTTGTCCCAAATGCTACCTTGAGCAGGACTTAGCCAATTTTCATACTCTTTCCTGGATCAACCTATTTTCCTTTCTGCAACCTTTTTGCATTTTCTCAGAGCTTGCTCCCTGTTTCTTCAGCCAGGGGAGTTAGAAAAATACCTGAAGGGACCCTAGAAACCTGATTTTTCTCTGAATCAATCAATTTGCTTGGGATTTGAATCTTCTGATGCATGTTATCAAAATTTACCCTAGGGGGTGAATTTTGGATAACAATTTGGCGACTCAGCAGGATCATCTGCCTGTTAGATGGAAAGACCAGTTTCCTGAAGCAATCCATTGGGCATGGAGTCATCAAATATTCTGTTAGAATCCAAACTGACTCAGAATGTGCAAGGGGCAAGATGGAATGTGACCTGATGAAAGCAAAGACATGCTAAACATCTCCATGGACAGCAAGTTGTGCCAAGGCACTTAGGGAAAACAAAACTAACCTACAGCAAAACAATGTGCACAAGCACTTGGAGGAAAGAAAATCTAATCTAATATCTACAGGTGTAGTGAACCTCCCTCTAGAAGCAATGCTTGAGATAGATTCCATTTACTGGAATCTGCAGTTCTTCACCATCCAATGAGGCCAATTGGAAAGCATTGTTGCTCTTGCAATTTGTGACCATGTATGGGCCACTCCAAATGGCATCAAATTTTGAATGCCTTCCTGGTTTTACTCTATCCACATCCCATTTCAACACTAGATCTCCTACTTGAAAAGATCTGTCTTTGGCCTTCCTATCAAAGGTCTTTTTGATCAAAGCTTGATCCTTTTCCATTGCTTGGGATGCCTGATCTCTGATCTCTTGCAGCTCCATCAACTCTGCATACCTCACCTCCATCGGCTCAAACTCTAGCAACTCCAGCTGTTTCATGAGTTCCAACGTTGGCAACTCAAGTGACATGGGCAAGATTGCCTCTCTTCCGTAGACAAGCCTAAATGGAGAGTTACCCGTGGATCTTTTGGGAGTTATCCTATCAGCCCATAAGGCTGATTTCAGTTTGGTATGCCAAGCCCTCTGATTCTCATCAAGAGTCCTCCTAATGATCCTCAGCAAGTTTTTGTTTGTAGACTCGGCCTGGCCATTACCTTGAGGGTAATAGTTTGATGAAGTGCTTAGGTAAATCCTTTTCTTGACAGCCCACTCAGTCACTTTAGATACGATGAATGCCAATGCATTATCAGAGACTATTGTAGCAGGTACACCAAATCTGGAAGTTATCCCTTCGTAAAAGTCCAAAATGCTAGACTCATTCGCCTCTTTGAGTGCTATTGCTTCTATCCATCTGGTGAAGTAGTCTGTGGCTGTCAAAATCCATTTGTGCCCTTGGCTCGAATTGGGATTGATGACTCCAATGAAGTCCAAACCCCACTGCATGAATGGTTGATCTACTGTAATTGGATGCAATGGAAGGGCAGCGAGTCTCTCTTTTCCTGTGAAGAATGCACAATTCTTACACCTCTTGATCCATGCATAGCAATCACTGAAGATTTTAGGCCAATAATAACCAGCCTTCATGATTTTCAGAGCTGTCACTCTTGGTGCAAAATGGCCACCAGCTGGTCCATTATGAAATTCTTCCAACACCCTTTGAATCTGACCTGTGTTAATGCATCTCAGCAGCACTCCATTGATGTCCTTCTTGAACAAAACTCCATCAATGATGGCATATGGAATTGCCTGCAACCTGAAGTATCTTCTTTTTGCTTTGCTCATTTCTAGAGGGCACATGCCCGTCTGTAGGAAATGTATCATATTCTAAGTCCAACAGGGAGTGGACACATCATCATTTTCCTATTTTTGATCATCTTGTAATAGCAGGACAGCGTCTTCTTCATCTTCTGGGTTGTCTGGTTTTCTGGAAGTGAGCTGCTCACACAAACCTTTGCCTCTTACCAGCTTGGTGATCTTGATCTCAATGTCATACTCCATGACACGGGTGATCCAACCTGCCCTTTTCTCATTCAAATCCTTGTTGAGGAGGAAATCCTTAACCCCAGCATGCGAGACTAGCAACTGTATCTTGTTGTTTGAGACTAAATGCTTGAATTTCTTCAAGCTTCTGATTACTGCAAGCACATGCTTTTCAATAAAAGAGTACCTCATTTTGCAGTCACCTAGGCTCTGGCTGAAGAAGGCAATCGGCTGCTCATCATTATCTTTGTTCTGCTGTACCAGAATGGCAGAAATAGTGTCATCACCTCCAAATGCATAGAGGATGAAATCCTTGGAAAATTCTGGGTTGATGAGAGTGGGTGCCTGGGAGATGGCTTCTTTGATTGCTTCAAAACTCTCCTTGCCTTCTGCCGTCCATTTGAAAGCCATGCTTTTTCTTAACATTTTAGTGATGGGCTTGATAAGGGCTGCAAAATTTGGGACAAACCTCTGAACAAAGTTTATCCTTCCCAGGAAACTCTGAAGGGCTTTCTTGTGGCTTGGCAATGGTAGAGCCCTTATGGCTTCGACCCTCTCTGGATCAATTGCTAATCCCTCCTTGGAGATAATATGGCCAAGGAGCTTCCCTTCATGTGCAAGAAAGATACACTTCTTAGGATTCAAAGACACACCGAATTTTCTACACCTCTGAAACACTTGCCTGAGGTGAAAGAGATGGTCTGCAGCATTCTTTGAGAAGACAGTAATATCATCTAAGTATATCAGCACTATCTTGTTGATCAAGCCTTTGAATGCCATATCCATAGCTCGCTGGAATGTTGCTCCGGCGTTCGACAGTCCAAATGGCATCTTCTTGTAAGCATATGTGCCCCATTTGGTTGTGAAGGCTGTCTTGAACTGGTCTTCCCCCTTTACCATAATCTAATTGAAGCCTGAGTAACCATCAAGTAGTGAAAACCTCTCTAAACCAGCTACGATCTGCAGTATTTGCTCCATGGAAGGGAGTGGATAATGGTCCTTGAGAGAGGCTCTATTCAAATCTCTGAAGTCAACACACAGCCTGATCTCTCCACTCTTCTTTCTGACTGGAACTAAGTTGGCAACCCAACTAGAATGCTTGATTGGGAATATGATTCTTGACTCAATCAGCTTGTCCAGTTCTTTCCTCATGAGAGGCTCCATGTGTGGATTTACTGGTCTTTGTTTCTACCTGATAGGCTTAGTATTTGGGTCCAATTCAATGGTATGCTGAGCTAAGTTGGGATTGAACCCTTTCAAATCTTCATAACTCCAAGAAAACACGTCAGGGAATTCTTGACATAGCTGTATAAACTCATACCTTTCCTGTTCAGTTGTCATCTTTCCAATTTGCAATGGCTTGTTCTCTTCTACCAAGATGGATACCGAATCTTCTCGCTTAACCTGAATGTTTGCTTTCTCCTTTCTAAACTGATCATTGGGGTTAAAAATGGACTCCAAGGTGATAAGTCCCTTGGGCAGCTTGTCAGTTCTCAGCTGTATCACCTGGTCACCATATTGCTATTCCAACTTCTCTTGATTCTTAGCTAAGAACTCAGCTTCTTCTTGCAAGAAGTGGATGATTTGTTGATCATTCTCAAATACTTGCTAACTAACATCGTTATCCGGCACTGAAGGCCTCACAATCACGTGGATGTTTGGTTGTACCTTGTCTTGTTGCATGTTTTCTACAATGTCAAAGGCTGCCCCTACTACTACAAGCCTGTCAGCAGCTTGATTCTCTTTCCTAGGAATGGCCTTGATGTCGAAACCCTCAAAATCTTCCATGAGGTCCCATACCCTGTTCTTGTAGCACCTGAGTAGATCATTTTTGGCAGCATGTTGTCCCTTGACCTGATTTACAATCAGCTCACTGTCCCCAAAAACTTGCAAGTTATTTATTTTTCTCTTTATTGCCCAATGCATCCCTTGCACCAAGGCTTCATATTCAGCAGTGTTATTGGAGCATGCAAATTGAAATCTAAAAGTTGAATAATACTTTACTCCTTGAGGTGAAATAAGCACGGCTCCACCTCCTGCACCTTGTCTACTCCTTGATCCATCAAAAAACAGTTGCCATACCTCGTTGTCATCCTTGTGGTTTGGCTTGGTGATGCTAGGAATATGTTTACTTTCTTTGTGTATACAATAGACCCCTAGCTCAGATTCTTCTACTTCTTGATAAGGATCAAAAGCATGCACCTTGCTTGCCCATTCATCAAGAGTCAAATCTGGGATACTTCCAACCTTAGTGTCGGCTTCATCAGTGCCAAGGTGATCTTCTTGATCAAATGTTGAGCAATTGGTATTAATATGACTTGGAGTATAGGGCTCAATGTGGAAATCTGCAATAGGTTCTGACCTAATTGTAGCTTTAGTTTCATACCTCGTTCTGAACAGCATGTGTGACCAATCAGCGGACAAATATCCCCCAATCTTGGCAGTAAAGTCCCTTGACAAATAGAGGGCAAAGAGTGGTGGAAGGTCTATAACTGATATATCTTGTAAGACAACAACATTTGGACATGCATGCAAGGTAAGACTCAAATTTCTAATCACTCCAACTGTTGCTATTGCTGTCCCATCCAGCTGCACTACTCCCTTAGATGTTATTTCATACTGGAGCCCTAATTGATCAGCTATCTGTTTAGGCATTACTGAGCTACTTGCCCCGGAATCTATCATGCAATTATGTACTAGCTGATTTCCAATGATTAACGAAACATAGAAAGGGGGAGGTTTCAGCATTCTACCTTGTTGTGCTCCATGATTTCCTTCAGGTTGGGCAGCATTTGTAAGCACTTTGTCTTGCCTCTGAACCTGTTGATTCGAAGTTGGCCAATCCTTTATGGCAGATTACAGCAGATTTCTTTGGCCTGGGATGGATAGGGATTCCCACATAGATATATTGATATTTGTCTTCTTCATCTGATCAATGATACTAAATGGTGATGAAGGATCTCTCTGTTGTCCCTTGATTTACACATTTGCTCCTTGAATGTGGGCAGCAACAGCTGGCATTTGAGTTGGCCTAGGGGCTGTTCTTAGCTGCCCTTGTGCATTTGAAACTGGGTTTTGCTTGCCAATCATTTGTGGAGCTGTGGAAGGTTGTGGATTGGCTGGGGCTAACGGCTGTTCTTCACCCAAATTTCTCCTTTTTGACCTTGTGTTGGCAGCAACACCTTGAGAAACTGCCTGATTCATGCCACAGAAATCCTCTGCTTGCCAATTTACCAATGTGGTGTCATTTGGGGTAGGTTGCTGTTGGAATGTTTCTTGTTGTTGGCTATTTTCTTGAGTACTCTCACCCTCCACACCAACACTTGTTACCATTAAAGCTTGGGTCAAAGCACCATTGAAGCACATGGATTGATTATGAGGCTCATTACATGGAAAACACCAATCATACTCCTGGGCAGTGTTGTTTTGTGCTGGTACTAATGCCTTAGAGGCAGATATGGCATTTGGATTATAGGGCTGGAATGGTTTATTGGCAGGAGGCCTTGTTTGATTCATATTTGCAACTGGATTGGGTGGCCTTTGAGGCTGATATGGCTGCCTATTAGGTTGAGCTTGAGGCTGATACGAAGGTCTAAAACCCTGAACTTGCTGTCTCTTAAGTGTGACCAGCTCATTACCTAAATTTTGCAGTTGCTTCATGACTTCTTGAAGCTCATTTGGGGCACTTGGAGATGAAGTGGAAGCTTCATTTGAACTCTGATTCCTAGGAGTGGGAATAGGAGCTAAGACAGGTACTTGACTAGTACTTGGGCTCTCTAAACTTGGATATAATGGCATTAGAGGCCTAGGAGCTAGCTTGTCGGCTTGAATCAGACAATTTTCAGCTCTAATGGCAATACTATAAGCAGCAGGGATAGTTGTGCCTCCCATAGATTGAATCAACACAGAAATATCAGAATTTAAAGCTTTAAGGTAATATAGAAAAGCACCTTCTGCTGTTGGCCTAACTGCCACTGGAATTCTATCCCAAGACCTTTGAAATCTGAAGTTGAAGTCAGTTAGCTGCTCATTGGAAGCTCTCTTGATGGTTGTTAGCTGCTCCAAAAGAGACAAGTTGTCTCCCTTCTCTACAAATTGATTGTGAAGTGCAATACACAGCTGATTCCAGTTTGTGATAGAGCCAGCTTCAAGGCTCCTAAACCATTGCAATGCTTTTCCCTTGAATGAAGACGCCAGCAATTTGACAGCTACTTGCATCTCATTAATCTCATGGATTGCACAAATGTTAGCAATGTCCTTGACATGATCACCAGGAGTGGTCTGATTTTCCCCAGTAAAGTATGGAATGTTCTTTAGTGCTGCAACTAGGATTGGATTTTGTGCATTGAGAGCAAGTGGGCTGCTGCCTGTGAAGTTGACATAGGGGTTCACTGGTTGTGCCATTCTGATTGGTCTTAAAACCCTTGTATACTGAAAGAAGATATCAACACATCCAACTCCCTCTACTTTTTTTTAGTGTGTTGTAGTTATAATATACATTGTTTCCTAGTGTGAGTTTCCCTCTTCCTCTCTTGCCTTCTTCTTCAAGATAGCCATACATGTATTCTAACATCAACTTCCTCCTCTCCATACTTTGTGCCCCTTGTGATTCTTCTCATTGGATTTCAGGCCTCACTGCTGAAATTGCGATTGCATTATACCAAGGGTGTAGTTTCTCAACATATGGATGATAATAGCTCTGATGGATCATGGAATTATAAAATTGTTGCAGACCTTTCCCCTCAGCAATCTTGACATCTGAAATTTAGTACCATATAAACCTTTAATATGGCGTTGCCAAAACTTGTTGGTGTAAAATTACAGCACCCTCTGGACGCTCCAAATTCAATGCATGTGTCCCTAAGTTGATCACTCTTACATCCAGGGGTCCATTGTTTAGCAACATGCAAACCTCTCTCCAAGTGTAGGACGATCAAATACTGAGATGTAGGAATTTGGCTCCAGATCTAGAGGCTGGTTGCATTCAAAAATGTTGGCTCATTTAGACCTATATAACGTGTATGCATTATCTTCTCATGCCTTAGTTCCTGGAAGACTATTCTCATCTTGGAATTAGGAGACCAGTGGGAGTCTCTGCCCACATGAAAATTGAGGATCCTGCACAGATATCAGATCTTTCTAGCTCCAGGGAAAACACCTAAGTTTTGGAGCATACCTTAGCCACTTGACCATTATATCACTCCCACCAAATCTTCTTGTGCATATCAATTCATTGACATACTGATCATCGTGGTGATTTAGCATATGAAAGGGTCGAACAAATAGTACAAATCATAGGATTTGTGAACCCATTCACAACAGCAATGGGAAATTATCAATTTATTGTTTTATTACGCATTTTATAGACATCAGAGAGGTAAGGGAAATACACATTACAATGTTTTAATGAGGTTTGATACTTTATAAATTCCTATGAAGCCATAGGTGAAACATGGGAGCTTTACATTATGCTCAAACAGAAAATGTTCCCCCCTTGCAAATAAGCACTACAACTACTTGAACAGTCATTTATAATGCATATTTTTGCAACTCTCAGGGAACAATTGTCGTCCCACTATCTCAATGGGAGCCCATAAACTTTCTTCACTGCTGGTGTCCATTTCAATAGGAATAGAGGAGATTCCAAACCCATTTTTCTAAATCATTTGATCAAACTCGGATTGGTAGGAGTTATGCAACCCATTCATCCTACTAACTATATTTCGCTGGAGATGTCATTTCCAGACTATCAAATAATGTGTCAGAGCTTAGGGATATGTCGAAGTTTAGTGTTCCCTCCAAACTGTATGCGGGAACGCAAGATTGACCTAGAATCGTGGGAAAATAGTTTGCACCAGCTTTCCGTTGATGTAAAGAACGTGCAAACTTCTCGTCCTCTGAAATCAAAATCATCTCATGGCGATCTGAATTTCAAAGGTTCTAAACAGGCTTGAGAACGTGTTTCCAAATGCTTTGTCAATTCAATGATCTGTAAAAATGATAACGACTACGTGGTTGGCTTGCCTGATCTAGACGAGAAATTCTATCTCCATCTGTCGCCTTCGCGGGATTTCACTAAGAAGTTCACTTGTGGGGCCTTCTATAGAGCTTGACCACCAGGCGCTATTTCATTGGTTCGGGCAGATCCTTTTAAAACTGGGGAACTTTGAAAAGCCTTTTTGAGGGTTGTTTCCCTGAGACACGTGGCGGCATCACAAACATTCTCGGCCCTGGAGATCTTATTTTATTGGGCTTGCCCTCTCATATCCTGTGATAGAAAATACCAAGCAAAAGGTTGTGGAAAAAATTAATTTAGTTTGGTTTTGCTCAAAGAGCTAATTTTGGCCAAACCGGCCGGTTCAACTTTGATTTGCCCCGTATGTCCCAATTGACTTCGAATTGAAAGATTATGACTACTAAACTAAAATCACCCGACTTCATTGAAACAATTCGAATCATTCATGGCCCGCTTGTCCCGAGCTGCTAAAATATTTAGTCATATATTGTCTCATAGATGATGAAGTAACTCATGAAATTTCACGCCCAGCCATGTACTATTGGTCACCAATTTTTCCCATTCCTTCTTTTAGGAAAGAAATAATCTTGTCATGGAGGGTATCATTTCAAGCCGAACATGTCAGTTTGTGCCTTCAAAGAAAGAAAACACATACTCCGCTTCAACACTTAGCCAATTAGGTCTTGCATATCACTGAATTTCGGCAAAAGAATAGGCTTTTCACGCTCGCCACGTACTTGCATGACCATAATTGTCCCGAATGCAATTTGGGCCGCCTAGAGGCTTTTCGTCTGATCCGCTTCCAATTAGTCCCACTTGTCCCAATTTCTACCTGTGAGCAAGCATTTTGGCATTTTTGTATAGTCTGTTCCTGGATCAACGTTTTTGCCTTATCGTAGGCAAACATGTTTACAAGTTATGTGCATAGTCTTGATCTCATTCAACATAAACTTATTTTTGTGCCAGGGGAGTTAGAATGAAATACCTGAAGGGACCGCTTTCAAACCTATTTCTTCTTTGGAAAAAATCAAGGTGCATATGTAATTTGAATCCTTCTTATATTGCTTTGCTTATCTATATTTTACCCTAGGGGGGTATTTAACTCGCATCTTTTGTTACCATACATACTTATGTGAATGAATTAGTGTTTCTACTCTGCATAAACTTATTTTTGTGCCTTTTGTAAATGAAATTAGCCACTTTCATGTCTTCTTTGGAAAAAAAAGGTCATATGTAAACAATCCTTCTTATATTGCTTTGCTTACTATATTTTACATAGTTATTTAACTCGCATCTTTTGTTAACATACATACTATTTTTTCTCCTGATAATGGGAGTAGGGAAGATTTGAAAAGTCTATGGTGGCGTCCTAGGGAAGGATGGGTTAAATTAAATTTTGATGGAGCATCGAAAGGAAATCCTAGTAGAGGAGGCTATGGTCGTATTTTTCAAGGATTCAAAGTGTCATATCCTTGTATGAATTTTCTGTAATACCCTGTATGCCCCAAAACTCCATGCACCCCACTTTGACTAGTAGGCACTTTTATGCCTAGAATAACTACAACTTTAGCTAGATCAACTAGCAAGCCCTCCTTGCAGATTATGTATCCCAGCAATATTCCAAAAGGTGTAGCAAAAATGCACTTCTTGATGTTCAAAGAAATACTTAACTATCTACATCATTCGAAAATTAAGCGCAGATTGTCACAATGGTCTTTCACAAGCCCATATATTTTCCAATCATATAGATACACCTATAAGAATTTATGAATGAAGTCCTTGAATTCCTAAACAATTATCCATGAGAATACAACATGTGCATTCTTCAATCTAAAAGGCATCACAGTATAAGAAAAAATACCCCATTCAGTAGTAAAGGTTTTATTTTCTTGATCTTCTTTAGCAATCCTAACCTAATGATACCCTAAGAATCCATCTGTGAAGGAATATATTTTGTGCCATGCCACTCCTTCAAGTATTTCCTCAATAAATGGCATAGTAAAAGGACATGTGACACATGCAGCATTCAATTCTCTATAATCGACACAGATGCGTATCCTACCATCCTTTTTTATGTTTATCACCATAGGACTAACCCATTCAGACTCATCTAAAGGTCGTATGATTCCTGATTCCAACATTTTGTTAATTTCTTCCTTCACCTTTTCACACAAATTGGGATTCATCCTGTAAGGTCACTTTCTAATTGGGCGCACACCTTATTTAAGCTTTATCTTCATCTCCCCAAGTGATTCCTGCATGCCTTTAAGTTCATGATACCATCGAGGGAATAATTCCTAATAATCCATGACTAAATCAATGATTTTTACAATCTCTGAGTCTAACCAATAATCCCCAATAATTGCCTCCTTAGGTTCATTCTCCATTCCAATGTTGACCTTCTTTATCTTCATCAGTTCATGATATGTGTGCGTATCCTTATCTGAACTATCTAATACTTCATGCACTCCCTGTGAATATTTAATGTCCAATTTTTCAACTTCCTCGTCATCAACGATATAAACCATCTTTCCCTTTTCTTTCTCAAGGAAATCATGTTCAAGTAACATAGATTCCTCTTCTGATTTTGCATTATCCCCCTGTTGGCCTGAAAATTTGTCACTTGGGAAAATCTATTGATAAACGATCCAACAGTGTGCAGGGCATAACCCCTCTTTGGGTCAGCAAAGTGAAACTGGTTTATTGCTATTCTACCAGCAGGAACCTATGAAAGTCTCACAAATTCTGCCTTCGGGGGTTTGGGATCTCATCCCAGTAGGGGTGTTTCCGACTGTGAAAAGAAAGGAAAGGAAGAGGGGATGAGGAAAGAGCAGGTCCGAAGGGAGAAAAGAAATGAATTCCAAAGCAGAAAGGTCAGAAGGTTTATGTTTTGGGATTGGTAGTAAACAGAGCCAAACCTACTTACATAAACGAGCAAAGCAATACTGATGAGAAATAAATGACAATAAAACAAAAGTAAATTCAACAGAACAAACACACAGATCTAGCGTAAGAAAGATCCAATGCAAATAACACATGTATTCAGCACAAAGTCTAAATATTGTATTAATAATTCCTTCTGTTACAAAAAGCTCAAAGTCTTTTCTCCTTCTATTTTTCATCTGAAAGATATTCACTCATCCACAATACAACAAGTATTGAGGTATTTATAGAAGAAGGAGAGAAAAGAAGGCAAAAAGGAGCCAACCACCTATTTACAAAGATATTTACAAAATATCTCAAAGTCATGTTGACTTTTGACAACTTGATGGATGACATCATCCCATGGTGCAACATGGACGATGTCGTCATTTGTATCAACATACTCCAGATATTCCCAAAAAAGAAAGTCAGAGAGGAGAGAGAGAGAGAAGAAGAAGAAGAAGAAGCTACTCGTCGTCGTCATCCTGCGGCCGAAAGGGGGTGGATTGCTTTTGTTGTTGCTCAGGTGACAAGATATGGAATTGAGAGCGGTATTCCATAAACTTGTTGATCATTGGCCCTAGCTGTTCCTGGGAAGGATCCTTCTGCCTATCACTGATCACCTCACAAGTTTCCCGCTCATCTGTGAGTTTCTCGAGGAGCTTGGAATAGTATTTTTTTGCTTCAATGAGTAACCCAATGAAGTCTCGGCAGGCCAATAGGTTGTTGATAGACTCTGCGTCAAAAGTGACCTCTGGCCCCATCCCTTGAGAAACGATCTCTTTAAAGATCTGGGTGGTTTTATCAGCTTTCCTTAAAGTGAAAGGAGTAAGTAACCCTAGCGACATGTTAAGAACGATCCGTTCCATTTGATGCATCGCGTCCAGGGCTTCTTCCTTCACTTTGTCAATCTTTTCTAAGACAAATTCTAGCTGATCCACTCGGTAGTCCAGAGTGGACATGATTTTGTTGAGGGCCCTAGGATGGCCGAAGACGCCGAACTTAACCAGATCTTCGACTGAACAGTCGAACATTTGTTGGAAGGTCTCGTGCTGCAGTCTAGCATGTTCCAGCTCTTCTGATATGGGCCCCACTAACGCTTGGAGCTCTTTATTCACCTTATTGATGTTCAAATACAAGTTAGAGAACTCGGTGATTACTTTTTCACTGTCTTTGAGGATTTGGCTCCTCTAAGCGGAAACGGCCATACCCTGCTCGCCGATCTTTGCGTACTCATTAATTTTCTCCTGGCTGAGAAGCTCAGAAGTCTCGGCGGCAGTTGCGGGAGGTGCACTACCCATCTTTTGTAAGGCTTGGAGCAGATATTTGTTTTGCTCTTTCAATTGCCTTTTCTCTTCCTTCGTCTCTTGAAGCTTCTTGTAGAGGGCGTCATCTGCAGAAAGGGCTTCCCCCTGAAGGCTTTCAGAAGATGTCCACATTGTGACTTCGATCACTGTATAATCTGTCGGAGATACATCCTTTTTATCCTTGATCGGATTGGGGTACGCCGATCTCCATAACCCTCTCTCCCGCAACACTTTGAGAGAAGCACGTAACGGGCTTCTACTTCTTTGCCCCCTTAGATGGGATTACAGAAAAGTCCATCGGAGTGATGGGAGAATTTCCTCTTTTGCTGACTTAGCTGCTGGGAGATCTAGGCTGGACATATGGGAGAAGGGCTGGAAACGGAAAAGGGGGCAGCTACAATAGTGGAGGGGAAAAATGTGGAGACACGTGGAGGTGGCATGGAGAGAATAGCCGAAGAAGTGCCCATGGGAGGAAGGGAAACTACAGCTGCAGAAGTATTAGGAAGGGAAGGGAGCTCAGAGATGATGGAAGAAAGAGAGGGGGAAATATCCATGAGGGAAGAGAAGATAGACGAAGAGGCGGAGGGAACGAGTAGAAGAAGGGGGAGAGGAAACGACCAAAGGGATGGCTCGCTTGAGTCACTCGAGGAGGGGAAGGAAGAGAAGAGGAAGGGGCAAAAGGGACGTCGGTTGCTGCTATAGTAATGCTGACATCCTGAGTGGATGGGCCTATTGGAACATCCTCTTTTGCTTCTTTTTCTGGTGAAACTAGAGTTATAACCTGTTCGGGTGCGGCGGAAGGAGGACTTGCTGGAGCTTCTTCCTAAGTGGTGCTGGATTCAACCTCTACTAACCTTTGCCCTTTCCTTTAGGCTGCTGTAATTGGATCGGGGAGGTGCATTACCCAATGGGGAGGTTATGAAATCTCCCCCAAGGTAGATTAACGCATTCATCCGGCACCAATGCTCTGTCCTGCACAGGGTTTCCTTGACCCCTTTCCTCGATCATCTGAGGTGCCTTAGTTCTATCAATGGCCAGAAAAGGCCAATTGTCCCCATCCGTGTTAGTATATACTTGGTCTATTTCCTCTTCCGTAGTTTGGAAGCCTTTGGGGACAATTGCTACCCCATATTGGATGATTTCTGCCAAGGCCAAGCGAGAATGATCTTTTCTCCTGAGATCAACCTCATGGATGATGTCGATGTAGATGTCCTTGATCCGAGGGACATGGATTGGATCAAGCTTTGCCCTTAGCAGACAATTCCTTGGGTTGAAGGTAGCCCTGGCCAGGAAATCATGTCTCAAATTGAGCAGCTCGAGCTCTGCGAACATATCTTTTGCCTTGTGGTGGGTAAGGCATGTATATCGGCCTACTGTGAGTGGGAAAGGAGTTCCACCTTTTTTTCTTTTGAGGCACTTTTCCTGATATGTAATCAGCTGTCTTGACAGCTCCAACAAAATCAGCTTGGGCCGAACATACCTCGGCAGTCTGGTTGGCTCTCCCAAGAAGTTGGCCGCCCTCAGATAGGTGAATGTGGGAAACTGGGTGAACAGGGACCCCCATTTCTCAGTAGCTGCCACTATGCTTTTGGTCGTACGACTGTAAGTCATATTCGGCCTCAATAGGCAGATGATGTGATAGAAAAACACATCATTAATCTTTGTGAACTGAGAGATGCTACTCTCCAGCCGTCAATTATGGGTAGTACTCATATATTTTGACTTGAGGCCAAACCCCACTTCGTATCAGGCCTGGGTAGTCTCTCTCTGACACTGCAAGTATAGACAACATATGAGTTCATGTAGAAACTTCCCGTTGTAAGAAATTGTTGAAGCTGCTTAGAAGATTGTGCTGCTTATTATCTCTCCCCCACCAAAAGCGCTGATCGGGCACGTTATTGTTCATGGTTTCCAAGTACCGCAACATCCATTTATGGAAAAAGTGGGCATCAGGAAGCCCAAAAACCCTGCTCAGGAATGTGATGGTGTCGCTGAGCTCTTCTAAGAAGTCATTGCGGTGGATGGTTTGAGGCCATATGGGTCACCACCTTTTTATTCTTTAAAATAGACCTCGTTCATCAGCTGCATGCACTGATCTTCGTTATCATCCCAGGCCTTAATACAATCCTCTCAGCTGATGGCCACAAAGTGCCAGTGATGAGGGATGCCGAGTATTATTTCGAAGTGGTCTGGCAGTGAGGGTTAATGACTACCTTGTCTTTGTCATTTACGACACACCTTGTGTCTTTGTTGTAGCACCGGGTGACCACCATCATGAATTCATTGACGACAGCGCTGACTGGGATTCCTCCAGCGAAGTGTAGGGCACTGCCTATCAGTTTGTCCATCCATGGACTTCTCGTTACCTTCTGAGTTCTGACCCAGAATTCCTTCATATCAATGTGACCCAACTCTGAGTCCCTGATATCTAGGTCGCATTTGGCCTGGGAGTCAGGCATTCTGACTCTCTGATACTTGTATTTCATCTCTTCTTCTGTAAGTTTGGCCTTGCCTTTGGATTTGGTAGGTCTCCTGCTTGATGTAGACATATGTTCTTTCGAGCTTAGTTGCTGATCTGCACGAAGAAGAAGCGAGACCCAATCCAAAAAGGTTGTATTAGCCATTTGATCTTCCATTGAAATGTTAACAGAAGAAAGAGTTAGTGATTTTGAGGCTCAGGGCGCAGGGCGCATGAAAGCTGCAGCTTACAGGGCTAAATAGGTAAGGTGCACAGAAAAGAGGTGTTGCAAAGGTTAAATCAGTGCCAAAGGCGCAAGGCGCATGGATACTGCAGGGTACATTTTTGTAAAGGGCGCATGGAGACATTGTGTTACATAGAGACAGGACGCGCCGAAGGCGCATAGATTTTTCATGTTGCATGGGGATTTGGTGCGCCTTTTGGCGCATGTATGGTTTGTGTAACAGGAACTTTTCGTGCGCCAAAGGCAACATGGCACGGCGCACGGAGAGTTTACACAACATGATGTTTTTGCAACAAGGAAGGCGCCTGCGCCTTTGAAACTTTGTACTTAGCGCGGATTAAGCTGATGTTGCACAAATGCAGGGTGCGCCAAGGAGGCGCATGTATACGTGATGTAACAAATAAGGTTGAGGTGCCTAAGGAGGGCACAAGGCTAGCACTTGTAGCATGTGAAGGAGGCGCGCCTTGAGGGCACGAAAGTTTTTGATGTGACAGGCATGCTGGGTGTGCCATAGGCGTGGATTTTATTCATGTTGCAGGGGTGACAGATGCGCCAAAGGTGCAACTATTTTTGATGTTGCAGGTCGTGCCAATGCGCCAAAGGGAAAAGGAAAGCAGAGTCTTTTTCAGAGTTTTAATCACCCTCAGAGGGGTTTTTACAAGGTTTAGCTTCTTTTCTCATTTCTTTTCCAAGGTCATTTGGGTAATAAAATGGTTTAATCAAAAGGGATTTGAACCATGCTTTCAGAATAACTTCCTCTACCAGCAAGATCTGGAAAGAGGAGGAAGAATATGGAATGACAGCAAGGTGGGGGCTAGATCAAGATTTCAATATTTCCAAAACCAAAACAACCAAGCACACAAAGAACCAAAAAACGTAAAACACACGAAAGAGATAAGAACCTCTTACCCGGATAAATAGTGAAAAACGTGCAAATGGGTCCACAACGCGTTGAAAACGACAGGGCAGGTGAGCTGACAGGCTCAGAGAATAAAAATCACGTGATGCTCTGGAGATAATGACATTTGCAGGCGCGCAAACATATATATATATATATATATATATATATATATATATATGTGAATTAGTAATAAATGCGCCACCAACTCTGTAAAGGGCGCATGAAAATTACTGTCGACATAGGAAAGCATGAGCCCTTTGGCGCACCAAAGCATTTGAAAGCATGGAATTAAGTGCACCCTTTTGCGCACCAAAAGCGGTGTCGACATGATATTATGTGCGCCTGTGGCGCACCAAAAAGAGGCGCAACAAAGGGAGTTGCTAACACGAAGGCGCATGCGCCTTGGCGCACGCAGGGAAGACTCAACATATCAAGGCGCACCAAAAGGTGTGTTGACACAATAAAATACGTGCCAAAGGTTTTAAAGGGGGCGCACCAAAAAGTGATGTTACATAGCAATTCCATGCGCCCAACCAAAAAGACCAAAAATGACTAAGTTCGGAAAACCAGATTTCCCGGAAAAGGGATTTTGCAACGTTCCGAATGCAAGGGATCCCTAATGAGGGATCGGAACAAAATTTTCGGTATGGTTATCGGTAAAATTTCCCTTGTCAATTTTACGGGATAACAGCTGGCTCTTTCTGAGGACTATCCCTGAGAAAACTTGGGGGTAGAGAATCCCAGATCTCATGTGCCTATCAATTGGGTAACAGAGTCCAAAAAAACAAGGGCGACCGGAGGGAGAGTAAAAGAAAACACACAACAAACCGAAAGCAAACACACGACGAAAACAAACACACAACCAAAGCAAACTGTACAAAGAAGAGAGCAAGCTCTACTTCTTGAAAATTTTCAGGTGTTGCCCGCTATAAGGAAGCGGGAGCTTGGTTCCATCCAGATATGAGAGATAGAAGCTATTCTCTCCATTGAGCTGCTTGATCTTGAAGGGCCCTCTCCACAGGGAATCAAACTTTCCATGCATGCCCTTCGGCTCTCTTCGCTTGTCCCACAGAAGGATGAGGTCTCCTACTTGAAAATCCCTTTGCTTCACTTTTTTATCGAATAATCTCTTGACTTGATTCTGATGTTCGGTGATCCTGTCGACCACTCTTATTCTCTTTTCTTCGAGCTCTGTCAAATACATAATTCTCTTTTCAAGAGAATTTTGGAAAGTTTCATCTTCGATAGCTCGTGCCAAGCGCAGAGCAGGAAGTTCAGTAGAAATGGGAATCTCGGCATCAGTGCCATATAACACTTGAAAAGGTGACATGCCGAGAGACCTCTTGGGAGTAATACAATCGGCCCACAAAGCGTCGTGCAAAGACTTGTGCCACATTCGCTGATTCTCATCCACTAACTTTCGTATGATGGTCACCAAGTTCTTGTTACTGGATTCCGCCTGACCATTTCCCTGAGGGTAATAATCTGAGGCGTGAGCCAAAGTTATCCCATATTCATAGCAAAAACTAATAACTTCTCGTGAGGAGAAGTTAGAAGCATTATCAACAATAATCTTGTTTGGAACGCCAAACCTGACAATGATATTTTCTTTAATGAAATTGCAAACCACCTCAGAAGTGGCATGCTTGACAGGTATGGCTTCCACCCACTTGGTGAAGTAATCCGTTGCTGTAAGGACATAGTTATGTCCGGCACTCGATTGAGGATTGAGTGCACCAATAAAATCAATTCCCCATTGCCTGAATGGTTCATTGACAATGACAGGCCTAAGGGGAAAAGCAGCCAACTTCGGCTTGCCGACGAATTGCTGGCAAGGTTCACACTTTGCCACCCAGGTGGCTGTATCTTGGAAGAGCGTCGGCCAATAGTACCTGGCTCAGATGATCTTATGTGCTGTCACGGAGGAAGAGAAATGACCCCCATAGGCTGAATTATGAAAACTTTCGAGTAACTTTACCTGTTGTGGTTTGTCAACACATCACAAAAAGACACCATCTATCCCACGTTTATATAAACCGTCATCCTAGATGACATATTTAGCTGCTCTGAGCTTTATAGTGTGCTTCTCCTTTACAGTTAGGTGCATTGGGCATTCACCGTAGGTGAGGAAGAAAGTGATATCGGATTACCATTCATCGCTAGTCGCAACAAATAGGACCAGAGGCAGTGAATCGGGTTTTTCCAGCCGATCATGTGCTTCATCAAGGTAGTCACCCCTTTCATCAAGGTTTTCTGAATCTTTGTTTTCAGCCATAAGCTGACATAGGCCCTTGCCCCTTACTAACATGGTTGGTTTAATATCCAGGTCATACTCTTGGACCTTTGCGATCCAATTTCCTCGCAAGCTTCCTAACTCCTGTTGAGTTAGAATTGATTTCACCGCCGTGTCAGGGACCAGCACCACCGTATGAGAGTTTAGAATGTAATACCTGAAATTCTTCACTGCTTTGACAACGGCGAAGGCATGCTTTTCCAGTTGAGACATTTTTAGTTCGTGAGGCTTGAGGGGAGAGCTCATGAACGCAATCGGAGATTCAACATCCTCCGAATTCTTTTGCATCAAGATTGTGGACACAGTATGCTCAGATGCGTAGTTATACATGATGAAGTCTTTGGAGAAATCAGGACATACTAGGACTGGTGCATGAGCAACGGAAGCTTTTATTTCTTCAAATGACCTTTTCCCTTCTTCGCTCCATCTGAAAGTTGGTGACCCCTTCATCATGTTCAATATGTGACGAGTCTTTTCAGCAAAGTCAGGAACAAAACGCCTGAGAAAGTTCACCTTTCCGAAGAAAGAATGAACACCAGTCTTACTTGTAGGCAGAGTAAGGCTTTGAATAGCCTTAACTCTTTCGGTATCTATCTTTGTTCCTTCTTTGCTAACCACATGCCCTAGCAACTTTCCTTCCATGACTCCAAAAACAGACTTTTTTGGGTTTAGGGAAATCCCATGTTCTCGGCACCTGGCCAGTACTTGCTCCAAATGATCACAATGATCATTTCGTTGTTTAGAGAACACGGTTAAGTCATCTAGATAAACCACAATGACTTTCCCCATCATACCTTTGAATGCAAAATCCATGGCCCGCTGAAAAGTGGCGCCAGCATTAGTTAGGCCAAAAGGCATCCTGCTGTAGGCAAATGTACCCCAAGGAGTAGTGAATGCTGTTTTAAATTGATCTTCAGGCGAAACCTCAATCTGGTTGTAGCCTGAAAAACCATCAAGCATGGACAACATCTCTGATCCAGTTACTGCTTGCAGAACTTGATCCATTATCGGAAGTGGGTAGTTGTCTTTCAAGGAAGCCTGATTTAAATTGCGAAAGTCTACGCATATGCGTATCTCGCCATTTTTCTTGCGCACTGGCACAATATTTGCTACCCAAGTACTGTGATGGATAGGAAAGATGATTCTCGCATCCAGCATCTTCTGAATTTCGGCCTGGATAGTACCCGAGATCTTAGGATTATAGTGCCTCTGCTTTTGGCGAAAGGCTTTGACATCTTCTTTCAACGGGATGTCATGCTGAATGTCCTTTGGCTTAAAAGACTTTAGATTGGCATAGGACCATGCCAACACATCCATATATTTCTTCAGCAACTTGACAAATTTCTGCTTCTCCTCAGGCGTGCAACATTTTCCAATGTTCACAAATTGTGGGTGCTCTACCGAACCTATATTGACCAGTTCGGTTTCTGGGGATGAGTCAGGGTCATCTCGCCTCTTCTTTTTCACAAAACGGTCATGCCTATCGAACAACCGCTCCAGAGAAACCAGGCCCTTTGGAATTTTATTTCCTTTGAGCTGACATATGCCGTCGTTCCCTTCAGATTCATCATCTTGATCGGTGACTGATTCACGGCAAGTGGAAGTAGATCCTTCAAAGTGCAATTCTTTAAAATTTTCTGCCTTCTCTAGAAAGGCAATGAGTTGATTATCGTCGTTGAATACTTGCCAGTGCTGAGAATTGTCTGGCATGCTCGGGTGGAAAACCACCTCAATGGTGTATTTGTTTGTTTTCAAACCTGGGTGAGGGAGCATGAGGGATGCTGAAACAGCCAATGAATCGGCCATGTCATTTTGGGCTCTTGGAATGGATTCAATCGAAAAAGCATCAAACTCTTCAATGTTGTCCCATACCACATTACGGTAATGCCTGAGCCTTTCATTCTTCACTTGGTAAATCCTTTTAACTTGATTCACAACTAGCTCCGCATCGCCTTGTACTTTCAAATTCTTAATCCCTCTTTCTTTTGCGGCTTGCATGCCAAGTAACAAAGATTCATACTCAGCAGTATTATTTGTGTTAAAAAACTGCAACTTGAAAGAGAGAGGAATGACTTCTTCCTCAGGAGATATTAGCACGGCTCCGGCGCCACATCCGCTGGTTACACAGCTGCCATCAAACTGCAAGGTCCAGATCTTATTAAGATCTCCTTCTTGAACGAGAACAACCATTTTGTCAGACTCGGTAGACAAGAAATAGTTCCCCATCCCTGATGATTCAAAAAGGATTTGAGCTTTGGGGTCCTCAGAGCTAGTAACCAAGTACTTCTTTTGTGATTCCGGCTCCAAAGTCTGCATTACACCTTTGACGGGAATTCTAGCTTTAGACCAGTCCATATGAATCTCTCCACCAACTTTGCTGCAAAAGCTTCTTCCCAGCAAAATTCCGTAGGCTGCTGGAATGTCAGCAACGAGAACTGTCATCTTTACTCTCTTCTCTGGGAATGCCGCAAATGCAAATTACGCGTCTTTGATTTGGCCAATCAACGGAACCTGCTTGGTTTCCAAGGAATAACATCTGCCAAAAGGCTTGGTAAGAGTGAGGCCCAAAGCATGGGCGACTTTTGCCGGCATGACGTTATCAGAAGCCCCGGAATCAATTATGCAGTTACTCAGCTTGTGACCATTGATTAGGAGGGAGAGATAGAAAGGCTCTATCTTTCCTGATGCAGACATTGAGGCAACATTTATGTGGGATTCAGGGGGAGTGGAAAGGATTCCTTTTGGGGAAACCTGCTTAGATACAACAGCTTGACTTTGAATATACTTGGTCAATCTTACAAGCTGTTCGGGATTTGACTGAAGATACTCAGCTTCAGACATTTGGATCTTGGTCTTTTTTGCATGATCTATGATATCAAATGCGGCCAAGGGTTGCGTTGGTGAAGGAATGAGTCCCTCACTTCACGATGGTGTAATAGGATTACTGGTCTTGGTAGGAACATGAGAGGACTGATTTGGAGGAGAGATGGGGGGAAAGGATTTCCTTGTAAAAGATTTGCCAGGGAGTTGAGTAGGAAGAGGATTACCTCTTTTAGCAATGATCGGAGGCGCGTTTGACACGGCCTTCTCCTAGTGGACATGGGTAGCAACTTCTGCTTCTTTTCCTTGCGAACGGGTAAAAACAACGTATGACTGTCTGCTTGCATATCCCTGGGTACCCTCTTCTTCATCAGATTCTTCCTCATCAAATTCCATATACCCGATAGTAGAGTCGCCAGTCGGTTCACCGACATCTTGATCATCTTCACCTTGAGACGAAGGTTCTTCATAATACTGCTCTTCTTCTTCGATTTCGGCCAGAGCGTTGACCGGAGGAGCCTCAAGCGCCAACCGCGGAGCAGTTGCGGGTAAGCGCGGCCTTTGTGAAACATTGTTAGGAACGAAATTCCTCTGTGGAATATCCCGGTATGAGGAACTGGGGGAGGCCTGGGCCAACTGCTTCTTTAATGCAAGCAAGTCATTCGCCATCTTTTGAAAGGCTGGATCAGACGAAGTAGTGGGCGAAGGGCCCAAAGATTTAGGCTTGGATGATTCCTTTTTCAATTCGCCAGATATTATCAAATTATCTTCTATTCGAATGGCAGTGGCTTGGGCGAGAATCAAGGTGGCCACTCATTCTTGAAGGAGCAAGAAACTAACTTTCGAGCTCATAGCATTTACGAAGAAACACTTTTGATTTTCTGGTGTTGGAAGTATGGCGACAGGGACACGATTGATTAATGCATTGAACCTAGCGATAAAATCGTGCATGGTTTCATTTGCCTCCTTCTTTAGGTGAGTGATCCGTGATAATAATGCAAATGCATCTTCTGAAGGTTTGTACCTGTCTTCAAAAGCATCCCGCAAGGTGGCCCAACTCGTAATAGATCCGGCCGGCAAATGCTGAAACCATTCAGCTGCGGGCCCTTGTAGAGTTTCCAGAAAAAGGTGAACCGACACGTCCTCGTGAGTTACATCTAGGATACTGCATGACATAATGAATGCAGATATGTGGGAATCCGTGCTTTGATTTCTGCTCCCATCGAATTTGGGAAAATTCTTTCGGTTTCCGTGAGGGAGCGCGTGAACTGGATGTGGTAAAGCCAAGGGACCCATAGCATTTCCCCATGGTACCGCCATTTGAAAGGCTGGAAAAAGAACATGGGCTGGAAGCACAGTTCCACTGAGTAGCAAGGCACTACAAAGGGATTTGGATGCCCCTTGTGAAATATTTTTTCCTCGTGGAGGTGAGACACTCCTGGATGACCGGTTGGTCGAGCTTAGCGTTGAAAAACGTGCCAGTGTCACGCTGAAATTGTTGCTCTGAAGCAAATAAAAAATAGGGTCAGGTTCTCCACGAGCTCTCCTGCTACGCGTAAAGGGTTCACCTGCCAGTGTGTCTTTCCGATCTGTGATTTAATAGTGCAGATTCAAAATTTCTTTTTGGTTGTACTTGCTGATTTTCTGGCTTTTCTGGCAAAAACCAGCAGCATGTACTTTTCTAAATATTAAAAAACTATCCTCTTCAGAAAACCGATTGCGGTTAATGACAAATAACAGCGAGGATAAAATGGCAGAGAAGATTAGTAAGCTGATTTTCGGATCTAATTTTGACTTTTTTCAAAGGGTTTCAAACTTTTGGCAAACAGTCAAAAACTCATATCTATGGCAAGAAACTAATTTTTATAAAAACTCAGCGAACTAAAGGTCTCCAACTAGGCCAGATCTATGGATCTCAGAAGAAAATTTTTCAATTGAGTCACTTTTGCAAACTTTTGGATTTTTGACAAAATATGCAGATTTACAAACAGGCAGCAATTTTCTTATTTTTCTGATTTTCTATCCTACCACCATCATAGATCTGCTAGATCTATTCGATCCCCAACAGAAGTCGCCAGAAACTGTTGGTCCGAAAATCTGTCGCTTGGGCAGATCTATGGATAAACAAGCCAACAGTGAGCAGGGCATAGCCCCTCTTTGAGTCAGCAAAGCGAAACTGGTTTATTGCTATTTTACCAGCAGGAATCTATGCAAGTCTCACAAATTCTGCCTTCGGGGGTTTGGGATCTCATCCCTGTAGAGGTGTTTCTGACTGTGAAAAGAAAGGAAAGGAAGAGGGGATGGAGAGAGAGTAGGTCCGAAGGGAGAAAAGAAATGAGTTCCAAAGTAGAAAGGTCAGAAGGTTTATGTTTTGGGATTGGTAGTAAACAGAGCCAAACCTACTTGCATAAATGAGCAAAGCAATACTGATGATAAATAAATGATAATAAAACAGAAGAATATCCAACAGAACACACAGATCTACATAATCTATACTTAAGAAAGATCTAATGCACATAACACATGTATTTAGCACAAAGTCTAAATATTGTATTAATATTTTTCTTCTGTTACAAAAAGCTCAAAGTCTTTTCTCCTTACTTCTATTTTTCATCTAAAAAATATTCATCCATGCATAATACAACAAGAATTGGGGTATTTATAGAAGAAGGAGATAAAAGAAGGCGAAAAGGAGCCAACAACTTATTTACAAAGATATTTACAAAATATCTAAGAGTCATGTTGACTTTTTACAACTTGATGGATGACATCATCCCATGATGCAACATGGATGATGTCATCATTTGTATCAACATACTCCAGATATTCCAAAAAAAGAAAGTCGGAGAAGAGAGAGAGAGAGAGAAGAAGAAGAAGGAGAAGAAGAAGAAGCTACTCGTCGTTGTCGTCCTGCGGCCGAAAGGGGGGTGGACTAATTTTCTTGTTGCTCAGGTGACGAGATATGGAATTAAGATCGATATTCCATAAACTTGTTTATCATTGGCCCTAACTGATCCTGGGAAGGATCCTTATGCCGATCACTGATCTCTTCACAAGTTTCCCACTCATCTGTGAGTTTCTCGGGGTGCTTGGAAAAGTCTTTTTCCACCTCAATGAGTAATCCAACGAAGTCCCGTCAGGCCAGCAGGTTATTGATAGATTCCGCGTCAAAAGTGACCTCTAGCCCCATCCCCTGAGAAACGATCTCTTTAAAGATCTGGGTGGTTTCATCAACTTTTCTTAAAGTGAAGGAAGGAGGAAGTAACCCTGGCGACATGTTAAGAACTATCTGTTCCATTTGATGCATTGCGTCTAGGGCTTCTTCCTTCACTTTGTCAATCTTTTCTAAGACAAATTCCAGCTGATCCACCCAGTAGTCCAGAGTGGACATGATTTTGTTAAGGGCCCCTGGGATGGCCGAAGATGCCGAACTTAACCAGATCTTCGACTGAACAGTCAAACATTTGTTGGAAGGTCTCGTGCTGCAGTCTAGCATGTTCCAGCTCTTCTGATATGGGCCCCGCTAATGCTTGGAGCTCTTTATTCGCCTTATTGATGTTCAAATACAAGTTAGAGAACTCGGCGATTACTTTTTCACTGTCTTTAAGGATTTGGCTCCTCCAAGCTGAAACGGCCATAACCTACTCGCCGATCTTTGCGTACTCATTAATTTTATCCTGGATGAGAAGCTCAGAAGTCTTGGCGGCAGTTGCGGGAGGTGCACTACCCATCTTCTGTAAGGCTTGGAGCAGATATTTGTTTTGCTCTTTCAATTGCCTTTTCTCTTCCTTCGTCTCCTGAAGCTTCTTGCAGAGGGCGTCAATTGCAGAAAGGCCTTCCCTCTGAAGGCTTTCAGAAGATGTCCCCATTATGAATTGGGTCACAGTAAAATCTGTCGGAGATAGATCCTTTTTATCCTTGAGGGGATTGGGGTACGCGATCTCCATAACCCTCTCTTCCTGCAACACTTTGAGAGAAGCGCGTAACGGGCTTCTACTTCTTTTCCCCCCTTAGATGGGATCATAGAAAAGTCCATCGGAGCGATGGGGACTTTCCTCTTTTGCTAACTCAGCTGCTGGGAGATCCAGGTTGGACCTACGGGAGAAGGGCCGGAAACAGAAAAAGGGGGAAGCTACAGTAATGGAGGGGAAAAATGTGGAGACACATGGAG
Source organism: Taxus chinensis (assembly GCA_019776745.2). Lineage (NCBI taxonomy): Eukaryota > Viridiplantae > Streptophyta > Pinopsida > Cupressales > Taxaceae > Taxus > Taxus chinensis. Next base: position 52,100,562 of record CM034154.1, on the reverse strand, counting down.
GAAGCATGGAGAGAATAGCCGAAGAAGTGCCCATGGGAGGAAGGGATACTGCAGCTGCGGAAGACATAGGGAGGGAAGGGAGCTCAAAGATAAGGGAAGAAATGGAGGAGGAAAGATCCGCAAGGGAAGAGAAGATAGACGAAGAAGCGAGGGGAGAAGTAGAAGAAGGGGGAGAGGACATGACCAAAGGAATGGCCGATTGAGTCACTTGAGAAGGGGAAGGAAGGGAAGAAGAAGGGATAGAAGGGACCTTGGTTGCTGTAGTAATGCTGACATCCTAAGTGGATGGGCCTATTAGAACATCCTCTTCTGCTTCTTTTTCTGGTGAAGCCAGATTTATAACATGTTCGGGTGTGGCGGAAAGAGGACTTGCTGGAGCTTCTTCCTGAGTGGTGCTAGATTCACCCTCTATGCCTTTGCCCTTGCCTTTAGGCTACTAATTAGATCGAGGAGGTGCGTTACCCAATGGGGAGGTTGTGAAATCAACCCCAAGGTAGATTAACCCATTCATCTGGCACCAATGCTCTTTCCTGCGCAGAGTTTCCTTGACCATTTCCTCGATCGTCTGAGGTGCCTTAGTTCTATCAATTGCCAAAAAAGGCCAATTTTCCCCATCCGTGTTAGTATATACTTGGTCTATTTCATCTTTTGTAGTTTGGAAGCCTTTGGGGACAATTGCTACCCCCATATTGGATGATTTCTGCCAAGGCCAAGTGAGAATGATCTTTTCTCCTAAGCTCAACCTCATGGATGATGTCAATGTAGATGTCCTCGATCTGAGGGACATGGATTAGATCAAGGTTTTCCCTTGGTAGACAAATTTCTTGGATCGAAGGTAGGCCTGGCCGGGAAATCATGTCTCAAATTGAACAGCTCCAGCTTTGCGAACATATCTTTTTCCTTGTGGTGGGTAAGGCATGTATATTGGCCTACTGTGAGGGGGAAAGGAGTTCCACCCTTTTTTCTTTTGAGGCACTTCTCGTGATATATAATCAGCTGTCTTGATAGATCTAGCAAAATCAGCTTAGGCCTAGCATACCTCGGCAGTCTGGTCTGCTCTCCCAAAAATTTGGTTGCCCTCAGATAGGTGAATGTCGGAAATTGGGTGAACAGGGCCTCCCATTTCTCAGTAGCTGCCACTGTGCTCTTGGTCGTGCGACCGTAAGTCATATTCGGCCTCAACAAGCAGATGATGTGATAGAAAAACACATCATTAATCTTTGTGAACTGAGAGATGCTATTCTCCAGCCTCAATTCCGGGTAGTACTCATATATTTTTGACTTGAGGCCAAACCCCACTTCATATCAGCCCTGGGTAGTCTCTCTTTGACACTGCAACATAGACAACATAGGAGTTCATGTAGAAACCTCCCATTGTAAGAAATTGTTGAAGCTACTTAGAGATTGTGCTGCTTATTATCTCTCCCTAGCAAAAGCGCTGATCAGGCACATTCTTGTTCATGGTCTCCAAGTACCCGCAACATCCATTTATGGAAAAAGTGTGTGTCAGGAAGCCCAAAAAACCCTGCTCAGGAATGTGATAGTGTCGCTAAGATCCTCTGAGAAGTTGCTGCGATGGATGGTTTGAGGCCATCGGGTCACCACCTTTTTATTATTTCAAATAGACCTCATTCATCAGCTGCATGCACTGATCTTCGTTATCATCCCAGGCCTTAATACAGTCCTCTCAGCTGACGGCCACAAAGTGCCGGGTGATGAGGGATGCTGAGTATGATTTCGAAGTGGCGGGCAGTGAGGTTAATGACGACCTCGCCTTTATCATTTACGACACACCTTGTGTCCTTGTTGTAGCACCGGGTGACCACCATCATGAATTCGTTGTTGACGGTGCTGACTGGGATACCTCCAGCGAAGTGTAGGGCACTGCCCATTAGTTTGTCCATCCATGGACTTCTAGTCACCTTCTGAGTTCTGACCCAGAATTCCTCCATATCAATGTGACCCAATTCTGAGTCTCTGATGTCTAGGTCGCATTCGGCCTGGGAGTTAGGCATTCTGACTCTCTGATACTTGTATTTCATCTCTTCTTCTGTAAGTTTAGCCTTACCTTTTGATTTGGTAGGTCTCCTTCTTAATGTAGACATATGTTCCTTCGAGCTTAGTTGCTGATCTGCACGAAGAAGAAGCGAGACCCAATCCAAAAAGGTTGTATTAGCCATTTGATCTTCCATTGAAATGTTAACAGAAGAAAGAGTTAGTGATTTTGAGGCTCAGGGCGCAGGGCGCATGAAAGCTGCAGCTTACAGGGCTAAATAGGTAAGGCACACAGAAAAGAGGTGTTGCAAAGGTTAAATCAGCGCCAAAGGCGCATGGCGCATAGATACTGTAGGGTACATTTTTGTAAAGGGCGCATGGAGACATCGGTGTAACAGAGGGACAGGATGCTCCAAAGGCACGTAGATTTTTCATGTTACATGGGAAATTGGTGCGCGCTTTTGGCGCATGTATCTTTTGTGTTACAGGAAATTCTCATGCGCCAAAGGTAACATGGCGCGGTGCACAGAGAGTTTACACAACATGGTGTTTTTACAACGAGGAAGGCACCTGCGCCTTTGATAACTTCATACTTAGCGCAGATTAAGATGGTGTTGCGCAGATACTGGGTGTGCCAAAGGAGGCGCATGTATACGTGCAATGTAACACGGAAGGTTGAGTGCGCCAAAGGAGGGTGCAAGGCTAGCGCTTTACAACATGTGAAGGAGGTGTGCACCTTGAGGGCGCGAAAGTCTTTGATGGGACAGGCATGCTGGGTACGCCATAGGCGCGGATTTTATTGATGTTGCAGGGGCGACAGATGCGTCAAAGGCGCAACTGTTTTTGATGTTGCAGGTCGTGCCAATGCGCCACAGGGAAAATGAAAAGCAGAGTCTTTTTCAGAGTTTTAATCACCCTCAGAGGGGTTTTTACAAGGTTTAGCTTCTTTTCTCATTTCTTTTCCAAGATCATTTGGGCAACAAAATGGTTTAACCAAAAGGGATTTAAATCATGCTTTTTATAGCAACTTCCTCTACCAGCAAATCTAGAAAGAGGAGGGAGAATATGAAAAGACAGCAAAGGCGGGAGGCTAGATCAACACTTCAATATTTCAAAACCAAAACTAGACCACCAAGCACACAAAGAACCAAAAAATGCGTAAAACACACGAAAGAGATAAGAACCTCTTACCCGGATAAATAGTAAAAAACGTGCAAATGTGTCCACAACGCGTTGACAATGACGGGGCAGGTGATCTGAAAGGCTCAGAGAAAAGAAATCATGTGTTTTGCGTCTGGAGATAATGAAATTTGCAGCGCAAACATATATATATATATATATATATAGGAATCAACAATAAATGCGCCACCAACTTTGTAAAGGGCACACCAAAGTCTCTGTTGACATAGAAAAGCATGCTCCCTTTGGCGCACCAAAGTGTATGACAACACAGTGTTACACGTGCCCTTTACGCACCGGAAGAGGTGTCGACACAAGATTATGCATGCCTTTGGCGCACCGAAAAGAGGCGCAACAAATGAGTTGCTGACAAGAAGGCGCATGCAGCACGGTGCACATAGGGAAGACTCAACATATCAAGGCGCACCAAAAGGTGTGTTGACATGAAAGACCATGCGCCAAAGAGTTTAAAAGGGGGTGCACCAAAAGTTGATGTTACATAGCAATTCCATGCGCCCAACCAAAAGACCAAAAATGACTAAGTTCGGAAAACCAGATTTCTCGGAAAAGGGATTACAACGTTCCGAATGCAAGGGATCCCTAATGAGGGATCGGAACAAAAATTTTGGTATGGTTAATGGTAAAATTACCCTTGTCAATTTTATGGGATAACACCCCCATGGTTAACCACTGGACAAGCTTCAATGTCTTGTCCACTAGTGGTTTGGTTGAGAAGTAGTGAAAAGTTTGGATCATCCCTACAGTCAAATCCTGCCAATTTCTAGTCTCTCCATATAGTTTGGCATATACATACCAAGCACGTGTGTAACCTTGTAGAGTATAATATAATCGATGCTCCCAAAGGGAAAGTGGTAATGCTTCCTTCCCTACTTTCCAAAGTCTCTCACACTGTTGGATATGATGTTGAAAAGGTTGATCGCCTTTGTATGTGCAGATCTGTGTAGGTGCATTGCTCCTTAAAAATATGGTAGATAAGGTGATTCCAATCTCTTCCCACTCCAAAATATTATTCTTATGAACCACCCACAAGTGCGTTGTTGTCCCGCACAAGGTATATGCCAACATATCTCTCTGCCTAACTTCATCCGACCAATTTGCCTTCATTACCTACAAAAAACCAGGAAGATATTTTGTTCCAGTATACTAGGGTAACGAACCACCTGTCTGTCTGACAGAGTGAGTTCCATTCTTCTACGCAACAGCGCGCTTGACTTCTCATTTAACTAGCTCGTATGTACTGTGATCCCAATTATCACAAGTAATACTTGTAGTATCACTCAAAGACTGAGAATATTCCCACTGTAGAATTCCTTCCTTTAAAGGTTCATTAACCTCTGCATCCTGAACATCATGTACATAGATTCTGTTCACATCCTCTTCACTTAGAGGTTCAAAATAAGGTGTGGACTTTCCATCTGTCAACATTATTACAACCCTTTCTTACTTGTTCTCAAATTTTATATACCCCTTGTTGAATATCAAATTAGCATTGTTTGCATAACACCAGGGGCACCCACGCAAAAATGGAAAGTGTCTGCTTCCGCGAGTGCTAATACTTCAAAATCCCCTGTGAATTTGGCCCCTTGTATTGTTATTGATGCATCCTTCAAAACCCCTATGGGAGTATCCTTAGTCCTATTTTCCATAAACAACACATTAGATTATGGATATGATGGGGTTCTCCCTGTTTGTAACCATGCATCCAATGTAAGTACATTTACTTTTGCACCTATATCAATCAAGATGTTGCTCAGCAACCAACCATCCATAACAACATTCAAAGTGATCTCCTTGTCATAATCAATACTATCAGCAGGGAGATTTGTTGCATGGAGTATCTATCATTCAGTCTCTATTCTTGCACGCAGAGTATTCCCCTTTAACCAATTCCCTAGTAAAGGAAGAATATTCTCCTGGTGTTGCATTCTGCATACTTCCTGATGTTATCAATATCATAGGGGACCTTTTCTACCCCTTTTCGTTGATCCATATTTTTGTATTTCTCCTTCAAACATTGTATCTCCCCTTGAAGATTCCTAAGGACCTCCATAGTCTCTTGATAAAGTTCCTTTTGATGAGCAGGATCTAGGTACCTTGCATGCAAAACGTCCTCCTTAGTGATTTTTGGCTTCTGGTTCAATTTCTACCTTACACGCACGGCTTTGAATCATGTAGTGATTTTTACTGTTAAAGCCTCAGGTTTCAGTACTATTTTTGGAATCCACTAGTCTTCTACTGTGGACTAGATTCTAACCATCCATGTGCATTTATTATCTTGTTTATGTTGCTTACTTAGATGCTCATACAAGTCCGGACACTCCTCATACCTATGTCCCTTTCCACAAAATGAACAGGAGATATTTTGCGGGCATCCGCACCTATAGTGGTCAGGTGATCCACATGTATAACATGTTCCATGAGGGAACTCGCCTCTTCCTCTACCTCGGCTTGTTCCTCCATATCTGCCTTGATACCCCCATCCTCTTCCATGACCTCCTTCAAATATCTCATCATTCATGTCATAGCACATTTGATTATAATCCCTTAGAATTGTGAGCCACAGTCATCTGTCTAACCCCAATATCTATAGTATCGTGGATCTAACCAATCAATCTACAGTCTTGAGTATCATGGGTCGTGGACCAAAAAATTTTGTAGTAACAAGAAACATTCTTCCTAATCACGCGTTGTAACAAGGGAGAGTGAATAGCATCATGATTCAAATGACAGATCTCATAGTCTATCAGTAATGAACATACATATCTGTGAGGACAACTATCCTTGGTGTGACCCTCCACTTCGCAATCTGTACACCAAATCCCTGAGCGCATTTCATGAGCTGAATTTTTTGCTAGTTTCTCTAATTGCTTCACCATAGCTGCTATCTGGGCCTCTAAGAATGGACTAACTCCAATGTCAATTCTCCCAATGTCCTGAGCCCACAAAGATGCCTCCAATGCTTTACGTGGGTTAGTGTACATCTTATGCCACATCACCCTCCTAAATGGGGTAATCAATCCTCCAAAAAACCATTGTGCATGCTGACTTGCATGTATATCATAAGAGAGCTTCAATAGGAGTGTCTTAAAATGGGCATCATAATCACGTACACTCTCAGTAGTTCCTTTCTTAATATCCTTAAGTGCGCTTATACTCTTCTTCTCAAACTATGGGATATGGCATTCTTTCATAAAATCATCCTTTAATGCTGCATAATCAACACAGGTTTGATTGGGATCAAACTTCCTATACCAGTTGTGCGCACGCGCCTATAATGTAGTAGAAAATTTACTCTCCTTACACTTAGAAGTCGTGATACCTTTCACACGCCAAAAAATTTCACACATATGCACATGTTCAATAGTATCTTCGATACCTCTATAATCTAGGAGATGAAGGGACATCTCCATATAAATATTTTGAGGTTGTTACGGACCTTTTCCACCTGATCCAGAACCTCATGTATTTCCTCTTCCTCCTGAACCCCCAGATCCACCAGAACTAGAACCACATATACCTCCTGATCCCCCACCTAAAGTTGGAATAGAGGGTGTAGATGTAATTCCCTTTTTCCCAATAGTAATACTATATTGAAACCCTACAGTATGTGAAGTAGTTCCACTTCCAGAGGTGAATCCAACATTCTGCATGCTGATATTCTATGTAGATGATGCGCCTAAAAATGTACCCCCAAATAATAATGAAGTTATCTATCCTACCATCGATGTACTCACTGTCTGACTTACTCCCGCTCTCTTACCTCCTAAGTAAAAGTGTTTTCCACCTGTTATACTGGATATTGGAAAACCAAGCGCAAGGACTAGGTCATCAGGTTGGTTTGGATGTGCACCTCTTGGCCCAGGTCATTTCTATTGGCACGCTTCCTTGTGAGGCCAAGGAGGGTTCTCTATCATGCTTTCTAAGATGGGGGGTTCTTGATGCTCTAGCTCCACGTCTTCTTTGTGAGCTTCAAATCCTTCACGAGCCATCTCTGTCCACAACGTCATCCACTCCGTAACGTCACACTACTTCTCTATCTCCCTCTCATGTGCCTCATCATACTTCAAACACCTTTCTTCCCTCTACCTTGCTACCACCAAGTCTGTCATCTTTCACCAGTCCTGTTCCTTCCCCTGTGCTTGGTGGGGTTTATTTATCCATAGGTTTATCTTCCAAGTTCAATGTTACCATCAATATCTTGATCGCCAGTGGAATACCTTGCAAATATGTCCCTCTAGGATACCATAAAAAATTGAATTCAGCTACCTCCAGGAACGAATACGTCGATATTAAATACTCTAGAATATAGCTGTTTAGAACACCCCAAAACCATGTATCCACCGCGTGAGTCCAAATTAGATCAGCATCATGAAGCACTTGAAATTCCTCCTATGTCTAAATAAGTGTGTGATATCTTCAATTCCATTTAGATGCATATACAGTCAGCCACTCATATAGCTTTACTAGAAAGATAGCAAAGAAGATCTCATACAAACTGTCATACAAATTCTACTCTACCCAAGTGCGTGTGTTAAATCTGAATCCAATGCTAAACCTTCATGTGTATTCTTCCTCTAGATCATGTATCCATTCTTCAACACTTTCCAAAGTTAACTGATACGTCTTCATCATGAACCATTATGGAAACAAATGAAAAAGAGGTCCCGGTAATGGAACCAATGATGCAGCCTAGAATTCACAGATACACCTTAGACGCGCTGGCACATTGATGAGTACATTTTTTGGCTCATTTATATCATTTCTTCAAACCAAAAAATGCTATTTAGTTATGACTTGCTAAGACATAGGGATGTTTATGTATAGTTATATCTTAGTGAGTTTAATTCATTTTCCTTGCTATAGTTTATGTAAACCAATTATCATATGAACTTCCTACTAACTATCTTAATGAGGTAAAATGTGATGATGTGTGTAGGAAATGATGGATGTTACTCATAATTGTGGAATATGATTCAGGAGCAAGAGGCAGAAGACTTTTTCCACCAAGTTGACCTATTATTTTGGGGCTTGTTTCTAACTGCCCGTAGGAATTTATGAGTTTCAGTTAGTATTTGGTGGAAGATATTAATGCCGCCTCTTATGGTGAACTTTGTAACTATCTTTATCTATATGAAGACTCCATATTCAGAACATTTTTAGAACTACTTTGGATATATTGTGATAGATCATCTATATTTTTGGAATTTTGCATTGTTATTTGCTATCTATGTTATGGAACTTATTTGGAGTAAATGAAAGTTTCATCATTTTGAGAATCAAATGTTGTTAATCCCTATATCCCAAGGAAGAGCAAGGGCCCACTCGACTGAGGAGATAAGAGGTTATTTTGAGTTCATTTATGCATACAGTCTTTTGATCATTTTTACCGCAATCCTTGTTTCAGACTATTACATGCATGCTTTAGTTAACTGTACTCATTTTCTTCATTATGAATTTTATTTAGAATAGATGTTTCCTTCATGAAATATCTAATTAACAAGTAATCTTGCTTTCTACTAGCTTCATTTATGCAATTATAATTTCATTTGCTAAAGTAGTGTGTGTGCATTTCAGTTTCAAGTAGAAGAGTAGTTGTTAATTTCCTTTCATCACAAATAGTTGAATTCCGTAGATCTGTATTTCAATTCCGTAGAGCTATATTATAGTTTTGTAGATTAGTCACCAAACTAAGCAACCCCCTTACAAACTCAACAAATAATTGGTTCCATAAGACTCCATTGCATACAGCCTAGGACACGGCCCTGGTTTATAATGACATTGACATAATATTTTTTTAGTTAAATGATTGGAGCACACAATGACCCATCATTTTTAGTGCCATTGTTGAGGACACCATAAGCACACCATTTTTTTTACTTCATATGTTATGGGTGTTAATGGAGTTCATATAGGAAACCAGTAGATTCCTTGGACCTTATTTCAAATAACCAACCTTGATGCATAGGTCGCGAGACAACCAAGGGAGATTTATAGCACATAATATTCCACACATCTCTCTGGAAAATTTACATGAAAGAAACACTGAGAGTGATATAGACTCCAACTCAACGTCTAGAACTATTTCTGAGCATTATGTATCCTCCTCACAACACTCAACAATGGGGGGCCTTGGGAATCATGGAGACCAACCTTTAGGGCGAACCTTTACGTATCCCATTATTCTCGATGCAGATGAGGATGCACCATTGAAAAACATCTCACCATCCATCCTCCCTATCTTTTGAGGCATGTCCAAAGAAGACCCTGATCATATTTTGTTTGAATTCAAAATCCTGTGCCAGATATATGATTACATAATGGACAGTCAAAAACTCAAAAATTTTCCTTCCACTCTTAAAGATTCTACTATGAGATGGTTCATGGAGCTACCCTCTAACTCCATTGAATCCTGGGAAGCCATGGAAACAACCTTCCTAGATAAATATGAAGACTATTGTAAGGGAAGGGATAGGAAAGAAGAGTTCTTCCAAATACGGCAAAAAGAAGATGAAAATATAGAGGATTATCTAGACAGATTCCTCTTTCTCCACAAACACAGTGGTTATGAGTTACATAAAGACATCACTAAGACAATATTTCTTAAAGGACTAGATGAGGAAACCAAGGATTCCCTCCATATCAGGGGAGGAGGATACGTGCATAAACTTACCATGGAACAAATCACTGAGTTGTGTAGAAGATACTTTAGAAAACATGGAGGTTAAATCCATATCCAGTGCTAAACCTTCATGTGTATTCTTCCTTCAAATCGTGTATCCATTCTTCAATGCTTGCCAAAGTTAATTGATATGTCTTCATCGCGAACCGTCTTGGAAAAAAAATAAAAAAGAGGTCCCGATAACGGAACCAATGATGCGGCCTAGAATTCACAGATACACCCTAAACGCGCTAGCACATCACTCAGCATAGACTGAGCACTCACCCAAAGCATGCAAAGGTACCAAGTCCCTCTTTAGGGTTGTTGTAGTAGGATGGTGGCACGAGGAAGTAACACAAGTATATTTCTATAACTTATTCCATTATTACACAATGTATACATAACCAAATCCAAGGTAGAGTAAGCTTTTAAACAGTGATCATGATTAAATGCAAAACATGTAATATTCAATTATCCAGAGACTAACATAGTGATTCAGATAATATCTTCCATCTATTAATCAACTCACATTATAGAAGCTCTTACAATAGTGGCAATCTATGTTATAGCGCGCATGAATCTGTTACAGTAATCCACATGCACGTCTCTGAATACTAATGATCTCTATCAAGACTAAGACTCAAATTCTGACTCTAACTCCCTTCCTATGTAGTTTACCACATTTATATAGGGTGGGGACTTTCCCTTCACCGCTTATCTATTACAAAATAGGTCTCATGCTAATAATAGCCACGTGTCATTTTACAATCATAGCCCCACATGCAAGTGTGCTATCTATAGATCTCTTACAGTTAACTGAGGTGATCAATCTATATTTATCTCTTCTCCATGTAAGGGCACTTCGATCTGATCCTCCAATTATAGACCATGCATAGCGATCAAGTCTCTTCATCGTTTGTGTGATCCATACACCATTACCCTAAAATAGACTTTACACGTGAAATTGGCTAAGTCCCGAATGTTGATTCTGTCACTCCACATGTGTTTCCTTTATTTCCTCCCATGCCCTTGATTCTTCCCTACTCTTCCACGTGAACTTCAAGTGTGGGTTCAATGTACATGTTTCCTAAGTTCCTCTGATCAACATGCAGCATCCAGTGATTCGCGCTTTGTTTCTACTAAGGTAACTCATTCTATGTGCCCAATTGTTTCATCTTTTACCACCTTCAGAACTTCATTCTCCCTCGAATGCCATGCAAAGTCTCCTAAACAACTTGCCTAGGTGCTCCTTGTATGTATTGGAAGTAGTCCCCTGCAGAGTGTACTTGGCATATTTCTTTGTTGGGGACTTATTCTCCAATGAAAACTCCAAGATGTTTTCCCTAGGTCTGTCGAGCACTCCAATTTCACTAAATACAATCAATAATAAAATTTCACCCTAGGTAATCTTCTCACCTTTATCTACTTGGACGTGCGCCTCATTCACCAAGCTTTATGTGACGTACCCATCAATGTTGTAGTATGTCTTGTTGACCATTTTTTGTGTTATATTCTACCATCGCATATTCAGCTCATTCAATCACTCAGTGGCACCCAGCTTATTCCCCGCTAACCGCACTACAACTCTAATTTCCATGTCTATAATATTGGTGATTTTAAAGGCTTGGCCTCCCTTCTTATAATGATGTAGGGTTATTGTGGCATCAATACCCTCGTCATCTGATAGGTCTCCAATGATCTTAGAGCCTGAGTCACCTAGCCCTGCCACCTTCCCAATTAACTTAGCAGTGATCCTCATTCTTCTACCCGTAAATTAGAAAACTTCATCATGGACGTGTGACATGATCCACTGGTACAATTGCTTGGGCTTCCCAAAATAGGGAAACTCAATAATTTGCATGACCCCCACATTTTCAAGTAATTTCTTCACAGATTCAATCGAGACCCTAGTGTCATCCACCAATCACCGATTTGTCCTCATGTAAACTTCTAATCTGACATCCTTCATGCATTTATCAGTGCAGTGGTTGATATCTGAAACCCTACACTGTGTAATATTTGTTTGCCAAGGCCTCCCCTTAATAACTTCTTCTGGATATAACATCTCGACCAGCCACTCCTTTGTTGGGTCATCAAACTCCTTCGCTACAGTGGGAGCCTTCTATGGTGTCATTTCTCCTCTTGATTCTACGAGTGTAAAATGAAAACCCTAGCTGGTGAAATAAAAACCCTATCTGGCCAAAAAATGAAACCTAATTCACCCTCCCATCATGCGCACACACCACCACTTGAATCCTTCTTCCGTACCTGGATTCTCAAGACCATGTTTAAAATGTGACAAGGTTACTCACTCTACCAAGTGCTCATTGTCCCCAGATCTTCTTCACCCTTTTAAATTTTCTTCAAACTCACAAGGTAAGAAATTTCATTGTAAATTCTAGATTTTAAAAAAATCAAAAATTCCCTTCATGAATTGCTCCACCTACCATTGTACATGGCATTAAATCCTATTGAGCATGTGTCACACCTCCTTTATCTTGCACCCCAATCTCTCATGCCTCAAACTTTGGCACCTCAGTCATAACTTTCTAGCTCACCACTACTTATCTATCACAAATCTCCTCTACCCGCACTTCCTTACACCGAAGTATTTATCCAATGTGACCCAAACATAGCGAGTCTCAAATGTTGCAGCCTCCTTGAGTTATACTAAGCACTCACTGCCTTACATGTGGTCTTTAACTTTGAGAAATCCTCTTGAAGTTTTCATCACTTTTCAAAACATGTTCCCTTTATGGACACCCATGAGTTTATTTCTTTTCTGTACTAGACTAACCTTCTTTTATCCACCCCAAACTAAGGGTATATGTAGTCATGTGTGCATAAAAACACTTGAGATAGTAATCAGCTTCCGGCGCGCAAACACATTTATTATACAATACTGAACTAAATTTACAAAGAATAGCGATGAGGAAGGAAAAAAATTAAAGGAAATACAGTAAGGGAAATCTAATTTAAATGGAAATATTTCCCTATTACAAACACCAAGAATGTTTATTTATAGTAGGGATTCAGTCTACTCCCATTGAGGTAACTGGGTAACCGTGTTCCATCAAGCACCTCTAACTAGAAAGTTCCTAATTCTAAAAGGAATGATAACCAAATCATACCAAGCCAAGAACTCATATGTTAATCAAACACCACGATTAATAAGATGAAATCAATTCACCAAAATAATTTTACATAAACCTTTGCAAAAAAAATGAGCAGCAATATTATATATTATTATGGAACTCAATGAAATACAATGAGAATGGGCCTTACTTATATAGGAAAGGAATAACAATCTAAGAACCAGTCAAGGTTGTAGATCAATCCATAAATCAAGGAAAGAACTAGTCAAGACCATAGATTTAGGAGAGAACTAGACATCAAGGATCTAGTCAATACCATAGATCAAGGAAATAGCTATACCTAACAACTAGATAATATCCCCCTAATATCTAAATAAATAAAAAGAGATATTCACACACATAAGTGGGTGAGGATAAATATAATAAAGGTAAATAAACTACCTAGGTGAACATGAGCTAAGGTAAATACATAATTTAACACCCCCCTCAAGTGAATCTAGGGGCCAAAATAGAAGTGGCATGTCCACAATATGAGTCTCGAAAACTGGGCCTGATGAGGTACTCATGTATAATATATCCATGAAGAAATATCAAACCAAAAGAAGGAAAGAATCCTACTAGAAGGAAAGATAAAGATGAAGAAGAAGGAAGATGTTCTCACGAACACGGTCCCCCAAGAACAACTTCTGAAACCCCAAGTATGTCACGTAACTCAAGGTAGTAAGGTGATGCAAAAGGCTTTGTAAAGATGTCCACAACTTTTTGTTGAGTCAGAATGTACTCCAAGTAAATAACTCCATCCCAATTGTGCTGACAAATTAAGTGGATGTGTATCTCAATATGTTTAGTCTGTTGGTACTCAACTGGGTTGTGAGAAATGTGAATTGCACTTTGGTTATCATACAAAATTACAGTAGGTGAATCATGTGGGAATCCAAACTCTGTCAATAACTGCCGAAGCCAATGAATCTGTTGACTCACTTTAATTGTTTCCCTATACTCTACCTTTCAAGATGAAAGTACAATATCCTGTTACTTTTTGCATGCCCAAAAAACTCAAGAATAACCAAGATAAAAAAGATATCTAGAAGTGGAAGAGCTGCCATCAATAGAACCTACCCAATCTGAATATGTATATCCAACCGAGTAGAACCCCTATTGTATTGTAGGCCAAAGTGGGAAGTATCGTGAAAATAGTGCAAAATCCTTTTAGCATCCTTTCAGTGACTACTATGAGGAGAATGTGCAAACTGAGATACAAGCCCTACTACAAATAAAATATCAAGGCAAGTATGGGTCAAGTACATGAGACTTCCAACCAACTTCCTATAAAAAGTAGGATCACAAAGTGGAGTGGTACATGTGGAAGTAAGAGTATCCCCAGACTGAAAAGGAGATGGATTGGGCTTGCAATCAACCATATCAAAGTACTAAAGAAGATCATAGGTGTACTTTTGCTGACTCAAATGAATCCCTGAATCTATCTGAGAAATCTAAAAACCAATAAAATAATGCAATAACCCAAGATATGTCATGTCAAACTATGTAGAAAGAGCCCTCTAAATAGTTTGAATGTGGGAAGAAGAGTTTCCAGTAATTAACAGATCATCAACATACAAGACAAGTATCACAATATCCTCACCAACATGTTGAAGATACATTGTATGATTGGAGTGATAATGAACAAAACCAGTACATGGAAGAAAAGAATCCATCTTCTCATACCAATCCCGAGGGGCTTGTTTGAGACCATAGAGATACCTTCAGAGCCTACAAAAAAGAGAAGAATCATGAACAAATACACCAGGTTGCTCCATGTAAGAAGGCACTCTTCACGTCCATCTAGTATACAGGCCACCCCTGTGATGCAACAAAAGCAATTATAAGGCATACAGAATCCATCTTGGCAATGGGTTCAAAAGTATCAGAGTAATCAATACCTTCAAATTGTAAAAAACCCTTTACAACAATACGAGCCTTATACTTGTCAATGGACCCATCAGCTACATATTTAGTTTGGTATGCCCACTTACACCTAACCATATTTCTTCCTTTAGGAGGAGATACCAAAACCCAAGTATGATTCTTCATTAAATAAGAATACTCAGTTTTCATCACATCATCCCACTCTTGTATCCCATGAGCCTTTGAAAAATAATTGGGGTCCTTAGAAACTACCTGACATAAAAGTATAGAACCTGTAGAATGTGCGTGATGATGCCTGGTGGGTGGAAGATAATTTATGAAAGGTGGTACCTCATAAAATGTAGTATGATCCCACTTAGGCATAGTGACAAAATCAATGGGAATAGGATCATCAATGACATCTATAACCTCCTCATTAACCTCCTCAAATAAAGAATCCTCAAGATGATATGAAGAAGAAGAAGGATGCATGGAAGAAGATGAAGAATCATGAGGAGTGAAGCGCTCGTCAAACTAAACATGTGTTCAAAAAATAACGTCATGAGTATCAAAATCTAGAATTCGATAAGCTATCATGTCCTCATAATACCCTACAAATATCAAGGGTTTTATCTTCTTATCCAAGTCTTTCCTTTTCTTCTTTGGCACAAAGGCCCAAGCATGGCTCCTAAAGACTCGAAAAAATGAGATATATGTCTTAGTGTTGGACCAAGCTTCCTCTGGATTCAAATTCTCAAGTTCTCTATGTGGTGTTTGATTCTAAATTTAGTTAGCACAATCAAATACTTCTACCCAGTAGATATGAGGTAAATCTCTAGAATGCATCATACAGTTAGCCATTTCCTTTAAATTTCTATTCTTCAGTTCTGCTAAGCCATTATGTTTCAGAGTATGAGGAAAAAAATGCTGGTGAATAATGCCTTGAGTTTCTAAAAAATTAGAAAACTCATTGCTAAAGTAATCCCCCCTATTATCAATGTGAAGGTTCTTTATGCAACTAGAAGATTCTTTCTCGACCAAAACCTTAAATAATTTGAAGTGTGAAAAAGCATCACTTTTTTACTTGAGAAAATAAACCCAAGTACGCCTCAATAAATTATCAATAAACTTAATTGCATACTTAGCTCCATTGAAAGAGGGGGTAGGAAATACCATCAAGTCATTATGCATAAGCTCAAGTGGTGAAGAATCTCTCTTAGAAAAATTCTTAGGAAAAGGATCTTGGTTTGTGTTCCCTAATGCACAACCATGACAAACTCCTTCAAGATAATAAACTCTAGGAAGACCATAAACCATACCTTGAGTGCTCAACTCCTTCAAATATATGTAATTGAGATGTCCAAATCTTTCATGTCAAAACTTACTCTCTGAATCTACATGAGAAACCAATCCTGTCCCTATAGAGGAATTTTCATCAAAACCACCCTCAAAGTGATATACTCTAGAATTATGATCAACAATACCTTGAGAAACTAGTGAATGAGGCTTCAACAAAGTGTTTACTTCTACTCCATGTGGTGTAAAAGTCACTATTTTTCCTTGACCAAAATGACAAATTTGATATACAGAAAGAAAATTTTTGGTGATGTTAGGAACATACAATGCTTCTTGGATACTACCACCATAAAGGTGTATATCACCTTTTCCCTCAATTGAAATAAAGTAAGAATATCCAACCTCAATTTTTTAAGTAGAACTCAAACCTAGAGAAATAAAAGACTCCCTGGAAGAATTCATGTGATGAGAAGCACTAGAATCTATAACCCAACTGTCTGCAAGTGGTGACTAAGATCTCCCAACAACATTAAGTGTTTTTTCATGTTGATTAGAAGGAGGTGGAGTGGAGATAGAAATTTTTTGTTTCTTGACTACATCCTCTAAGGCTTGCATTCACTTATAACACCTATGTTCTTTATGACCACTACCCCCACAAAAATATCATGAAAGGCTAGACTTATTCTTGGATTTATAAGAATCCTTGGGTTTAAAGTTTTTTTGGGGGGTTTAGGAGAACTTTGAGAGTGATAAGGGGTGGATTTGGTTTTACATTTTGGTTTTCCCTTGCCCTTAGGATTAGATGCAACTAATGCCTTTTGCGAGGTGGAAGACTCAAGGTGATACAATTTGGATTCTTCCCTAGTAATTCTTTCACAAAATATTTCTAATTCAGGCATTTGAATGTGTCACCTAAGTCATCCATGCTAGAGAAAAAGGAAGAAGAAAATATTTGAAATGTTCCTCTCAACTTGGATAGAATCAAGTAAACACACTTTTCATCTTTCTTATCTCTTCCACTCCCCTTCAACTGTGTCAACAAATACTTGAACTTGGTAAGATAGTCTATAATTGTTATAAAATCTTAAGGATCTAGAGAGGTGATCTCAATTTCAAGTTGCATGGCTCTCATATGATCCACCTTACTAAACAAGTCCCTCCAATTTCTCCCATATTTTGAAAGGAGAGTCACATTTTTCCAAATGAAACAAAATACTGTCACTTACATAAGTTCCTATCAAACCCATACTCTCATGAAATTTGCATTGGTACTAAAATTTCTCATATCCTCTAGTGAACACTGGTTATTCTAAAGAAGTTAAAGCCCATAATATTTTCCGCTTAATTATTGTTTCCATTCTTGGTTTCCACGTGTGGTAATTATGTGTTGTTAATGGATCAACATGATCTAATGCAAAAGTAGATAAAGAATCCATCCTCAAAAAATCACTAAAAGAAATGCAAGAACCAAGAAATACAATAAGACCCCCAAGCAATGCAACAAGAGCCCCCTAGATTTTGGCACTTTATAATGAGTGTGTGTTACAATATGGAACTTTATAATTATAGTGCAATTCTCAAAATAAATGTGAAATCAACAATTTACACAAGTGGAGGCTGTGTGTGTGTGTGTGTGTGTGTGTGTGTGTGTATTGTACAACCAGTTACAAACAAAATAGAGAGGTAGCACAGGTACAACTATGAACAAATACAGGTAATAGTATTGTTAAAACAATACAACAACTCCCAAATGATATAATAAAACAAAATAGATGGTTATAATATAACCATATAACATTTAATGAATAAAATAACTAACTATGCAATAAAAAATTAATTAAGGTAATATATTTACCCTAATATTCACCACCTTAATTTTACATTGCCTCAAGGGATGAGGAGAGGAACTCTCTAAACCACTCAAACTTTTCATGTGCAAGTGACTTCATGAAGATATCTGCTCGTTGTTCAACTGTTGGAGAGAACTGAAGTTGTATATTGTGCTTCAAGACATGCTCACACATGAAATGTACTATTACCTCAATGTGTTTTGTTCTTTCATGAAAAACTAGATTGCGAACAAGTTTGAGAATGCCTTCATTGTCAATATACATGGTGGTTGGTTTGTCTTGTGGTATTCTAAGTCCTTTGAGTATGTGACGTAGCCATATCACTTCACAAATAGCTTCACCTGTAGAACGATACTCAGCTTATGTGGAAGAGCGAGAAACAAAGTGTTGTTTCTTGCTTCCCCATGATATTGGTCTAAATCCCATAAAGAACACAAACCCTGAAGTGGATTTTCTATCATCAATATTGCTTGCATGATCTGAATCTGAATATCCTGACAAGAAGAAGTTGTCGTTCTTCTCGTATTCTATACCAAGATCCACTGATCCTTTGAGATATCTTAAGATGTTCCTTACTACCTTCCAATGAAAAACTTTGGGTTCCTGCATGAACCTAGATAGATAGATTACTACAAAGCTAATATTTGTTCTAGTGTAGGTTAGGTAAATGAGACTCCCAATCAACTGCCGATAGATACTGGAATTTACCTCAAGAGATGGATATGAACGAGATAATTGCAATCTATTCTCTATAGGTGAAGAAATTGGTGTGTAATCCATCATCCTAAATTTCTTGAGTGTTGTCTTGGTATATTTCATATGAGAAACAAAAATGTGATTATCTTTCTATCATACTTCTAATCCAATAAAATAGTGCATCTGCCCGAGATACGTCATGTCGAATGATTGTTTAAGATCTTTCTTTGTTGCATTGATCATCCTCATTAAACTGTCATTGATGACAAGATCATTGACAAAGACAACAATAATCACAATCTCCCCCCCTTGATTTTTGAGGTAGAGATTGGGATCGTATGTATTTCTAACAAATCCATGTTATACGATATGCTCATCAATTTTGATGTACTATTCCTGGGGTTCTTGTTTAAGGCCATACAAAGATTTCCTGAGTCTGCATACCTTTACTTCTTAACTAGGTACAATATAACCCTCAGGTTGAGTCATATAGACTTATTCTTGTAAATATCCATTCAGGAAGGCACTTTTTACGTCCATCTGATGGACTTTCCAACCAAACTGTACAGCTACAGCAAAGATCATCCTGCTCGTTTTGATATTAGTTGTGGGAGAAAATGTCTCCTCATATTCAATGCCTTCTTTTTATGCATACCCCTTTGGTACTAGTCTCACTTTATACTTATCCATTGTCCCATCTACTTTGTACTTTGTTTTGAATATCCATCTACATCCAATGGGTTTCTTCCCTGGTGGAAGATCAAGAAGTTGCCAAGTGTTATTATTGGATGATATTCAGAGTCCATGGCATTTTTCCAATCTTTTGACTGTAGGGATTCCTAGATTGGAGAGGGCTGATAACATTCAATGACTCTACTCATAAAAGTAAAGTTAACTTCTTCTCTTGATTTACTGTGAGTTTTTGGTCTAGGGGTGGATGTATCTGGTGGAGGATCCATTTTTGCATCTTGTAACGTGCTAGTATAACACTTCGGCATATGTTGAACTGTTCTCATGGGTCGTGGTTCTATCAGATCATCACCATCATCCCCATCATCGGTGGGAACATCATCTTTATTTTTTACAATTGGTGGAGAATCTACATCAGGTGAGTTTGGAGAAGGGGCCTCTGCTTCTTCTTCTCAAAGAACTCAACATCTTTGCTAGTGTATACTTTCCTAGTCTTTGGATCCGTCAATGTGTACCCAAGAGTATATTCATTGTAGCCAATGAAGATGAGTTTCTATGACTTCATATCTAATTTCTTTATATTCTGATTGGGTATGTGCATACTTACTTTACACCCGAATACTCTAAGTTGTCCAACAGATGGTTTCCGCTTTGACCATGCTTCATGTGGTGTTATACATCAAGATAAACTGTGGGCACTTTGTTCAACAAATACACTATTATATTTGTTACTTCTGCCCAAAATTTCTTTGCAAGTCCAAAATCATCGATCATGTATTTTACCATTTCCATGATATTACAGTTTCTTCTCTCAAAAACACAATTTTGTTGCGGTGTGTATAGAGAATACATTTGTCAATGAATCCCATGAGCTTGTAGGAAGTATTTTAACTCATCACTGGTGAATTCCCCCCCCCTAATCTGAGTGGAGAGTTCTAATGTGATGACCAGTTTCATTCTCAATAGCTACTTTGAACTTATTGAAGGTTTCAAAATCTTCACTTTTCTTGCGAAGACCAAAAATCCACATTTTTCTCAAATATTCATCAACACAAAGCATGAAGTATTGAAATCCAATATGAATCAGTTGCATTGGACCACAAATATAGGTATGAACCAAATCAAGCTTGCCATGAGCTCAAAAAGTACTCTTCTGGACTAAAGCTTTGTGTTGTTTTCCTTCTAGGAAGTGAGGACACTTTTCTGTATCCTTCTGAAAAGATGGTAACCCATGTACCATATTACACTGGTGAAGTGTCTCAAGATACTTGAAACTAACATGACCAAGTCTCTGATGCCACAACTGTGCTAAGGTAGAGTTCTTATTCACAAGTTCCTGATCATCTCTGTGGACAAAATCAAGCTAGAACATGTGTCCCACATTGGAGGATTTTTCTACTATTTTCAAGCCTTGTGATTTGTCTCGAATTAAACACGTTTTCTTGTTGGAATGACTATCAAAGTCAATTTTTAAGTTGTGATCTAGGAGTTGACTAACTGACAGCAGATTTCTAGTCAACCTAGGGACATATAAGACATCTGATAGTCTACAATTATGTGAACCAATAGATAGATAAATGTTCCCAATCCCCTGAACTATATATGAAGAATCATCACCCAAAGAAACATTGTTTTTAGAAGGCGTGTCCCTCATTGAAGTAAACTAGTCTTTGTGGTCAGTCATGTGTCGAGTGGCTCCTGAATCAATATACCAGACATCACTAGATGACATGGATGGTTCACTTGATTGAGTAGTGTACAAGTAGTCTTCATTATCTGAATGTTCTTCTTGCTCAGTAATATTTCCTTGTTGATTGGGTCTTCTTTTCCAAATACCCTTTTTTTGCCCTTGATTGTAGTTACAATTTCCCTTGTGAGATTTTTGTTATGGAGGTGTTGGCTGGATATTTTGTCAAGAAAAAATATGAGGTTCAACCACAGTACATGGGATAAAATCCCTCCTAAAATACAGGTGAGGTTGTATGTTTATTACTAATCTAAAACACGGCGGAAAGAATATCTACAATATACACACTACTCTAACCATTGGGGGTTGGGATACAATCCCGAAGATCATATCAACATGAGGTGAAGACATTACTGTTTACAGGATAGAGTGGATTGGAAAAGAAACTATTATGGAAGAAACAAAATTTGAAAGGAATGAGAAGAATGTATGTTCCTTTGAGAAAACATAGATCACAAATTATTCACACGAGTTTTAGACAAATATATGTAATACTTAGAAATAATTAAATAATCAAGAATGCTAATGAAGAATAGCTTAAGATAATTGAACATAAGAACAATCACTTAAGGGGAATGAATCTCACAACACAAAGTCTACAAAATAACATTTGTTTCTATTCTTCAAACGGATAAAAGAAAATACAAAGTTTCTCTTCCTTTCACAATAGCGTTCTTAATCCAAAAATCTCCCTCTTCGAATACATATGTGCTCTATATTTATAATAGAAAGAGAAGAGAGAAAATAGGATAAAACCCTAAGAAATAGTCATTCTATCAAGATTCCTATTTTGCTCAACTCTCACACAGGATACCAAGTCAAAATTTGCTTCCTTCATGGCAAAATGAAAATGAAAAAGACATGTCACTTTCTAAATGAAAATGACATATAACATTATAACATTATGCTTGCTCCATTTCATGAACATCGTTGACATCACCTGGAAGTTTCTTTAGACTTTTAATAAGTTTCCTTAGTGATTCCAAGATGTGCTCAATCTTCACAAGTTTATCAATGGTTTCTAGATTGAAGGCGGCATTTGATTCATGTTGGATTAATTCTCGGATTTGTTTGTGAAACTCATCCGTGGATAAAATATTTGAACTCCCATCCAACACCTTGGGAAAAATCCTTGCAAGCTCTTATTCAATATCATTGGTGGCATTGACCAATTGATCCCTGGATTCCCTCAACTTTTTGTAGGCTTCATTATGGATTTTTACCCTGAACCTTATGGCCTTGGTCAGCTGAAAATGCTTATCCACATAGGGAATGATTCCTTCTTCAACCAAGATACGAGATGGAATCTGATTTAGTGCATTAAGAGCTTCCAAGGTGAGGTCGAGGGTCCTGATTTCATCTTAAAAGTCTTCATCCATTTTCTCTCCTTCCTTCTTCACTTCCACCAAGGATTTATAAACCTCCAATGAGGTGTCAACGAATTCTTTCCCTTGGAGGAGTAACCTCTGAATTCATTCATCGACCATTCTCCCCTTCTCATTGATTTTTTCAATCTTAGGTACTGATGATAAATCGAACCTGAGGGGAGTAGGAGTGGAGGATGATGTGATTGACTCGGAAGGTTGTGCAAGCTTCATTAACACTTCTGTTAACTACTCCACTTTTTCTTTGATCTCATCTCTGCTCACTTTTGTCTCTTTTAGCTTTTGACATAGCACGTTCATTGCATCCTGTGCATCTTGTTGCGCTCCTTCTATTATCACCTTCCCTAGATCAACCCTTGTGATCTGATAGTCAGCGGCCATAATGTCTTCTCTAGTTTTGTTGGCCGTGGGAGTAGCGATCTCTTCAAATCTGTTTCCTGAAGCATCCACTGAAACCCTAGAAACTGTTTTGGGTTTCTTAGCAGATTTAGCAGAGGGAACCTTGAGTGAACTGAAATCGAAGGTTGGTAGGGGAACTACCACCTTCCTCTTCCTGAGAGTCTGATCAAGCAATTATTGAGGCATGCCAGAAGAAGTTGCTCCTATTAGGGGTGTTGAGGTTGCACTTTCAGGTGGAGGGAAACTTACTTGTGGAGGGGTAACGACCACAAGTGTGGTGATAGATTCAGTGAATAAAAGGTGCAGAAGGAGGAGGCATATCTATGGATATTTTTGTTCCAGCAAAGAGGGGTGAGAGACCGGAGAAGATGCTGGCCATGGTTGTTGATGTAAATGGAGAAAGAGGAGGTGGAAGTGGTTGTGAGGGAGGAAGTGGAAGTGGTTGCAAAGGAGGAAGTGGAAGTGGTTGCAAAAGAGGAGGCACAGATACTGAAGCCAAAGCCTGGGAAGCAAGAGACAAACTCACTTCTGATGAGCAATCTGCAAATGGTGAAATCAAAGGTTGGCTAACCTCTACCTCCAAAGAGATTTCTCCTATTTCTAGTGGGGTTGGTGAATATGATATGTTCACTAATTCAGCTAGAGTAGCAGATGAAGTGGTTGCTTTTTCTCCTCCCTTCTTCAAAAATTTGACCTTATAGGCCTTTTAGAAGAGCTCTTTTCCTTTTCCTTCCTGGAGGGCCCCACTTCCAAAGCAACAAATTTTGAGAAAATATTTTCCTTGTAACTCATTCCCCAAGAAATGAGCCACGCCTTAGTGCGTGAGAGAATCAGAGCTTATCTATCCGCAATAGAGGCTTTTTCACCAATAGACCAATCAATAGCTAGGAAAACGTATTGATCCTCATTCAATTCATTGCATGAAGCATCTAGAACACTTTCATTATCAGTAGTTCCCTCTGGGATGTCAGAGAGCTCAAGTGTCTAAATTTTTTCAAGTGTCAACCTACTATGGTCCTTTCTTTGGATGGAAACTTCATCATGAAGATCAATCTAGATGTCCTCTATGCTTGGCACATGTAGGTACAGGGTTCCATATGTCTTAAGGACTCCTTGGAAGTCGAACCCATCTCTGTGCTTCATGTGCTTCTTTAGTTTATCCTAAAGCTCATGCACCACATTCTTGGCTTTTACCACCATTGAGCACGTGTACCTTCTAATAGAAATTGGGAAGGATACGGTGGCCTTGTGCTTACTTTGTTTGAACTTGTGGAAATCCAACAATTGCCTGACCAACTCCATCAGGATCATCTTGTCTCCTGGGTATCTGGCAAATCGGAAAGGGTCACCTGGGTACATGACCACTTGAAGATACGTGAACTTATTAAATTACAACAAGACATAGCCCCATTTTTAAACCTCAGCCCATGCCTCATCAAAGACTCTTATTTTCCTAAGCTCAAGGTTCAACTTGCAGATGTTTTCATAGAAGAAGGCATCATTTAACCTTCTGAATTGGTCTTCATACCCCTTCATTGTCATTTGAGGAAAATTCCGGTAGACATGTTCTGCTGCCTTGTTCCCCTTTTTATCCAAGCCTGGGTAATTCCTCATACCAACTACTACATAGGTAACATAGGAGGACATATAAAACTTTCCCGTAGACAAGACTGTTTTTATCTAGGAGTCTATCTCGTCACTGATAAGACTACCCTAATAAATCCCCTATTGATTCTTCTTAATGATGACCATGAATTGGTACATCCATCCTTGGAAAACATTTGACTCAGGGAATCAAAAAACCCAGCTCAGCAAGGTAATGATATTGTTTATCTCATGAATGAAATCACTTCTAGGAACAACTCTTGGAAACCTAGAGATAGCCGGCTTGGCCTTGATTAGGAACTTCTTATTCACATGTTTAATATAATATTCCTGGTCATTGTCCCAGGCCTTCTAAGCTGATTGAAGATTCAAGTCCACATACTCCTTGAAGTTAGGCAATCTGAGAAGTTCATTGAAGTAACCTCCATCTAACTGGACTATGACTTCTCCCGCCTGATTTCTCACTAAACAAGAAGTAGAGTCATAATTAGAAGCACATGCCAGGATGAACTCAGAACATTGAACAGACATGGGGAATCCCACTGTAAGAGGGAGGCCACTACCAGCTATTGATTTCATCTAGGGAGTTTGGGAAGAATCCTTCATTCTATTCCAAAAATCCTCCATGTCTATATTTCTGAGCTCTGTATCCCGGATGTCATAATTGCAATCAATGTAAGAAGGGGACTCCACCTTCCTAAATTTGTACTTCATCTTCTCGGGCTTATCTGACTTATCCTGTGATGGTCCAGGATCCAACATGAGGAGTTTCGGAGGAAGAGTGCACTGATCACTTCTGGTTTGGACACTCGGGTTTGAAAACTTGCTAAGCATCCCCACAGACCCGATGCACTATGGAGTGTGTCGGAGATTAGACCTTTTTAGACACTTTGAAAGTACCAATAATTAGCTAAGTGTGTCAGAAGATATTAGGTGTTGGACACTCGGAGAGACCTGACACAATTCTGGAACCGGAAGATGTCGAGCAGTCGATAAGACCCGACACACTGTGGGAACCGAAAGGTGTTGAGCACCTCACAAAACCTAAAACACTGGAAATCAGATGTCGTATGATGTTGGATGTTGAACACTTAGGACAACCCGAAACACTGCAGAAACTAGAGATTGTAAAACACCCTGCAAAACCTGAAATGAAGGGATCAGGTTTTTGAGATGCAAACTTTCCACCATTTCAACAGTTAGGATTTTTGTATTCTCCTCTTTTGCTTTAAAACACAAAAAGGTATATTCCAAGGTATAAAAATAGGAAAACACCCTAAGGGTGAATTCTAAGCAACAATTTTATTGGAATGAAACCTAAAAATGAAGAAGACAATAAAAACCCTAAACCTAAAAGGAAAAGCAGGAAAGGGAGGAGAATGTCAAAAAGATCATCACAAAAACACATCTAACAAACCTCACAAGCAAAGAGCAGAGAAAATACCTTCAGTACGTTGAAAAAATAATCAAAAATGAATCAAGCAAACGAGCATGAAATCAAATCAAGTTTGGAGGTTGGAAGAGCATGCACAAGAAAATCCACACAGCAAAAAGTACAACAGGTAAAAATGACATGTAAATCGAACTATTTATAAAAATCCCTACATTTATTACAATTTATTTGACACGTGTTCCAACTACCCAAAAACTAGACATTAATGCCATGTCATCATGCTTGGAATGTCTGAACACCCGACACAAAGGATTTGCTATCAATTTAGGTTTCAGGTTTCGGGAAACATGCGACATGAAGCTGATGTGTTTAGATGTTCAAAGGTTCTGAAAACCCAACACAAGGGAACATATCGGGTTTCAGGTTTCGAGAAACATGTGACATGGAACATGTTTTCGGTAAGACATGTTCCGATGCTTAAGAGTTCCCAAAACCTGACACAAGGGTTTGAATTGGGTTTCAGGTTTTGGGAAACATGTGACATGTAGCATGATTTTTGTGAATCATGTTCCGATGCTTCAGAGTTCTGAAAACCTGATAGACTAGCTTATTTCAGGTTTTGGGGAATAATATTCATAAAGCATCTAAAAAATATGTTTTCATGTTGTTAAAACCCAAAAACTCAAAAATCTTCTCAAAAGAGCATTTTAAAAGATTTTTTCCAAAAGTTTTCTATGGTTATCTTGATTTTAGCTAGAAACACTAAAATGGGATAACAGCTGGCTCCGGTTGGGGACTCTCTTTGCAATATCAAAGGAAGATAACTCAGAATATCTAGTTTTATTCATTGGGCTATGGAGTCTGAAAAAGAAGAAAACCAAAAACAAACAAAGAAAAAAAGGAAATAAAAAGCAAACATACGACAAAAAACAAATTATGTACACTGCAAGAGAGCATCTTGCATTACTGATGGAACAACTTCAGATGTTGACCACTGAAAGGTAAAGGGAGCAACTCTCCATCAAGATATGATAGACAGAAGCTATTTTCATCATTCAGCTAATGAATCTTGAAAGGTCATGTCCACAAAGAATCAAAATTTCCATGCATTCCTTTTTGTTCCCTTCTCTTATCCCAAAGAAGCACCAGATCTCCAATTTGAAAGTCACGGTACTTTGTTTTCTTATCAAATATCTTCTTTACTTTTCTCTAATGATCTGCAATGTGATCAACCACCTTGCTTCATTCCTCTTCTAGCCTGGCTAGGTACATTACCCTTTTCTCAATAGAGATTTGAAAAGTCTCATCTTCGAATGCTTTGGCCAACTGTAAGGCTGGCAATTCTACGGAGATGGGGATTTCAGCATCAATTCCATACAACACCTAGAAAGGAGACATTCCAATATCTCTCTTTATAGCAATCCAATCTACCCATAATGCATCATACAATGCTTTGTGCCATGTCCTCTGGTTCTCACCCATCGGCTTTCTAATTATGGTAACCAGGTTCTTGTTGTTGGATTCAGCTTGACCATTGCCTTGCAGATAATAGTTAGATGAATGAGCCAGCATGATCCTTAATCCATAACAAAATTTTGTCAGCTCATGTGATGAGAAATTGGAGGCGTTGTCAACCACGATCTTGTGAAGCACACCGAATCTAACAATTGTATTCTCTTTAAGGAACTTGCACACAGCTTCTGAGGTTGCCTGCTTGATTGGCGCAGCTTCCACCCACATGGTGAAATAGTCCATGGCGGTGAGCACGTAGTTGTGTTTGGAATTAGAGGTAGGATTTAATACTCCAATGAAATCAATTCCCCACTGGCGAAAAGGTTATTCAACCACCACAAGCTTCAGGGGAAGATCTGCTAGCTTAGGGTGACCAACAAAATGTTGACAAGCTTCACATTTGGATACCCATTCTGTTGAGTCTCGAAAGAGAGTAGGCTAATAGTACCTGGCCTGTAGGATCTTATAAGCTATCACGGAAGAAGAGAAATTTCCTCTTTATGCCAGACTATGGAAGGATTCTAGCAACTTTCTCTACTGGGATTTATAACCACAATGAAGGAATACACCATCAATACCCTTCTTGTATATTTCATTGTCCCACAGAATGTATCTTGTAGATCTTAACTTAACTGTCCTTTTCTCTTTTTGGCTTAAATGTAGGGGAAATTTTCCATAAGTTAAAAACAACATAGTATCTATATACCATTCATCTGTTGTGCTCACAAAAAGCACCATAGGCAATTCTAAGGAGGTATCTTCACTTCCTTCACATTCTGTCTCAGCATTATTTTCTACAATCAATTGGCAAAATCCCCTTCCTCACACCAACTTGGTAGGTCTGATGTCCAAGTCATACTCTTAAACATTAGCTATCCATTTACCCCGTTGACTACCCAATTCTTGTTGAGTCATGATGGATTTAACTGTAGTATCAGGAACAAGAACGAGAGTATGAGAACTCAACACATAATATCAGAAATGTTTTACTGCTCTTACCACCGCATAAGCATGTTTTTCAATCTGTGACATTTTTAGTTCATGTTCCTTTAATGGGCAGCTCATGAAAACAATGGGAGCCTCAATTCCTTCTTTGTTCTCCTGCATCAGGATGGCCGATACTGTATGTGCGGAAGCATAGTTGTACATGATGAAATATTTCTTGAAGTCTGGGCATACTAGGATAGGAGCATGAGCAATTACCTTTTTGACTTCTTTGAAAGCAAGATTCCCTTTAGTACTCCATCAGAATGGAGTTTTACCTTTCATCATCCCAAGGATATCCTTGGTTTTATCGGCAAAATCAAGTACGAACCTCCTTAGGAAATTGACCTTTCCGAAAAAGGAATGTACTCCAGTTTTGCTCATGTGTAAGGTAAGGCCTTGGATTGCCTTCACCTACTCAGGGTCAATTTTGGTTCCTTCTCTAATCACGATGTGACCCAGCAATTTTCCTTCAGTTACCCGAACATATATTTCTTGGGATTCAATGAAATCCCACGACGCCTATACCTTAAGAGTACCTGCTCCAGATGATCATAATGATCACTTCACTTTTTAGAGAAAATAGTCAATTTATCCAAATATACGACTATAAATTTTCCCATCAGATCTCTGAAAGCTAAGTCCATAACTCTCTGAAATGTGGCTCTGGCATTGATCAAACCAAAATCCATCCTCCTGTAAGTAAAGGTCCCCCATGGGGTTGTGAATGTCGTTTTATGTTGATCCTCATCAGCTACCTCAACTTGATTATATCCTAAAAATCATTCAAGCATGGATAGCATCTCTGATCCAGTAACAGTCTGTAACACCTGATCCATGATAGGCAAGGGATAGTTTTCTTTTAATGAATATTGATTCGGGTTCTGGAAATCAACACAAATCCAGATTTCACCATTCTTCTTCCTGACAGGGACGATGTTAGCAACCCAGGTAGAATGGTGGATTAGAAATATAATCCTCACATCTAACATCTTCTGAATTTCTGCAAGAATGGTCCCTGAGATTTTTGGATTATAATGCCTTTGTTTTTACCTATAGGGTTTTACATCAGACTTCAAAGGAATACTATGTTGCACATCTTTGGGCTTGAAGGATTTTAAATCTGCATAGGACCAGGCCAAGACATCCATGTATCTCTTCAGGAGTGAAGTGAATTTTGCTTTCTCCTCAGAGGAATAGCATTTCCTGATGTTTACCATCTGTGGTTGGTCAGGATAACCCAGATTAACTTGGTCTACCTCTAACAAGGAAGTTCCTTCAGTTTTCCTTTTAGTCTAGATAAAATGATCATGTTTACCAAACAGTCCTTCCATGGAAACCAATCCCTTGGGAATCTTGTTACCTTTCAACTGAATGAACTCACCATCAAATTTTTGATATGAACTTGAAAAAAATTCATGGAAAGTTGATTCTGATCCTTCAAAATATAGTTCACTAAAATTATCATCTTTCTCCATAAAAGACAATATCTGTTTATCATCATTGAATACTTGCCAATGTGCTAATTTATCTGGAACACTAGGACAATATGCAATTTCAATGGTGTACGTGTCTTGTTTGAATTATGGATGAGGAAGGAGAAGAGATGCAGACATGGCTAAAGAATCGGATTTGTCATTATAATCTCTCAAGACTACCTTGATGGAAAAAGCGTCAAAGCATTCTATGTTATCCCATACCTTATTCCTGTAATGTCTTAGGCAATCATTTTTCACTTGATAGATCCCTTTCACTTGATTAACAATCAGCTCCGCATCTCCTTGAACCTTGAGATTTCGGATTCCCTTTTGTCTGGCCATTTCTAATCCTAATAACAAGGCTTCATATTCAGTTGTATTATTATTGTTATCAAACTACAACTTGAAGGATGAGGGAAAGATTTCAGAATCCAGGGATATAAGAACCACACCAGCTCCTTATCCAATAGTTGAAACAACTTCCGTCAAACTCGAGGGTCCAAATAGCATTAGAATCCTCTTCTTTGACATCTACAACTAGTACCTCTGATGTCATGAAGTAATTTCCCAAGCCAACATCTTCGAAAAGAATTTGAGCCTTGGGGTCATCTGATTTAGTGACCAAATACTTCACTTGAGGCTCAGGATGGAGAATGCGAGACTCCATTAATTGGGATTTTAGCCTTGGTCCAATACATATTGATCTCTCCTCCAACGTCTTTACAAAAGCCTCTTCCTAAGAGAATACCATAAGCAGCTGGGATATCTGCAACCAAAATGGTCATTTAACCTCTCTTCTCTGGGAAGGTGACGAATGCAAATTTTGCATCTTTGATTTAGCCAATCAAGGGAACTTTCTTGGTTTCCATGGAATAACACCATCCATATGATTTAGTCAAAGTAATTCCAAGGGCATGGGCTACTTTTGTAGGCATCACGTTATCGGAAGCTCCTGAGTTAATTATGCAGTTGCTGAGTTTGAACCCATTTATGAGTAAGGACAAATAAAATAGTTCGATCTTCCCTAAAGAAGGAGCAAAGGTAATATTGTTCTAAGGTGAAGGTTGAGTAGGACTAGACACAATACCTTTTGAAGATGAAGGAACAGCAGCCTTACTTCTAATGAATTTGGCAATTTTTTTGAATTGCTCTTGGATTTGACTGAAGGTATTATGCTTCTGACATTTAGATCTTAGTTATTTTTGCATGGTCAATAATGTCAAAAGTAGTATACGAAAGGAATGATGGTAGGTTCAGTTCTGATCGCATGGGTTTGAGCTTGAGGTACTGGTCTTGGGAGTAGGAGAAAGAGAATAAGAAGGAAGTTGTCTTTTTAGTCATCTCCTTTTCAATTTGTGCTGAGATAGGAGAGCCTCTGTTAGCTATGACCATGGGAGCTTCTTTATTCTTCTCCTTGGAGCCTTCAACCGGTTTTCTAGGATTCTAAGATTGAGAACGAGTGAAGACTGCAAATGACTGACCATTATGTTCGCATTCATCTTCCTCATATTCCAAATACCCAATGCTGGAGTCACCAGCTAAATCATCATAAGACTCGTCAGCATATACTGAAGCTTTAAAAGCTTCGTGATAATCTTGATCTTCTAGTTCCTCATCATCTTTGACTATCTCTACTGCTATGTTAACAGGAGGAGCTTCAATAGCTAGCCCCGGTTGAGTAGTAGTTAACCGTGGTCTGTCTATTGTGGGAGTGCCATTAGTATTAATGAAATTTCATCTAGGGATATCCCGATACAGGAACATTGCTCACCTATTGAGACATTTTCTTTTTCAAAGTGATCAAATCATTAGCCATATTTTGGATCATAGGGTCAGTATTACCTTGAGAAGAACTTTAATTTTTAGATTTAGATGAATCTCTCCTGATTCTTCCTGCCAGAATGAGATCATCTTCTATTTCAATGGTCGTAGACTGAGCGGTAGCCAAATCAGGGATAGCTGACCTTCTTAATGGGAAGCTCACATCAAGGGGGATGAGCATTTATGAAGAAGCACTTTCTGATTTTTAAGAGTGGGAATAGCTAGTTCTGGAATCTTCCGCATCAGCTTGTTGAACTTTTCCATGAAGTCCCGCATGGGTTCATGAGACTCCTTCTTCATATGTGTAAGCTGGGCTAACAAAGCATGAGAGTCCTTAGTTGGTTTGAATCATACTTCAAATATGGTCTTCATGGTAGCCCAATTTGTAATGCATGCATTTGGAAGATGGTAAAACCATTCAGCTGCCATGCCATGCAATGTTTCGATGAAGAGTCAAATAGAGACATCTTCGTGAGCTACTCCGAGGACACCGCATACTACAAAGAAGGAAGTAATGTGTTTTTCAAGATACTACTTCCCATCACCATTGAACTTAGGAATATTCTTACATGATCCATGTGGTAACTCATGCAATGGCAGAGTTAGAGAAAGAGGACCAATAGTTGCGCCCCAAGGTACAGGTTGTGCTGTAATCCTTTTAAAAAGAGTGCATACAGGGATCTAGGTATCGGACAAGAATAATGCATGGCAAGTTGCAAATGCTTCTTGTTCTTGAGGGATCCGGGTTCTCCGAACAGGCAAATAACTTC
Source organism: Taxus chinensis (assembly GCA_019776745.2). Classification (NCBI taxonomy): domain Eukaryota; kingdom Viridiplantae; phylum Streptophyta; class Pinopsida; order Cupressales; family Taxaceae; genus Taxus; species Taxus chinensis. Next base: position 52,068,083 of record CM034154.1, on the reverse strand, counting down.
TTGCTAGGCTTAGATATAACATTGTTGGGGGAAAGACTGAAATTATGCTATTGAAGCAAATCAAAGAATAAATCAGTTTTGCCCTTGGCTCGGCCTGACCGAGTGAAGATATTTCTAGCCAAATTGAACCAGAAAGTAGGATTTCCTAAAAATAAGGCAAATACAGAGTCACCAGACACCAATAGGATAAGCTCATTCTTATCAATCCGTATTCCCCAGTGGAGTCACCAAAAACTGATAGTTGGATATTTTTTCAAGACAAAATATGAGGTTCAACCATAGTGCATGGGATAAAATCCCTCCTCAAAGACAAGTGAGGCTGCCTGTTTATTACTAATCTAAAACACGACGAAAAGAATATCTACAATATAGACACTAGTCTAACCATTGGGGGTTGGGATATAATCCTGAAGATCATATCAACATGAGGTGAAGATATTACTGTTTATAGAATAGAGTGGATTGGAAAAGAAACTATTATGGAAGAAACATAGTTTAAAGGGAATGAGAAGAACGTATGTTCCTTCGAGCAAACACTATTCACACGAGTTTTAGACAAATATATGTAATGCTTGGAAATGATTAAAATAATCAAGAATGCTAATGAAGAGAAAATTAAGATTTTTTAACATAAGAACAATCACTTAAGGGAAATGAATCTCACAACACAATCTACAAAATAACATTTGTTTCTATTCTTCAAACGGATAAAAGAAAATCCAAAGTTTCTCTTCTTTTCACAATAGCGTTCTTAATCAAAAATCTCTCATCTTTGAATACATATGTCCTCTATATTTATAATAGAAAGAGCAGAGAGAAAATAGGATAAAACCCTAAGAAATAGTCATTCTATCAAGAGTCCTATTTTGCTTGACTCTCACGTAGGAGACCAAGTCAAAATTTGCTTCCTTCATGGCGAAACGAAAATGAAAAAGACATGTCAATTTCTAAATGAAAATGACATGTAACACTATGCTTGCTCCTTTCCACCATATTTTCCTTCTTCCAACAGTGCCTTTTTATCTTGGAATTCCTGGAATTTCCTGATTACATCTTGCATTTCAGCTTCCTCGGGTGCATTGGAATAATCATTTAAGACCTCACAGGTTTCATGAACATCTTTGGCATCACATGGAAGTTTCTTCAGAAAGTTTCTTTAGTGATTCCAAGACATGCTCAATCTTCACAAGTTTGTCAATGATGTTCTAGATTGAAGGTGGCAGTTGATTCATGCTGGATTAATTCTCATATTTGTTTTTGAAACTCATCTGCAGATAAAATATCTGAATTCCCATCCAACACCTTGGGAAAAATCCTTGCAAGCTCTTCTTCAATATCATTGGTGGCATTGACCAATTGATCCTTGGATTCCCTCAGCTTGCTGCAGGCTTCATTAAGGATTTTTACCCTGAACCTTATGGCCTTGGTCAGCTGAAAATGCTTATCCACATGAGGAACGATTCCTTCCTCGACCAAGATACGAGACAGAATCTGATTTAGTGCATTAAGAGCTTCCAAGGTGAGGTCGAGGGTCCCGATTTCATCTTAAAAGTCTTCATCCATTTTCTCTCCTTCCTTCTTCACTTCCACCAAGGATTTATAAACCTCCAATGAGGTCTCAACGACTTCTTTCCCTTGGAGGAGTAACCTCTGAATCCATTCATCGACCGTTCTCCCCTTCTCATTGATTTTTTCGATCTTAGGTACCGATGATAAATTGAACCTGAGGGGAGTAGGAGTGGAGGATGATGTGATTGACTCGAAAGGTTGTGCAAGCTTCATTAACACTTTTGTTAACTGCTCCACTTTTTCTTTGAGCTCATCTCTGCTCACTTTTGTCTCTTTTAGCTTTTGACATAGCACATTCATAGCATCCTATGCATCTTGTTGTGCTCCTTCTATTGTCACCTTCCCTAGATCAACCCTTGTGATCTGATAGTCAGCGTCCATTATGTCCTCTCTAGTTTTTTTGGTCGCGGGAGTAGCGATCTCTGCAAATCTGTGCCCTGAAGCATCCACTGAAACCCTTAAAACTGTTTTGGGTTTCTTGGTAGATTTAGCAGAGGAAAAATTGAGTCAACTAAAATCGAAGGCTAGTAGGGGAACTACCACCTTCCTCTTCCTCAGAGTCTGATCAAGCAACCATTGAGGAGTGCCAGAAGAAGTTGCTCCTATTAGGGGTGTTGAGGTTGCACTTGCAGGTGGAGGGAGACTTACTTGTGGAGGGGTAACGGCCACAAGTGTGGTGATAGATTTAGTGAACAAAGGTGTAGAAGGGGGAGGCATATCTATGGATAATTTGGTTCCAATAGAGAGGGGTGAGATACCAAAGAAGATGTTGGCCATGGCTGTTGATGTAAATGGAGAAAGAGGAGGTGTAAGTGGTTGCAAAGGAGGAAATGGAAGTGTTTGCAAAGGAGGAAGTGGAAGTGGTTGCAAAATAGGAGGCACAGATGCTGAAGCCAAAGCCTAGGAAGTAAGAGATAAACTCACTTCTGATGAGCAATCAGCAAATGGTGAAATCAAAGGTTGGCTAACCTCTACCTCCAAATAGATTTCTCCTATTTCTAGTGGGGTTGGTGAATCTGGTATGTTCAACATTTTAGCTAGAGTAGCAAATGAATTGGATGCTTGTTCTCCTCCCTTCTTGACAAATTTTCCCTTTATAGGCCTTTTAGAATATCTCTTGTCCTTTTCCTTCCTGGAGGACCTCATTTCCAAAGTAACCAATTTTGAGAAACTCTTTTCATTATAACTCATTCCCCAAGAAATGAGACATGCCTTAGTGCATGAGAGAATCAGAGTTGATCTATCCACAATAGATGCTTTTTCACCGATAGACCAATCAATATCTAGGAAAACATATTGATCCTCATTCATTCCATCGTATGAAGCATCCAGAACACTTTCATTGTCAGTAGTTCCCTCTGGGATGTCAGAGAGCTCAAGTGTCAAAATTTTTTCAAGTGTCAACCTGCTATGGTCCTTTCTTCGGATGGAAACTTCATCACGAATATCAATCCAGATGTCATCTATGCTTGGCACATGTAGGTACAGGGTTCCATATGTCTTAAGGACTCCTCAGAAGTCGAACCCATCTCTGTGCTTCATGTGCTTCTTTAGTTTCTCCTAAAGCTCATGCACCATGTTCTTGGCTTTTACCACCATTGAGTAGGTGTACCTTCCAATAGAAATTGGGAAGGATATGGCAGCCTTGTGCTTACTTTGTTGGAACTTGTGGAAATCCAAAAATTGCCTGACCAACTCCATGAGGATCAGCTTGTCTCATGGGTATCTGGGTAATCAAAAAGGGTCACCCAGGTACATGACCACTCGAAGATACGTGAACTTCTTAAATTGTAAGAAGACACAGCCCCATTTTGAAACCTCAGCCCATGCCTCATCAGAGACTCTTGTTTTCCTGAGCTCAGGGTTCAACCTGTAGATGTTTTTGTAGAAGAAGGCATCATTTACCCTTGTGAATTGGTCTTCGGACCCTTTCATTGTCAGATGAGGAAAATGCTAGTAGACATGTTCTACTGCCTTGTTCCCCTTTGTATCTAAGCCTGGGTAATTTCTCATACTAGCTGCTGCATAGGTAACATAGGAGGACATATAAAACTTTCCCGTAGACAAGACTATTTTCATTTGGGAGTCTATCTCGTCACTAATAAGACTACCCCAATCAATCCCCTGTTGATTCTTATTAATGATGACCATGAATTGGTACATCCATCCTTGGAAAACATTTGACTCAGGGAATCAAAAAACCCAGCTCAGCAAGGTAATGATATTGTTTATCTCATGAATGAAATCACTTCTAGGAACAACTCTTGGAAACCTAGAGATAGTCAGCTTGGCCTTGATCAGGAACTCTTATTCACATGTTTAATACAATCTTCCTGGTCAATGTCCCAGGCCTTCTGAGCTGATTGAAGATTCAAGTCCACATACTCCTGAAATTTAGGCAATCTGAGAAGGTCATCGAAGTAACCTCCGTCTAACTAGACTATGACTTCTCCCACCTGATTTCTCACTGAACGAGAAGTAGAGTCATAATTAGAAGCACATGCCAGGATGAACTCAGAACATTGAACAGACATGGGGAATCCCGCTATAAGAGGGAGGCCACTACCAGCTATTGATTTCATCCAGGGAGTTTGGGAAGAATCCTTCATTCTATTCCAAAAATCCTCCATGTCTATATTTCTGAGCTCCGTATCCCATATGTCATAATTGCAATCGATGTAGGAAGGGGACTCAACCTTCCTGAATTTGTACTTCATCTTCCCGAGTTTATCTGACTTATCCTGTGATGGTCCATCATCTAGCATGAGGAGTTTCGGAGGAGGAATGCACTGATCACTTTTGGTTTGGACACTCAGGTTTGAAGACTTGTTGAGTAACCCCATAGAACCAATGCACTGCGGAGTGTGTCAGAGGTTAGACCTTGTTGGATACTTTGCAAAACCCGACAGATAGCTGAGTGTGTCAAAAAATATTAGGTGTTGAACACTTGTAGAAACCAATTCTAGAACCGGACACTACAAGGAATTGGAACCGATGTTGAGCACCTTGTAAGACCTAACACACTTAGGAATCGGATGTTGGAAGATGTTGGATGTCCGGCACATAGAAAAACCTGAAACACTATGGAACTTGGAGATTGTAAAACACCCTGCAAAACCCAAAATAAAGGGATTAGGTTTTTGAGATGTCAAGACATGTAAACTTTCTGCCATTTCAACAGTTAGGATTTTTTCTATTCTTCTCTTTTTCTTTAAAACACAAAAAGGTATATTCCAAGGTATAAAATAGGAAAACACCCTAAGGGTGAATTCTAGGAAATAATTTCTATTGGAATGATAACCTAAAAATGAAGAAAACAATCTAAAACCCTAAACCTAGAAGGAAAAGTAGGAAAGGAAGGATAACGTCGAAAAGGATCATCACAAAAACATATGTAATAGACCTCACAAGTAGAGGGTAGAGAAAATTCCTTCAACAAGTTTGAAAAATAATCAGAAAATGAGTCACGCGATCGAGCATGAAATCAAATCGGGTTTGGCTGTTGGAAGGAGAATGTCATGAGAAAATCCACGTAATAAGAAGTACAACAGGTAAAAATGGCATGTAAATCCAACTATTTATAAAACCCCTACATTTATTACACTTCACAAGTACACATGTGCCAACTACCTAAAAAATCAGCATTAATGCTATGTCATCATGCTTGGAGTGTCTGAAAATCCGACACAAGGGATTTCCTATTAATTCAGGTTTCAGGGTTTCGGGAAACAAGCGACATGAAGAACGATATGTTTAGATGTTCCAAGGTTCTAAAAACCTAACACAAGGGAACATATCGGGCTTCAGGTTTTAAGAAACAAGTTGACATGGAGACATGTTTTTGGACAAGGTATGTTCTGAACGCTTTGGATTTCAGAAAACCTGACATAAGGGAACATATCGGGTATCAAGTTTCAGGCAAATAAGTGACATGTAGACATGATTCTTGACAAGGCATGTCCTGATGCTTTGGAGTTTCGAAAACCTGACGGACTGGATTGTTTCGGGTTTTATGTTCCGGGAAACAATTTTCATGAAGCATCATAGAAAATATGTTGTCATGCTTTTAAAACCTGAAAACCTGGAAAATCTTTTCTAAAAGGGCATTTTAGAAGATTTTTTTCCAAAAAAATTATATGGTTATCTTGATTTTAGCTGGAAACACTAAAATGGGATAACAGGAGGTCCAGAGTTTCTTGATGAACCTTTCTTATAAGTATTATACCAACAATATTTTAATTCATGTCATCTTTTACAGATTGGACATTGCTTCTTATGTTGTTTATCCTGTTGATGTTTATATTGATCCTGATGTTGGGAATTTTGATATGAATTAGGTTTTCCTTTTCCTTTCCATTTTTAATGATAATAAAGTGCCTACTCCTCTTCATCATCCTTATTATGCATGACTTCATCTTTTTGTAGTAGGTTTACCATCTTGTCAAAACTAACTGTCGTATCTGACAAGTTTAATGTTGTTACAAAAATGTGGTAAGAATAAGGGAGAGCTCTCAGAACAATGGGAATGAGAGATTCATCTGTAACCACTTCTACCAAGGCTAGAAGTGAATCCATCAACTTTGTAACTCTTCTCAAGAAAGCATCAATTTTCTCATTCTTCTTGAACTGCAGTGTGTGTAATTGACTCTACAAATTTAGTATGACATTCTTGTATTTGGCCTCGTATACCATGCTCAACTTATCCCACACTTCTTTGGAAATTTTGGCATCTCGAATGTGGGGTTGCACATCATCGAACACTCCAAATAAGATGATGAGTTTGGCCTTTTGATCTGATCTATCAAATTGTCACTCCTTGAGTCAAACTTCTTACAAATAGATAAATCCCTCAAAAGGACATCTACCTCTCTTTCTTGCTAATATAAGTAGACTACTCCCTCAAAGGAAAACTATTAAAAGTTAGCTATATGGTACAAATTCTATCCAAAAATATGACTTTTTTATAAAAAATTAAATTAAAAAATTATTATCCTAAATCTTCCCGTATCGATCAGCTTCATGGCTACCTCAAGGAGAACCTATATATCCCATTATAGACTTACCGCATCGATTAGTCTATGAAAGAAAAAGAAAAGAAAAATACAAATTTTTGGTCATGGACTTTCCTATTCTAGTTTTGGTCACTTACAAAAGGGGCATGTTGTCTCACAACAAGGTTATGTTAAACAAAACCACTCCACCTCACCTTGCTTCCTTTTCCTCAACCTACTCAAGGGATGTGGCACACATGTGACACTTTGTGATCATACAACTTATTTCACCCCTAGAATGTTCAATCATGCAATACCTTTAGGGGCTTAAGTTCATAAGCCTATCTTTGGTATGCCCATAATGGTTCTTGCCACTTATGGAGCATTTTCACCTCTTTTATTGTTCACCCTATAGACACCAAAATCGGGTCACGCTCCCATTAGTCCCTTGTTAATTAATCAACTTAAACACACTCACCTAACCATGGCCCCGTTCACCCCACACTAATATTAATTTAATTAAATTAATCTCTATCCTCATCATATCTATTATTTAATTATTTTAATAAACTTAATATCCACCCCTCCACCTCACCTAGCCACCTCACCCTAATCCTATTCTTAGTATGTTTCCATAACTAACTAAAAGTTAACCAACACCCTAGAAATCAATACCTACACCTCATTCTCATAGACACAATGGTAAGCCCCACTCTTGTCTGAAGGAATAGAGAGATCTGGTAGCCATTATAGCCATGATCTCCTATTTTTAGTAACTTAGAGAATCCCACCTTAACCGACGTCGGTTACCCCTAAGCCGATGCCGGTCAGCCCATAACCACCATCGGTCACCCTTAATCCCTTTTAGCAACCTTATTCCCAAGGTTGGAAGATTCTTAGAGCATGAGAACACATGCAAGCAACCAGAGCAAGCATTCTTTCTCACACAAACGTCTAGCACTCACCCAGCAACCATCTAGCACTCATCCCAGCATAGATTTGATCCAACCAAGCCAGAAGGAGAGAACACAAATCCCATACAAGAGCTCTTTAACATTTGGTGATCCTCCATAGCATTCAATATCCTACCAACACCTTCATTCCTCACTCACAAATGTCTAGAACCAAATTCCAAGTAAGTAGAGCATTTCGCTCTTCTGGTTTACTTGCTTCTGTATTGTATTTTCATCCCTTCTGTATGTTAGTTGCTCTCCCAGCCACCCATTGACCTCCTTTGATACTTACCCCTCCATATCCCTGCTAAAACCTTGCCAAATCACATCCAAAGCACCTAATACCTCATTATGACCAACCCAGTCCTTTGTGTAATCACAAAGGGGATCCAAAACTCATTCTGTGATATTACCAGTATCCCACAGTAACCGACATTGGTTCTCCCTAACTGGCGTCGGTTAGCCTACAATACATTGACCTCATACCACCCTTTTCCAACTCAACCCAAAACTCACCCCAGCTACATCAAAACCCTATTAAATTTGTCCACTAGCCTGATATCTCACCTAGACCTCACAAATACCTCATTCAGCTCTCTGTCAACTTGAAAAACCTCCCCCAGATCTCTATTCTTAACCCTCTATCATCTCGTCAGTGACCGGCGTCAGTCACCCTTAACCATCATCGGTTACATCTAGACCGACATCAGTCTATGTATTTACCAATACTGCTCAGAACAGCAACCTACCTACCTGTCCCTAAGTCACCCATAACTACCTGTGACCTCTGCCAGACCTGTAGAAACTTAGAACCATTTACCTGACCCTCGAATCATATTCTAGCTTAGCTTGTTAGATTAGATCTTACTTATTGTGTTTTGTATGAGATACCTAAATCATATTTACTATAGTAGGACAACATTTAATTTATTTCTCACATTATATTGCTTAAACAGTGGATTGACATCTGTCTAGGAAGTATCACACTTCCCAGATCTAGCATACACTAGGAAGTCCACTCCATATACTATTTGACTCTTTCTAGTGGTCTTGTTTTCTATTTCAGATAGTTCCTCCTAGCCAAAAGGAAGCTCTCACGGTCAGTTGTGGATCAAGGAGTCAACACGCACGCAACAACCTTCAACCATTTTCAATAGGTATTCCTCCTATGCCCATTACCTTATCTATTTTTTCAACTTCCTAGAAACATCTAAGAATTAGGTGAAACATTTTGGCATGCCTGGTGGGACCCATTCAGGGTTCTTTGCATTTTCTTCATTATTATGAAAATTTGTGTGTTTGTTTCCCTTCAAAAAGCTTACACATTAATTTTCTTCTCTGGAATCATCCTTCTTCTCTTCATTATCTAAAATCAATCATGTTTTTGGTGCTTTAAAAAGAACACATTCTTCTTTGTTTTTGCACTACATTTAGTGAAAGAGCATGCTCTCTCATGTTCATCTTTTTGTGTCATCAAATTTCATATTTCGATTTGGGCTTAAAATTAACCACATTTCATTCTTGTATGTTACATTAGTGCACATTAAATGAGGGCAACATATACAATGGAATTCATGCACACCTAATGGTTGACAAATGAATCATAGAAAGCACTCTCTCTCTCTCTTTCTGAGTCTTACCAAACTACAAAAAATTTAAAATTAACACATCTTTCTTAGAAAAATTCCTTCCTAGGAATGCCTACCAATGATCTCACTGATCAGAGGATTTTTAGGTACTCCCCAGCTCGTTACTTATATCAATTCATATCTCATAGGATGGCCCGCCCCCACCGTAACATTCCTAAAACCTCACCTTTTAGATATCCTTCTTCGTAGGAATCCTTCTTCACCAAAAAAAACTCTATTTTTCAGTTCATAGAGTCACTCCCAAAATAGCATAAGCTGAACAAACATAATAGAATAGGCACTCTTAGGGTCGTATCTTTCTTAGTGTTTCTACTTGGCTTGTGTTTTTAGGTGTGAGATCATGTTCTTCATCTTTTATTTCTCCTTGCATACTCCTCATCATAGTTGGTGTATAACGGCTTTGTTTGAGTGTGCATGGACCTTACCTGTATCATTCTCAGAATTCTGGGTATGATTTTACACTTGATTTTAAATCACAACCATTTTTCTTCATCTCTATTTCAATTTCACACTAACCAGTTTCATTCCAGCGACCACCATTGATTACCCTCTGACCGTCATCAGTTTTACCCAACCAGCATCAGTTTATAGTCCTTTTGGTTAACTTTCCCAAAGGGACACCTGCTTCATCTTCTTTGATTTTAAGAGCTCCTATCACTGGTGATACCTTCATTATTCTTATAAACATCCATCCTACATCTAATCTATCTGGAAATTATCAGTATGTTGCCTCATTCGACAAACTGTTCTTTTCTCACAGTAACCGGCACCAGTTTACCCTGACCGGCGTCAGTTTACCCTAACCGTCATTAGTTTTCCCTGACCGACATCAGTCAGCCTATGTTGTTTTATAGCTCACCTATTGACCTAATCCACTTGCAACTACCTACTTTTGTGCTTCTGTTATGTTCTATGTCATTAAAACAGGATATAGTCCTTCTCCACATGGTGCTGACTCATAGTCAGACAAATGCTTTTGTATTCCACACTAGTCGTCAACCAATTCCACCTAGCCCTTCGCCACCTTCCATTCTATCACCCATGGATCCCAACCAACCTATCACTATTTCCATAGGTGACGAGGAGTTTACACAACTCCTTGATCAGAACCCAACAGCCTTATAATTATACCTCACCCATTCATCCACTCGAGAGGCCTCAGGTCAATTGATATATGGCATGCCCGTATCCATCCTTCCGGCTCTCGTCCCTGCTTCTGCATTAGCCCCTTCTGGCTCCACGTTACCCTCACCTGTGTTGTCCCCAGTTGTGTCTCAGATAGACCCCTTACCAGCTTTGACCATTGCATCTACCACATCTGTTGCACCCACAGTCTCCACCATACCTTCATCAACTACCTAGAACATAGCCTCATCCGCACACGTCGTCTCACATATACCAATTGCAACATAACCACCCTTAATGTCGGTGACCACTACCCCCTACCAGAACATCATCCTCTCTATTCCACAGTCTCTACCTCCTATCTCTACTAGAGTCACTACAACCATCCCACCTTCGTACACCTACTACCAGCCACCTCTCATTTCATCTGTTGTTCATTCCGGGTATGTACCCCCTATGTCACTACCCCATTTTCAACCTCCCTACTTGGCATCACCATATACTAGAATTCCACACTCATCGTATGTTCAACACCAACCCCCTTACACTTCCAGAGGTACCCAATTTTTGCAGCCTACCAATGACATCATCAAGCTAATGATGGATAAGATGCGTACATTAGAGGCATCGGTTTCCGGCTCACGCAATTCTCTCACCTATGATGAAATTTGTAATGATTCCATCCGCCCATCCATTCCTATTCGTCCATATCTCGTACATTGGGAGATGTAAAAAATTAACCGCTTCAATAGTAAAGAGGACCCACAACAGCATTTGCAGTCTTTCAAACATGGGTGCTATCTTATTGCCCATGACGACGCTTTGCTTTTGAGAACCTTTCCCATATCTCTAACCAGCCCTGCATTAGACTAGTTTAGTGGGTTACCTAGAAATTCTATTTACTCATTCAATCAGATATCCCAAGCCTTCTTAGACAACTTCTCGATTAACGTCATTAAGAAGGTTACCATGACTGACCTCTACTCTGCACGTCAATATGACGATGAATCTATCACAAATTTTGTCACTCGTTGGCGTAGAATGATCAATCAACTCACTTTCCAATTACCACAAACCAAATTCATAGATATTTTCACATGGGCTTGTGCTAGACATATCTCACCGACCCTGCAGGTGTAGACTTTCCAAACATTCGATGAGGCATTCACTGTGGCATGAAAACTAGAAATTCAAGCCATCAAAGAAAAGAAAATCCAATTACGAAATAATGATACTTTGTTCAAATCGAATGATACCTCTTCTTCCTTGAAACCTCAAAAAAACTATTCCAAATCCAAGGGAACCACCAATGCGGTGGTAATCAAGGTCAGCCCTGCTCATCCATCCAACCAGGCCAAACCCGCATCTAATCTTTCCCCAATCCAAACTTTTCAATTCAAATGAGAACAAAGAAAATACACCCCAATTGGGGAGCCATATTCATCTATTTTAGAAAATCTTATTAAGGCTTGTGCTATCACCCTTTCTCCTATAAAACCACACACTGGCTTTGATCTCACTCAACCCACACCTACATGGTACAAAGAGAATGACTTTTGTAACTATCATCATGTAAAAGGCCACCGTGATGGCAATTGCATCACTTTCAAAAACATTGTTCAAGAAATGCTCGAGAGTGGTGAGTTAGTCTTAGATAACCCAAATGCACCTACCAACCAAAACCTCCATATTTTCAAGAAACCATTTCCTAACCATTCCTCATCTTCTGACCAAACTGGTGATGCCTAAAATAACAATAGTAATGCACGTGAGGTCCATACTATTTTCACTCACATACCATTCTTTTCTCATCTATCTCTTGTTCCCTCCATCAAGGAAATATTATCCCAAAGTCCCCTACCTACGCAAGGACCCACTTCATCTATTCCTCCACCCACATAGGAATACCCTTCATATCCTCCTTCACTTGCAAAGGAACCCCTTGCTAGCACTGAGACCATGTCATAGTTAGCTTCTCCACCTAGTGAGTCGTCACCAGCGGTGCCTCCTCCACCCACAAAGGATTACCTTTCACCTCCTTTTCCTATTCATGATCCAGTATACATGTCGTTACCACTAGGTGACTGTTGGTGTAAAATCACAGCACCCCTGGATGCAGATCAGGCTTCTAGGTTGACCACTCTAGCATCCAGTGTGATTGCACAACATGGAAACCTCTCTCCAAGTGTGGGACTTGTGAAACTGAGAGAGGAATCTCCAGATTAGAGGCTGGTTCCTCAAACTCCTCTGATTTAGATCTATATTTGCACAACTACATAGGTTCAGATCCTAATCCTACTCTAAATTGCAAGGAGACGGGGATAGAAGTGCAAAAATTGAAACTAACTAAAGATGGTGATGCACCAAAAGGAGTGGTGAATATTTTTGTCAAGCAAATAGACACAAACCAAAGATTGCAACATAAACATACACAGGCTGATAAGATATAATTAGGATCTGAAATGAAGCAAATAATACAAACAAAGGATTGAAACCCATTCACAAAGCTTGCATTATCATTTCCAATGTCAAAATCACTGCATTACAACCTCAGAGAGGTAAAAAACTATTACAATCCTTGAAGAGGTCTGATTCTTCAAACAATCACTTGCTGGAGGTGAAAGAAGAAGTTGTTATGCCAAAAGTGTTCCACACTTAAGAAATGAGCCAAATCTGGCTTTTACATTGCATGGGTCGAGCCCAGGAGAGAGAAAATGTACAAAACGTGGGAGCCCATTCCTCATTGACTGCAAATGCATTAAATCAGCATGGAGGACCTTAAAAACCCATACCCTATCATTTTTGACCAAATTGGAGGAGAGTGTGACCCATTCTGTATTAAATTTGGTCGCTGAAATGTCACTTCTGGCCATGAACACGCGTCAGAGTTGTTTCTTAACTTTCTCTCTCTAGACTAAACCAAAATTCTAGATTGACCCCAAAATCATGTAGAGAATTTTATAAGCTTTCCAATGATATAAAGAACGTGCAAATCCAAGCTTTGGATCGAAAGATATGGTGATCTGAAGATTTAGGGCACAAAACAGGCAAAAATGGGTTTTGAAATTTTTTCCCACGCTCCGCCACCTGGATGACACATGTCGGCCGCTAATTGGATGAGAAATTCTCTCTCCTTCCCTTACCTACGGGTTTTCCTTGAAATTTCTGACCTTTTGTAACTTTGGAAAATTTCCCACTTTTTCACCACGTCCCCGCCACTTGGGACACATGGCATGATCTGGTTGGAGGACAGGGGCGCGGGGTCATCCTTGCCTTTTGGTTTTTTGGGCAAAACTTTTGCCAATTTCTTCAAAGTTTCCCTGAGCTCCGCACTTCCCTGCTCCATTGGACACGTGTCCTGTTCTGATTGGCTCGGGCCAACGCTCCAACTCGCTCCCTTTGAAATTTTGATGCTTCCCCTTATGACACGTGTCATGTTGTGATTCATCCGTGGGCCTGCCGGCTTTTCACGTCCCTCGCGTCCTCACAGCCCGGCTGTTCCAAACTACTTGGGACAATTTCCTCCAATTCGCCCAATTCAGGCTTCCCTGTCCCTCTTTGAGGTGAAGACACGTGACACACTGTCATTGGCTCTCGGCTCTTCCAGCTTTCTACGTCCCACGCGTCCCTTCGGCCCAACTGTCCTGGACGAAAGTTCCCTACGCCAGCCGATCCGAGCTGTTCACGTCCTTCTCGTCCTCGCGGCCCAGATGTCCTAGTTTGCACTATATGGCAGTTAGTCAATTTTGCTTTTGCTTTCGGCCGGTTCGCCCCTTCACGTCCCCACGGCCCGGTTGTCCCTTTGCTCTGTGGACCGCCTGGAGGCTTTTCGGCTGATCTACGCCCTGACATCCCAACTGTCTCGATTACTGCGAGGACTAGGACTTAGCTGATTTTCTTCATTTTTTCTGCCCCAAGCTTAGTTTTTGCAATTTCTTTCATTTTCTCGACCTGTTGGGTTTCCTTCTTGGATGGGAGAGTTAGAAAGAAGCCGAGGGGACCCCAGAAACATGATTTTGATTGCCTAAAAAGCAAAATTTTGTGATTGAGGCACAAGAGAGGGAAGAATGAGAGGAGTTAGCCACAAAATGAGTAGGGGGGCACATTTTGGATAATAATTTTGGTGACTTAGAGGGGTCATCTGCCTGCTGGATGAAGTTACCATTTTCCTGAAGCATCCATTGGGCATGGAGTCATGAGTTGTAGCCTGTAAACTAATCTGAACTTTGAAAACCTCCTCTCTGAGCCACTTGAAGCCCACTAAAATGGAGTCGTTCTCACCAAAATGCCACTGAAATGGACTGTGCAAAAGCAAAACTAGCACCACAAAAACTATGTGCAAAACTAAAAATCATACATGCTCCAAATGGAACATGCAAAGTGTACACAAGCACTTATTTTACTGAAAGCAAACCTACCTACTCTACCCTAACTGGAAACAAAGGTGAGGTAAACAAACCCTGCAACTGGTTGTGCAGAAATAGCTTCCCTTTCTTCAAAATTAGTAACCATGCAACTAATTTGGCAGCTGAACATGGCTGATTAGGATGAATGGAAAATCAACAAGAATCTAGTCTTCCACCCAAATCATCAAGGTATCAGCTGAAGACAAATTCAATACCTCTTTTAGTTGTTCTGCATTTGGATTGGAGAGGTATGATAGCTGATCCTTGGTTCTTTGTAGCTCATCCTCATGCTTAGAAGCAAGCATGACTAGTTGTGACTTCTCCTTTGGCTCCAATAAAGCCAAATACCTGATTGGGAAAGGTATGATCCGTTTGATATGCCCATAGCTTTGATTTTCAACTCCAAAAATGGAGTCTTCTTGTAGACCTTCTTGGGTGGGTGATGTGGAAGAAATGGTAGGAACCTTCCTCTGCCCTTTCTCCTCTTCCAGTGAAGAACATGAAAGATTAAAATCTTCCAATCTTGAGTTCCAAAGAGCTGCTATAAGATGCAAGTTGCTGCAAATGAATGCTCTCCTCCATGACAGCAGGCTCAATTATTAGGGACGTGGAAGATGAAAGAGAGAATGGTGGAAACTCAACCGGTTCTTCTTCATCAAAACAGTCTTCCAAATCTGACAGATAAACTACCTCATTGACTTGTCCTACTGCAAATGCTCAGACTTTCTCCATGGTATCCTCTTGATCTGTAACTTGATCATCATGGTTTCTTTCATCCTCCAACATTGAGTTTGAGGGATCAAACTCTTGTTTAGCACTAGAACTCGAGAGAGATGAAGTAGAAAGAAGAATTGAAGGATCTCTTGTAGCCTACTTTGTGCTCAAAGCCCTTGGATCTGAAATTTTTCTCCTCCACAACTAGAATGTGCTCCTCTTCTTTTGGATTTAGAGTAGCTTCTCCCTCTTCTACTACTTGAAGACAATCTTGTTCTTGATAGAACTCTTCCTCTAGCACGAAGTTTGTTAAGTCAAACTCTTCGATCTGCTACTCTAGAGGATAAGTTGGGACTGTAGGATCTTCTTCAGAGCTTTCTTCCTCCATGGTTGATTGTGCAACTTGAATTGAATCGACATTCTCTTCGAATAGAATGCTAACATGGACACTACTTTATGAGAAAACTGATTGCTGATCTACTTCTTCTTTTTTCTCTTCTCCTGCTGCAACAAATTCAATCCTAACCACCACTTGTGTTCTCCAACTCCAACCTTTTCTAAAGCTTTAACCATCAAGGGGATCTTTGTCAATCCCAAATTTAAGAGCGAAACTTACTTGAGACTCTTGATCATTTCTTCATCCTTGTCTTGGCTTTTATTTTTGTTATTGTTTTCCTTGACTGGCTGATTCTTGCATTTTCTATCCTCCCAACATGGATTTGGGAATGCAAGAGGAGGGAGTGGATTGTAACTCAAATGATTTGGCAATTTTTTGTGGTGGTGGAGGAGGTAGAAACTCTTGTTTCTTTGGAGGAGAGGGTATTTCCGTTAGCTCTTGTGGAGGGGATGACTGTTTGGAAGGGAAAGGGGAAAGAAGAATTGAGATGGGGTGGAAGACTGAGGGGATGGCGAAATGGAATTAACATCCTGGGGTAGCAGATGTGGAGTTTAGAATTTAAAATTGCAAATGAGATGATGCTAGCTTGAGGAAATGAGGAAGAGAAGAAAGGCATGATGATGGTGTAGAACTTACCCGTTGACAAGGTTGCTCAACACTCAAGTGTCATAGGCCTATATTTTTGTCAATCCACTTGTGCAAGAAATGGGGTAGCGTCTTTATCATAAAGTTTAGCTTCTCCTGAGGGCTGTGAAGTGTCTTGGAAAAGGGCCTCCCCATGGACAAGGAGTCCTACAACTAATTCTGAAAGCTCTTCATTTGAGCTGCTGATCTTGACTGCACCATCTTTGCCTCCATCTTTTGGATTTTTTCCACACAAATCTGCATCTTCCATTTGATTGTCTTCATTGCCATGCGTACCCTTACTCTTGATGTGCTTCACAACCAAACTGACTTTGGCACTGCTGCTCATATGGGTATGACATGCTGATTTTGAATTTGATCAAAATACTGATTTGGAGGATTTGTAAAACACGTTGGATGTGTGATATATGCTGTTGTTGTAAATGTGAGTTCCATGATCGAAATGAATTCATGATTGCACAACTTCATGGAATGGAAAAGAATGAAAGGGATGGATGGGAATGGATGAAAAATAGGTCTGCAACTTCAGAAATGGGTTGCTGACCAGATGGAGTCGCCAGATGTGTTTGCAAGTGCCTCCAAAGGCTAAAATATTCACAGGAACACACCAACCTGTAAAAGATGAAGTGGAATACCTCTAAGGTCCCACTCGGCATACCAAAACTGTTGGTGCAAAATCACAGCACCCCCGGATGTAGATCAGGCTTCTAGGTTGACCACTCTAGCATCCAGTGTGATTGCACAACATGGAAACCTCTCTCCAAGTGTGGGACTTGTGAAACTGAGAGAGGAATCTCCAGATTAGAGGCTGGTTCCTCAAACTCCTCTGATTTAGATCTATATTTGCACAACTACAGAGGTTCAGATCCTAATCCTACTCTAAATTACAAGGAGACAGGGATAGAAGTGCAAAAATTGAAACTAACTAAAGATGGTGATACACCAAAAGGAGTAGTGAATATTTTTGTCAAGAAAATAGACACAAACCAAAGATTGCAACATAAACATACACAGGCTGATAAGATATAATTAGGATCTGAAATGAAGCAAATAATACAAAAAAGGATTCAAACCCATTCACAAAGCTTGCATTATCATTTCCAATGTCAAAATCACTACATTACAACCTCAGAGAGGTAAAAAACTGTTACAATCCTTGAAGAGGTCTGATTCTTCAAACAATCACTTGCTGGAGGTGAAAGAAGAAGTTGTTATGCCCAAAAGTGTTCCACACTTAAGAAATGAGCCAAATATGGCTTTTACATTGCATGGGTCGAGCCCAGGAGAGATAAAATGTACAAAACATGGGAGCCCATTCCTCATTGACAGAAAATGCATTAAATCAGCATGGAGGACCTTACAAACCCATACCCTATCATTTTTGACCAAATTGGAGGAGACTGCGACCCATTCTGTATTAAATTTGGTCGCTAAAATGTCACTTCTGGCCATGAACACGCGTTAGATCCGTTTCTTAACTTTCTATCTCCAAACTGAACCAAAATTCAAGATTGACCCCAGAATCATGTAGAGAATTTTATGAGCTTTCCAATGATATAAAGAACATGCAAATCCGAGCTCTAGATCGAAAGATATGGCGATCTAAAGATTTAGGGCACAAAACAGGCAAAAATGGGTTTTGAAATTTTTTCCCGTGCTCCGCCACTTGGATGACACGTCTCAGGCACTGATTGGATGAGAAATTCTCTCTCCTTCCCTTACCCATGGGTTTTCCTTGAAATTTCTAACCTTTTGTAACTTTGGAAAATTTCCCAATTTTTCCCTGCGTCCCCGCCACTTGGGACATGTGGTGTGATCTGGTTGGAGGACAGGGGCGCGGGGTCATCCTTGCCTTTTGGTTTTTTGGCCAAAACTTTTTCCAAATTCTTCAAAGTTTCCCCGAGCTCCGCACTTCCCTGCTCCATTGGACACGTGTCCTGTTCTGATTGGCTCGGGCCAACACTCCAACTCGCTCCCTTTGAAATTTTGACACTTCCCCTTGTGACACGTGTCACACTGCGATTCGTCCGTGAGCCTGCCAGCTTTTCACGTCCCTCGCGTCCTCACGGCTCTTCTGTTCTAAACTGCTTGGGACAATTTCCTCCCATCTACCCAATTCAGGCTTCCCTGTCCCTCTTTGAGGTGAAGACACGTGGCACGCTATCATTGGCTCTCGGCTCTTTCGGCTTTCCGCGTCCCACGCGTCCCTTCGGCCCAACTGTCCCGGATGAAAGTTCCCTGCGCCGGCCAATCCGGGCGGTTCGCGTCCTTCACGTCCTCACGGCCCAGATGTCCTAGTTTGCGCTACACAGCATTTATTCGATTTTGCTTTTACTTTCGGCCGGTTCTCCCATTCGCGTCCCTCGCGTCCCCATGGCCCGGCTGTCCCTTTGCTCTACGGACCGCCTGGAGGATTTTCGGCTGATCCACGCCCTGACGTCCCAACTGTCCCGATTGCTGCGAGGACTAGGACTTAGCCGATTTTCTTCATTTTTTCTGCCCCAAGCTTAGTTTTTGCAATTTCTTTCATTTTCTCGACCTGTTGGGTTTCCTTCTTGGATGGGAGAGTTAGAAAGAAGCCGAGGGGACCCCAAAAACATTATTTTTTGCCTTGAGTCAATCTACTTGCCTGGGACTTGAATATTTTGATGCATGTTATCAAAATTACCCTGGGGGGTGAATTTTGGATAACAGTGACCATTCTCCATCCGCCACCCAAGACCCTGTTGATCTACTTTTGGCTCTCATACCCACAGATGCTGAAGCTAGCGACTTCCCTTTTTCTCAAACACATTTTACGAGAATCACCATTCAATCCACATCAACCCCACCTATAGCAGTACCATTTTCAATTTTGGTTGATCACCTAGATTATGTTGATAGAACCTCACTTTGGGGATGTCTTTTACTCTTGGCCTCAACCCAAATGCAATTATCCCTCACCAATACTTCTACTATCTATCTAAAGGTGTTTCAACAACCCAAACCACACATGACCATAACTCTTAGAGCATCCTCTATTGCATCATCATCATTTATGCCCGCCCCTTTATCCACTAGCTAACCTATTCCCACAACACCTATTGTATCTAAACTCATCAGCACCTTAGGGGTCATACCGACATCAAACCCTACCCATCCCCCTGTCAAACTCAATTTGGCCACACCTTCCCAAATACCCACTAAACCTATCCCCAAACCTAAAAGGAAAGTCCAGACTTCTAGGCCACAAACACCGACCTTGTCTACCACACCATTGTCACCTTCACCTCTATCATCCATCCTGGGACCTCTCCCCTCAACCTTAACCAAACCACTACCCTCCAATGGTATACCCAAAAATCTCCCAACTCCTTCACTATAACTCGCGGTCGTGCCTAAGCGAACCACACATCTCTCATCATCGCTTGTCACCACCTTACCTCATATACCACCATTACCCTCCATACCTCCATCACTACCCATGACATTTTCCTCCCTTCCACCCATACCTCCTCCTTGGCCTCGACTAACACCTACCATTGCACCTCGGTTATTCCTATGGGTAACTCATCCCCTCCAACCATCTGCCTTTCCATCCACATCACGTACTCCTTCCTCACCTCTACCTAAGAAAAGACAACAAAAATTAAAAAACCCATTAGTCTCTAAAGAAGTGGTTAAACCTACTGCTCCTGAATTTTTTTTCACCGCACCTTTACCAAAGAAGGTGCAACCCAAACCTAAGATTGCACCACCCTCAGAGTTTTCCATTCAGCCTTCCCCTCTTCAAAACTGACTGATCACAACACCTCTCACACCCCAGCTACCCATTCTCCCACCTAAACCCACATTTACTTCACATTTTGATCCACTGGCAGGATCATATGCCACTATTCTTGCTAACCTCCTAGAAATCTCTGTTATCACACTACCACCTCTTAGACCTTACGACCCTCGCAAACCTAAACCAGAAGGGTTTGACGATACTAAAATTTACACTTACCATCATGTACCAAGACATGGTGTCAAGAACTATCAGGGTTTAAAGGCAGCCCTTGTCCAATTATGTCCTTCTGAACCAAATTTTGATGATGATGATCTCCTTGACAATGATCCTATTTCACCTCCGCCAGTTTCCCCACATCTTCCCGGACCTACACCGCAACCCTCATATTCATCCCCACAACCTTTTAATCCACCCCTGAAATTTGAAATCAACATGGTCTGTATCAGAGAGATTGTCAAACCCCCTCCTAAATGTCGGTGTGTAAAACATCTTTCACAAGGCTCTTTCCCACTCTTGGTTTTTTTCCTTCCTGTCGGTATACCTTTCATGGCAAACCTTCTCCATCTACCTCTTTGCCTCAAATCAACATGGTCCACATTGCCACCTACGCTCAGAAAGACAAAAGGAAAGACAAGGCAATGGACTCGTCAACCAACCCTGTACCCAGCATACCGGTTGCACCCACACCTAAAGTCACTATTTGTGGCCCTGCATATCCTATTTCTGATGGGGTTATGCACATCACGATGCTCAAACAATTACACCAATCTTCCCTCAAAATGTCACTATATGATCTCATCCAAACATCGGAGTCACATCGTCAAGCCCTCATGGAGGTCCTTCAATCTATTGAGGTTTTACCCAATGTTCCCACACCCATAGCCTCCATTATCACACCTCCTCATGTTTCCTCTCTCAAATAAATTCCACCTTCCTCCACACCTTCACCTACTCACCAAGTTTCCACCCTTAGCTTCTCGGATGAAGAGATTGCACCACACCAAACCGATGACCCCGATCCTGCCCTTTTCATCTCCCTCCATATCGATAATATACACGTACGATGCGTTATGATTGATGGGGGCACTAGCATTAACATCAACTCCTCCCATGCATTCGACCAAATGTGCATACCCAACATCTGCATGCATAAACATCACGTCATGTTGCGTTCATTTAATGACACTATCACTTCTACGCTTGGCACTGTCATCCTCCACATTCTTGTGGGTCCCGGCACTATTTCGAATTTATTTTATGTCTTGGAAGGGGAGTTTCAATACAACCTATTTCTTGGCAAACCCTTGATTCATGTCATGGGTTGCGTTCCCTCTAATTTTCACCGTTGTGTAAATTTTGAACATGAAGGGCATACCTATACCATTCCAGCCGACCCATCACCTTTCAAAACTTTTAACATGCTTTATCGACCTAACGACGTTCTTGTACCTATTAAGGCATCTACCTCCCTGCCTAATTCTTCTTCACCCACAAACCCATCCACCAGTGCTGCTACAACCTCACCCGCACCTAACTCTTTTATTCCTACTTCCACCAGTCACCCATCTGCTTCCCAACAAATTGATACCTCTTCTAATCCAACCTCTAACACTTCATCCATTCTAGCTACCAACATATCGAACACTGGTCCCTTGGAAGGTGTGTTTCAATGCCTCACTATGGGGGAGTGTCGCCTGTACAATGTCAATAAATTCCTTACTCCACATGAGTATGGAAACCTTCACCAACATCCTCACTATGATCACTGCATAGGCAAGTATTTTCTTTATGGTCCTCCGCATCTTCGTACCAATCTGACCTATGGGGGACTTGATACTTCCTCTTACACACCCGAACCACCATCACAAACCCGACACTTTTTGTCTGACCTTCATTCACTTACCAATCGTTGCTTCGCCCACACTTTCTTACATCAATGTGCATGGAAGGGTTTTGGCTTTGGTTTTTATGAGCAAGGTCGTCAGACTGTTATTTCATGTACCACTTGCAAGCACAATAATTGTAGTGGAATCGGTTTTACAAAACTACCTACCAAGAAGGCCCGCATTGAACTCCTTGAGGATGTGGATCCCTTTCCACCTTCTTCACCTTCTCCACCACTTTCACCAATGGAATCGATGGATCTAGAATCCATTCCTCCTCACTTTTTTTTTCATAAACATCATTTCCTTGGGACCTTTGAATTATCAACGCGATGGCGAGGCTCCCTCTTCTCTTCCCTTCCTGTATTCTGACATGATTGAGGATGATACTCCTTCTATTATTGTCTTTTAATGTCAGGATGATGAGTCTATACTCACCTACCTTAGTGTGGAAGACTCTTACATTCATTAGTCTTTGCCTTCTAAGACGTAAACAATGTTTAATGAATCGACTATCAAAGTTAACATCCACACTCAGGACGACCCGCACATTCTAAAGATTGGCCAATCTCTAGATGTTGTTGAACAAGAAGCCATCACTTCTTTTCTTAAAAATAATAACCATGCTTTCGCTTGGTCCTATGCTGATATGCCTAGTATTGATCCCACCATAGTGGTCCACAATATCGTAACCATTCTCGATGCCAAACCCGTAAAACAAAATTTGATAAAAATGCACCCTCGCATTGCCCTTCTGGTTAAAGAAGAACTTCAGTGCCTTATTTCAGTTTCTTTCATCTTACCTATTGACTATCCCCAATGGATTTCTAACATTGTCCCTGTCAATAAGGTGACAGGGGGACTTTGTATTTGCACGGACTTCCATGGCCTCAACCTCACTTGCCCAAAGGATGACTTTCCTCTTCCTGGTATTGACTAGTTGGTTGATCTCACCACTGGTCATTAGATGCTATCACTTATGGATGGATTCTTGGGTTATAATCAAATATTGTTGTCTCAAGAAGATCAACACAAAACTACATTCATCACCCCTTGGGGGACCTTCTGCTATCGAGTCATGCCTTTTGGCCTTAAAAATGTTGGTGCCATGTATCAGCGGGCTATGACTTACATCTTCCATGACATCATGCATCACATTTTAGAAGACTGCGTAGACAATCTCCTCACAAAATCCAAACATCGGGCCGAACACCTTACCATTTTGAAAACCATCTTTGATCGCCTCCTCAAGTATTGTGTTCACCTTCAACCCAAGAAATGTGTCTACGCGGTTCTCTCAGGAAAGCTCCTGGGATTTATCGTTTCCTTACGTGGCATAGAATTTGACCCTGCTAAAGTAAAGGCCATTCTCAAAATGCCTCCACCCACTAACCTTCATTAACTTCATATTTTGCAAGGTAAGTTACAATCTATCTGCCGGTTTATTTCCCAACTATCCATCCATTGTCAATCGTTTCATCACCTCCTTAAAAAGGATGTCTCCTTCAAATGGGATGATGAATGCAACAAAGCTTTTGAGGCCTTAAAATAGTACCTTCTCCAACCACTCATGCTCATTCCACCTAAATATGATCAACCATTCTACCTATACATCTCTACTATCGATCACTCTTTAAGGGCCATGCTCGCTCATCGTGATGAACAACATAGGGAGCAGGTGGTTTATTACATAAGTCGTACTCTTCTGGACTACGAGACCCTATACACCCATGCTGAAAAACTTTGCTTAGTCTTATTTTTTGTTGCCACCAAACTCCTCCATTACCTACTCAACCACAAAACCTATGTCGTTACTAACACCGACCCCTTACACTTCATGTATACCAAACCTTATCAAAATAAATGTGTTGCACGTTGGCTCATGCTTCTAGCTGATTTAGACCTTGAATTCATTCATCAGAAATATATCAAGGGTCAGGCCATTGCTGACCAGCTCGCTGATGTGCCTATTTCCAGAAATCAGTCTTCGAACTTTGATTTCCCTGATGAATCCATTGCTACCCTCTCTTTGCATGATGACCCTTACTCGATGACTTTATTCTTCGATGGTTCCAAATGTCGGCATGGGGGTGGTGTAGGTGGTATCATCATTCCTCTTGATGGTGAACCCATGCCTTTATCTTTCAAACTCGACTTCAACTACACAAACAATATTGTATAATACGAGGCTCTCGTATTAGGCCTCTCGACTACATATGCCCTAGATGTTAAGTCCATTAATATCTTTGGTACTTCCCAACTGGTAGTAAACCAATTCAATGGTATATATCAGTGTTGTAATGAAACACTTCAAGAGTATAAATGTTACTTGGGCATACTTTTGATTACCTTTGAACGATGTAAACTTCAAACTATTATGCGGTCCACCAATAAATTTACGGACACCATGGCCTTCCTCACTTCCAAGATACCTGCTTCACATGCGGATTTAGACATTTTTGTCACTATGAAATGACTACAAAGACCTTCTTATGCACCTTACAATGTTAACCTTGTCTGAATCGCCTCACCAAACACACAAGACCTTTGGTATAAGTAGCCGGCGGACTACCTTTCCCTTTCTATATTGCCTCCTGACCTCACATGTAATGGAAAATGAGCTTTTCTCAAATGGGCCTCTCGTTATGTCGTCATGGGTGGCCTCCTCTATAAGCGTGGCTTTGGCGGTATTCTCTTACAATGCCTTATGAGTTTTGAAATCCCCTATACTATTAAAGAAGTTCATAATGGCATATGTGGAGGTCACTTTAGTGGCCTTACTGTTGCTAAATGCATTCTTCACCTAGGCTATTACTGGATGACCCTTAATCATGATTGTTACGAATACATTAAGTGTTGTGTAAAATGCCAACAACATGCCAAATTTCATCACACACCTAGTCATGCCTTACATGTCGCTCGTGACCTTTGGCCCTTCTCTCAAGGGGTTTGGATCTTGTCAGAGATATCAATCCCCACTCTTCCCAGATACATCAATGGATCATCACCGCTACCAAATACTACACTAAATGGGTTGAAGTCGTACCCCTCATCTCCACGGAAGCTAATAAAATATGTGAGTTCATCAATCATCACATTATTTACCGCTTTGGTGTTTCCCATCAACTCATCACTGATAATGGAAAACAATTCAAAAACAAAACCTTACAGAAGATTTGCGACGCCTTTGGCATTCAGCTAAGTTTCTCTTCACCATATTAGGCACAAACCAATGGCCAAGTAGAATCCACCAATAAAACCCTGAACAAAATTCTCATGAAAGTGGTTAACAATACTGGGAAGGACTAGAATATGCACATTCCTTTCACTTTGTGGGCATACCGTACTAGTATTCGCACCTCCACTATTGTCACTCCCTTTTCTCTGGTCTACAGTACGGAGGCTTTTTTCCCTCTCGAAGTCCAGATCCTGTCTCTTCGTATCTCCCTTCAAGACATGCTCACTGATGATGACTTTCACCAGGACTGTTTAGCACAACTTGAGTTATTAGACGAACGTTGTCTTCATGCTCTCGACCATCTCCAAGTTTACTAAAAATGCATCAAACGTTTCCATGACAAATGTGTCCATGAATGAACCTTCAAGTTCAGTGATATTTTCCTCAAGGAAAATCAACACGTAACCAAAGAAGAAAAAATTAAACGGGGCAAGTTTGTCCCTAGTTGGCTTGGACCATATATCATGACCCATAACTATGGATCAAGTGCTTATCATTTTTCTTCACTTGATGGTAAGCCCAAACCTGAGCCCCTCAATGCCTTGCATCTTCTACCATTCTACTAGTGACTTCAAGTCCTACATCACTACCTATATATTTCATGCTCATCCCTTGCACGCCTTCCCCAATGACTAAACAAGAATCATGTGCTTACCCATCACCTTTTAGCCTTATCTTAAATATGTGTACCATGGCTCTGCACATGGCATGATTCTCATGGATACTTTTCATCTTCTTTCAGATGAGATCCCATGTTCATTCGCCCTTGCCTTCTAAACAAGAACCAAATGTTTTGTTATAGTCTTGTCCATGACTTAAAATCCCAAAATAATTTCCAAAAATAAAGGGATCAGCTCCTTGAGTCAAACTTCCAATACAAATATGACTCCCTCAAAAGGAAATCTTTCACTCTAACTTTCCACTATAAATAGACTTTTCCCTTGAAGGAAAGATATAAACAACTCACAACACTACCTATAGTCCATCCCACAAAGAGGACTATTCTCTCAAAATAAAATATTCAGAAGCTTCCCGCATCTATCAGCTTCGCGAAGACCTCAAAGAGACATATGCTCATCCCGTATAGACATCCCACATCGATAAGTCTATCTAAAATAAAAATTCAAAAAGAAAAATAAAACTTTTTCATCATAGACACACCTATTCTGATCTTGGATCTCTTGCCAAAAGGCATGCTACTTCCTATTATATTACCTAATCACCTTCACCTCCTTCCTCTTTATCTCTTCCTTTCATATTGCCTCAAGGGACCTACTGAAACTGTGACATTTGGTGATCATGTGACTATTATTCACCTTTAGAATAATCAATCATTCAATTTCTTTAGGGTCTTACATTCACTAGCCTACCTAAGATATGGTCAACATATTATGATCCTAGCCAATTAGGTGGCTTTCTTACAACCTCTTATCTTTTCACTTCTTCATTACTTATTGATTATCCTATATAGGACTAGACCCTTGACGCTTGTCTTTTGGGAATTTCTTCTTTCACCACAATTGACCTAGAATCACCCATACCTATTTTCCCTTAACGTACCCACACCTAAATTACCTTAACCTAATCATACCTATGACCTAGAATCACACCTACCTATAACCTCACGACTCATTCTTCTACCTCCTCATATTCTTCCCTAGCTATGGGAGAAATACATCAGCTTGAGGTCTCTTTTCACTAAGACTATGTAGGCAACACTTCCAGGGCATGGGGCCCTAGAAGGTTAGCTCGGCCACTCTTTACCCTCACCCATTTTTTCCATTCTACCATGATTTCCTGTTTATATCAAAAACTCATAATCTAAACCATGTTCACATCAATTAAACTATATATACTTACCATGCATTCACATAACTTCTACCACTTAAATTATTTCACATTTTCATACATAACCAATATTGGAACATTTTACATCATCACATGCATTTATATCAACATTTAGTACCAAAATAATCGACATTTACATCCATGCCTATAACCTAACTCGATCCATGCCTAAACCGACCTGTATCGATCCATGCCCTCAACCTTTTCCACCTCACCTCATCATCATCTAGGGTCTCATTATGTTAACCATGCCTCGGCATTACCCATGTTGTGAGCTATATACCTGGACCCAAAACACTATTTGTGACCTTTAAACCAATGTGCTCACTATACCTTATGACACCATTACCCGTGTTGTTTGACCTAGTGACCTTACTTTTCCTATTTCCATGATGTATATCCTAACCTAACCTTGGTGTACTGGAACACACCTAAACGTTCCTACACTTAACCCACATTGTGTTTCCTGACCCTATCATATACTCTGGATACTAGAATCACTTCAACCTTGTTTGGATATTCCTATCGACCTTAGATGATGTAGAGTTTGCAAGCTCTTCAACCTGGTACCGTGCTGCACTTTATACGTGTGTGTGCGTTTGATCGCCATTACCTTTAACCCTGGCCCATTTACCTATTTGTCTGATTTGACCTTTAACCCATTACCCCATTACCCAATTGTTCACCATTTTTCTTCCCATCCACTTTTATCAAACCACTCATCGATTCACCTTGTCACCTTATCAGTTCCTAGTTTGAGGGGGATCACCTTCACCCACACATGGGGCAACCACATCTTATTCTGTCAACGCTACTTACCAATACAAGCTACATAACAAAAATGAGCAAAATGTAGACACCAAAATAAGGTCACGCTCCCATTAGTCCCTTGTTAATTAATTAACTTAAACACACTCACCTAACCATGGCCCCGTTCACCCCACACTAATATTAAATTAATTAATTAAATTAAATTAATCTCTATCCTCATCATATCTATTATTTAATTATCCTAATTAACTTAATATCCACCCCTCCACCTCACCTAGCCACCTCACCCTAATCCTATTCTTAGTATATTTCCATAACTAACTAAAACCTAACCAACACCCTGGAAATCATTGCCTACATCTCATTCTCATAGACACAATGGTAACCCCCGCTCCTATCCAGAGGAATAGAGAGATCTAGCAGCCGTTATATCCATGATCTCCTATTTTTAGTAACTTAGAGAATCCCACCTTAACTGACGTCAGTCAGCCCGTAATCGTCGTTAGTCACCCTTAATCCCTTTTGGCAACCTTATTCTCAAGGTTGGAAGATTCTGAGAGCACGAGAATGCATGCAAGCAACCAGAGCAAGCATTCTTTCTCACACAGACATCTAGCACTCACCCAACAACCATCCAGCACTCATCCCAGCATATATTTGATCCAACCAAGCTAGAAGGAGAGCACACAAATCTCATACAAGAGATCTTTAACGTTTGGTGATCCTCCATAGCATTCAATATCCTACCAACACCTTCATTCCTCACTCATAGATGTCTAAAACCAGATTCCAAGTAAGTAGAGCATTTCACTCTTCTGGTTTACTTGCTTCTGTATTGTATTTTCATCCCTTTTGTATGTTATTTGATCTCCCAGCCACCCATTGACCTTATTTGATACTTACCCCTCCATATCCCTACTAAAACCTTGCCAAATCACATCCAAAGCACCTAATACCTCATTATGACCAACCCAGTCCTTTGTGTAATCACAAAGGGGATCCAAAACTCATTCTGTGATATTACCAGTATCCCATTGTAACCGACATTGGTTCTCCCTAACTGGCGTCGGTTAGCCTACAATACATTGACCTCATACCACCCTTTTCCAACTCAACCCAAAACTCACCCCAGCTACATCAAAACCCTATTAGATTTGTCCACTAGCCTGATATCTCACCTAGACCTCACAAATACCTCATTCAGCTCCCTGTCAACTTGAAAAACCTCCCCCAGATCTCTGTTCTTAACCCTCTATCATCTCGTCAGTGACCGGCATCGGTCACCCTTAACCATCATCGGTTACATCTAGACTGACATCGGTCTATGTATTTACCAATACTGCTCAGAACAGAAGCCTACCTACCTGTCCCTACGTCACCCATAACTACCTGTGACCTCTTTCAGACCTTTGCCAAACCTGCAGAAACTTAGAACCATTTACCTGACCCCCAAAAAGTATTCTAGCTTAGCCTATTATATTAGATCTTACTTATTGTGTTTTGTATGAGATACCTAAATCATATTGACTACAGTAGGATAACATTTATTTTATTTCTCACATTAAATTGCTTAAACAGTGGATTGACAGCCGTCTAGGAAGTATCACACTTCTCGGATCTAGCATATGTTAGGAAGTCCACTGCATATACTGTTTAACTCTTTCTGGTGGTCTTGTTTTATATTTTAGGTAGTTCCTCCCAGCCAAAAGGAAACTCTCACGATCATTTGTGGATCGAGGAGTCAACACGCACATAACAAACTTTAACCATTTTCAACAGGTATTCCTCCTACGCCCATTACCTTATCTATTTTTCAACTTCCTAGAAATGTCTAAGAATCGGGTGAAACATGCCCCTTTGTTTACCTATTGATTCTTCTACACGAGTCAAGACCTTTAACACTGATATTTTGGATTTCTTCTCCTTTCACCTACATTTACATTCATCACCTATTTCAATCACCTCACCTTACACATTATATCTTATCTAAACAACCTAGACACAATCATGCCTAAAACAACCTAGACACAATCATGCCTAAATAACCTCGACACAACCATGCATAAACAACCTAGACACAATCATGCCTAAACAACCTAGACACAATCAGACCTAATCAACCTAGCCATAACCATGCGTAACTTACCTTGCCCATTTAACCATGCATAAACTCACCAACCTACTCACCCACCTCATCTTATTCTTCCCTATCTGGTGAGAGAACTACATCATCCTGAGGCCCCTTTGATAAGGGCTATGTAGGAAGCACTCTTAGGGCATGGGGCCCTCGGAGGTTGACTCGGCCACTCTTTTACCCCATAATATTTTCCCCCATTAAACAAAAAACTTAGTTAGTTTCCATAAAAACAATAATTTGGAAGTTAACTTAAAACAAAAATATACATCACCTATGGACACCATCATTTACTTTTCATCAAACCAATAAATTGGAAATTAAATCAAAACACAATTACACTTAACCATACCTATCATCTACTTTCCATAATATCAATACATTGGAAATTTAAATAATTCACCATAACATCATTTCATTTCACAAATAACATCAACCAAATCATACCTAAATCATTTAATTTCCATAAAAATAATAACTTGGCAATTTTCAACTCAACCATGCCTAAACCATCTATTTTTCATGACACCAATACAATGACACTCCATAATGACTCCACCATGCCTACGTTTGATTCCACCATGCCTATATCTGACTAAATACATGCCTACACATCTAGTTTCCATGAAAACAATACAATGAAAATAAATCAAATGCATCATATATAAATATCATCATCAATTTATACATCAAAGGTCTATATATCAATATACTGAATATACAAGTATAAATACAATTATCTCAAAAAATCTCATATACAATCTCACATCTTTGGCACTCAGGCCAATATATATATGTCAAAAATCAAAATATAATGTCTGATATCATCAAATTCTGCCATCCATCATGATGGCCTAGCTCCCCTAATGCTCTCTCATGTATCATCAACCGGTATTGGTCACCTTTCCAAACATCATCTCTCCAACCTTATGTGCACCCTTAATGTTTTCTACCCGAAACTTTTTTCTAGTACTACCTCTAGCCTCACACCTAGCCTATATAACCCAAAACTCTCTGAACTACTTGAACTTATTGTACCTCACACTTGACCACACTGGTCACTTAGGGCATGTTTCTTACTCTGTTACGCTCAACTCAGTGTAAAGCGGTCTTACCTATGTATACCCACATCTAACCACATCCCATTCATGACACTATCATTGTCCTACTGATCACTATATGGTTTTAAGTGGCCGATAGATATCACATGATGATGCTTCCTATCAATTCTCACTACCAACCTGTCCTTACCTGTATGCCAACAAAAGTGGTCCATTCCTCATCAATCCTCCTATTGGCAACCAGATCCTCCTGCCCTGTTGGATGATGGGGTGGAGAGACAAATGTATCTCCACATCATCCGATGCACCTACCTAGGAAATGGAAAGCAGGCACATCCTGATGTAGCCTGAACTGGCATCATACTAGGATCCACTGGAATCATCTTGTGATCACCAACTATCACCTCTTGACTATAGTCCATCTGACTCTTTCTATGCCCATCATCTCCTCAATTCTGTACCCCCATAAGATGGAAAATCCACATAAGAACCATCATACATATATCAGATAAAAGCATATAACCCATCCAACATACATATGTAATAAGTCACATTGTGTGACACCTCTTCTATCTGCGGATGAGCCCCTATGGGCACCCATCTCCTGTAACCAGCTCTCGACACCATGATGCTAATCATGTCTCGAGAAGTTTCCTAATGGGTGTATAATATACAACCCTATCTGCTCACTATGCCTCCTAACAGTTATAGTATCTACTTGATACATACAACAAATACCATAAGTAATGTGAAACATAATTTTGTGATTTAAGGACAATGATAGTTTAACACAAGTCCTGCACCCATGTAAATCAAATCCAATCCTAGCATCATATCCTGTAAAGCCCCCATCAGTGCTTCAGGGTAAATTGGCCACACCTATGAATCTGGGAGTGCATAACCCTGCACCCCCACCATCATCAATACTGCCATACCTCAGTCTCCAAGTTTGAGATGTGCTATGTATATAGATCACAAAATATCTAATATGGCATTGTGCAATCATTCAAGTCACTCCATATCTCACCAAATACTATCGACCATAGTCTTCAATCATCATCTGATAAAATTTTATTTTCCGTGTAATGCCTCCCCCCACAATTGGTGAGCCACAAAATCCTGAGACACCATCATCTCATGAATCCTGATGTCATCTTGTCACATGAAGTCCCTAGATGGAAGGTGATTGGTCATTATGTCCCATCTATCAACCAGCGATGTACCAGTCAAACTATGATCTCAAATGATACACATGGTATTGTCCTCACAGTTCACAACCCCAACATCTCTCATATGGTCCCTATAATCCTTGTAGTGAAGATAGGCTTGCATAATGTAACCAATAACGGTGGCACCCTGTCCCACATAGTCAACTGTGACGTGCATGTACATCATTAAAAATTGAAACTTTTCAGGAAAACCTCTTCTTAATCATCTATTGAAAACCTACCCACTCCCATCACATATGTGGGGATACATTTTCCTTTGGACCTATCTGTTTTCTACATAAATACTTGCACCTACCCTATATTCTATCTTAATCCTAAATACATTACAAATATTAAGAATGGTTTACTACTTTCCATAACTTCACTCGATTTGACATTAGTTCACACCTAAAGCCCAACCATTCACTACCTACCGCTCACACTCAATCCTCAAATAATTGACTCATTCCTATAGCCCTCACCTATCACCACTGCACCTCAATCTCCAATCATAGATATATTGACTACCATTCCATTCTTCTCAATTTTTTTATCAATCTAAAACTTCATTTTTAGGGCTTCATGTTAAGTTTTTACAGTGACCTATGGCATGCACCGTAATTGGTACTGGTCTACCCTTTATCACCAGGATAAGCCAACTGATGTCGATCTAAACCTCGACCGACGTCCTGTCACTAATTTGGCACTAGGGCCCTAACCCTGATGTCCCTATTTTTTTCAAAACTTAACCAAAACACTTCTAAAACCTACCCCAAACCACCTACATTCCACCCCATTTTTTTGCCACCTAATTACCCTAAAATTTTCCCTCCTCATACCATATTTCACCCCATTCTCATCAAAATTTCAAATTCATTTTAAAACCCAAAATTCATATTTTTATACCTTCATTTTAATTACACACACCAAATGTATATTTTGTAAATCCTACCTCTACTCACATCATCTACTGATGGTGGAATCTCATGGTCTCTGAACTAGTGGTCCTCCCACTCCCTCTCCTACCTCAGATCATGCCTAAATCCACTTATTTAGCTCTCGACCAATCCAACTCACTCGTATTGTATTGATCTCGCAGGCCCATCAAACTGAATTCCTTATCAAGTGATCTAATCACTCACCAACTCACCTTCTACCTCACCTCATGCTACTTTCTCTCATCCAAAAGTGTCTCTCTGTCATTTTTTCAAAAATAGAAAGTGTACAAATGAATCCGTAATGCCAAGCATATTTTACCTTTTTTACCCCCAATCCTGAACTTGACCGAATATTGTTATCTCAATGAATCCTAATGGACCAACATCGAGCCATTATCCTTTACTGGCATTGGTCATGACATTCAACCGGTGTTAGTCACCTTTCCAACCAACCTATACCTAGGATTTACCCTCAATTTTGTAAATACCCCGAAAAAATTTTCTTACTACCCAAGCCTCCACCTACCTTATAACCCCACCTAATTTCCTTATTGCCTCACACTTGACCCACACTATCATTTGAGGCATAATTTTTACCTTTACCTAAGCCTTACCTATGGCCTTACCTATTTACACACTTGACCTCACCCATTTCACACTTGAATTTTCCTTCTCACTATACCTTGTGATGACGCTACTCATGTTGTTTTTCTTACCAAAATTTCCTTGCTTAATGTGATGATGTTTATCTTACCCAACCCAAATCTATTAGTGTTATGGAACCTAGCTTATTCTCATTCCTACTCCTTACCTGGATATGTTTCAGGATTGTATCCTATACCTTGGATACTTGGATCACATCAACCTTGTTTGGATAAAATACTAATCTTTGATGATGTAGAGTTAGTGATATATTCATCCTAGTGCCTTGTCACATTCTATACATGTGTTGCATTTGATTTCCCCCACCTATTACCTACACCCAAAATAACCATTACCCACTCCCAATCCTTATCTTATTTTTCTTCTTCACCTACCATTTTATCAAACTCATCACCAATTCTACATGTTCCTTTATCAGGACATCTTGCATTTGAGGGGGATCACATCAACCCATACCTAGGGAAACCACTTGTTTTTGTTGGCGTCACTTACCAATACAAGCTACGTGAAAAAAGGGGAAAGTGTAGACACAAAATTTAGGTGACAAGCCCTTTAACTCCTTTCAAGTCATCAATTTGAAACATATACCTAGCCATGACCCCCTTCCCCACATTGATATTAATTTAATCAACTATAATTAAATTAACCGTCACACTATTATTAATTTAATTAACTTTAATTATCTTAATATCCACCTCACCTAGCTACCCATTCCCTAGAACTCATTCCAACATCATTAATGGCTAAGACTAAGTCCCCACACTCCCTAGCCAATTAGGACTTGTTTTAACCTTAACCACTATGACCTTTAATATCTCCAACCTCTCTCCTACTATATTTAGAATTATCTCCCACTTTTGACCCAGGACTAAAACTTGACTCATGCCAAATTTGGGATCCAATCAAGCCATTTATAGCCAATTTAGAACACTAGTTTTCCTTAATCGACGTTGGTTTTCCCTCGGTTGGTGTTGGTTCCCTAACCATCATCGGTTACCCTTAAATAAGAGTTTCATAACTCTTTTCATGGGTTATCCAATTCATTCATTCACCTTAGCTTTGGTATTCTAACTCTCATGCATTCAAGCTACCAGATGACAAACCAGAGCACACTAGGTCATCACCAGCATCCAATCATCCCCTCCAGAGCTTTGGATCATCACAACAGAGCACACAGGCTCCATTGTCATGGCACTAGACAAATTCCCATATCTCCCATGAACTGTCATCAACCAACAACCACGTTTAGATCTACTTATTACCAGATAAGTAATTCATTCTTATTTGTTAAGATTTTGTTTTGATCTTAAGTTCTTTTCATTTATTTCTTTCATCTATGATCCCTCTCTATCCCGAATACCACCTTTCACATGTTTACCACATATTCCATCAACCTGAACCATTTCACCCATCCTAACACCTCTACCACCCTTGCTAAGCCCTAGCAAAAATCACATCATCCTTCCTGAGCCCCTCAACTCTCTGTGCAATCATAGAGAGACCCAAAACACCCAATTTTGATATTTCCACTATATTTCCCCTACTGGAACTTGGTCACCCAACCGGCATCGGTCATTTTCTAGTACCGACATTTGTCACCTAACTGATACTGGTCTCTGTGACTGGTAAATTTTCTTCTAACATCGAGCTCATAACTTCTCCCAAACAGCCCAGAACCTTACTAAACTTCACTCAGACCTCATCTACAACCTCTGTTAGACCTGCAAACCCAGAAAAACCTACCACCCATCTAGATTTTAATCATAACTTTGCTTGTTAGATTAAATTTACTTATTGTATAAGCACGAGACACCTAAATCATACCATTACAATAGGATTTACCTATTTCATGTTATTTTTTGCATTAAATTGTATTTGAAAGTGGATTGACAGCCTTCTAGGAAGCACCTCGCTTCCTGGATCTAGCTCTTGCTAGGTAGTCCACCAACCTATATTGTTAATGATATTTTTTGGTCTTTTTGTGATTCTTACATATTCATTCCTCCTAGCTAAAGGGAAGTCTCTCTATAATCAGCTTGGTCAACATTATACAATGTGCGCACATCATCTAAATAATCAAAGGTATATTCCTCTTACACCCATTACCTTTATTTATTTAATCACATTACTTTGAGGTGAAACAAATATATTGTTGAAGTTCATCAAAGGCCTTCTAGAAATTGGCATCCCACTTGAAGTGATTGTCTTTACGGAGGAGATGATGGAAAGGTTGTCAATGATCATAAAGTTATGTGATGAAGCGGTAGACTAGTTGAAGTCATCCTTGGATATTACAAAGTTTATTAAGATTTGACGGAGGAAGCATCTCAAGGATGGATTTTATTTTGGCAAGTTCAACTTCAATACCCCTGAGAGAAATGATGAAGCAAAGGAGTTTTCAGGTTAGAACACCAAACACACACTTGACAAGGTTAAGAAAGAGGATAAATGGATAAGGCATTTGAAGAGGATCCCAAGGATGGAAATATGGTCATGTCAATGTTTGGATTACCCGAAATTTCATCGACATAATCCTCTACTATGTTATGGATGAGATCATGGAAGATGTAGGTCATAGCAAGTTGATACGTAGCCCTCGAATTTTTTAAACCAAAGGACATAACGTTGTAGCAAAAGGTTCCCCAAGGGGTGATGAAATATATCTTATGTTGGTCTTTTGATGCAATGAGAATATGATTGTAACCAAAGAAACCATCCATAAGAGAAAGCATCTTGTGGCCGATTGAGAGATCAGCGATATTATCAGTGTTAGGAAGGGTAAATTCATCTTTAGGGAAAGCGAGATTTAAACATTGAAAGTTTTTATAGATGCGGAGATTTTTGGAGGCTTTGGAAATGTGCATGATATTAGAAACCCATTCTAGATAATCAATGGGTATGATGAAATTAGTAGAAAGAAGACGTTGTAATTCTTCTTTGATGAGAAGAGCTATTCAAGGGTGCATACGGCGTAGCTTCTACTTAACTAAATTAGTGTCAAGGATGGTAATGATTTTATGGACAACGATGTTAGGATCAAGGCTTGGAATGTCGACGTATGACCATGTGAAGGCCTAGCTATGCTTGGATATGAAATATGTGAAGGCCTCGAGTTCATGTGGATCAAGAGATTGACCAACCTTGAGGATGTGAATTCCCTACATTGATTTTGATGATGGATTTGTTGAGAAAAGTGGATGTGTTTGGAGGTAATGCCTTATGAAGATGAGAATATTTTTCCCCCGTGTAGGAAATAATGGAGTCATCATTGTTTCATTAGAGAATTTCGATGGTAGGGGAATCCTCCTCTATCATCTCAGGGAATTTGAGAGGAAGGGACCTAGATTCACTCACAACCTGATAGGTAACTGGTCTTCAAGTGATTGTGCAGATTAAAAAAATATTTAGGAGGAAGGGATATAGTGTCATCCACATCCGTGGTGTGGTTAGATGTGGAAAGAGATGATGGTTCGATCTTGATGGGGGGTTAGAATAAATTTGCAAAGAAGAAGAGGTGGGGTGTTCTTTGAATCTCAAGCTGAACTTCTCACGGGGTTTATGATATTTTTTGAAGACAAGATCATGTATGCCTTTCTTGTAACATCCAAGACAAAATTTCTTCCAAGCACAGTGGTGGAGATACGTATAGGTGAAGTATTTGTTATAAAGGAATTTGAAGTCATTGGTGTATACCTTAGTGTGAGGTTGATCATTAGTGTGAGAATAAGGGTGATCAATGCCGCCATAGACAAGATTAGTTTTCAGATGAGGTGGACCAAATGAAATGATATACCCAATGTTAGTTTGATACATAGCAGCTTTCTTAGGTCTACCAAGTATATTGAGTGAGGGAAGAGAATTGAGAGTGAGGAGTTGATAGTCCCCCAGAGAGAGACGGTACATCACATTATCAATAGATTCATCATTAGGTTATTTAGATGCAAGTACGGAAGAATAAGTGGATGCTTCGTAGGATGGGTCTTGCTTAGTGATGAACACATCATTTGGCTGATAGGTCATATGACATGCCTTGAATAGAGGAAGGTCTGTGGGGAGTGTATAGTTTTTCCCCTCATGCTTATACTTATTACAATGATAAATATAATATGGGATGCAATGGATGACACAAATCCCTGGGCATCCAAGCAAGATGTTATGTTAAAACTCCTCCTTAACAATGTAGAAGATTTCATGGACGAGTTTTTTACCGACACAGATGGGGAGGATAATTGTTCCCAAGGAAAGGGCAACAATGTCATTAAAATCTCAGAGGAAAACAGGTGATTGGGTGAAAATGGTGTCAGGAATATTAAGTTGGTTGAAAGTATGGGATGAGATGATATACATTTTACCACCATTGTCAACCATAGATTGTCATATGAAGGTTTTATTGATGCGAATAGTGATGAAAAGAGGGAGATCATGGTCTTTAGGTAGGATGTTAGGAATCTTATAATCGTCCAAGGAGATGGCAGCAGAAGCTGCAAGAGCTCCGAAAAGGTCTGTAATAGGTTGGTATTCATTAGATAAGACTGGGATACACTGTAAGGTCTCTATAATAGTTTGTTATAGTTAGAGGAGGTTTGGATGATCTTAGAGAGAGATATCTTAATAGGACCCTGATGCAATTATTTTACAATGCTTTGTTCAATGGTGCCAGGCTTGTGGGTTTGTGGAGTGGCTAGGATGGACACATTGGCCTTAGATGAAGAAGGGGATGGAGTGGGCTTCTTGAAAGGGGCACTGTACACCAGAAAAGTGACAAGCGAGCGTGGGAATCTACAGGTAACTCTTCCACATACCCGACCTCCCAAGGTCATGCCGAGACAGTCGGTGCGAATGGAATATGCGTGGGATGCAGACCAACTAGTTAGGAAATCTAATGTCTTCGACACGCACTAATGGAATTTGTGAATCTAAGGCAAAGAAGGCCCTTCTAACTTGGACTGGCGTGATAGATAGATCGGCAAGGATGACCGCTCGAAGGCTCCAATCAATATCGATCTATGGCATGATTCGATCTATGGGTTGTGGAATACGTGGAAAATGACCTGGATAGTTTCGTGTATGTCCCCAGATAAGGTCATATGGTGGATGGTGAATACAATTGACTCTACGGGTGATTCTCTGGCCTAGTCCAGAATTCTCTAGCTTTGTTAGCCGCTATATCCAGTAAGGACAATTGTTCGATTATGGTGGGTGGAAGTGGAGTAGACCTGAATACTAATGTGCGTAGTCCAGTGTCGATATCTGATTGACTTATGGATTCGTTAGGCTGTGGGATTTGTGGATCACAACCGTAGACTCTTGGTTATTGCAGTCCTATTATGGTCATATACGAGATCAAGTCCTAATCCCTAGTATCTAGTAATCGTACGCTTTCTCAGCTTCTATGTTTAGGACCAACAACTGTGTGATCTTCTTAGAATATCTCACAGGCGTTCGTGCAACCTGGATCCTTAAACTAGTATCTATGTCTGTGAGAGTGTCTCCTACACCTGGCTATGGGACTAAAGGATCACAACCAAAGGTTTGTTCTCTTTCGAACCCTTCTACAGTCATGTGAATGTTTGCCTAGGGTAATCTGTAGTTCGGTTGATTTGACCAAAACGTGTGTGCTTGGTCGTCTTCTTTGTTCAATCCTCTCAACTGGGAATTGATTTGTTGCAAGCTTACCGTTGTTCAGAAGACTTGGATCCTAATATTTTGATCTATATCGGTTATTGCCATGATGAGATTGGGCTGAGGCACAATTGGCTTGAATACGTATTCCCTGGGCTCTCTAGGTCCCGTGATGGTCATGCAAAAGCAATAATGTAAATGAATTGTAGAAAAATGAAAGTTAACTATTTGCAATATATCTATAGCATATATGATTTCTCTATTTTTTTATTTTCTGATGAACTATATGAATTTAAGAAAGAAGCTATTAAAAATATCTAGAAATGACAACTAAATAATAATTTAAAACAAACAAAATAACCAAGTGTAGCTATTTGTCTGTGCAATTTATAGATCTATTCTAAACAATAGCTTATCTAATCTATTTGCAAGATTCTCGATCCTACCTCAGAAGTGAGGAGTGAATCATATTTTCTCAGAAACTATCAATCCCCACAGCTTCCCTGGTAATATCGAGAATAGAATTTACTGAAATAAAGCAACTAACTACTCTATTTGATATGATTCTAACTAGAACTTTGAAAGCTAGAACCTAGATTCCGTAGAACAGTGGCGAATTCGATGGTGTGTGTGATCTTGTCCCCTCAGTGTGATCTCCTCGTTCTTTCATGTTCACGTGGATCTAGAAAAGCGTGTAATGCTAGCATCAACAGAAGTAGATATTGGGATAAAGGCAGCTCAGAATACACACCGAATACAATGCAAGTAGGGGAGGGATAGCGCAAGAGTACAGAGCTTGGCTTATGCAATTCCTAGCGGGATTTATTGTGAGTCATGCAACATAAAGCATCCATAACCTGAAACTATCCTATTTGAGGAGCAAAACCTGTAACTTTAATGGCTTCCTAAGCTATTCTACTCCAATGGATTGGATAAAACAACAACACTGCTTGCACAAGCTGGATATGTGGCTTACCAATAGTAAGACAGTGAACTAAACAACAACATTGTTTGCAAAAGATGGATTTGTGGCTTACCAACAGTAAAACAATGAACTAAACAACAACACTGTTTGCACAAGATGGATTTGTGGCTTACCAACAGCAAAACAATGCTAACTAAGCATGTATTGAAAGAAACTAAACATTCTAAGCAAAAGGAAAACTAAACCTATGGCAACAAGAAATCCAGAGGCAAACTTTGGGGCCTGAAGCAATGACAGCACTTGCACAAGATGGATATGTGGCTTACCGACTGCAAA
This sequence comes from Taxus chinensis, assembly GCA_019776745.2. Lineage (NCBI taxonomy): Eukaryota > Viridiplantae > Streptophyta > Pinopsida > Cupressales > Taxaceae > Taxus > Taxus chinensis. Next base: position 52,027,238 of record CM034154.1, on the reverse strand, counting down.
ACAATGCTAAATAGGCATGCAATGAAAGAAACTAAACTATGAATCCTAATAAAAGTACTGAAATACTGAAATGAGAGGATGAGAAGTGAATGAGGGGCCATTTACTTGAGCACAAGCCATCTATTTATAGGAATTTCATTCACCCAAAGATCAAAACCAAACTGAACTCTCAAACAATAAACAAAGGCAAAACATTATTCCAGGGAACCAGAACCATAAATGCAAGCTCATGGCAGTAAAAGAAAGCAGGTAAATCGTTGAATTTACGTGAGTCGTGTAAAAATAGCCTTTTGGAAAATGCATAAAGGACCGCCACTCTAAGCAGGGTGGAAGTTACAGGACCGCCGCCCAGGCAGGGCGGCGGTTTCATTACTAAAGAGAAAAAGGATAAAAGAAGAGGAAAAAAAGAAAAACTAAGGCACGCGGGGGATAAGAGGGGCATGCGGGATGTTAACGCATACTTGGAGAGCTTTTCTGGATCCCGAACACCTTGTGAGGAGACCTGTATCATCATCGAGGCACTTGTCACGCTGTTCTGGCAGTACAGTACCTTACAATTTTGGGTACGTACATATTTCCCCCTCGGAGAAGCGTTTTAGCCATGAAGAGGCGTAAAACGGTGGGTCTGAGTATGGCAGTCCCGAAATGGGAAGTTAGAAGTTATACCTTACACGTCTGTGTGTTGAAATGACGCCATCTAAAATTCCCGCTATCTGCAAAACGAAAAGAGAACTCAAGTGCAAATAGATACAATAATTTGGAAAATAAACACTAAAGTAATAGGGAATGAGAACGTACCATTCGTGCGGGGATAGGAATTTACCTCCATCAGCACTCCAAACCTGCGACAAAGTCTTTTAAAATGAATCAGGACGCTATATATATGAAAGTGGACCCATTTTCCTATTCATTTGCGCAAGTTGATTTGATTGATTTTGAGCTCTGGGACCTACGGCAACGGTTTCTTGCGTGAGTATAGTCAAAACATCTGTAGCGAGATAGTGATCATGCCTCCACGTGCAGAACACCGCCCCTCAGTCAGGAGCGGGATCCATGGCAAGTGCCGGCCCCAGCGACCCATCTTGGAGGCCTGGGGATCCGAGTAAGTTACCCTTTCTCCCTTTTAATGTTTGTTTGTAGGCTCTCCTTAATTGTTATTTTATATCCTTTAGCCTCTTGCTTAGTTTCTAATTCATTTTCTCCTTTGTTTGTAGAGACCGTTGACGAGTGGCGGGATTTGATCCGCAGGGTATGTACCGATTCCCTGATGATCCCCATGGATAGGACCCGCGCGGAGCTGTCCGTAGACGCTGGGGAGCCTTCAGCAGCCGGTAGGCATACCGATGTCTTAGTGTTTAAAAGGTTCATCTAGGGGGGGCGTGCACCTTCGGAGGGGTCGCGTAGGGGTTGAGAGGCCACTTGGCTCTTGTGTGTTTTGTACTTATTTTGTATTATATATTCTTTGTATATTATGGGCTCTTTGAGAATTTTGACCATGCGTAGTCCATGATGGCATTGTATATAAACATTGATTATGTTATATATATGCATTTGTTTTTGGATCAAAACCTTGGCATTCATGGTTTCCTTATCTATTTCCAGCTTTTCTCGTGTATACCACGATGTATGTTTTGTATGCTTTCTTAGAATGTATGCAATGGTGAACAGAATGATATAAATGCTTTTTTTTCTTTTTGTATATTTCATGATGCTGGTACATGATAATGTAGATACAATGTGATTTTGAATCTTAGCTTCTGTAAGAAATTTTGGATACCTCATGTTTGTTTTGTAGAGTGATGAATATAACCAGTAATGGATGAACAGATTAACTTTCCCCACTCCTAAATCTATGCAACTAGTAGGATGCGAGGGCTCATCACTGAGAGCCAGAGAAGGGTGCAAGTTATAAAATGTAGGTGAAATGATAGTGGTGAAAGATAGACAAAGCTTTGGTGGAACCAAATTGGAAGCTACAAGCCGACTCCACTTGAGTGACTTCATAGTTTTGGATGTAACTTGTTTTGTAGTTTATCCAGACTTAGACCCGTAGATGGCCACATGGTAGACAAAATCTAGGTTTTTAGGATTTTAAATCTTTTAGGATTTTGAGCATTTGTTCCATTTGTTTTTGACTCAAAGTTTGAAAGTTTGAATTGTTTGCGTATGACCATTTACATTTATTTGTCATGAGCACGCCCTACACTTTGCCTCATGCTACTAGTAAGAAAGCGTGGGTTTATCACCGTGGGCAAGGCATAGGCGAGTAAGGGCATTTTCATCCTTTTCCAACCCTACGTCACTAGTAAGAGATGTAATCTCATCACCAAAGGTTGCTAGGGCAAGAAAATGTGTAAAATTAAATTTTTTTGTTTGATCAACGTTTGATTTGTTTAGTTGAGTAAAATGTCAGTATGTGCTTATTTCCAAAGAGACATGCATATCGGATAGATGTGACACCATGAAGCTTCTAGAAGAGACCATAGGCAAGACACCTTGCCCTAAGAAGAAATCAAAGCGAGAATAAACTTGCAGATCTTGGTATGGTTACTGTTAAGACTTCGTCATGTCTGATTTTATTTGATAAAATATTCTGAGATATTTTGATGATATCATGAAAATGGAGAGGTATGATTAAAGATTTTATGCCAACAACATCATGAGTTTGTAATGAATTGCTTTGAGAATAGATTCCTTGATCACAATTTGTGTAAGAAACAAGTGGACAGCATGATCCTAGTTTATATGAAAATGCAATGTAGATAGTTATATAAGTAGTGCTAGTTGCTTATGCGTAGAAATGCTTGAGGTGCAGGGAATTGACTGTTTCACCAAACTCCTCACCTTCTAGTGTACATAAGAGGTATGCACCATTTCCATAGTCCTTCATGACTCAGTATGGGCCCAACCATTTGGGCCGGAATTTCCTTCCTTTGCCGGGTCTTTTTGTCGATCCGGTTGTCCAGTCTTAGAACTAGATCACCTTCGTATATGTCGCATTCATAGACCTTCTTATTATACTGCCGGCACATTCGGTCAGCATAAACTCTATGTCGCTGTTCAGCATCTAACCTAGTTTCATCTAGGATTTCCAGTTGGGAAAAACGTGCTTTTCTGTAAGCGTCTTCATCTAGGATCCCTGGTAATGAGATGCGGAGACTGGGTATTTCAAGCTCGAGTGGGAGAACTGCCTCTGCCTCAAATACTAATGAGAAAAGGAGTGGCTCCCGTTGGTGTTCTTATTGAGGTTCGGTTGGGCCTATAAGGCTGGATATAATTTCAAATGCCAATCTTGTTTGTTTTCTTTCACTGTTTTAAGGAGAATGGCTTTTAGTGTTTTGTTTGTTGCTTCATCTTATCTGTTGGCTTGCGGGGTAATATAAGGAAGCCGTATATGATGGCTTATCTTAAATTTATTGCATAGCTCATGAACTTCTTCATTCTTAAAATAAGTTCCATTGTCAGAGATAATGATTTGCGGGATACCGTACCTGCAAATGATTTGGTTCAAAATGAACTTGGTGATTATAGAACTAGGCAAAGTGGTAAGAGGCATAGCCTCTACCCATTTGGTGAAATATTTAGTGGCCGTGATTATAAAATTGTGGCTGTCTATGGATGAGGGAGATAATTTCCCTATTAAGTCTAGGCCCCATGTAGAAAAGGGCCATGGAGTAGCGATTGGTTGCAGGACTTGTGCCGGCATGTGGATCTCATGGGAGAATTCTTGGCACTTATGACACCTGCGTACAAACTCTATTGCGTCATGTTCTAGAGTGGGCCAGAAATAGCCCATTCGATGTATTTTTCGAGCAGTGGCGTGGCCACCGAAGTGGCCTCCACATATTCCGCTGTGAGATTCATGGAGAATCTTCTTGGATTCTTCTGTGTCGACACATCTTAGGAGCATTCCATCGAATGCTTTTCGATAGAGCACTTGCTCTATAATGACGTATTTAGCTACGATAATGCGTAACCGTCTTCTTTGTTGTGGTGTAACTCCTTCTGGGTACGTATGGTCCATGATATAATTAATGATATCGGTGTACCAAAGACACTCAGAGATAGAGGGTCGGTTTTCGATGTAGTATACGCACTCATCCGGAAATTCTAAATCTACTAAATCACCTCCATCTAATGGGTTATCAGCTAACCAATCCGCGATGATTTGTCCTTTAACCGACTTCTGATTTACAAACGTTAATTCGAATTCTCCCATTAAAGTTATAAAACCTCCAGCCTTTTTAGACAAGGATCCTTGTGTGAGGAAAGTTCATAAGTGGTCCGTTTTTACCATGACCCTCGTTTCTTGGTTTAGCATGTAATGTCTTAGGTGTTTGGTTGCAAAGACTATGGCGATCCATTCTCATTCTGCTTGTGTATAGCGTGTTTCATAGTCGAGCAGTGTTCGGCTGATGAAATAAATCACGCGTTCTCTCTTGTCATCATCTTCTTGGGCCAACATACAGGCCAACGAGACATTGGTAGCTCGTGAATATAGAATTAACGGGCAATCTAGCTTAGGTGGCATTAGCATAGGTGGTGATAAAAGGAAGCGCTTAACTGCATCAAAGGCTTCATTGTAGTCTTTGGTCCAATCAATGCTATAGTCTTTCTTGAGTAAATTGTTGATTGGATGAACGGCGAAGCTTAAGTCCGGGATGAATCTTCGGATTGCACCCAAATTTCCAAGGAATGACCTGACTCCAGATTCATTCAGAAGGTGGAACCATTTCGAGGACAAGCCCGAGATTTTGGTTGGGTCGACATCTATCCCTCGTGACGATATGATATAACCTAGGAGCTTCCCTCCCGTTACACCAAAGACGCATTTCTCTAGATTTAGTGTGACTCCGTATTCTATTAGGTGTGAAAGAATTATGCGGAGTACTTTCGAATGGTCACAACGCTTCTTGGCTTTAGCCAACAAGTCGTCTATGTAGGATTCCACGATTTTATGAATTAGATCGTGAAATATATATGTCATAGCCCGCTGGTACGTAGCACCAACATTTTTGGGACCGAATGGCATAACAACATAGAAATAGGTTCCCCAAGGAGTTATAAACGTAGTTTTAGCTTGATCTTGCTCAGATATTCTGATTTGATTGTATCCCGAGAATCCATCCATGAGAGACAAAAGTTCAAATCCAGCTGTTGCATCAACAATGACATCTATGGATGGTAATGGGAAGTCGTCCTTAGGACATGCTTTGTTGATGTCTCAGAAATCTATGCAGATGCGTATCTTTCCATTCTTCTTGAGAACGGGAACGATGTTAGATACCCATTGGGAATAGTCGACTGGTTTGATAAATCCTACCTGGAGGAGTTTTATTACCTCCTCCTTTACCATGAGAGCTACCTTGGGCTTCATGGGTCTTGATTTTTGTTTAATTGGCTTTGCATCTGATTTAGTGACGAGGTTGTGCACCGCAATGTGGGGTGCGACTTCCTGTCATCTCCTTATAATTAAATGCAAACGCCTTCTGATGTTCTTTGAGGATCCGAGTATGTATTTCTACTTCTTCTGGGGTTAACGAGGATCCTAGTTTTAAAATTCTTGGTTCATCTTCCGTTCCGATGTTGACATCGATTGTTTCTTCGATCAAAGAGGCGTTACCCTCTTCAAACTCAGGTGGTGCTGGGGGTAAATCCAAATCATCCCCATTTTCTACTGCGTATATGCTAGGTTCTATTTGTGAGGGAAAACTCATCATGGGATTTCCGAAATAGGAAGATGAATGTGGAATTAAGGACAAATCTAGCATATGATAGGAGAGATGTAATGCCGCATAGGCGTTTAAGTATTCCAAAGTGGCCATATCATTATCAACATGGTCTGGGGTGGTAGATTCACTTCCGCTTGTAAGGGGATTTGTCATTGTTTTTATCAATGGTTCATCACGAATGGACACCGTGAAATGGGTATCTTCTAACTCATTGCTTGGAGTAAAACGTGATGCTAAAGTTGCTATTGAATCGGCGAGAAGATTTTTCTCTCGCGGGATTGCTTCAATGGATATGAAGTTAAATGCCTTGCTTAAATCTAATACGGCATTTTTGTAAAGCTGCAAGTGTTCGGCTTTAGTTTCATATACCTCAGGAAACTTGGTTTGCCACTAATTGCGAGTCTCCTAAGACTCTGATGTTGTCAACACCAATTCTCTTTGGCTAAGGTGAGGCCAAGGAGGAGGGCTTCGTACTCAGCGCCATTGTTTGTGCATTTAAAATTTAGTTTAAAGGAAAATGGCATGACTTTCCCCTCGGGCGAAGTAAGAATTATACCTACCCCCGCTCCATAACGGCACCTAGCCCCATCAAAATGGAGAGTCCAATACTTAGCTGGGAATATAGATGTTGGGGTATTTGCTGTGTTTGCGCACTCTACTTCCACCATGCAGAGATCCTCTGCTGGAAGAGAACCAACCCCTAGGGAATATCCTATGCCTACTGAATCAAATGGTAAGAACATTGGTAAATCTTGTTCTATTAACTCAACGATTTTTGCAGTAGTCCCTAATGATACCGTTTCTATAGTGCTAGCCTTATCTTTGGGGGTTAGGGTTGTTTTGGTTATGCTGATAGTTTCAAGATCCGTTGTAGGTACCAATTTCTCCTCTGGTTTTGCGTCAGTGGGTTTATTAAGTTGGTTTGTTGGAAGTTCAAATTACGAGTGCACACCTGGTCTTTTCTTTAAGTCAGCTAGGTGTATATCGAAAGGTTTTTGATCGCCTTTGGCTACAAATACCTTTCCTAGATGTAGGAATCTTACTTCTTGGAATAAAGTAGAAGGGATTGCCTTCATTCGGTGTATCCATGGCGGCCGAGGATCATATTATAATTAGTTTCCCGATCTATAATATAAAACTATGTTTTGGGTCCTAAGGTGACTGGTAGTATTATGGTTCCTATCGAAGTGGCTTTAAGGCTATCATAGCCTCTCAATGTATTTCGAGTGGTGGAATAGTTTGTTTCCCCATATCCTAGTTTTTGGAGGAAAGAGAAGGGGACTATGTTAACTGCAGCCCCATCGTCAACCATTTCCCGTTTTACATAGTTATTATAAACCCATACTTGTAAGTGTAAGGCTGGATCGCCTCGGCGAGCGATCTCAGCATCTGTAGGCATTGTACTTATTTCGAATATGAATTCGACATCCTTGTCTAGCTGCCCTAGAGGATGAATGTCAAAGTCTACATGATTTACCTGTGTTTCAGGAGGTGGAGTGATGTTAATTAAATGACCTGAACCCAATGCTTCTAAAATAGCAGCCCTGTGGGTAGGAGAGTTCTTTAGTAAGTCTAAAAACAAGATATGCGAGAAGGTTTTTATTAGATCATTAATTAAATCATAAGCACCCACTGGTTTTGCTATGATTTGTTGGATGTTATCCGTTTCTGGCAGGTGGCTTGGACTTGGCTGAGAGAAATATTCTCGTGTCCTTGTTATAGCTTCGATGGGTAATTCAGTGTCTAACTCCACCAAACTGACTATCTTGGGTCTTGGCTGATTTCCTAATTGTGGCGCAACTGATGAGTTTAGTGAAGTCGAGGCTTCATGATCATTGTTTCCCGTCATTGCACCTTTGTTTGTCCCAGTTGGATTTATTTTGTTGTTATCATGATTTGGGAGTGGATCATTAAAGATCTTTAGGGGTGCGTTTTGAGGGGAAACTTCCCCTGAAAAAGTATTTGAGGTTGGTGACGTAGAATCCGCTAAGAACATATCCATAAACAGTTTTTTTTGTTCATTTGGCAAGCGTTGTATGAATTTATTATAATCATTGCATGTTCTAGTGTCACGACCTCGAATTTTATGGAAACCACAATATGAGTTAGGATTGTAATTCCTAGTTTGTTGGTTTGATGTGTATTGTGGCCAAAAATTTTGATCAAACTGTTGTCTATTAAAATTTTGTGTTTGTTGTCTTTGGTTTGAATTCTGGTCTTGATACCTAGTTGAATTTTGGCTTGGCCCTTGTATGGGATTTCGTCATTGTTGTTGTTGTGGATGGTTAAAATCCACTGTGTTGATTGTCGGGGTAAAGTTGTTGTTTTGTTGGTTGTTTGTTTGTGATGGAGTATTGACAACATTTACCTTCTTGGGCTGGTTGGTTACTCCATCGGTTGTTACACCCCGATTTTTGTTAAGGATTTTATGTACTTGATTAACGTTTGTGGTAGTGGGATAATTTGCAGTGTTTTGATTGGGGGCGATTAATTTCCCATTTGCTCCATATGTTTTGCGACCACTATCTATTGCTACTTGATCTATCTGAAGGGCACTCTCCAGTACCTCATCCTAAGTTCGTAATGGGAACTTCTGTACTTCTTCCTTCACTTCTTTGCTAAGCGAATGAAGGAATAAATCACATAGTTCCATTTGATCCATGTTTGGAGCACTTGCCGAGGAATAAAGGACTGTACGCCACCTTTGGATGAAATGGGCGACAGATTCATTATGTTCTTGTTTGATGTGTAAGAACTCCTTAATTCCTATCCTTAACAGTTTGTTCATGTCGAAGGCCTTGATGAACTCTGACACAAGTTGTTTGAATGAATGGATGGAAGCCTCAGGTATTCTATAATACCAATCGAGAGCAATGCCTTCCAAGGTTTTTGGGAATATTTTAGCAACAACCCCATCCCATGGGAGTAGCTCTCGAATGGTTGTAGCGTAAGCTTTGATATGCGCATTCGGATCTCCCTCACCTTTATATTTGGGCAAATCGAGAAGAGGTATTGGAAGCATGACGCTTCATATAGTGAAATCTAAGGGCTCTTTCAAATATTCTGAATAAGTCCCTATTGCATAGGTTTCGACCATTGATGGTGGTTGCTGAGGGAGTGGTGGTGGGATGGGTTGTTGACATGGCACAGCGTATGCGTTTGCAGGGCCATAGGGAAGTCCCTGCGTTTGAGCAAACATGACGGGAGAGGAGAACATATCCCCTTGTGGTGATTTAGAGTACATGTTTAAGTATGACGGGGTATTGTCAAGTAATGGATTGTTTGATACTAGACCGGGAGGAATGGTATTAGAGATGATGGGCCTTGTTGGCATTTGTTGCGGATACTGAGGAGGCATGCCTAATGTGCCTACTACTGTGAGGAGATCTACTTGGCCAGGGTGGTACGGAGGATTGGAACTTACTGCTTGCATGAAATGAGAATTTTGGCTTTCTTGAGCAAGTTCTAACCCTCTCACTTTTTCTACTAACGTTGAAATGACTTCATTTGGTGAAGTCACGGTGTTTTGCCTTAGCGAAATTTGTTGTATACCCTGGTGTTGTATAGGCATGTGATATCCTGCTATGAATTGGCTGCTATCCTGCCAAGTTTCTCCGAGAGTATTTCCTATATGCAGTGGCATAGAGGTATTTTCTTGAAAAGAGACCTCGGGTTGTATTTGTAAACCTCCTATGGAGGGGTACATACCCCGGGAGCGTTGTTCACTCCTAGGATAACGTATTAACTATTCATCATCTAAGACCAGGTATGGATCTGATTGCCTACTAATTTGTGGTCTAAGTAGCATCTGAGGAGACGAACCAGATTCTCTGGTAAACGTCAAATTGTTCGAGCCTGAAGGCTCTATTTGTTGCGTTCGAGGGGGTTGATCTAACTCTTCAGTTTGAAAAGACGAATTATATCTAATTCTTGGAGTTTTTGCTGACAACGGATTAGTCGAATAGTTGTCACCCCATATTGAGAGTGAAGGTGATGATTGTCTATTCTGTTGGGCATAGTATGCCTCAAGATCCAAGAGGGGTCTGCCATATGCATCGAATCCTGACATATTCAGGGGAGGGGGGGGTATATGAATACCCACAGAATAATTGGAGAGAGTGAAAATGATTCGTGAAAGCTAATGAGGAGGAGAAGATGAAAAGTAAACTAAACTTGAAAGAAAACGTAATACTATGACTCCAAAGAGAAAGTAGGAAGTTTACATCAGCTTCACTAATTTTGTTTGTTTCACGTCGGGTTCACCAATTTTGTACGTTGGAAAAGTGACAAGCGAGCGTGGGAATCTACAGGTAACTCTTCTGCATACCCGACCTCCCGAGGTCATGCCAAGATAGCTGGTGGGGATGGAATATGTGTGGGATGCAGACAAACTAGTTAGGAAATCTAATGTCTTCGACACGCACTAATGGAATTTGTGAATCTAAGGCAAAGAAGGCCCTTCTAACTTGGACTGGTGTGATAGATCGATCGGCAAGGATGACTGCTCGAAGGCTCCAATCAATATCGAGCTCTGGCATGATTCGATCTATGGGTTGTGGAATACGTGGGAAATGACCTGGGATAGTTTTGTGTATGTCTCCAGATAAGGTCATATGGTGGATGGTGAAAACAATTGACTTTACGGACGATTCTCTGGCCTAGTCCAGAATTCTCTAGCTTCGTTAGCTGCTATATCTAGTAAGGACAATTGTTCGATGATGATGGGTGGGAGTGGAGTAGACCTGAATACTAACATGCGTAGGCCAGTGTCTATATCTAATTGATTTATGGATTCGTTAGGCTGTGGGACTTATGGATCACAATCGTAGACTCTTGGTTGTTGCGGTCCTGTTATGGTCATATACGAGATCAAGTCCTAATCCCTAGTATCCAGTAATCGTACGCTTTCTCAGATTCTATGTTTAGGACCAACAACTGTGTGATCTTCTCAGAATATCTCACAGGCGTTTGTGCAACCTGGATCCTTAAACTAGTATCTATGTCTGTGAGAGTGTCTCCTACACCTGGCTGTGGGACTAAAGGATCACAACCAAAGGTTTGTTCTCTTTTGAACCCTTCTATAGTCATGTGAATGTTTGCCTAGGGTAATCTGTAGTTCAGTTGATTTGACCAAAATGTGTATGCTTGGTCGTCTTCTATGTTTAACCCTCTCAAATGAGAACCGATCAGTTGTAAATCTGTTGTTGTTTGGAAGACTTGTATTCTAAGGTTCTAGTCTATGTCAACTATTGTTGTGATGAGGTTTGGTTGAGGCACAATTGGCTCAAATACATATTCCCTGGGCTCCCGAGGTCCCGTGATTGTCATACAAAACAAAATGTAATTTTAAATGTAACAAAGCAAACTCTAACTACGTAGAATAAATCTAAAACATATATAACTTCTATTTTTCTGAGAAACCTTTTAAGAATTTAAGAAAGTAGCTATTTAAACATATCTAGGAATAACAACTAAATAATTTTTTTTAAAAAAAACAAGATAACCGAGTGTAGTTATTTGCCTGTGTGATTTGTAGATTTTATTTTAAATAAAATAGCTTGTCTAATCTATCTGCAAGATTCTCGATCCTACCTCAGAAGTGAGGAGTGAATCATAGTTTCTCAGAAACTATCAATCCTCACAGATTCCCTGGGCAATATCAAGAATAGAATTTACTGAAATGAAGGAATTATCTACTCTATTTGATATGATTCTAACTAGAACTTTGAAAGCTAGAACCTGGATTCTGCAGAACAGTGGCGAATCCGATGGTGTGTGTGATCTTGTCCCCTCAGTGTGATCTCCTCGTTCTTTCGTGTTCACGTGGATCCAAAAAAGTGTGTAATGCTAGCATCAACAGAAGTAGATATTGGGATAAAGGCAGCTCAGAATACACACCGAATACAATGCGAGTAGGAGAGGGATAGCGCAAGAGTACAGAGCTTGGCTTATGCAATTCCTAGCGGGATTTATTGCGAGTTATGCAACATAAAGTGTCCAGAACCTGAAACTATCCTATTTGAGGAGCAAAACCTGCAACTTTAATGACTTCCTAAGCTATTCTACTCCAATGGATTAGATAAAACAAGAACACTGCTTACACAAGCTGGATATGTGGCTTACAAATAGTAAAACAATGCTAAGCATGTAATGAACTGAACTAAGAACCCTAAGCAAAATGAACGCTAAATCTATTGCAAAGAGGAAATTCAGATACAAACTTGAGGGCCTGAAGCAATGACAACACTTGCACAAGATGGATATGTGGCTTACCGACTGCAAAACAATGCTAAATAGGCATGCAGTGAAATAAAATAAACTATGAATCCTAATAAAAGTACTAAACTACTGAAATGAGAAGATGAGAAGTGAATGAGGGGCCATTTACTTGAGAACAAGCCATCTATTTATAGCATTTGCATTTACCCAAGGTAAAATCCAAATAGAACTCTTAAACTATAAACAATGGCAAAACACTATTCCAGGGAACCAGAACCATAAATGCAAGCTCATGGCAGTAAAAAAAAGCAGGTACATCGTTGAATTTACGTGAGTCGTGTAAAAATAACCTTCTGGAAAATGCGTAAAGGACCGCTGCTCTGAGCAGGGCGGCGGTTACAGGACCGCCGCCCTGCTCAGCGCGGCGGTCATAAGACCGCCGCCCAGGCAGGGTGGCGGTTTCGTAACTAAAGAGAAAAAGTGTAAAAGAAGAGTTAAAAAGGAAAAACCAAGGCAAGCGGGGGCTAAGCGGGGCATGCGGGATGTTAACGCATACTTGGAGAGCTTTTCTGGATCCTGAAAACCTTGCGAGGAGACCTGTATCATCATCGGGGCACTTGTCACAATGTTCTGGCAGTACAGTACCTTACAATTTTGGGTACGTACAGGCACCAATGAAGACTTTTGGTTTGGATTGGCTATATGGTTGGGACTCGTGAAGGTGAGAATGAGTGGTGATAAGAACAAAACCTATTTAAAGAGGACCATCCTTAGGAGAGGTAGAATATTGTTGTATGATGGAAACAAAATACATGGATAAGGAATTGGATTTAGAGGTTTTAAGGGTTTTAGACTCTATTAGAGGATTGGGCTTAGATGTGGATGGGCTGGTAGATGGGAGAGGGTGGTATTTTTTGATGAGAAGATCATCCTCTTTTATGATATTTTCGATGAGGGTTCGGAGGGCCCTACATTTCTCTTTATCATGTCTAGGGACATGATAGTATGCACATATGGTGTTGGAATCAAACCACATGGGTTTTAGCCAACGTGGGTCAAAGGGATTGATAGGGTAAGGATTATAGTAGATGCTTGGGTGAGACGCTAAAGGATTTATATATAATATCCGACGAGGGTTTGTGAAAATGAAGTCTTATGGACTTTAGGTGGATTTGGTTTGGGGGAGGATGATGAATACAAGATAGGTGCCTTACTCTTCTAAGGATTTTTAGAGGCCTTAGATTCAATTTTTTCTTTTGATTATTTTGATTCAAAATTATGAGGGATAGATGACTTTGATTAAGATTTGGAAAAAGGAATAGATGATTCAGATGTAGATTTAGGATGAGAAATAGATGATTTGGATTGAGATTGGGTGGTGATGGGTGTTTTGGATAAAGGGCATGGTCCTAAAATAGAAGGTGGAGGCCCTAAGATAGATGTTTGGATGTTGGATGGCTTGGATTGATTTGTCTTCGAGGTAGGAAGATCCAATTTCTTATATGGGTGAGTGAGGGATTTTTGGACGAGAGTGCTGTTGTCAAAATTTCACCCCCCCCAGGGTAAATTTTGATAACATGCATCAGAGTATTCAAGTCCCAGGCAGATTGATTGATTCGGGGCCAAAAATCATGTTGCTAGAGTCCCCTCAAATATTTTCTAAGTCCCCTGTCTGAGACGAAAAGAGCAAGCTCTGAGAAAATGCGAAAAAAGGTTGCAGAAGGCAAGTAGGTTGATCCAGGAAAAAATCATAAAAATGACTAAGTCCTAGCCCTAGGGGCAGTCAGGACATTTGGGACAAAAAGGCCCGAACCGGCCGGCTCGGCCGAAGTAAGCACAAACTGCCCGCAAAGCAACAGGGACATCTGGGACAAAAGTATGCGGTGGACGCGAAATGCCGGTTCGACCGAGAGGAAAAAATTGGCCAACTGCTGACAGAGACACCTGTGGGACAATCGGGCTAAAAAGGCGTGAACCGGTCGGACCGGCCAAAAAGAGTCGAAGTCAGTCCGAAGCAAAGTGGGACAAGCGGGCCAAAAATGCCCGAACTGCCCGAACTGCCCGAAATGAGTCCAGAGGGTCCAAAATCAAATGGGACGTCTGGGACAAATGGACGCGAAATGCCCGAACCAGCCGAAATGAGCACAAAGGGCCCAAAATCAAATGGGACATCCAGGACAAATGGAGGCGAAGTACGCGTAGGAGCCGAATCAGCCGAGGACCAATCAGAAGCTGCCACGTGTCCTCACAAGAGAAAAGTCAAAAAGTCAATGGGCGAGTTTTCGAGCACCGATCCGAACCAATGGGATAGTGCCACGTGTCCCAGCTAGGGCCCACAAGGAAAATTCAAAAGACAGCCCGCCGAAAGGTAGAGGAGAGAGAATCACGCAACCAATCAGAACATGTCACGTGTCATCCAAGTGGCAGAGCGCGGGAAAAATTCTAAAATCCGTTTTGGTCTGCTCCGTGCCCTAAATCTTCAGATCGCCATATCTTTTGATCCAGAGCTCAGATTTCCACGTTCTTTATATCAACGGAAAGCTGTTGAGATGCTCTACATGATTCTGGGATCAATCTTGAGTTTTGGTGCAGTATGAAGAGAGAAAATCAAGAAACGGCTCTGACGTGTGGTAATGGCCAGAAGCGACCTTTCAACAACCCGTTTTTATGCTAATGGGTCGCATTCTTCTTCTGCACGGCCAGAAGTGACATTTTAGCGGCCAAATTAATACAAATGGGTCGCATTCTCCTCCAAAATCGCTCAAAGTGACAGGGTATGGGTTGGTAAGATTCCTCCATGCTGAGTTAATGCATCTGCAATCAATGAGGAATGGGCTTGCACGTTTTCCTATGTTTCTGTCCCCTGGGTTCGACCCATGCAATGTAAAAGCCAGATTTGGCTCATTTGGAAAAAAAAAAAGGTTGTTCATTCTTTCTGCTCTGCCCTCCCTTCTTTTCTTCTCTAGGGTTGAAAATGGAGTTTGAACCTCCTCCCTGCTCTGTAATGGTGTTTTTTTCCTTTTACTAATGGAATGATGTTCTGTGCAAACTTCTGGAGCAACAAAACGTGTTTTGTGATGCATCTATCCATCCTTCCTCGTTTTTGCTTGTTCTCTTCTTGCCTCTCTTCATTGCAGGTATTTGTGCATGTTTGAATGTTCATTGCAGGTCTGGAGCTGTGTTCATGGAGTTTTGGGACATTTTCTGTGTGAAATCTATCCTTGGGCATGTGATGCATCTGTCCATCCTTCCCATTGCTCACCTCTCTTTGTCCCATGGCAGTTTTGATAGATGTCCAACATTCTCCTTCTCTGGTGTATCACCGTTTTAGTGTAGGCTTTTGTTGTTTTTCCTTTCTCTCTCTCTCTCTGTCTCCTTGGCATGGTTCTATTAGGATTAGATTAGCTTGCCTGCACTTGAATAGCTTGTGGTAGGTAGTTTAGGAGCAGGAACCAGCCTTCTCTGGAGATTCCTCTCTCGGTTTTACAAGTCCCACGCTTGGAGAGAGGTTTCCATGTTGTGCAATCACACTGGATGCCTGAACATCAACCTAGAAGCCTGATGTGTGTCCAGGGGTGCTGTGATTTTGCATCAACAGTTTTGGCACGCCGGGTGGGACCTTAGAGGTCTTTCACTTCATCTTTTGCAGGTTGGTGTGTTCCTGTGAAGTTTTCAGCCTTTGGAGGCACTTGCAAACACATCTGGCGACTCCATCTGGTCAACAACCCATCTGTGAAGCTGCAGACCTTCCTTTCCATCCATTTTCATCCATTCTTCCTTCCATCTCTTCCATCATTCTGTCATTCTATGAAGTTGTGCAATCATGACTTCATTTCCATCATGGTATTCACATCAACAACAGCAGTATATCACACCTCCAACACATTTTGCAAATCCTCCAAATCAGCATTTTGAGCAAATTCAAGATCAGTATGCATACCCATATGAGCAGCAGTGCCAAAGTCAGTTTGGCTATGGAGCTTTCCAAGAGCAAGAGTATGCAAACAATGAAGACCATCAGATCCAAGATGCTGGTCTGTTGGAGAAAATCCAAAAGATGGAGGAGGGGATGGTGCAGTCCAGGGCTCAAGCACAAATGAAAGCTTTTGGAATCGGTTATGGAGCACCCTGTCCATGGGTGGGACCTTTTCCAAGGCATTACAGCCCTCAGGAGAAGCTTGACTTCATGATTGCAATGCTGCCTTTGCTTGCACGATGGACAGCAGAAATAGAGGCCTACAGACTTGTTGTTGAACAACCTTGTCAATGGGTAAGTTCTACACCATCATCTGGTTTTTCTCTTTCCATTACTCAAGCAGCATCATCTCATTTAAACTCCTCATCTGCTGTCCCAAATATTGAATCCATTTCTCCACCCCCTAGTCTTCCACCCCATCTCGATTCTTCTTTCCTTTTCCCTTCCAAATAGTCACCCCCTCCACAAGAGCTAAAAGAAATACCCCCTCCTCCAAAGAAACAAGAGGTTTCACTGCCTCCACCACCACAAAAAATTGTAAAATCAGCTGAGTTACAACCCATCCCTCCTCTTGCATTCCCAATTCCATGTGGGAAAGAAGAAATTGTAAAAATCAGTCATCAAGGACAGCAAGAGGAAGAGCCAAACAGAAAAGAAATGACAGACAACTTGAAGGTTTGGACTGCCAAATTTGGGATGACAAAGATCCCCTTGATGGTCAAGCCTACAGAAGAAGCTAGGGTTGGAGAACAAATGGTGGTCAGGACTGATTTTGTTGCAGCAGAAGAAGAAGATCTTGCAGTCCCAACTTGTCCTCTAGAGCAGCAGATTGAAGAGTTTGACTTGACAAACTTCATGCTGGAGAAGGAGTTCAATCAAGAGCAAGATTGCCTTCAAACATTGGAGGAAGGAGAAGCTGCTCCAAATCCAAAAGAAGAGGAGCACAATCTAGCTGTGGAGGAGAAAAACGCAGATCCAAGGGCTTTGAGCACAAAGCAGGTTACAGAAGAACCTTCAGTTCTTCTTTCCACTTCATCTCTCTCAAGTTCTAGCACTGAAAAGGAGTTTGATCTCTCAAACTCAATATTGGAGAGTGAAGGAAACCATGGTGGTCAAGTTGCAGATCAAGAGGACACCATGGAGGAAGTTGAAAATGAGCAGCAGGACAGCAATGAGGCAATTTACCTGTCAGATTTGGAGGACTATTTTGATGGAGAAGAGTCGGTTGAGCTTTCACCTTTCTCTCTTTCAACATCCACATTCCAAACACCAGAGCCTGTTGCCATGAAGGAGAGCACACATTTGCAGGAGCCTGTATCTTATAGCAGCCATTTGGAACCAAAATTGGAAGATTTAAATCTTCCATGTTCTTCATCGGAGGAAGAGAAAGGGCAGAAGGGTCCTACCATTTCTTCCACGACATCCATTCAGGTGGGTCTACAAGAAGACTCCATTCTTGGAATTGAAAATCAGAGCTATGGGCATGTCAAACGGATCATACCTTGCCCAATCAGGTATTTGGCTTCATTGGAGCCAAAGGAGAAGCCACAACCAGTCATGCTTGCTTCTGAACATGAGGATGAGCTACAAAGTACTAAGGATCAGCTGCCATACCTCTCTAATCCAAATGCAGAGCAACTAAAAGAGATATTGGATTTTTCAGTTGATACCTTGATGATTTGGATAGAAGACCAGCTTCTTGTTGATTTTCCATCCATCCAAACAGCCATGATCAGTGCCAAATCAATTGCATGGCTGCCAATTTTGAAGAAAGGAAGCTATTTCTCACAACCAGTTGCAAGGTTTGTTTAGCTTGCCTTTGCTTCCAGTTAGAGTAGAGTAGCTAGGTTTGCTTTCAGCAGAAGAAGTGCTTGTGCACACTCTGCACGTTCCATTTGGGGCATGTATGATTTTCAGTTCTGTACATAGTTTTGGTGTTGCTGGTTTTGCTCTTGCACAGTTCTTTTCAGTGGTTTTTGGTGAGAACAACTCCATGTCCGGTGGGTTTCAAGTGGCTCAGAGGGAGATTTTCAAGGTTCAGATCAGTTTTCAGGCTTGCTTATGACTCCATGCCCAATGGATTGCTTCAGGCAACTGGTCTTTTCATCTAGTAGGCAGATGACCCCGCTGAGTCGCCAAACTGTTGTCAAAATTTCACCCCCCCCAGGGTAAATTTCGATAACATGCATCAGAGTATTCAAGTCCCAGGTAGATTGATTGATTCGGGGCCAAAAATCATGTTGCTAGAGTCCCCTCAAATATTTTCTAAGTCCCCTGTCTGAGAGGAAAAGAGCAAGCTCTGAGAAAATGTGAAAAAAGGTTGCAGAAGGCAAGTAGGTTGATCCAGGAAAAAATCATAAAAATGACTAAGTCCTAGCCCTAGGGGTAGTCGGGACATTTGGGACAAAAAGGCCCGAACCGGCCGGCTCGACCGAAGTAAGCACAAACAGCCCGCAAAGCAACAGGGACATCTGGGACAAAAGTACGCGGTGGACGCGAAATGCCGGTTCGACCGAGAGGAAAAAATTGGCCAACTGCTGAGAGAGACACCTGTGGGACAATCGGGCTAAAAAGGCACGAACCGGCCGGACCGGCCGAAAAGAGTCGAAGTCAGTCCGAAGCAAAGTGGGACAAGCGGGCCAAAAATGCCCGAACCGGCCGAAATGAGTCCAGAGGGTCCAAAATCAAATGGGACGTCTGGGACAAATGGACGCGAAATGCCCGAACCGGCCGAAATGAGCACAAAGGGCCCAAAATCAAATGGGACATCCGGGACAAATGGAGGTGAAGTACGCGTAGGAGCCGAATCAGCCGAGGACCAATCAGAAGCTGCCACGTGTCCTCACAAGAGAAAAGTCAAAAAGTCAATGGGCGAGTTTTCGAGCACCGATCCGAACCAATGGGATAGTGCCACGTGTCCCAGCTAGGGCCCACAAGGAAAATTCAAAAGACAGCCCGCCGAAAGGTAGAGGAGAGAGAATCACGCAACCAATCAGAACATGTCACGTGTCATCCAAGTGGCAGAGCGCGGGAAAAATTCCAAAATCCGTTTTGGTCTGCTCCGTGCCCTAAATCTTCAGATCGCCATATCTTTTGATCCAGAGCTCAGATTTCCACGTTCTTTATATCAACGGAAAGCTGTTGAGATGCTCTACATGATTCTGGGATCAATCTCGAGTTTTGGTGTAGTATGAAGAGAGAAAATTGAGAAACGGCTCTGACGTGTGGTAATGGCCAAAAGCGACCTTTCAACAACCCGTTTTTATGCTAATGGGTCGCATTCTTCTTCTGCACGGCCAGAAGTGACATTTTAGCGGCCAAATTAATACAAATGGGTCGCATTCTCCTCCAAAATCGCTCAAAGTGACAGGGTATGGGCTGGTAAGATTCCTCCATGCTGAGTTAATGCATCTGCAGTCAATGAGGAATGGGCTTGCACGTTTTCCTACGTTTCTATCCCCTGGGTTCGACCCATGCAATGTAAAAGCCAGATTTGGCTCATTTGGAAAAAAAAAAAGGTTGTTCATTCTTTCTGCTCTGCCCTCCCTTCTTTTCTTCTCTAGGGTTGAAAATGGAGTTCGAACCTCCTCCCTACTCTGTAATGGCGTTTTTTGCCTTTTACTAATGGAATGATGTTCTGTGTAAACTTCTGGAGCAACAAAACGTGTTTTGTGATGCATCTGTCCATCCTTCCTCGTTTTTGCTTGTTCTCTTCTTGCCTCTCTTCATTGCAGGTATTTGTGCATGTTTGAATGTTCATTGCAGGTCTGGAGCTGTGTTCATGGAGTTTTGGGACATTTTCTGTGTGAAATCTATCCTTGGGCCTGTGATGCATCTGTCCATCCTTCCCATTGCTCACCTCTCTTTGTCCCATGGCAGTTTTGATAGATGTCCAACATTCTCCTTCTCTGGTGTATCACCGTTTTAGTGTAGGCTTTTGCTGTTTTTCCTTTCTCTCTCTCTCTCTGTCTCCTTGGCATGGTTAGATTAGGATTAGATTAGCTTGCCTGCACTTGAATAGCTTGTGGCAGGTAGTTTAGGAGCAGGAACCAGCCTTCTCTGGAGATTCCTCTCTCAGTTTTACAAGTCCCACGCTTGGAGAGAGGTTTCCATGTTGTGCAATCACACTGGATGCCTGAACATCAACCTAGAATCCTGATGTGCGTCCAGGGGTGCTGTGATTTTGCATCAACAAGTGCCAAGGTTTTTAGGTTTTTGTTGTGAAGTTTTACCCTTGGCAGGGATCACGATGATTTCAATGGTAGAGTTATCTTTGGAGGTAGGTGTAGATGATGCGGATATAGATGGAGTTATAAATGTAAGGATTGGGGAGGAATATGGTTTTTGGATAACATGATTGATAGGATGAGTATATATTATGGATTGTGTGATAGTTGAAGGTGTTGGTATAAAAGTGGTTAAATTTGTAGAAGACAAGGATGGGATAGGGACACTACTTGTGATAGATTCGATGAAAGATGTCTATTTAGTAAAGATGAGAGATGGAGCATATTCAGATGTGTATATAAGTATAGGTATGGATACAAATGGATATGTTGTGATGGACATGGGTATAGTAGATCCAGATGTAGGTGCGGAAGTAGGAGTGGATGCTGAAATAGATATAGAAGTGGGTATGGGAATGGTAGGTTTAGGTGTAATAAATGTGAGAGTAGTAGATATGGAAGCATTAGATGTGGGTAAAATAGATGGGGGTATAGTACGTATGGGAGTAATAGATCTAGATTTGGTATATGTAGGAGTGGTAGATGGAGTAGATGTGGGTACAATAGATGTGGATGTAGTGGATGAGGTTGATAGTGTGGAAGCCTAATTCAAAGAATTGATTATGTGGGTGTCAGGTGTTTGGGATGTAGGAGGAGTAACTTAGTTATTTGGTAGATGATTAGGGAATGGTTTCTTGAAGACATCCAGTGGTTAGTTAAGAGGGGCATTAGGGTTATTTACCTGAAGGTCCCCTAGATCAATAAGTCATTGTACTAGGTCCTTAAATGTATGAAACTTTTCAATATCATGGTTTCAAACTCAATGGCTCGCAATAGTGTTCATTGTGATACCATGTGGGTTTGGGATGAAAATCATCGACGGGATGGATAGGGGGAAGTTGAATAAGGTTGGAAGCCATAATTTTTTCGAAGATGGAACTATAAGATTCTCTAAGGGGAGTATAGTTAGGAGTTGGTCTAGGAGATCTTTGCAAAGGTTCAACATGAGATGTGCATGCGGAGGGGATTTAACGACAATAGCACTTGCCACATTTTTTTATTTTTCAGTATGAGGGAGGGATGATTTGGTGAATTCATATTTGGGCTTGTATGAGTGGAGTTAGACCTAACCTTGTTAAAGGGCTCATAGTTCCAGTTTGCAAGCCATGGTTAAGGATTCCTCAAAACTCTGAAAATTTTGGATTTAAAGAGTAGATGAGATATGTTTTACACATGATCGAGAGAAGAGCTCAATGAGCTTAGTTTAGGGAATATAAAAGGACAATTTATTGATGATACCATGCCACCTACTAATGAAATCTGTGATTGATTCTTCATCAAATTTTTTGATGGCATAAAGGTCGGTAATACTGATCTTGTGATCGATATTAATGGATAAGTGCTCTAAGAAGAGCTGCACCAGTTGGGTGAAAGATAAGAGAGAATGTTGAGGAATGTCATTGTACCAATCTAAAGCAAGCCTGGCCAATGACATGGGAAAAGTGTGAAGCATGAGATATTGGTCGTGTGTGATGAGATAACATGTGCACCTAAAGGCATGAAGGTGTTGTTGAGGGTCCTCCTTGTTGTTGAATTTTGAAAATTTAAGGAATTCTCAATGGGGAGGATATGGTTTAACGGGGATGGATGGATTGATGGGATCATTGCAAAAAATTTCATAAGTGAATGAGATTTTATGACCCAAGGTGGCAGCTTCCAAGTTTTCTAACCTACTCAGTAAAGCTTGTGTGGGGTCAATGGAGGTATGGGAACGAGAAGTTGATGGATGAGGTTTTTAGATTATAAGAAGTGGATGGGTTGGGTTATGGTAAAGATTGATATGGTTGGGGATAAGTAGGATTTTTGGGGGTGGTTGATAAGGAGGAATATAATTAAGAGGTTCTAATTAAATAGGTTGGGAATTAGGATGTTGGGAAGGGATGTAGATGAGTAGGTGAGGTTATTGTTGGATGATAGGGGTATTATATTAGGGATTTGTTAGATGATGTGGTTGAGATGTTTAGATGAGGTGATTGGGAAACATGTGTTGGAAGGTTCCTTGGGGTGGAGGTTGATTGGTTTACATTGACTCCGAAGGGCGGGGTTAGGAGGTAATAACATTGGCATAGACTTGGGATGTGAATATAGGCACCGAGCATTGAATGTGTTTCTCAAGTGGTGGAGGTAGTAAGTTACATTCTAGAATATTTTGAATGGGGGCATCGATGAAAACATTAGATGAGTATGGGATGGGGAGAGAATATGTAGGGGTGGTGTTAATGCAAGGTAGATTGGGTAGGAAAGGAACCAACAATTCAGTGGATTGATGAGTTTGGGGGATCACCGTTGAAGAATCATGAGGGCCATGTTCATGTTGTGTTATGTAAAGCTCGTTCATGGCTCTAGGGAAGAATAAAACAAGTTGAGAAATGAGGACTTAGGTATATTCATGTTGAGAGTGATAAGCATAAAACTGTTGAAGGGTAGGTCGATCGATGGGAAGATGGGTGGATTTACGGATAAAATATTTGTGAAGATCGATGGGATTAGTGTCAAGGAATTATTGACACTCTAAACATTCACGGGGGATATTAGGAGGCCCAAATGTCTTTAAGGAGGAAGTAGATGGGGGTGTAGCTGATCTAGAGGGGATTGAATGATGGTAGAAGAAAGAATTAGTTTCAATATGGGCATTTTTCTGAACCATATGGGGTTTGCTAGAAGGGATCATAGAAATGATAAGTTGGGGAACTCAAGAGGAAGTGATCAAAGGAGTGGAAAAAACATTAGTAAGAGCAGATGTTTGTTGAGAAATATTATTCGAGATAGGTATGTTGCTAGATGAGCTTGTGTGTTCAATTTTTCTAGTTTGAGAACAAGTGATAACGAGCATGAAACATACAACAATAACTTATGATAGATATTAATATGACAATAAAATCAAGAAGAAACGTGTTAATTGTCTTGTTTATTTATAAAAAGTGTGAGGTAGAAAAACAAATGCTCAAAGGGAACTTAAGAAATGGTCAGTCTAATGATGGTTTCAGGTTTGTTTAGGTTGATGTCCTCTATATACCCAAAGGTACGTGAGGTAAAAATATGTTATGACTACCAGTACGTGGTTTGGTATTGGGGCTTATCCCTGCACTTCACACATCATAGCAATAAGGGTGTCTGACACTTAGCTGATATAATGATAGTCAAAAAAAATTTAATGCGGCCAGAACACCACAACAACTTCCTTATTGGGTGATGAAATCCCAATAATCACACCTAGTAGGAGATGTTTTGGGTGTGTTAATTGATTTGTGAGTTTGGATGTGTGTGAAAGAAGTGTGAATGCAAAATATTACCTCCTAGTTAGACTATGTGAGCAAGAAAACATGAAGGTGTTCTTTTTAGCTCCCAAAATGAAATGTGAAATTCGATGAGGTCACACAAACAAAGGAGGGAGAGAAATGCAAAAAGAGAAAATAAGGACAAAAGGAGGAATACATGGATAACGCTAGTCTCCTTTTTTGTTTTTAAATTTTTAGCACATGTGTTGTTGGTCCATGTAAACATTATGCACAAAGCATGCAAGCAAACCGGATTTTACCCATAGAATTAATAGAAAGGGAGAAATAGAAAGGAATATGAAAAATGGAAACAAAGAAAGGAATCACCGAGGAAGAAGGGTGGGTCCCACCAGGCATGCCAGAATGTTTAACGAGATTTCCTGCTCCTGTTACAAGATAATGAAAAGGATACAAGAAATCAAGAAAGTCAAAAATATGGGAGGGTTTAAGGCTACCTCCTAGTATGCGATAATTATGCTGATGGAGATAGGGGTGCAAAATATCATCTTCATGAAAAGCTCGATAACCTATACAACAAAGAGAAGCTAAACAATAAAATGATTAGTAGATAAGATGATGGTTTTCCTAATTAGGTAAGTCCTGAGAAGTGATAACTTCTTAGGGATGGATGTCAACCCACTTTGATAAAAATATTGATAAATGATAGTGAATAAATAGGATGCAGCTAA
The DNA here is from genome assembly GCA_019776745.2 of Taxus chinensis. Classification (NCBI taxonomy): domain Eukaryota; kingdom Viridiplantae; phylum Streptophyta; class Pinopsida; order Cupressales; family Taxaceae; genus Taxus; species Taxus chinensis. The sequence goes on along the minus strand of CM034154.1, from coordinate 52,003,058 downwards.
CAAAGTAAAGCAAAGATCTGAAATATGCTAGAGATGTTAAGACAATGATTTAATAATTGTAGATGATGATAAACAAATTTGTTGATAGGATATTTTGTCAGGAAAAAATATGAGGTTCAACCACAGTGCATGGGATTAAATCCCTCCTCAAAGACAGGTGAGGCATCCTATTTATTACTAATCTAAAACACAGCAGAAATAATATGTATAATATTCACACTATTCTAACCATTGGGGTTGGGATACAATCCCAAAATCTATATCAACACGAGATGGAGATGTTACAGTTACAGAAATAGAATGGATTAGAAAGGAAACTATTATAGAAGAAACGGAGTGGGAAGGGAATGAGAGGAACGTATTTTCTTTCAAGAAAACACAGATCAAGAAATACTTATATGAGTTTTAGATAATGAGTGTAATATTTGAAACGATTAAAATAATCAAGAATACTAAACAAAGAATATCTTAATATCTTGGACGTAAGAACAATCTCTCAAGATAGATAAATCCCACAACACAAAGTCTGCAAAATAACACTTGTTCCTATTCCTCAATGATTAAAAAGAAAAAACAAAGTTTTTTTTCTTCTTCAAAATAGCTCTTAATATTCAAAAATTCTCTCCCTTTTGGAATGCACAAGCATCCTTTATTTATAATAAAAAGGGCAGAGAGAAAAGAGGATAAATCCTACAAAATAGTCCTTTAACAAGAGTCCTAATTTGCTTGACTCTCACAGAGGAGAACAAGTCAAAATTTGCTTCCTATGTGTCGATATGAAAAAAAAAAAGACATTTCAATCTCTGGATGCAAATGACATGAAGCATTATGCTTAGTCTATTTCCTCATCCTTGTCTTCCTCCAGTGAAGACTGCTTGTCTCAAAATTCTTGGAATTTCCGCATTATGCCCTGCATCTCAGCTTCAGCTGGCACACTGGAATAGTCACTCAAAACCTCGTAAGTTTCCTGATTTTCACTTGTGTTGCCAGGAAGTTTCTTCAATTTATTATTGAGTTTCCTTAGTGATTCAAAAACATTCTCAATCTTTATGAACCAATCGATGGTTTTTAGATCGAAGACAGAAGTTGGTTCATGCTAGATTGATTCTTGGATTTTCTTATAGAGATCATCAGTAGGTAGAATATTCAAACTTTCATCCAACACCTTGGTGAACATCCTAGATAACTCCTCTTCTATGTCATTGGTGGCATTAACCAATTGATCTCTATATTCCCTTAACTTGTTGTAAACTTCACTGAGAATCTTTATCCTGAATCTGATGGCTTTGGTTAGCTAGATATGCTTATCCCCATGTGGAATAATTCCTTCTTCCATTAAGACATGGGATGGAACCTGTTTCAGTGCATTGAGAGCCTCCAAAGTTAACTCGAGGTTCTTGACTTCCTATGAAAATTCATCATCCATTTTCTTGCCATCCTTTTTTATCTCCTCCAAGGATTTATAAACCTCCACTGTGTCATCAATGAATTTTCTTCCTTATAGGTGTAGCCTCTGAATCCATTAATCAATTGTTCTTCCCTTCTTGTGGATATTTTCAATAATAGGTACTAATGAGAAATCAAACCTGATAAGAGTAGGGGTAGAAGATGACAGTGTTGGTTAAGAGGGATTTTTGATCTTGAGCAATACTTCTGTCAACTTTTCAATTTTCTCCTTTAGCTCATCTTCTGGCACAACACATTCATGGTGTCTTACGCATCTTGTTATTCCCCCTTCTATTGTTACCTTTCCCAGATAAACCCTTTTGATCTGATAATCAGTGGCTATTATATCCTCCTTTGTTTTGTTGGCCGTGGGAGTGGTAATTTGTGAAAACTTATTTCCAGAGGCATCCACTGAAACCCTTGAAACTATTTTGGTTTCTTGGGAGATTTGACAGGAGAGGCCTTGAGGGAACTAAATTCGAAGGCTGGTAGAGGAACTACCACCTTCCTCTTCTTTGGGGTCTGATTAATTAACCATTAAGGTATAGTGGAAGAATTTTCCCCTATCAGAGGTATTATGGTTACATCTATAGGTGGAAGAAGGTTTACCTATGGATTAGTAATGACTACAAGTTTGTTGAATGTGGGGATAGATTCAGTGAATTAGGGTGCAGAAGGAGGAGGCATATCTATAGCCATCTTAGATCTAATAGATAGAGGTGAGAGATCATAGAATATGTTGGCCATGTTTGATGAAAGTGGCGTAGAAATGTGAGGTGAGGAAGATTAGGAGGGAGGGGGTAAAGATTTTGAAGCCAAATCTTGAAAACAAAGAGAGAGACTTAGCTCCAACGAGCAATCAAAAAAAGGAGAAACAAGAGGTTGACCAACCTCAACTTCTAAAGGAAGTTCTCCTTGTTCCGGTGGAGGAGGTGAATCCAATATCTCAACTGTTTTTGAAGGAGTGGTAGATGGTGTGGCTTCTTACTTTAATCACCTTCTAACAAACTTAAATTGTATCTACCTCTTGGTAGGAATTTTATCCTCTTCCCTTTCTCCCTTGGAGGGTCCCGCTTCTAAAGTAGCTATTTTTGAAAATATCTTTTCCTTAAAACTCATTCCCCAAGAAATGATCCAATCCTTGGTACGGACGAGAATTTGAGCATCCCTTTTAGCAATAGAAGCTTTTCTAGCAACAGACCAATTAATAGCTAGGAATCCGTGTTGGTCTCCATCCGACTGTTCCTACCTACTGTCCAGGACACTTTCATTAGGTATGGTGCCTTCGGGGATATCAGCTAGATATAACATCTGAATTTCTTCAAGCGTTAGTCTACTATTGTCTTTTCTTCAGATGGTAACTTCATCCCGAACATCAACCCAAATGTCTTCCACATGTGGCACATGTAGATGCAAGGTTCCATATGACTTGAAGACTCCTCGGATGTCGAATCCCTCCCTGAAATTCATATCATTCTTCAATTTGTCCTGAATCTCATGCACCACATTCTTGGCCTTAACCACTATAGAATATGTATACCTTCTAATGGAAATAGGGAAGGAGACAGCGGCCTTGTGCCTGCTTTGTTAAAAATCGTGAAAATCCAACAATTATCTGACTAACTACTTAAGGATGAGTTTGTCACTTGGGAACCTTGGAAAATGGAAAGGGTTACCATGGAACTTTACCACCCGAAGATAGGTTAAATTATCTAATTACAAAAAGATGGAACCCCATTTTGACACTTCAGCCCATGCCTATTCAAAAACCCTTTTTTTTCTCAGATCAATATCCAACCTGCAAATGTTTTCATAGAAGAAGGCATCATTCACTCTTCTATATTGGTCTTTATACCATTTTATTGTCAGCTGAGGGAAGTACTGATATATGTGTTCCGTTGCTTGGTTTCCCTTTGCATATAGCCCTAGGTAGTTTCTCATGCCTGTTGTTGTATAGGTGACATATGACATCATATAGAACTTGCCGTTAGATAAGATTGTTTTCATTTGGGAGTCTATCTCATCACTTATTAGGCTACCCAAATCAATCCCTTGGTCATTATTATTTATGATGACCATGAACTAGTACATCCACCCATGGAAATCACTATGACTCTGGGAGTCCAAATAAGTGACTTAACAAGGTGATGATATCACTGATTTTGAGAATAAAATAACTTCTAGGGACTGACTTGGGAAACCTATAAACGGTTGGCTTAGGATTGACCAAGAAATTCTTGTTTACATGTTTGATGGAGTCTTCTTGATCTTTGTCCCAGGCCTTCTATGCTAATTTAAGGTTTAAATCAATATATTCCAAAAAGTTTGAAAACTTTATGATTTTATCAAAGTAATCTCCATATAATTTCACTATAGACTCCCCTCCTTAATTTCTTACTGAGAAGGAGGCTGAGTCATAGTTAGAAGCACAGGACAGGATGAATTCAAGGCATTGAGCTAATATTGGAAATCCTGCTGCAAGAGGGATACCACTACCGGCTATCAACTTCATCCAGGAATTTGAAGAAGAATCCTCAATTTGTCTTCAAGAAGTACTCCATATCTATCTTGCCGAGCTCTATGTCCCAAATGTCAAAATTGCAGCTTATGTAAGAAGAAGACTCCATCTTCTGATATTTATATTTCATCTTTCCTAATTTATTTGATTTATCCTTAGATTGGCTGGGGTTCGACATTAGGATTCTTGAAGAAGAAATGCCTTGATGATTTCTGGAAGAGCAATCAGGTGTGAAAGTTTGTTGGAAAAGTGCACAGACCTACCACACTGTTCAGATTTTTAGACTTGCAAAACACATTCAAAAACCTGACACAATGGAGTTTATATCGGAAGTCAGGACATGCTGAGCATCAAGGAAAACCAGACACACACGGCGGAACCTGAAGGATGTTGAGTAGTTTGAAATGTCTGACACACTGCGGATCTTTATGGATGTCGAGCACCTAGCAAAATCCAAAACAATTATATCAGGTTTCTGACATGTCAGTGTATGAGAAATTCCTGCCTCATGATCACTTAGGATTTCCAAAAATCATTTTGAAATCTACAAGTTACACTCCATGAAAAATAAGTAAATAACCTAGGGGTGAATTTAAAACAAGAACCCACATGGGAAAAAGACAAGAAACAAGAAAAATAACCCAAAATCCCAAACCAAAAATGAGGGAGAAAATGGATTGGAAACCCTAAGCAAACACTTCACAAATAACCTAAAAATCTTATAAATAGAAAGAATAGAGGATTACCTTCAATTAGCTTGAAAAACGATAAAAAACAACCAGAAAAATTGATCAGGAAGCTTGATCGGGTTTGGGAGGAGAAGAAACATCAACGAAAATCTGATGTAGCAAGAAAAATCAATAAGGTAAAAAATGACATGGAAAATCAGCTATTTATAATAATCTAGCATTAATTACACCTCACTTGACACGTGTGCCAATTGCCAAACAACTGGACATTAATGACATGTCATCATGCTTGGAGTGTTTGAAAACCCGATACAAAGGATAAAGACTTAATTGGGGTTTTGGGTTTTGGGAAACATGAGACATAAAACATCTATTTGGTAAAGCATTTTTTGATGTTTGGAAGTTTCGCAAACGCTACACAATGTTTAGGCAATCGGTTTTAGGTTTCGAGAAACAAGTGACATAAAACATGCATTTGGCAAAGCATGTTTCGATGCATAGGAGTTCCAAAAACTTGACAAAATTGAATTAGATAATCAGGTTTCAGGTTTTGGGAAACATGAGACATGTAATATGCAAGAAACATGTTTTCATGCAATGAAAACCCAAAAACCTGAAAATCTCTTTCAAAGGGAATTTTAAAGGGATTTGTCCAAAATTTTCGTAGGGTTATCTCATTTTTAGCTGGAATCACTAAAATGAGATAACAACTAGCTCCAGTTGGGGAATTTCTTTGAAACATCAAAGGAAGAGAACTCATATATCAAAAATATTTACCCATTGGGCTATGGAGTCAGAAGAAGAAAAAACTAAACATAAACAAACAAAGGAAAAAGAAATAAAGTAAACACAGGACAGAAAATAAATTATAACACCAGGGAAACCAATCCTTTCCAAATCTTATTACCTTTGAGTTGGATGAATTCACCATCAATCTCTTGATATGAATTTGAGATGAACTTATAGAACGATGATTCTGATCCTTCAAAATGAAGCTGGCTAAAATTATCAGCTTTCTCAATTAAAGACAATATCTGTTAGTCATCATTAAACACTTGCCAATGCGCTGAATTATTTGGAACACTTGGATGGTACATGATCTCAATCGTATAATTTTCCTGTTTGAACTATGGGTGAGGAAGGAGAAGAGATGCAGACATGGCTAAGTAATCATCTTTATCATTATAATCTCTCAAAACTACCTTGATTGAAAAAACATCAAAGCATCTTATGTTGTCCCATACCTTGTTCCTATAATGCCTTAGGTGATCATTTTTTACCTGATAGACCCCCCTTACTTGATTTAAAATAGACTCAACATCTCCTTGCACTTTAATATTTCAAATTTCCTTTTACTGTACCATTTCTAAGCCCAATAACAGAGCTTTGTATTCATCCGTGTTATTAGTATTGTCAAACTATAGCTTGAAGGCAAAGGGAAAGATCTCGAAATCTAGAGATATAAGAACCACACCAGTGCCTGACCCAGTATTTAAACAAATCCCATGAAACTCGAGGGTCCAACTAGCATTAGGATCTTCTTCCTTGATTTCTACATAAGGAACCTCCGACGTCATCAAATAATTCCCCAAGCCTAAATCTTTGAAGAGAATTTGAGCTTTTGGGTCATCTGATTTAGAGACCAGGTACTTCGCTTCTACTTCAGGGTGAAGGTCACGAGGAACTCCTTTCACTTGAATTTTAGATTTAGTCTAATCCATATTGATTTCTCCTTCGAAATCTTTGCAAAAACCTCTTCCTAAGAGAATACCATAAGCATCTGGGATATCAACAACCAAGATAGTCATTTTTACTCTCTTTTTAGGGATTGTGACAAATGCAAACTGTGCATCCTTGATTTGGCCAATCAAGGGGACTTGTTTAGTTTCCATGGAGTAACACCACCCATAATATTTATTCAAGGTAAGTCCAAGGTCATGGGCTACTTTTGTAGGCATCATGTTATCAGAGGCTCTTGAGTCAATTATGCAATTATTGAGTTTAAACCCATTTATAAGTAAGGATAAATAAAACGGTTCAATCTTTCCCAAATAAGCAAAAGAGGTCATATTATTCTGAGGTAAAGGCTAAGTGGGGTTAGGAAAAATGCCTTTTGAAGATGAAGGGATAGTATCCTTTCTTCTAATGAATTTGGCAAGTTTCTCAAATTGCTCAGGATTTGGCTGGAGGTACTCGGCTTTTGACATTTGGATCTTAGTTTTCTTTGCATAATTAATAATTTCAAAAATGGTATATAAAGGAATGATATAGAGCTCAGTTCTAGTTATGCTATTCTGAGCCGAGGTACTGGTCTTGGGGGCAGGAGAAAGAGAGTTAGAAAAAGAAGTTACCTTTATAGTTGTCTCCTTTTCTCTTTGCGCTTAGATAGGAGAGCCTCTTTTAGCCATAACCATGGGAGCTTCTTTACCTTTCTCCTTGGAGCCTTCAACTAGCTTTCTGGGGTTCTAAGATTGAGCTCGAGTGAATACTACAAATGACTGACCATCATGTTCACATTGGTCTTCCTCGTATTCCAAGTACCCAATGTTGGATTCATCAGCTGAATCGTCAAAAGACTCATCAGCATATCCTGAAGCTTTAAAATATTCGTGAGAATCTTGATCTTCTGGTTCTTCATCTTCCTCAACTATTTCAACTGTTGTGTTGATAGGAGGAGCTTCAATGGCCAGCCTTGTGGGAAAAGCAATCAACCAATTCCTATCTCTTGCGGGAGTGCCATTAGTATTGTTGAAATTCCATCTAGGAATATCCCGATAAGGAACGTTGGTCACTTGTTGAGACATTTGTTTCTTCAAAGTGATCAAGTCATTGGCCATCCTTTGAATCATAGGATCAATAGTACTTTGAGAAGAAATCTAATTTTTAGGCTTAGATGACTCTCTTCTGATTTTTCCGGCCAGGATGAGATCATCTTCTATTTCAGTGGTTGTAGGTTAAGTAGTGGCAAAATAGGGGATAACATACCTTATTAATAAGAATCTCACATCAGGGGGATGTGTGTTGATGAAGAAACACTTTTGATTTTCAAGAGTGGGAATGGCTAGATCTGGAATCTTACAAATCAGCTTGTTGAATTTGACTATGAAGTCCCGCATGGGTTCTTAAGACTCCTTCATATGTGTAAGTTGCACTAACAAGGCATGAAAATATTTAGCTAGTTTGAACCTTGCTTCAAATATGGATCTCATGGTAGCCCAGTTGGTAATGAATGCATTCAGAATATGGTAGAACCATTCTGCTGCTACACCATGCAATGTTTCATCGAAGAGTCGAACAAAGACATCTTCATGAGAAACCCCAAGGACACCACATGCAACAAATAATGAACCGATGTGTTCATCACAGTGGTGCTTCCAATCACCATTAAACTTAGGAATATTCTTACGTGACCCATGTGGTAGATCATGCAACGACGAAGTTAGGGAAAGAGGACCAATATCCACACCCGAAGGCACAGGTTGTGATGCCATCCTTCTGAATGAAGTGCACACAATAATTTGAGTATCAGACAAAAATAACACACGAAAGGTTGCAGAAGCTTATTTTTCTTGAGGAAACCGAGTTTGTCAGATAGGGGAAGAACTTCTTGCTCAGCTAGATACAACACTATTGGGGGAGTGTCTGAAATGGTGTTGTTACAGTAGATCAAAGAATGGATCAGTTTTACCCTTTCCTCGGCTTGACTGAGTGAAGATATTTCTAGCCAGCTTGAATTGGAAAATGGATCTTCTAAAAATAAGGCAAATACGGAGTTGTCAGATGCTAATAGGATAACCTTAGTCTTATCGATCTGTACTTCCCCAGCAGAGTCACCAAAAAATGTTGGTTGGATATTTTTTCAAGCCAAAATATGAGGTTCAACAATAGTAAAGGGATAAGATCCCTCCTCAAAGACAGATGAGGCAACCTATTTATTACTGATTTAAAACTAAACAGAAATGATATGCATAATATTCACACTATTCTAACCATTGTGGTTGGGATATAATCCTGAAATCCATATCAACACGAGATGGAGATGTTACAATTCAAATTAGAAAGAATTGGAAGGGAAAATATTATAGATGAAACAAAGCAGGAAGGGATAAGAGGAACGTATTTTATTTCAAGCAAACATAGATCAAGAAATACTTATATGAGTTTTAGATAATGAGTGTAATATTTGAAATGATTAAAATAATCAAGAATACTAAAAAATTAATAGCTTAAGATCTTGGACGTAAGAACAATCTCTCAAGATAGATGAATCCCACAACACAAAGTCTGCAAAATAACACTTGTTCTTATTCCTCAATTATTAAAAAGAAAATACAAAGTTTTTCTTCTTCTTCACAATAGCTCTTAATATTCTAAAAGTCTCTCCCTTTTGGAATGCACAAGCATCCTTTATTTATAATAAAAAGGGTAGAGAGAAAATAGGATAAATCCTAGAAAATAGTCCCTTAACAAGAGTCCTAATTTACTTGACTCTCATGCAAGAGAACAAGTCAAAATTTTCTTCCTATGTGATGAAACAAAAATGAAAAATACATGTCAATCTATGGATGGAAATGACATGAAGCATTATGCTTATTTTGTTTCCTCATCCTTTTCTTCCTCCAGCAAAGCCTGCTTGTCTCGAAATTCCTAGAATTTCTGGATTATGCCCTACATCTCAGCTTCATTTGGCACACTAGAATAGTTTTTCAAAACCTCGCAAGTTTCTGAGTGCCGCTTGTGTTGCCAAGAAGTTTCTTCAATTTCTTATTGAGTTTCCTTAGTGATTCCAAAATTATGAACCTATCGATGGTTTTCAGATCAAAGACAGAAGTTGGTTCATGCTAGATTGACTCTTGGATTTTCTTATAGAGATCATTAGCAGGTGGAATATTGAAACTTTCATCCAACACCTTGGTGAAGATCCTTGACAACTCCTTTTCTATGTCATTGGTGACATCAACCAATTGATCTCTAGATTCCCTCAACTTGCTGTAAGCTTCACTGAGAATCTTTATCCTAAATTTGATGGCTTTGGTTAGCTGGAAATGCTTGTCGTCATGTGGAATAATTCCTTCTTCCATTAAGACATGGGATAGAACCTATTTCAGTGCATTAAGAGCCTCCAAAGTTAACTCGAGGTTTTGGACTTCCTATGAAAATTCTTGATCCATTTTTTTGCCATCCTTTTTTATCTCCTCTAAGCATTTATAAACCTTCACTGTGTTATCAATGAATTTTCTTCCTTATAGGTGTAGCCTATGAATCCATGCATCAACTGTTCTTCCCTTCTCATTGATATTTTCAATAATAGGTACTGATGAGAAATTGAACCTAAGAGGAGTAGGGGTAGAATATGATGGTGTTGGCTGAGATGGCTTTGAGAGCTTGAGCAAGACTTCCATCAATTGTTCAACTTTCTCCTTTAGCTCATCAATACTCACCTTTGTTTCCTTCATCTTCTGGAATAACACATTCATCGAATCCTGCGCATCCTGTTGTGCCCCTTCTGTCATTACCTTTCCCAGATCAACCCTTGTGATCTGATAATCAGTGACCAATATATCCTCCTTAGTTTTGTTGGCCATAGGAGTGGTAATTTCTGCAAAGTTATGCCCTGAGGCATCCACTGAAACCCTTGAAACTGTTTTAGGTTTCTTGGAAGATTTGGCAGAAGAGACCTTAAGGGAAATAAAGTCGAAGGCTGGTAGAGGAACTACCACCTTCCTCTTCCTTGGGGCCTGATCAATTAACCATTGAGGTATAGTGGAAGATTTTTCCCCTATCCGATGTGTTATGGTCACATCTGTAGGTGGAGGAAGGTTTACTTGCAGAGTAGTGATGACTACAAGTGTGGTATCTGTGGGGATAGACTTGGGGAATGAAGGTGCAGAAGGAGGAGGCATATCTATGGCCATCTTAGGTCTAGCAGAGAGAGGTGAGAGGTTGGAGAAGATACTGGCCATGGTTGATGAATTTGGAAAATAAATATGAGGTGGGGGAGATTGGAGGGGAGGAGGTAAGGATTCTGAAGTCAAAGCTTGAGAAGCAAGAGAGATACTTACCTCTGATGACCAATCAAAAAAAGAAGAAACGAGAGGTTGACTAACCTCAACTTCTGAAGGAATTTTTCCTTGTTCTAGTGGAGGAGGTGAATCCGGTATCTCAACTGTTTGTGAAGGAGTGGTAGATGATGCGGCTCCTTGCTCTTCTCCTTTTCTGACAAACTTAAATTTTATCTGCCTCTTGGTAGGGATTTTATCCTTTTTCTTCTCTCCCTTGGAGGGTCCTGCCTCTAAAGTGGCTATCTTTGAAAAGTTATTTTCCTTATAACTCATTCCCCAAGAAATGAGCCACACCCTGGTATGGAAAAGACTCTGAGCATCTCTTTCAGCAACAGACCAATCAATGGCTAGGCATCTGTGTTGGTCTCCACTCGACTGTTCGTACATGGTGTCAAGGACACTTTCATTGTCCACAGTGCCTTTGGGGATATCAGCTAGATCTAACATCTGAATTTCTTCAAGCATTAGTCTGTTGTTGTCCTTTCTTCAGATGGAAACATCATTCCGAAGATCAACCCAGATGTCTTCCACATTGGGCACATGTAGATACAAGGTTCCATATGACTTGAGGACTCCTCGAATGTCAAATCCATCTCGGTGCTTCATATGCTTCTTTAATTTGTCCTGAAGCTCATGCACCATGCTCTTGGCCTTAGCCATTGTAGAGCATGTATACCTTCTAATGGAAATAGGGAAGGAGATGGCGGCTTTGTGTCTACTTTTTTGGAATTTGTGAAAATCCAATAATTGTCTGACTAACTCCATAAGGATCATTTTGTCACCTGGGAACCTGGGCAAATGGAAAGGGTTACCCTAGAACCTGACCAGCCGAAGATAGGTGAACTTCTTGAATTTCAAGAAGATGCAACCCCATTTTGACACTTCGGCCCATGCTTCATCACAAACCCTTCTTTTCCTCAGATCAGGATTCAACCTGGAAATGTTTTCATAGAAGAAGGCGATGTTCACTCTTCTATATTGATCTTCAGACCCTTTTATTTTCAGTTGAGGGAAGTATTGATATATATGTTCCATTACCTAGTTTCCCTTCGCATATAGCCCTGGGTAATTTCTCATGCCTGATGCTTCATAGGTGACGTATGACATCATATACAACTTGCCGGTAGACAAGATTATTTTCATTTAGGAGTCAATCTCGTCACTTATTCAGCTGCCCCAATCAATCCCTTGGTCATTCTTCTTTATGACGACCATGAATTGGTACATTCACCCTTGGAAATATCTTGACTCTGGGAGTCCAAACAATCAACTCAGTAGGGTGATAATATCACTTATTTCAAGAATGAAATCACTTCTAGGGACCTAATTGGGAAACCTAGAAATGACTGGTTTAGCCTTGATCAAGAACTTCTTGTTTACATGCTTGATGCAGTCTTCCTAATATGTGTCCCACACCTTTTGTGTTGATTGAAGGTTTAAATCAACATATTCCTCAAAGTTGGGAAACCTTAGGAGTTGATCAAAGTAACCTCCGTCCAATTTCACTATAGACTATCCTTCTTGATTTCTTACTGAGCAGGAGGCCAAGTCATAGTTGGAAGCACATGCCAGGATGAATTCGGGGCATTGTGTTGATATTAGAAATCCTACAACAAGAGGGATACGACTGCCAGCTATCGACTTCATCCATGAACTTTGAGAAGAATCCTTAATTATGTTCCAGAATTCCTCCATATCTATATTGCCAAGCTCTGTGTCCCGAATGTCATAATTGCAGTCTATGTAAGAAGGGGAATCCATCTTCTGATACTTATACTTCATCTTTCCTGTCCTATCTAACTTATCCTTAGATTGGTTGGGGTCCAACTTGAGGAATCTCGAAGAAGAAATGCCTTGATGATTTCTGGAAGAGCAATCGGGCTTGAAAATTTGTTGGACAATTGCACAGACCCGCCACACTGTTCAGCTTTTGAGACTTGCAAAACACCTTGGGAAACCCAAAATACTGGCGGAGTTTGGAGGATGTCGAGCACTTTGAGAAACCTAAAAAATGGAGTGTATGTCGGAAGTTAGGACATGTTTAGCATCGATGAAAACCTGACACACACAAAGTAACTTGGAGGATGTCGAGTAGGTAGAAAATCCCGACACACTGTGGAACTTGATGGGTGTTGAGCACCTGGAAAAACCCGAAACAAGGTGGAAGAAGCGAGATGTCCAACACCCTACAAAACATGAAACCAATATATCAGGTTTCTGATATGTCAGAATATGAGAAATTACCACCTTCTTTCACTTAGGAATTTTTAGACTCTTTTGAAATTTATAAGGTACAACTTATGGAAAAATAAGTAAATAACCTGGGGGTGAATTTTAAACAAGAACCCAAATGGGAAAAAGACAAGAATAAAGGAAAATGACCCAAAACCATAAACCATAAATGGAGGAGGAAAAGAAATGGAAACCCCAAAAAAACACCTCATAAATAACCCAAAAAGCTTCAAAATAGAAAGAAGAGAATAATACCTTCAACAAGCTCAAAAAATGATTAAAGACGGACAGCGAAATTGATTGGGAAACTCAATCAGGTTTGGAGGTGGAAGAAGCATAAACGGAAATCCAACGCAGCAAAAACATACCAGGTAACAAATGACATGGAAAACCAACTTTTTATAATACCCTAACATTAATTACACCTCACTTTATTCGTGTGCCAACTTCCAGACAACTGGACATTAATGACATGTCATCATGCTTGGAGCATCTGAAAACCCGATACAAAGGATTTGATTCAATTCAGGTTTCAGGTTTCAGGAAACATGAGGCATGATGCATGAGATGTTTAGATGCATCTAAGTCCTAAAAACCCGATACAAAGGCTTCATTTCTCGTTTCGGATTTTGGGAAACAAACGACATAAAACATGCATTTGGCAAAGCATGTTTCGATGCTTGGAAGTTCTGAAAACCTGACAAGAAGGACTTAGGAAATCAGGTTTCGGGTTTTAGGGAACATGAGACATGTTGCATGCAAGGAACATTTTTTCATGCAATGAAAACCTGAAAACCTGAAAATCTCTTTCAAAGGGAATTTTAAGAGATTTTTCAAAAATTCTACTATGGTTATCTCAATTTTAGCTAAAATCACTAAAACGAGATAATAGTTGGCTCCAGATGGGGACTTTCTTTGAGACATCAAAGGAAGAGAAATCATGTAATAAAAATATTTATCCATTGGGCTACGGAGTCTGAAGAAGAAAAACCAAAACCAAACAAACAAAGAAATAAATAAAGCAAACACACAACAGGAAATAAATTATAATACAGTGCAAGAGATCATCTTGCATTACTGATGGAAAAACTTCAAATGTTGGCCATTGAAAGGTAGAAGGGGTGACTCTCCATCAAGATACGATAGACAGAAGTTATTTTCACCATTCAACTGATGGATTTTGAAAGGACCTTTCCACAAAGAATTGAGCTTGCCATGCATCCCTTTCTGTTCCCTTCTCTTATCCCAAAGAAGTACTAGATCTCCAATCTGGAAGTCACGTTGCTTTGATTTTTTTTCAAATATATTTTAAATTTTTCTTTGATGATCTGCAATGTGATCCACCACCTTGCTCCGTTCTTATTCTAGCCTGGCTAGGTACATTATCCTTTTCTTAATGGAACTTTGAAAATTTTTATCCTCAATTGCTTTAGCCAACCGTAAGGTTGGAAATTATACAGAGATAGGAATCTTACCATAAATTCCATACAACACCTGGAATGGGGACATTCCAATAGCTTGCTTAGGAGTAATTTTATCTACCCATAATGCATCACATAATGCTTTGTGCCATGTCCTCTTATTCTCATCGAACAAATTTCTGATTATGGTCACTAGGTTCTTGTTGCTTGATTCAGCCTGACCATTGCCTTAGGGGTAATAATCAGATGAATGAGCCAATGTGATCCAAAATCCATAGCAAAATTATGTCAACTCATGTGATAAGAAATTGTAAGCGTTTTCAGCAACGATCTTGTGAGGCACACCGAACCTAACAATTATATTCTCCTTGAGAAAGTTGCACACAGTGTTGGAGGTTTCATGTTTGATTGGCGCAACTTCCACCCACTTGGTGAAATAGTCTATGGTGGTGAGCACATAATTATGACCAGAACTGGAGGCAAGATTCAATACTCCAATGAAATCAATTCCCCATTTGTGAAAAGGTTCTTCAATTATCACAGGCTTTAAGGGAAGAGCTCCTAGATTAGGACGGCCAACAAAATGTTGACAAGCTTCACACTTAGCCACCCATTCAGCTGAATCTTGAAAGAGAGTATGCCAATAGTAACTATCTCATAAGATCTTGTAAGCCATCATAGAGGAAGAGAAATGTCCTCTGAATGCCATATTGTGGAAGGATTCTAGTGACATTATCTATTGAGACTTATCGACAAAACGTAGGAATACACCATCAATACCCTTCTTGTATATATCATTATCCCATAGAATGTATCTTGCGGACCTTAATCTAACTATCCTCTTCTCTTTTTGGCTTAAATGCAGGGAACAATCACCATAAGTTAAAAATAAAGCGATATTTGCATACCATTCATCGGTTTTGCTTACAAAAAGCACCATGGGCAATGCTGAAGAAGTACCTTCAATTTCTCTGCATTCTGTCTTAGAATTGTTTTCTACAATAGATTGGCATAGGCCTCTTCCTCGTACCAACTTGGTAGGTCTGATGTCCAAGTCATATTCTTGGACTTTGGCTATCTAGTTACCCCATTGACTACCCAAATCTTATTGAGTTAAGATGGATTTAATTGTAGTATTAGGAACAAGAACGAGAGTGTGAGAACTCAACACATAATACCTAAAATGCTTAACTCCTCTCACCACTGCATAAGCATGCTTTTCAATTTGTGACAATCTTCGATTCATGTTCCTTTAGTGGGCAGCTCAAGAAAGCAATGGGATTTTCAATTCCTTCTTTGTTCTCTTGCATCATAATGGTTGATACTGTATGTGTGGAAGCGTAGGTGTACATGATGAAATCCTTCTTGAAGTTTGGGCATACCAGAATAGGAGCATGAGCAATTACCCTTTTGACTTCTTCAAAAGTAAGCTTCCCTTCAGTGCTTCATCGAAATGGATTTTTACCTTTCATCATCCCAATGATATCCTTTGTTTTATCGGCAAAGTTAGATACAAATATCCTTAGGAAATTGACCTTTCCGAAAAAGGAATGTACCCCAGTTTTGCTTGTAGGTAGGGTAAGGATTTGGATGGCCTTCACCCGTTCTGGGTCGATATTTGTTCCTTTTTTAGTCATGATTTGACATAGCAACTTACCTTCAGTTACTCCGAACATGGAATTTTTAGGATTTAATGAAATCCCATTACGCATGCACCTTAAGAGTACCTTCTCCAGGTGATCATAATGATCACTTCCCTTCTTAGAGAAGACCGTCAAGTCATCCAAATATACAACTATGACTTTTCCCATCAAATCTCTGAAAGATAAGTCTATAGTTCTTTGAAACGTGGCTTCGTCGTTAATCAAACCAAAAGGCATCCTCCTGTAAGAAAAGGTCCCCCATGGGGTGGTGAATGTTGTTTTATGTTGATCCTCAATAGCTACCTCAATCTGATTATACCCCAAAAATCCATCAAGCATGGATAACATTTCTAATCTAGTGACACTCTGCAATACTTGATCCATGATAGGTAATGGGCAATTGTCTTTCAATGAAGACTAATTAAGATTCCGCAAGTCAACACAAATCCAGATCTCACCATTCTTTTTTTTACAGGGACGATGTTAGCAACCCAGGTAGAATGATGGATTGGGAAGATAATCCTTGCATCTAACATATTTTGAATTTCTACAAGAATAGTCCCTGAGATCTTTGGGTTGTAATGCCTTTGCTTCTACCTGTAGGGTTTGACACCAGACTTCAAAGGGATGCTATGTTGCACATCCTTGGGCTTAAAAGACTTCAGATCCACATAGGACCAAGCTAAAACATCCATATATCTCTTCAGGAGTGAAATGAATCTTCCTTTCACCTCAGGATAATATCATTTATCGATGTTTACCATCTGTGGTTGGTCAGAAGAGCCCAGATTAACTTAATCTACCTTCGACGAGGAAGCACCTTCAGCTTGCCTTTTATTTTGAATAAAATGGTCATGCTTGTCAAACAGACCTTCCATAGAAATCAATCCCTTAGGAATCTTATTTCCTTTGAGATGGATGAATTCACCATCAATCTCTTTATATGAATTCGAGATGGACTCATGGAAAGCTGATTCTAATCCTTCAAAATAAAGCTCGCTAAAATTATCAGCTTTCTCAAGAAAAGACAATACCTGTTGATCATCATTGAACACTTACCAATGCGTTGAATTATCTGGAACACTTGGATGATACACAATCTCAATGGTATACTTGTCATGTTTGAACTTTGTGTGAGGAAGGAGAAGAGATGCAGACACGGCTAAAGAATCAGCTTTATCGTTGTAATCTCTCAAAACTACCTTGATGGAAAAAGCATCAAAGCATTCTATGTTGTCCCACACCTTGTTCCTGTAATGCCTTAGGTGATCATTTTTTACCTGATAGATCCCCCTTACTTGATTTACAATCAACTCAGCATCACCCTGTACTATGAGATTTTGGATTCCCTTTTGCCTTGCCATTTCTAATCCTAATAACAAAGCTTCATACTCGGTCGTGTTATTAGTATTGTCAAACTGCAGCTTGAAGATGGAGGGAAAGATCTCGAAATCTGGAGATATAAGAACCACACCAGTGCCCGACCTAGTAGTTGAAGAGCTCCCGTCGAACTTGAGGGTCCAAATAGCATTAGGATCTTCTTCCTTGATACCTACAGAAGGCACCTCTGATGTCATGAAATAATTTCCTAAGCCTGCATCTTCAAAGAGAATTTGAGCCTTGGGGTCATCTGATTTAGTGACCAGGTACTTCACTTGCGCTTCAAGGTGGAGAACATGAGGAACTCCATTCACTGGAATTTTAGCTTTGGTCCAATCCATCTTTGTAAAAACCTCTTCCTAAGAGAATACCATAAGCAGCTGGAATATCAACAACCAGGATAGTCATTTTTACTCTCTTTTCTGGGAATGCGATAAATGCAAACTGTGCATCCTTGATTTGGCCAATCAAGGGGACTTGCTTGGTTTCCATGGAGTAACACTGCCCATAAGATTTAGTTAAGGTAAGTCCAAGGGAATGGGATAATTTTGTGGGTATCACGTTATCAGAGGCTCTTGAGTCAATTATGTAATTGTTGAGTTTAAACTCGTTTATAACTAAGGCCAAATAAAACGGTTCAATCTTTCCTAAAGAAGTAACAGAAGTCATATTATTCTGAGGTGAAGGCTGAGTGTGGCTAGGAAAAATTCCTTTTGAGGATGAAGAGATAACATCCTTGCTTCTAATGAATTTGGTAAGTTTCTCAAATTACTCAGGATTTGACTGAAGGTACTCAGCTTCTGACATTTGGATCTTAGTTTTCTTTGCATGATCAATAATGTCGAAAGCGGTATATGAAGGAATGATGGTGGGCTCAATTCTGGTTACGTTGGTCTGAGCCGAGGTACTGGTCTTGGGAGTGGGAGAAAAAGAGTTAGAAGAAGAAGTTGCCTTTTTAGTTGTCTCCTTTTTAAGTTGCTCTGATATAGGAGAGCCTCTTTTAGCCATAAACATGGGAGCTTCTTTACCCTTCTCCTTAGAGCCTTCAACAAGATTTTTGGGGTTCTGGGATTGATATCAAGTGAAGACTGCAAATGACTGACCATCATGCTCACATTCATCTTCCTCGTATTCCAAGTACCCAATGTTGGAGTCACCATCTGAATCATCATAAGACTCATCAGCATATCCTGAAGCTTCAAAAGCTACGTGAGAACCTTGATCTTCTGGTTCTTCATCTTCCTTGACTATTTCCACTATTGTGTTGACAGGAGGAGCTTCAATGGCCATCCTTGGTTGAGTAGAATTCATCCGATTCCTATCTCTTGCGAGAGTGCCATTGGTATTGTTGAAATTCCGTCTAGGAATATCCCGATAAGGAACGTTGGTCACCTATTGAGACATTTA
Source organism: Taxus chinensis (assembly GCA_019776745.2). Taxonomy (NCBI): domain Eukaryota; kingdom Viridiplantae; phylum Streptophyta; class Pinopsida; order Cupressales; family Taxaceae; genus Taxus; species Taxus chinensis. The sequence goes on along the minus strand of CM034154.1, from coordinate 51,984,260 downwards.
CTTCTTTAAAGCGATCAAGTCGTTGGCCATCTTCTGGATCATAGGATCAGTAGTACTTTGAGAAGAACTCTTATTTTTAGGCTTAGATGACTCTCTTCTGATCCTTCCTGCCAATATGAGATCGTCTTCTATTTCAATGGTTGTAGCTTGAGCAGTAGTCAAATTAGGGATAACAGACCTTCTTAATAAGAAGCTCACATCATGGGGCTGAGTGTTGATGAATAAACACTTTTGATTTTCAAGAGTGGGAACGGATAGCTCCGGAATCTTCCAAATCATCTTGTTAAATTTTTCCGTAAAGTCCCACATGGGTTCATGAGACTCCTTCATATGTGTAAGTTGTGCTAACAAGGCATGAGAATCTTCATCTGGTTTGAACCTTGCTTCAAATACGGATCTTATGGTAGCCCAGTTGATAATGCATGCATTCATAAGATGGTAGAACCATTCTGCTACCACACCATGCAATGTTTCAATGAAGAGTCGAAAAGAGACATCTTCATGAGCTACCCTAAGGACGCCGCATGTTACAAAGAATGAGGTGATGTGTTCATCAGGGTGTTGCTTCCCATCATCGTTGAATTTGGGAATATTCTTACGAGATACATGTGGTAGCTCATGCAACGGAGGAGTCAGAGAAAGAGGACCAATAACCGCACCGCAAGGCATAGGTTATGTTGTCATCCTTCTAAATGAGGTGCGTACAGGAATCTAAGTATCGGATAAGAATAATGCACGGCATGTTGCAGATGCTTCTTGTTCTTGAGGAACCTGAATTCTTTAGAAAGGAAAAGAAATTCTTGATCAGCTAGATACAACATTGTTGGAGGAAAGTCTGAAATTATGTTGTTGAAGCAGATCAAATAACGGATCAGTTTCACCCCTAGCTCGGCTTGACCGAGTGAAGATCTTTCTGGCCAGCTTGAACTAGAAAATAGATCTACCGAAAATAAGGCAAATATGGATGCGCCAAACACCAAGAGGATAAGCTTAGTCTTCTCAATCCGTATTCCCCATGGGAGTTGCCAAAATTTTTGGTTGGATATTTTGTCAGGCCAAAATATGAGGTTCAACCACAGTGCAGGGGATTAAATCCTTCCTCAAAGACAGGTGAGGCAACCTATTTATTACTAATCTAAAACATAGCAGAAATAATATGTACAATATTCACACTATTCTAACCATTGGGGTTAGGATACAATCCTGAAATCTATATCAACATGAGATGGAGATGTTACAGTTGCAGAAATAGAATGGATTAGAAAGGAAACTATTATATAAGAAACAAAGTGGGAAGGGAATGAGAGGAACGTATTTTCTTTCAAGCAAACACAGATCAAGAAATACTTATATGAGTTTTAGATAATGGGTGTAATGTTGGAAACGATTAAAGTAATCAAGAACACTAAACAAAGAATAGCTTAAGATCTTGTATGTAAGAAAAATCTCTCAATATAGATGAATCCCACAACACAAAGTTTGCAAAATAACACTTGTTTCTATTCCTCTATGATTAAAAGAAAATACAAAGTTTTTCTTCTTCTTCACAACAGCTATTAATATCCTAAAAATCTCTCTTATTGGAATACACAAGCATTCTAGATTTATAATAGAAAGAGCAGAGAGAAAATAGGACAAATCCTAGAAAATAGTCATTTAACAAGAATGCTATTTTGTTTGACCCTCACACAGGAGACCAAGTCAAAATTTGCTTCCTATTTGACGAAACGAAAATGAAAAAGACGTGTCAATCTATGGATGAAAATGACATGTAACATTATGCTTGTTCTATTTCGATGTCTTTATCTTCATCTAGCGAAGCCTACTTGTCCCGAAATTCCTGGAACTTTTGTAGTGTATCCTGCATCTCAGCTTCATCTGGTGTGTTGGTACCCAAATTTTTTCCCCTTTTCAGTCTGAGCAGCACCAGAGAAATGGCATGGAGCTTAAAGACTGATTAGACCATGTTTATATGTCATTAGTAGCCGGGGGTATGGTCCTGCTGGCACTCAGATTTGTGGAGAGATAGATAGCACTCCAATAGGACTTGATCTTGTCCTAGTTGTTTTAGGTTGTGCCTTGCAACCAAGGTAAGAGGACCTATTTGTAACCTTGTGATGGCGAAGGAGATGAAGATGTCCTTCCTTTTGCTAGAATTTCTATGATGAAGACCTTGATGAAAACATGATCAACACCCCAGATCTAAACTCTCATGAGTTATCACTTCTCAAAACATGGGTATGTTCTCAAAACAAGGCAAGGTTACTAGAGACATTGAAATCCTGATCTGTTCATGCATAATTTTGCAAATGGATTTTAATCTTCTGTGGGTACACAAATGAAAATCAGGGGTAGTAAAGGGTAGGATCTATTTTTTGGATGATTTTGTGGTGGAATATTTACAAGACAAACCTGAATATGTCAGATCTTTAACAACCTCTACAATACTTGAGAAATTATCAGATAAAATGCTTCAAACAATCAAGATGTTCTTTCAACCAGAAGAGGCACATATGGAATCCCAGGTTACACTCTTCACACAATCTTTGAGACCTCACCACAAAATCTTGAAGTAAATAACTCAATTAAACACAAAAATCCTTGATCAAACCATGCCTAAGATACCCCCAAAGGCTTACAAGCAATCTCAATTGAAAAATGAAGGAAGAGTGATTTTAAACTGCTTGTTTCAGTGCCAGATGAAAGCTCTTCTAACAAATAAAATTACAAGTGCCACTAAACTATCAATGAGAATGAGATCTGTGTGATTTAGTAAATACTTTCAATGCAAGATTGCAAAAAGAACAATGAAACTATTTGTATGTATTTAGAAATGATAACAGACATCATATTGCCCAGAAAAACACAGAATTAATTCAAAAGCTTGTTAGATTCATCAGCAGGGGAGAGTTTCATCAACAATCTCAGAGCTGTGTGATGGCTATACACTTGTAACCAACTCACATTCATGAAAAAACTAACACATAAGACATTAACCAGGTTCTTTGGAGGGTTTCTCAGAAGATGGACTTCTCTCAAAAAATTTCTCGTGAAATTCAATCTCCAACCATTTACATTTCTCAAAAATGCATTATATACTTCATGCCACATTGGATCCTTCTTTCCCAAGCAAAGAATATGCCATGGGATCAAGTTTGTTACAACAATCCTCATGATTCACTGAAAATGACATCAAACAGAAAAACATTCACAGGATGCTAGGTGTGCCAAAATTTTAAATCATTACAGATGTTCGGATTAAACATCCCTCCTGGAGGCACGTTTTTCATCATTGAGGCATGCAAACACCTTTTCACTCATCATTTTACCTTTTTAACTTTTCAAATTACCTTTGTAACTTCCAGATCTGAATTTTACGTTTTTTTCTCGAGCCTGAGCAAAAATTATATCAAAATCACCCTAGATCAAGGAATCAAACCATGAAAATAATGCCAATGCTCCTGGAAGGCCAAGACGACATAGAATCGTCTAAGATTTGATGAAATTTGATGCAAAAATCATGATTCCAAGCTTCATGGGGCTCCCATGGTGGCCAAAACAAAAGAATGCACAGCAACCGTTGATCTCATTCAACTTTCAATCTTGGCCCTCCACATGGAAGATGAGAACTCAAAAATAAGCTTAAGTTTACCTTTTTTAAATTTTGGATAAGGTCGGACACGTGGCAAAACATGATTGGATCGGGCCCAGGGTTACAATTTTTCACTTTATAACCTTTCCAAAATTTGGAAAATTTTACCACTTTTCCCCGCCCGCTTCCTGGGCCTGCCACATGTCCACAAGGTGGGTCCCAATGAAACCGCGGATCAATTCTACACATTTTACCTCTTTTTCAGAAAAAGACATTTTTCCTGAACTTCCCCACACTTCCACCTTCCTAATGCCGTGTGGCGCTCGTTGATTTGCTGCGGGGCCATCTCTTTCCTTTTTTCCTTCATACCTCCCTTCCAAATTTTGAAATTTTCAAAACTCGTTGTTGACCCACGCTCTCCTTTGACCTTCAAAAATGGCCACGTGTCTCATTCAGATTGGCGGCAGAGGCATGTTTCCCTTCTACAAATTTAACTCATTTTTGCCAAAAGGAAAAATTTCCCTTCTACCTCCGGCGGCCCGCGCTCCCACACAAGCCTAAAAAATTAACCTTGTCAGGGATGCGCTTAGAAATTTAACTTTAAAACATTTTTCCGAAAACACAAAATTTCCAAAGTTCCCCCCGGAAGTCCGAACCTACGCCCTTTCATTTTATAAAATTTTGGACACGTGTCTCCACATGATTGGAGCGGAGCTGCATTCCATTTTTCACATTTAGAAAACAAAGAAAAAATCATTAAGTTTTTTCCTCGGCCCCTTCCTCCATTTTGCAAATTTTTGGACACGTGTCCTCTTTTGATTGGTTCCAGAACTTCGGCCCAATGTTTTACTTTTACCATTTGAAGTAAAAACTTCAAAATCACCAAAACATCCGCCCCTTAATCCTGAATTTTTTTGGACACATGTCCGCCTGTGATTCTCCATGGGGCCACGGTCCAAAAGTTAACCTTAGCCATTTGACCCCAAAAACACAAAAATTATAAAAATTCTCCATCATCTGCATCCCCTCATTCCAAGAATCTGCCACGTGGCCTCTCCTGATTGAAGCAGGGCTAACAAATGATTTTGCATTTTTTAGAAAATAGAGTTAAAAACTCTAAGTCCCCAATCCAGCCCGCTCCTCCATTTTGATCTCTCCTGGACACGTGTCCACTTATGATTGGCCATAGGTCCCCACTCCAAAAATTCACTTTAACCTTTTGAGCCAAAAAACACAAAATTTCACAAGGTTTTTCTGCCACCCGCATCCCCTCTGACCAAAATATTTCCACGTGTCCTCCTCTGGTTGGCTGCAGGGTTTCGGGAAAAATTTTAACTTTGAAAATTTTGTAAAATGAAACCAAAAATTTCTAAGGAGATTCAGCCGCCGGCCAATCCCTGACCAATGAGAACATGCCACGTAGGCAACTTTGAAAAAGGTAGAGCCGTGGAGCCAAATTTGCCACTTTGCCAAAAAATCAAAAAATGACAAGTTAGAAACATTTTCCGCCACTCCTCGGCCATTAAGAACCCACCACGTTGCCAATGCATGAATAGGAAGAATTTGACGGGAAAATGACACCCGTCTAACCATCAAAACGTAAAAAGATGCCCTAGAATTTAATTTTTTCACCAAGGATGGCAGATTTTTTTATTTTGAATCAACTGAAGCATGTTTTTACAATATTCCTAATCTAGGATTTGGATCTTCAAATACAAACAAGTATGATTTGATCAATTTTGATTTTTCACGATCGAGTGAAAGGGAAAAACGGAAGAGCCAGTAACTTTGGAAAAAATAGGGCACACATGGATTTTTCTCTCAAACCAGGGAAAAACAACAAGTTTATGAGAATTTCTGAAGCATTCAACTGGAGGGGAGGAATTACATATCATCAAACCGAAAGATAAAACGTTTCTGAGTAAAATTGGATGTGAAAAATTAGGGCAACACGATGCAAGCTCAGAAATGGCACCAACATGGTGCACTGGAATGGTCGCTCAGGACCTCGCAAGTTTCCTGAGTGTCGCTTGCGTTACCAGGAAGTTTCCTCAATCTCTTATTGAGTTTCTTTAATGATTCCATAACAAGCTCAGTCTTTACGAACCTATCAATGATTGTCCAGATTGAAGACGGAAGCTGGTTCATGTTGGATTGATTCTTGGATTTTTTTATATAAATCATCAGCAGATAGAATTTTTGAGCTTTCATCCAACACCTTGGCGAAAGATATTAGACAGATCCTCTTCTATGTCATTTGTGGCATCAACCAATTGATATCTATATTTCCTCAACTTGCTACAAGCTTCATTAAGAATATTTATTTTGAATCTGATGGATTTGGTTAGCTGGAAATGCTTATCCCCATGTGGAATGATTCCTTCTTCAATCAAGATGTGAGATGGAACATGTTTCAATGCATTGAGAGCCTCAAAAGTTAACTCGAGGCTCCCGATTTCTATTTGAGAATTCATCATCCATTTTTTCTCCATCCTTATTTATTTCCTCAAAGGATTTATAAACATCCAATGTTATCATCAATGACCTTTCTTCCTTGTATGAGTAGCCTCTGAATCCATTCATCAACCATTCTCCCCTTCTCGTTAATATTTTCAATCCTAGGTACTGATGAGAAATCGAACCTGATAGGAGTAGGGGTAGAGGATGACGGTGTTGACTCAGAAGGATTTGAGAGCTTGAGTAATACCTATATTAATTTCTCAACTTTCTCCTTTAGCTCATCTCTGCTCACCTTCATTTCCTTCAACTTTTGGCATAGCACGTTCATGGCATCCTGCGCATCCTGTTTTGCTCCCTCTATGTAGTTACGTTTCCCAGATCAACCCTTGTGATCTTATAGTCCAGTGACCCTTATCTCCTCCTTAGTTTTGTTTTCCATGGGAGTGGTGATCTCTACAAACTTATGCCCTGATGCATCCATTAAAACCCTTGAAACCGTTTTGGGTTTCTTGGAAGATTTGGCAGGAGAGACCTTGAGGGAACTGAAGTCGAAGGTTGGTAGGGGGACTACCACCTTCCTCTTCCTTTGGGTCTAATCAATTAAACATTGAGGTACACTGGAAGAATTTTCCCCTATCAGAGGTGTTATGATCACATCTACAGGTGGAGGAAGGTTTACTTGCGGAGTAGTGATGACTACAAGTGTGGTGTCTATGGAGAATAGACTCAGTGAACGAAGGTGCGGAAGGAGGAGGCATATCTATGGCAATTTTGGTTCCATCAGAGAGAGGTTAGAGGTTGAAGAAGATGCTAGCCATGGCTTATGAATTTGGCAGAAGAAATAGGAGGTGGGAGAGATTGGAAGGAAAGAGGTAAAGATTCTGAAATCAAAGATTGAGAAGCCAGAGAGAGACTTACCTCTGATGAGTAATCAACAAAAGGAGAAATGAGAGGTTGACTAACCTCGACTTCTGAAGGAATTTTTCCTTATTCTGGTGGAGGAGGTGAATCCGGTATCTCAACTGTTTATGAAGGAGTGGCAAATGATATGGCTCCTTGCTCTTCTCCTTTTTTAACAAACTTAAATTTTAGCTGGCCTCTAGGTAGAGCTTTTATCCTTTTCCTTCTCTCCCTTGGAGGGTCCTGCCTTTAAAGTGGCTAACTTTGAAAAGCTCTTTTCTTTATAACTCATTCCCCAAGAAATGAGCCATGCCTTGGTACGGGACAAGAGTTTGAGGAGCTCTTTCAGCGATAAAAGCTTTCTCAACAACAAACCAATCAATGGCTGGGAATCCGTGTTGGTCTCCATTCGACTGTTCATACATGGTGTCAAGGACACTTTCATTGTCCACGGTGCCTTCTGGGATATCAGCTAGATCTAACATCTGAATTTCTTCAAGCATCAATCTGCCTTTGTCCTTTCTTCGGATGGCAACTTCATCCCAAAGATCAACCCATATGTCTTCCACATTGGGCACATGCAGATACAAGTTTCCATATGACTTGAGGACTCCTCAGAAGTTGAATACCTCCCTGACCTTCATATGTTTCTTCAATTTTTCCTGAAGCTCATGCACCACGTTCTTGGCCTTAGCCATTGTAGAGCATGTATACCTTCCAATGGAAATAGGGAAGGAGACGGTGGCTTTGTGTCTGCTTTGTTGGAATTTGTGAAAATCCAACAATTGTCTGACTAACTCCATAAGGATCAGTTTGTCACCTGGGAACCTGGGCAAATGGAAAGGGTTACCCTGGAACCTTACCACCCGAAGATAGGTAAAATTCTTGAATTGCAAGAATATGCAACCCCATTTTGACACTTCGGCCCATGCTTCATCAGAAACCCTTCTTTTTCTCAGATCAGGATTTAACCTGCAAATGTTTTCATAGAAGAAGGCATTGTTCACTCTTCTATATTGATCTTCATAGACCCTTTTATTATCAGTTGAGGGAAGTACCGATATATGTGTTCTGTTACCTCGGTTTCCCTTCGCATCTAGCCCTGGGTAATTTCTCATGCCTGCTACTGCATAGGTGACGTATGACATCATATAGAACTTTCTGGTAGACAAGACTATTTTCATTTGGGAGTCAATCTCGTCACTTATTAGGCTGCCCCAATCAATCCCTTGGTCATTCTTCTTTATGACGACCATGAACTGGTACATCCACCCTTGGAAATCTCTTGACTCTGGGAGTCCAAACACTCGACTCAACAGGGTGATGATATCACTGATTTCGAGAATGAAATCACTTCTAGGGACCGACTTGGGAAACCTAGAAACGGCTGGTTTAGCCTTGATCAAGAACTTCTTGTTTACATGCTTGATGCAGTCTTCCTGATCTCTGTCCCAGGCCTTTTGTGTTGATTGAAGGTTTAAATCAACATATTCCTCAAAGTTGGGCAACCTTAGGAGTTGATCAAAGTAACCTCCGTCCAATTTCACTATAGACTCTCCTGCTTGATTTCTTACTGAGCGGGAGGCTGAGTCATAGTTGGAAGTGCAGGCCAGGATGAATTCAGGGCATTGAGCTGATATTGGAAATCCTACTGCAAGAGGGATACCACTGCCGGCTATCGACTTCATCTAGGAACTCTGAGAAGAATCCTTAATTCTATTCCAGAAGTCCTCCATATCTATATTGCCAAGCTTTGTGTCCTTAATGTCATAATTGCAGTCTATGTAAGAAGGGGACTCCATCTTCTGATACTTATACTTCATCTTTCCTGTCCTATCTGACTTATCCTTAGATTGGTCGGGGTCCAACATGAGGAATCTTGAAGAAGAAATGCCTTGATGATTTCTGGAAGAGCAATCGGGCTTGAAAGTTTGTTGGACAATTGCACAGACCCACCACATTGTTCGGATTTTGAGACTTGCAAAACACCTTGGGAAACCCAAAACACTGGCAGAGTTTGGAGGATGTCGAGCACTTTGAGAAACCCGACACAATGGAGTGTATGTCGGAAGTTAGGACATGTTGAGCATCGATGAAAACCCAACACACACGGCAAAACTTGGAGGATGTCGAGTAGGTAGAAAATCCCGACACACTCCAGAACTTGGTGGGTGTCGAGCACCTAGCAAAACCCTAAACAAGGTGGAAGAAGCGAGATGTCCAACACCCTGCAAAACCCGAAACCAATATATCGGGTTTCTGATATGTCAGAATATGAGAAATTCCCACCTTCTTTCACTTAGGAATTTTTAGACTCTTTTCAAATTTACAGGGTACAACTTATGGAAAAATAAGTAAATAACCTAGGGGTGAATTTCAAACAAGAACCCAAATGGGAAAAAGACAAGAATCAAGGAAAATGACCCAAAACCCTAAACAAGAAATGGAGGAGGAAAAGAAATGGAAACCCCAAACAAACACCTCATAAATAACCCAAAAAGCTTCAAAATAGAAAGAAGAGAAGAATACCTTCAACAAGCTCGAAAAACGATCAAAGACGGACGACGAAATCGATCGGGAAGCTCAATCGGGTTTGGAGGTGGAAGAAGCATAAACGGAAATCCAACGCAACAAAAATGTACTAGGTAACAAATGACGTGGAAAACCAACTATTTATAATACCCTAACATTAATTACACCTCACTTGACGCGTGTGCCAACTGCCAGACAACTGGACATTAATGACATGTCATCATGCTTGGAGCGTTTGAAAACCCGATACAAAGGATTTGATTCAATTCAGGTTTTGGGTTTCGGGAAACATGAGGCATGATGCATGAGATGTTGAAATGCATCTAAGTCCTAAAAACCTGATACACAAGGGCTTCATTTCAGGTTTCGTATTTCAGGGAAACAAACGACATGAAGCATGCATTTGGCAAAGCATGTTCCGATGCTTGGAAGTTCCGAAAACCCGACAAATGGACTTAGGCAATCAAGTTTCGGGTTTTCGGGGAACATGAGACATGTTGCATGCAAGGAACATGTTTTCATGCAAGAAAAACCTGAAAAATCTCTTTCAAAGGGAATTTTAAGAGATTTTTCCAAAATTCTACTATGGCTATCTCAATTTTAGCTGAAATCACTAAAACGAGATAACAAAATTCAAACCTGGTTAGGTCGGCGATGACCCAAGATTAATTAGTACGGTTGATGCCGACTGGGGCCAAAAAGTAGGATGTGGGCTGTCAAGAAGATGGTGAATAATGACGGAGATTTAGGACAGATGACAGATGATGATGGAGACAAAAAACTAGGTTAACACAGATCGGGTCGATGGTGACTAGGCTGGGTCAACTCCGATCAGACGTGGATCTAGTGTTTGATGGGGTTACATGGGTGGGGAATGGGTTGTGAAGAAGTATAAGTGATGGCAGATGCAACAACAGAGCTCCAAGGAAACTAGTAGTCATGTAAGTAAGAGGTGATGAAACAATAGAAGGACTCCAAGAAAGCTCTAAATATTCAACTCTCCATACATGGCATGCAAAGGTTCAAAGACAACTCCAAGTTGAATATTGTTGATCACGAGAAGAGGAGAAAGTAGATCAAGCTGCAAGATAGTAAAATACTTGATCATCCTGAGGAGAGGAAGGATATAGGCATATTTATAGGGTTGACGGTGACCCATTCGGGTCACCGTCGACTGCGGAAGTCTGTCCACTTAGGTAGTGGAGGTGATTTTTATCTCGATAAAGGTGGCCTTAAAGAGGCTAAAATTAGGGGTTTAGCCATTTAGGTCGGTCAAGGTTGCATGGGGAGAATAAATGGTAGTGGGAGGATAAGAGGGCATTGAATGAGGGGAGGTGGAATCCTATGGACAATAAATAGGGTGTTTATGCGTGGAATCGTAGGAAAATGGATAGGTTTTAGGGGTAACTAAATACAATTAGAGTTAGATTAGGGAAGATAAATAATGATAGTATTAAGATAGGATTAGGATATGGAAAATGAGGATTAGAGGAAAATGGGATCTAGGAGGGAAATAGAAATTTAAATAGGAAGAGATGTATGAACATGTGAGACGACAACAAAGGGGAGTGAATGTGGGATGGGGGGACAAGCGTACCAAAAATTGGTGTCTACAACACCCAATAACTGACAGTACATGATGCATTACCCAAATGAGCGAGCAGAGATTGCAAATGCTGCACCAAAATTTCTCCACTTGATCTTAGATTTGAAGCAACATATATTGGAGATCACAGTAACTTTATTAGTCACAGAGAAGGTTCTTTCCATAAATGTATTGTCAAAAATAGCAAAATTTCTATCTTTCCATATTTGAAAAAGAATATCAAAACCGAAAAATTGTCAATAATTATTACCCCCAACAAAACCATTTTCCTTAAACACACTATTTACGCTGAAGGAATTTATTTACAATGGGAAAGCCCTGGGGACTTCTGACAAGAACACAAGAAATCAATGATTGCAAGTGACTTCGTATGTGGACATTGATGAGAGTATTTTTAACCGTCGATCTCCCACATGGTCTAATCCATTTGTTGGTTTTAGGTGTCTAATCCGTGCTCAGCAAGGGTGTGACGTGTAAAGTCAAAAATGTTATTTATTCTCTTGCAGTCGTGAAAACACATCCGTAAGGGGGATAAAACAAGTCACCAAAACCCATCCATGTGGTTGTCTTAAGGCCATTCCTAATGCCCTGGAAATCGAGAGAAAAATAATAAAATAATGTATTAGCAAGGGTGTGACATGTTTATGCCTAATTTGACCCCATGCCAGAGCGATGACCACAACCATTTTCTCCCCGTCTTTCTTCTGGGTCTCGTGACTCATGAGTGATCATCTATTTTTTACATATTTTGCCTCAAATAATGTAGCTTTACCGATGAGGATTAGGTTGAGTTCTTAAGTTCAGTACAATTTAGCTTAGACATTTTAAGGTGCGTGCATGCTACATCCTTTTGCATTTTAGGGTGTGGTCTGTGGACGCAGAGCTGAGATTTGACGCCCGACGTTTTTGTCTATTTTAACTGTATCTTACATTTTGTAAAGTTATCATCCCATCCCTCCCTATTTGACGTGGATGAATTTGGCAAAACCATCCTTGTTATTATGAACACATTCAATATAAATATAAGTGAAACACTATATAGACATTTAAATAACATATTTTTCTAAAAATGTGTTTTTATCGAGCATATAATCACTAAAATTCACCCAATACTTGTAAATATGACTAAAACATTTTTAAAAAAAATTATTAAATAAATAAAAAATATTTAACATAGATGGACGGGTTATTTAAAACCTCTTAATGTCGTAGATTTTTGGTTTGACGAATGGGGTCAACCATCAAATCTTATCCTTGTATGTGGAGGGGGCGGTTGTTTGTAATTGCGCCGAAGGCATTTATTTAGAGTGGGAAACCCCTAGTGGACTTCTAGAAAGAATAGATGAAATCAACGGCTATAGGTGGATTCGTACCTGGACGTCGATGAGAGTGCTTTAAACAGTTGATCTCCTTGTGATTTTGTGCTCAATATAGGTGTCTAATCTATTTACTGGACAACTATTCCTGCGTTGCTCAATAGTAATTAATGTTATGCCTTTGTAATCTAATAGTCAAATTTCCAGCGCCTCTTTTCAGGCATCTTCATTAAGATTGGTTCCATTGTTTTTCCGGTGACATTTCTCAATGGCCCTTTTTTGGGTGTAGCTTTCTACTTTGAAACTTGGCGAGTTTAATGATGGGGTGGGTATTTGCAATGGTCGGTTTGAAGGTAAATACATGCAACTAAAATTTACTTCGGTGGAGATAAGAAAAGCGAGAAGATTACCATATAAGAGGACATAACCCATGCGGCCAGACTCTGCTCTATTTAAACCAGTTAAAACATTTTGCCCAAGCCACCTTCGTAATCGTTTTCTTTATTTATTTTATAAAAAATATTGCAATGGCCTATAAGTGTTTACTGGTGAATGGGCACTAACCACGTCAACATTTCTGTCTGCGCCAAACTCGAAACTATCCACGTCGACAAGATGCTTCTTCGAGTCATAAGAAACGTAAGTTGGCATTGGAGAGGGATCTAAACATCGCAAGCTCACTAGCTTCTTTCTAGAAATTGAAACCTGAACGTAGTGGTTGCGTTGCAAATCAACTCCACAGGTGGTCATATGGTGGAACCAGGGGGCTACTCTCTAGGGGCTTAAGACCGCATAATATATGCAGAATACACCAATATTTTCCTTTATTTTTTGTTTATATGTATTTTTGGTTAATCAGAAGGTTGGCGTCAACCCTCTCAGCAGGGGTTAAATTTGACGTTCGTTTAGACTTTTTTCATGATTTTAACCTTAAAAAACTTGCAAATATTTGAAATAATTGTCACATGTGATTTGCATATTTTAAGTAAGACCACTATTCTTTATATAGATTAATAGGTAAATTATACTAATATATATTAAAAATAGTTAAATTTATATAGAATAATCTTTTGTATATCTGAATTTCGGTGTAAAAATAGCTTGGCGTCATCGTCAACAAAAGTGTAACTAAAATACATGGCAGTATCTTTGATCGTCAAATGAAACCTTTGAAACATTTGGTATCTCCATTTAACAAATTTATCACTCGGTCCAACTAAATATTAATCTAGGTTTAAACAGGTTGTCAGATACAACACATGACATTCTCCAACTATTCATTACAGCAACGCCTTCAATAAGCTCAGTAACATGTTTCATCGGAATCCCCCCAACGTATACATTGACCATCTTGTCTCGCTCCCGATTTATAAGAGTGAAAAAATGTCACAATATGACAGTGTCAGACATTTCCATCCATGCTAGACTCGACGTGTCTCCATTTCAGGTAAAGATATTTGCATCTGAGTCATCGCAAATGACAGTTTCTACGTTGGAGAGGGAGCTGAGCATTGCAAACTCACTAGCTTCTTTCGCCAAAAATGAAACATACCCCTGGTGGTTGTGTTGTAGAGCGACTCTGACAGGCAATCACATGGTGAACCCAAGGGCTATGCTCCAAGGGCTCAAGATTGTTGAATCTATGCACAATACACTGATATTTGCCTTTATTTTTCGTTAATATGTATTTTTGGTTGATCGGAAGGTTGGCTTAAACCCTCTCAGCAGGGGTTAAATTTGATGGCCGTTTAGACTTTTTTCATAATTTTAACTGTAAAATACTTGTAAATATTTGAAATAACCGTCGCATGTGATTTGCAAATTTTAAGAAAGACCACTATTTTTTATATAGATTAATAGGTAAATTATATTAATATATATTAAAAATAGTTAAATATATATAGAATTATCTTTTGTATATCTTAATTTCGGCGTAAAAATAACTTGATGTCACCGTCACCAAAAGTGTAACTATAATACATGGCAGTGTCTTTGATCGTCAAATGAAACCTTAGAAATATTTGGCATCTCGATTTAACAAAATTATCACTCGATATAACTAAATATTAATCCAGGGTTAAAACATTGCTAGTACAACACACGACATTCTCCAATTCACAACATCCATAAATAAGGCAAATGTCTTTTGGCTCAAATACGCAACAAAATGTCTCGTCGAAGAAACAAAAAGAAAAAATGTCACAATATGACAGTACAAACGCCATATGGTAGGTCTGAGTTTCTTTTGAGGTAAATATTCGTTTATTCCCTAGTTTGTGCCCCAAGATTTGCTTACAATCCAATAGTCCTTTCCGCTCTCGGATCTGTAGCTCGCGATCAACACTATGTGGTCGACGTCGACGGGGACGCATGCAACTATTTAATGATGTGGTGTCAATTATTCATGTGGTGTTTGTTCGCAGGAGGATGTATTGGAAACTGCTTTGTCAGTTGACGAGTGTGTTGTCTATTATGGAGAAGAAATATATTTGAGACTGCTTTGCCAGCTGGCAAGTGTGCTGTATGTTTTGGAGAAGAAATACTATAGTGACAAAACCCTCTGTGTGAGGGAAGGAAAACAGGGGATGTTATGGGTGCTCACCATGTCTTATGTGGCTTCCAATGACCTCTATGGTTATCGTCAAATTCACGTTTAAAGGGACGTTGACACACAGATTAATGTAGACCATTCACGTGTCTCTAGTTAGGAGTAAACCCTAATTTCCAAAAAAAATGGCGATAGAAGGTACTATGTTTATGATTATTTGCATTGTAACAACATGACGATGACAACTCTTACCACACAATGATGCGAAAAATAGAAACACCGAATGGACATGAGGCACCGACGTGGAGCCCATGTGGAAGTACACAAGAAAACATAGCCACCACCACCTAAGTGTGGTCATATGCAATGGGAATGGAAGAACATGTCGTGTATTTCTATTTTTTGTGGATGCCCTTACCAAAAGTTTGGTGCATGTCTTTGTTTGTGCTTGTGACTATGCCATCTTTCCCTATTTTTATTTAGTTATTTATTCCTGTGAGGATTTGGTGTCTAATGAGCACACCTAGCCCGACCAATATATTATTTTTTCCCCACTATTTTTTTGGTCCCTATTCTTTCCCTAGGGAAATAATGAACCTGCAGTCTTCTTGTAAGAGGTGTGCTGTGAATCAGAAATAGGGCAGTGCAGAGAAATATGTGAAATATTTTTTCATGTTTTCTCACTCTAATGTATTACTAGGTACTGGAATTTGCGAAGCCATATTCCTAATTTCATCTACAAGTCGAGATTTTTTTTACGAAATCACTAATGTGGACATCTAAATGTTTTGCAGATATGTTAGATTTTGGTCAAATCTGCAAGTTTTCAGACGGGGAAGAGATTTAGGGATGATGTTACTTTGTTGTTCCATATTGAAATTTGGAATATCAGAACTCTGAAAATTGTTTTTCACAACTTTCATGTCTCAAGTACTATTTTATATTTTTTATGTTATAACTAAGTCTCAATTTTAGCGCATTGCTAGAATTAGTGATCACCACAAATCTTTAATAATTTGTCAGTGAAGGCCATCATTTCCCTTTTT
The DNA here is from genome assembly GCA_019776745.2 of Taxus chinensis. NCBI lineage: Eukaryota > Viridiplantae > Streptophyta > Pinopsida > Cupressales > Taxaceae > Taxus > Taxus chinensis. Next base: position 51,968,260 of record CM034154.1, on the reverse strand, counting down.
TACATTGCCTTTTCGTTTTGCAACATCTCATGACTATATTTTAGGCCTTGCAATTGTCTTATGAGGAGGCAATCTGCTCGGGTTGTTCCCCTTTTAAGGGTTCTAATCGATGTTGTACTATATTCCGTTTTTATTTGTAGTAGGGAAGAATATACATATCTCTATAACACTTATCTAAAATAATATTTATGTAACCTCTTGCAGTCGTGAATATGTATACAAGTTTTTCCTTGTGAATCTTTAAGTAATGTTATAGATTCAATACTTTAACTATTGCAGTTCCAACAAATGTTTTGGCTAGTTTTGTTAGGAGTTTGTCCCCTAAATAGCGATGTTTTTGGCATATTTAATAAATTGTATTTGAAGTTATTTAAGTTGTTGTCGCCCTTATAACACATGTCAAAATTTACTTTTAATATACCATGTTTTCCATTCTCAAGTATTTTTATTTTCATTGAATTTACAAATTCTTTTGCTCTATCAACATGAGTTTGAGAATGGCCAACTAAAATCAAAATTAACAAGGATGAAAAAGTTAAAACGAAAATATAGACATGAAGTATTCATATTCTATTACGATGTAGTTGTGATTTTTTGTCTTGGTTATTTATATAACTGTTTAGTCGAAATTAGATGTTTTTGATATCGAAAGTTCAATTATATGGTTAAACGGCTATTAAATTAACATTATATTTAATTTTATTATAAGATGATTAGGATGATGTACCGGTGGAAATGATCAAGTCACATCTCAAGCACATTTAAGAATTAAACATCGTCCAAACGAAAACCTTGACATCGTAGGAAACAAAATATAAAATAGTGAAACCCATTTTCCATGTTTTCTCAAAATTTTCCATTCCTTTTATTTATGTAAATGCTAGGTGTTACAACCGCCGAATTGACATAGAAGTTAATGTCATTGACTAGGTGAACCTGCTATATGGCTTAAATGAAAGCAATACAACATTATTCTTAGGATTGTTACTATTTTGATTAACTAATGCTACTAAATACTTTTTTCATCATATTTATGCACCACCCTAGAAATATTCTCCTAAGCTTCTCCTCAATATACAACATATTTCGATCAAACTTTCTACACATATTTCAAAAAAACTTTGCAAATTTGTCACCACTCAAAACACTAAAAAAAATTAGATCAACTTATCCAAGTTCAAGTATCTCATGGACCACTTCATAATAAAATTTCTAAAATAATGCCAATTTGTTGTGTTGTACAAGTTCAAACATCATCTCTTGTTGTCAAAAACATGGCAATGAATGGACCCACCATAGTGTATTATTATTCATGTTGGCCTACCTCCCTAAAAGCCTTTAAAAAAAAACAAACAATTCCATTTCCTTGCTTTGGGTATTTTCTTTAATTAATAAAAGAATGCATTATGATGTCTAACGCTTACTTAACAAGGCTTTCATGAAAAAAAAACATGTTCCACTCTAATATGGTATGCAAGAAAAAGTAATTTTAATTATTCATTTTACCTAGCAATTGCACAGTCTATTTAATGCAACGTTTGGTGAACATTAAATTTTTCTTAATATCTACAATCAAATCATTGTCTTTGTTCAATAATAAAAGTCTTTATCACCGCCAACTTGAAAAAGCCTACTTTTTATTGGATTTGTAACTTTTAAAGATAAGTGCAATCACATTTTTATGCATTTTAATAACGTAAGCATGGAAAGGTAAACAACAAAAAAGGTAAAGCACAAGTGAAAACATGGTATATACTCCACGCAATGGAACCGACTCAAGCTTGGGCCATAATAGGAGTTTAGAGCAAGACATAAGAAAACATTGACGCTTAATGGAAAGAAGATTTTGTGGATGTAGTTGTGAGCATTGTCGGTGGAAACACCCCAAAGGCCAATCTTCTGTTCTGCACCTTGCGTCGAGGACCTACACAACTCACTCCTTTCTCCTTCAAATAATTGACACAAATGACACGTGTTTCATTTACACATTGACGTAACAAAGACGAGTTTTTATTTGCTTCCCGCTAGAATTTCCCCCACCCTTTCACTTCTCCTCCCTTAATACCCTTTTTGAACACATATCCTCCTTCCTAAATTTTTCAGTCCCTCCAATTTAGCTTTTCCTCTGCATCTCCTTAGCGTTTCTATCGGAGAGTGGGATTGCTAGATATTTAAATGGCAGGAAACATATGAGATGTATGTACCATGTATGTAAATCGATGCATTCTAGGTATTTAGATAATAGAATGTCACCGTTAATTTGTGGGTACTGATGGTTAAAGCAAAGAATTTATTGTAGATTTCAGACAACCGTACCTAAACAAAGTTCAAACCTTTGCGAGCGCTGCTGTGAACGGCATTCAAAGAATGCGGGAGTGCATTAGTTTACAATACTCGGTGGCAACTGGCAAGACAAAGAACGTGGCAGTGCATTTGGGAAGAAGCAGCGCGAGGGTCTTTTCTTGAAAATTGCCCAACAGACTTCACAATCAGTGCCGGTAACATTCGATACGTTGTATTTGAAAATCAGGTATGGATAGACCAGTCGCACGACCCCCTTCTCTTCTGGGGCTGAATGTATAGACCTACTACAGGTCCTAAAAAAATTTCTAATAAAGGTTCTGAAATAAATTGATGCAGGTTACAGACAAAAATGAATCCATTGGCCTTCAATTTGATTCATTAGTACATGAATCCACTAAACTTACCGGCAACCATGTAATTAAAAGCATGTTTGAATTGAGCCTGGGTCGCTCTTTACATTTCTCTAGAGATTTACATTTTGTGGTTTTCTATAGAGGAAATACATGCCTGCATCCCAAATTTAAGCGTTGGAAGAAAGTAGGCGTATAATTTTCATGAAACCTGTAAATTCCAAGGAGTTCCTCTCTTTTTTTATTTTTTTTTTGTAATTGTTTGTATTCACTATTTGTGATTGTGAGCTAGTTTGCTGAAAACAGAGTAAACAATGACGTGCTTAGTTGGAAAGAAGCTGTTTTCACAATTTTTATGAAGAGAAGTTGTTGATTTGAATCTTGTAAGGAACCGTCTCAACAACGCACCGAATCTTTTAAGGCGGGGGGCTTTTACCAAATTCGAAACAATCCAGTGACGCCCCAACTTTAAAGATTTTGATCAATCCAAGTCCAACAACAGAAACGAGAGGGAAAAACTAGGGGCGATGACAAATTTTACACAGGGAACAATTTTGGTGAGATAATGCCTCGATGTAGTTAGTGACTGTTGAATTAAACGCTATATACGGGAAGAATGCAAAATTTTCAATGGCAAAAAGATATTTGGTTTTGTTTTCGAAGTCAATACTATATATTTTTGCATGGTAGGTAATTTTGTTTAAGTAAATATAAAAACAAGGAATGAAATCAAACTAATTGCAGCGTACATAAAATTAGTTCTAGTTTACTTTGGAAAACAATCGCACTATTCAAGTAACCAAATGGTGGCAGAAATATTTAGAAATCGATTTACCATGGTTCACTTGCTGCAAAGTAGTCTTCATTTGGGCTACCTGGACATCTTTGTTTGAAGAGAAAATGGTTGCTGCATCGAGAAATTTATGTACAATTCTATCACTGATTTAAGATCTATTGTTAATTTTTTTTCCAAGTTAATGCGTATGAGGGTATTAAAGGCAGTATAATGAATTGAGTACGAGCTACCAGGAGGTTGGAAATGAAAAAACCTAACCACCATTGACAATGACAAGGTAAAAGCAGTCAAACTTTATTGTGCAAATGAAAAAAACCTAGCGATGGACATGTTAAGTGAGGTTGCAAGAGAGAAGCTAATGCCTAAAGTAGTTGTTTTCAAAACAAATCCAAAGAGACAATACCTGGTGGAATGGCTCAGTTGGTTAGAGCGTCTGGCTGCTAAACAGCAAGGTTGGAGGTTCAAGCCCTCCTAACGTAAAAAATCTGAAAGGTGTCCAATAAAACTCATCATAGTTTGTCTTTACGTGTGTTGATCTGGATTTCCCCTCCCTGAGCAATGACTAATATAACTCTGTACATAGAAATCCATTGCAAAGCCAGAACCAAGGTGAAGGTGAAATTTTAGCCTACCATATAAACTACGGCAGAATGAAAAACAGCCTGAGCATCTCCACCTTTGACTGTTTGTCCTCAATAATAGTCTTGAGTGGACTGAAAACTCTTTTGTGGGGTACTGAATGGTGGGACCATTGGGCTCTTGTAATGGACAAGGTTGGGTTAAGTTCTCCTGCAATTAAGTGCTACGTCATATTAAAAATTCTCCCCTTTTCAGGTATCTACATTTGAGGGTTGAAGTTTTAGCATAGTTGTGAAAACTTTAGTATAAGTAAAAGGAAGAAAAGCCAGACATGAACATATCACTTTATCGGGTTTACTACAAACACAACAATGTTTTCATGAATTTTTATACCCCATAACATCAAACACACACAACCACTAAACTCTTATACATTGCTTGAAAATGCTATAAGAGTCCTTAATTAACAGCTTAAATCTTGCTTCCAGTCCCACGGGGTTATGGTCTAATGATCTCTTTCTTAGGAGTCACAGATGGGAGACGGCAAAAAACCACTTCTCAGTTTTACCCTCTCTGTTTCTAAGCAACGATTTGTATGAAATTTGTTGTTGAGGCTATTCTATCAGATAGGATAAGAGACAATAGTTGAAATGATTTTTCACTTTATTTTAATAATCTACTACTGCATCTGTGGCATATAGTTTCCTCTTTCCAGGGGCTTAGTGAGACGAAACGAAACTGTAACTACACACTTGAGCTAAAATCAGATCAATGCACAATGCACATAACAAAGTGACTTCAGAGCTACCTTCCATCCATCGCCAAAACAGAGATACATCTTTTTATAAGCAAAACAGAGTAGGAAAGTCCTTCTAAAAGACTCTTTATCTATACGGTTATAAACTGCCTTATATTTACTCATTAACATACAGCAAATATGCACCTTATAGCGTGTATAGATGTGTGCTATCTCCATCTAATGTGCTGTCATTACTCAAAACACAAAATTCCTAAATGTTCGGCTACTGTTTATGCATAGCTGACACTCACACTTAGCTGAATCAGGTTGTAGTACATTGAATCCTTCCTTACAAAACTCAAACTTGTTTCTTGGTAGTGCCTTTGTCAATGCATCTGCTAACATCATATCTGTTGCACGATATTCCATCTCTACAATGTTCTGCTCAGTTTGTTCACCAATAAAATGGTATTGTATTCTTATGTGCTTAAACTTTCCCATGATACTCTGAATGCTTTGTCACAGATATACCACTTTGGTTGTTACTCTTCAACATTGTTGGTTTGGTGTAAGTATTCCCAATGTCCTGCAATAATCTTCTCAACCATATTAATTCCTTTGCGGCTTGACATGATGCTATGTATATTGCTTTTGCTCTTGAAAGAAACTATTGACCGTTTCTTACTTGGCCACGAAACTGCACCTCCATTAAGGATAAAACAGTATTCCTCCCCTGCCCAATCTGCATCACAATAACTAGTAAGCTTCTGATATTCTTGTAAACTTCCACTGAGCGTAATTCCGTGCTTAGCCGTTCCTTGAAGATATCTGAAAATTCTTTTGACTTCTGCCCAATGCTGTGGTCCAGGAATGCTGGAAAACTGGCTCACAATATTTACAGCATGTGCAATATCAGGTCTGCCAGAAACCAGTGCAATTCACATGCGTTAAACTCCCAACAGCATTTTGATATGGAACTTTACTTATATAATCTACTTCCTGTGGTTTGGGACCCATTTCCAAGGAAAGTTGCTTACCTGTTTCCATTGGAGTACTTACTGGTTTGCAGATTTCCATCCCAAATTTCTTGAGAATGTTCTCAATCTACCTCTCTTGATCAGGATGAATTTGCTTATTCTACCTATCTCTTAAAATTTGAATGCCCAAGCAATAATCAATTTCACCATAATGGTATTAGTTGCAGGATATTTATTGCTTGCTTTTTCATTTATTGAGTCCTTTTAGGAAACCGCGCCCTTGGGCAACCTTTTTATATGGCTACCCACAACTAAAGTCCATTAGTCAAAACTGCTATTGATTCTGATGGCTTCTCCATGGAAGCAGCCGTGCAAGTTTGTGGCGAAGGTTTTCCATGAGGTAATACCACTTTTTTGGATGTTATTTTACCTGTTTCTGAATTTGATATTGCTTGCAAATGTCTTGAACAATTTAGTTTGATAGGTTATTTTGTCAGGAAGATTCCCTCTAAAAGCATGCTCAAAACTTGGGTACAATCTATTTGGACTCAGCATGGCATAAAATTGGATGCAGTCCAAAAAATGACCATAGGCATTTTTTGTTTGGTTTTTCCAACCCAATGCATCCTACTGTCATATTGCAGAAATCCTCGACCTAGTATGTCCAAAGTTAATTACTCATGTTATCTCCATGGACACGAGACTTTGTGCTTTTTGAACATACTGCGGACACGAGACTTTGTGCTTTTTGAACATACTGCCCTTAAGGTCCCAGCCTGGGTAGATTTACCTGGCCTTCCCATGTCGTGTTGACACTTGCTAGATCAGATTGCCTCCCCAGTTGTTTGTGTCATTCGCAAGGAACCCTCCAAGTTCTACTCTACACATCTGCAGAAGTGTGTTTGTGTACAAGTTAACGACCTTTCTCGGATCTTAAGGAGTCTATCGACATCCAAGTGGGTGATTCTTGGTATTCCTAGAGGGTGCTCTATATTAATCTGCCAAACATTTGCTTCAGATGTCAATCATTTGAACACAAGATTCAAGATTGTTTACTTTTAGCCGAGCAAAACAAAGTCATTTCAAAGCCCTTTGTTGATATCCCTTACACAAATGGAGAAGATGGTTGGGCCACTATGGGTTGAAAAAACAATTGAAACAAAGCCAATTCTTCCAACTCCTCGAGTGGTATTTCTATAAATGTTAAAATGCACACTAGCTCAATCCCCACTCCACGGAGCTATGGTAAGCCCTCGATAACCATCTTGCCTGTGCAAATGCAAGTCACTGCCTCAACTTTGAGTGAGGTGATTCAAATTTAGTGCAATAGCCCACCCCCGATCGCCAACGCTCCCATTGTTTCTCATACTGAATTATAGGATGATTCTCCTAATACTCTAGTGAATGTTCTTGTAGTTTCTCCTTGGAAATTGGGGATTCGGTGATCTCGCAGCCCTTCTCATCAACTTGACGAAGGCGATATTTTTCTTGAGTTCGGACACCAATTTAAGCTTAATGATTTTCTTTATTCTAACTAGCAACAACTTTTGCAAAATTTGCCCTTAATGGCTTGAATTAAGAGGATATGTCCCTTGATGCATGTACCTCATGAAATGCTAGGGGTCTTACTAACCCCACTTGCAAATACACAATACAAGATTTTCATAAGTGTTTTCTTGAGATGAACATTCTTTGTCTGCAAGATGTTAAGGTGGCAAGATTTTTGCTTTCAACAGTCACCAATGTTATCTGGCCAGATAGTTTAGCTCTGACTGACAATCATGAGCCAGGCCGTGGAGGAATTGCCACTTCTATCTCTTCTAAATAGCAGCCTCATTATGTTATTCATGGATGTGTCCCGACAAATCGCATTCTTTGGGTGCTCTTCAATATTGATTAGCGCTCTTTTGGGGTTATTAATGTTTATGCACCTAACGATGTGATTGAAAGAACGATGTTTGGGCATTGGTTGCAAATGAACTCCCCGACATGCATTAGGTGATGTGTGGTGACTTCAATATGGTCGAGCTGGCAATCGACAAGATTGATCACCTGCCCATGCATTGGATAGTTGGAGAAAAAGTAGCCTAGATGTACATGCGCAATAAATTTGGGTTTTATGACCTCAATATAAGGCAACACTCTAACTTGGTCTTATGGCGCATTTGGTTTAATTTTTGTTAGAGTCTTGAGTCTTTAAGAGGCTAGATCGTGCCCTATCGTGTCTTCATATTATCTTCTGACTACCATCTTATGACCACTCAATATCCTCAGTGTTATCACTTTCACATTGACTTCTTGCAGCTCCTTCAAATCACCTTAACATCTCCTTCATACCTTCTCCAAATGTCTTATCTATTTCCATTCTCTCTCCTCCCCTTACCTTTTTGTTAGACTATTTGTGGCCAAGGGCATCAACGGTGGTTGATGTCATCCAATAGAACATGTTTTCCATCCAACTACATTGATCATGGTCAATTTTGTCGACTAAGAGAGATAGTGCATTCAAGTTATTTTTTCCCTATAAATAGGTCCCATTGTTGTCAATTCTCTATGAGGTCGTCACATAGTCTTCTCTGCTTGCGCTCTTAAAAATGCCCTTGAAAGATTAAGAGGTTATTAGGGTTTACTGGAGCTTATACTTGGAGGTCACCATTGGAGCTTTTGGTTATTAAAAGCAACAAGAATAGGATTTGTCTCACCAAGGCCTACTTAGTCTTTATGTCTTCTAGCTATTTGTCTTATGATACACCTCCGACAACTCTCTTATGAGGTGCCACTGACCGTAGAGGGGGTTAATGCATCTATAACGTCTTCACGAAGGTAAGTATCCCTAACCCTATGTCTCTCCTTTATGTTGGTTGATTAATTATGTTGATATATTATGTATTAGAATATGATAGTGTAGCATATATTTGTCTACAACATTATTGTTCTTTTACAATCCATGCTTATTGCCTAATGGCATTACAACTTTAGCTTAGTTTAGTCGTTTGCAAGTATTATATTTATTCTTACAACCCATAGGATCCTAATAAGACCTCTCCCCCGTTTCTTAGACATAGGCTTTAGAATCCTATGCCATTTGATGCAAGTGAGGACTACTCTATCCTAGATCCATGACTATTACACCTCTAGGCTCTTATCTTTGGCTTGTGTGTTGGGCCCATAATGGTCCTCTACTTATATCCTAATCTACATTATGGGAGAGAGAGGATAATCATATTGGTCATCTTAGCTAACATACGTAATCATTTAAAATTGTATAATGATTTATCTAGTTGCATTGAGCATATAGGATGTGAGTCGATGCATGAAAACTTCACCCTTATTAAATCCTAGATTGCCCAGAAACGCCAAGTACCCCCCCATGTCAGGCCTGATACGTAGCTGGTACGGGTACGGTTCGGATATGTTGTGGGTATGTACCCACATGGTTTTTTTTAAGTGCAAAAAAAAAACTTGAGGGCTTTGACTGGAATTGAACGTTGGAAAGTTTGTGTGAGATTCAGTATTGCCAATAGGCTTTGAAGGGTAAAGAGAGATGAAAAGGACTTCATTTGGTTGACTTACTATTTGGGGGCTTTCTTGTTGTTCCTCATGGGTCCTTTATTCTTCAGTCAATTTGGAAGGCTTGGGAACAAGTGAACCACTTGGTGGTTGGGCAGCCTATCTTCTCTTCCTTTGACACTAGGTGCCAAGCCTACGAATCGATTTCGTCAAATTTAAAATATAATGACAAGATCCTTGCCTTGACAAGAGGTTGCTCTGCGCTCCTTTGGTTTGAGAAAGGAATTAAAATATTTCTTGACTTGTAGAGATTTGGGAAGTGGATGGGATGGACAGACCTTAAAGCTTTCTATAAGCTTCCTTAATCTCAGTTCAGATTGTATACAATGCTCAGAAATGCTTTCACAGCTCCCTCTACTGGACTAATTATGGAGGATGAGAAAGACTTTTGGGATACTATGAGGTGGCTCAAAGGGCACCCTCTCCAAGAGGCTACCTCCAAACAACTCTTATGAAAAGATGGTCTTCTCCCCAAACCTTTCCCTGGGCCTTAACAATAAGTGGAATGTTTGTGAGCCCATTAGTAGATGGACTCATAGATTTAATGTTTTGTGGTCTTCTTGTATTTAGTAACAGAAATCTTGCTTTAGATGGCTTCTAATTCATAATAAGCTTGTTGTTGGCTTCTAATATTTTATAGGTTGCTGAGACTATAAGCTTCTTGTTTTCTTTAAATTTTTATATATATTTATATTTTTTACTTTTTAAAAATATATTTTACGAACGTACCCACTGCATACAGTACCCGAGGTTTTTAAATATTTTCCATTTCAGCGTACCATACCCATACATTTATCCATATCCATACTGAAACAGTGTAGATTAAATCTACATGGGCCCTGATCCTTGCTATGCAGTGCAGTGCTTTCACTTAGCAAGGTCTGAGAGAACGGTTTGGGCTTAGTTTAGGGCCCATCTTCCTATGTTGTTTCAAGTGGTTCTAGGGTTTGATCAAAGGAGAAGCCAATTCAGCTCTGTCACACATCATTACAAGATTTTAGAGCCAGATTCCAGCTAAGCAAAGGCAGAGGAACGCACTCCAGAAAAAACAAGCAAAATAGAGCAATGCAGGATAACAGTGGTACGCCCAGGTATGATCCTGTTAGCATATGGATTTGCACGCATGCAAATGACATGCAACAGTGTGGGAACGAAGCCCCTCCTCAATGAAGGTGAGGCTGCCTTTATTGAAAACCAAAACTGTATTTACATCTGTACATTCAAAATTGTATGTGGGGGGTGTTTTGGAACATCAATGGAAGAAAAGTGAATGAAGGAAATGGAATGAAATGAAAGAAAGGAGTGGAATGGAATGGACTGAAAGAACATGCAAGAGTTAGGTAAAAACAGAGCCTAATATTGCATGAAGAGAAAAGATGAATAACCAACACAAATAAAACGGAGTTTGAGTTAGCCAAACAAGAACATGCAAAAGGGAACACACATGAGCAAGTAGATAGTCAGAGCTTGATCACTGTGAACTAGAACAACTGATTACTAATGTTGACAATAAGATCAAAGATAATATTCGCATGCAAGATTCAAACACCTAACATCTAATGAACATAAGAACACCAAATGCTACAAGAGACAATGAATGAGACACAAAGTTCTTATTCTATTAACTCAAAAATGTTTTTCACAAAGAACACAAAGTTTCTTCTGGAAAAAAAGCTTGCACAAAAGTATCTTCTTCGCCTCTCTCAAAGTCACCCTTACAAATGAGCCCCTCACTTCCTTTTATAACCCAAAAGTTGGTTACGAAGTAGTTAGGGTTTTAAATGCACATTAAATAGGGCACTTAAGTGACTTTGACTTTTTTCAACCAACCTTTAAAAAGTGACTAAAAATAGAAACCACTTAAGTTAAAGGGTCATAAAAGAAATGGGTACATGTGGACCCCACTTAAATGACTTGTATGCACACGTAGACATCTTAGTCAGCAATGTGCCACCTAGATCAAGACACCTAAGATCAGTGCCTTATCCATTGGGCCAAGAGTCCGCCTATCCCGATCGTACGGGAATGAACTCATTGACTGTGCTCTGCAATCCTCCAAATAACAAGAGTGCTGAGTTTGAAACTTGAGCAATTCATCCACCCCTCTATCTGAGCAATATCCTGGTGTGAGAAGATTTGTCTTCATTCGTATTCATATTCACAATTCTCCACATGCTCAGAGTACCTTTCCATGGTGAATTATTCATTTGTCACGAGACCGTAGTCGTTACGCCACCTTGGTTTATCAGAATCCAGCTTCTGGTCTTTCGCCATTGGGAAGATCTTCTAGGAGCCAAATTCGCAATTCATTGCCTGGAGTTATGTCCTTTGTCTTTATCACCATCCCAAAGTGTTGATCTCCCGAGCAGAATTCGTGAGACTTCAGAATCTTGGAAATCCATCTCCTTTGCCCCATTGTTAACAAGTGGTGTTGAAAAATCATCAAAGTGATTTATGAATTCGTTGACACACACCTTAGCGTAGTATTTGGTCTTTTTTGGAGTGATGGATTCTAACATTTACGCAATCGCTTCCAAGTTTATCACTATTGGCTTGATGACCCTCTTTCAATTCTTCAGGGTATCATGTAGCCAGGTGGGAACCTCTCTAAGTACCTCATTGTACATGGTTCTCGTGTTCGTTGGGAATTGATCTTCATCACGCTGAAGGGGATCACCTTCGGGTGTTGCTGAAATTGGATCTTCTTGTTGTGAGAAAGATGTTGTCGCCATTTTCTCCATTTGTGATGATTCTTCAAATGTAGGCAGTGAAAGAACCGGATCATCAACTTTTGGTTGAGAAGTTGTGACTACTTCCACAAGTTGGGCTGGTATATTTTGAGGTACTTCATCAACGAGTTCCACCTCTAGAAATTGTGTGATATAGATTACAGGTGCTTGCGCATGAACCAATGCTTTGAATTATAGTGTTGTGTTGTTGATTAGGCTTGAAGAATTAGGGCAATCATGCAAAGACGAATGATGAGTGGAATGAGAAATTCTCGAGATGTGCTCCTTCTTCACTTAGGTGTTTAGACGACTCAACTCACGAATGAGCCCTCAATCGTATCGCTCCTAGCTTGATTATGAGCTCATGCATTTTCAACTTGAATTCGAACTCCCATGGCGATCCATGCCCTTCGTGTCGTCTTACCTTCTTTCCAGAACCGAACTCCCTGAGTTCTTCTCTGGCTCAACTCACTTGAATACCGAGCTTAACCCGACATTTTTGAAAAGAATGGTTTTACCACAATGCTCACGGTTCTTCCTTATTATATAACACTTGTAGTAAGAATGTTTTGGCTTTGCCATAATAAGCACAATTGTACCTTTCAAACGATGAGAAAATGCCATTACCAATAAAGACCTAATGCTGCCATGATGATGACCCAGGTTCAAGCCCTCAGCATGTCGATAGACACCCTTAAGACTGATTCTTGCTTTGCTGTCCCTCGGTATTTTGGCAGTGGATTCTGCAATCCCGGCTCCAATCAACAAGTTTCTCTGAACTTGGTAAAAGAATACTTTTTTTTATTGTCTGATTGGATGTACATAATGGAAGGGTATAAATATTGCCTATTGCCCTTAGAGTTTCTCAAAGAGACCATTTACAGGTAACAAGGATGTAGTACACGAAACGGCCAACCAGGTATTTTCAGAGTTGGCCTTCACATTCAATTCATTTCTAGGGAAAAGAATAAATAAAATGCTGAACAATATGAATCGTTTCATTCTGCACCGTAATAACCTTCATCAGGTCTCCTGGTAACACTCTCACTGTCACTTAATCGATTTTGATAAAAATGTTTTGAAGGAAAATCCTGAATTTGAGGATGTATTCAATACTGAGCAGATAACAACATAGTTGGTCGATCTGCTTGTTGGAAGCGACTTTCCAAAATGAAAAGGCGAGTCAAATCAACTAAAACTTTATCTCGTTCTTCTACTATAGCTGCAAGATTTTGCAACAACTGATGACGACTGTGGTCATTATTGTAGGATTGCCTGTAGCTTTCAGGAGCAAGTTTCTTAAGCAGTGCGCCATAATAGTGCTGATATTGAACAAGATGAATAACATTCAACATTCCCCAGACTGTGTGTGTCCTGTCCCTGGCACGTGAAGTTTCTTGAATGGGCGCGTGAAGTTTCTTGAGAGTATGGGTCGCGCACTGTTCCGTATGCTTCCTAAACTTCACCCAAAATCATGAATGCTTGTCTACGTTCTCATCCTTTGCATACACGGAAAGCTTCTGGTGTTCTGGCGCCTTCTCTTCCTGGCGCGTGGAAAGTTCTTTCCTCTAGTTGGTGCGTGCCTGAGCTGCTCCTTTCTGCATGCGTGGAGTGGTCTCCTTTCCTCAGCTGTTCATGTGATTACATCCCTTTTTGGATTATCCTTCTTCGGCCAGTGCGTGGCTTTTGTCAATTTCTGAGTCCTTTAAAAACTGTTCTAGTTCTTTCCTTATGTTGGGCGCCTCCTCCCAGCGTAGGAAGTTTTCCTTTGGACTGTTCACTTGCTGCGTTGAACAATGGTCTTGGGAAATGTGATAGAACAGTTGTTCTTCTTCAAAAACGTGGTGATCCTCAAACTGTTCCTCCTTCCTTTAAAACGTGGAAACCCTTCTCCCACAGCTGTGTGTGAAATTCAACTTTAGATTTTGATAAAACCTTTTTGATGAATGCGTGGAGCTTGAAAAACTAAAAACCTTCTTTCGATGCACAACTGATATTTCTTCGTTCACAATGGCGTGAGTTCTCTTGCATAATGTTAACAAAATATTATGTCTTCCTGAAGAAAAAGAAGCTTCTGACTTTTTCCACCGGGTTGGATGGAGGAAGTTACGAGGATTAATTCAACTTCCTCTCATCCCGGGTAGTGGCTTAAGTGCCAGGGGGAAATGGGAAAAGTAACGGGCAATTGCCAACGGGAATGGCAAAATGGGTTGGCAATCCCCGTCCAATTTCCCCATGTGGGAAATTGGGGAATTTTATGCCCGTTTGCCAATCCATGATTTGGCAATTGGCAGAGGAAAACCCACGTGCGGGAAATTTGAAGGAAATTGCCAGGAAAGTGGAAATCCGGGTTTGGGATGCCAACCCGGCAGTTGGAAACAAAAGCTAACTTCCCCGGCACTAAAACTTGTCGGATGAACCTTCATTTATATTTATTTAATTAAATACTCCTTAAGTGATTAATTTAATCAAACAAGGAGCAATTAATTAATTAAATATTAATTAATTATTTTAATGTATTTTAATGCGTTTTATAGCCTGGCGGGAAGAGTTCTTGCCCGAAAATCACGAAACGAAGACCGAAACGATCACAAAAATAAGACGATCGCAAGGAGTCCAATGAACCATGCAAAGTAATACTTTTCAAAATTTTCTAATTTTTAATTATTTAATTGTTTTTTGACAATTTTGCGCAGTCAAAATTGGCTGATAACAGCTGGCTCTGATTGGGGACAAGGACTTCATGGACGCAGCAACGGACCCAGACCAAAATAGTCATGAATATGATCACAGAAAGATGGGGCACAAAAATGGGGCGACACAAGAGAGGAGACCAAAAAACAGGGAAACAAACAAACCAAAATCCTAATTACCTATGTACATACGGGGAACAACCCGTTTTCAATTCTGGTAATATTTGAGATACTGCCCACTGTAGGGCAAAGGCAAATGAGTTCCATCAGGATATGCCAAGTAGTAGGTACTATCTCCACAGAAGTGTCTTATTTTGAAAGGTCCCAGCCACAGCGAGTCAAACTTCCCATGCTTTCCCTTCGGCTCACGTCTTTTATCCCAGAGAAGAACTAAGTCATTGATTTGAAACTGTCTCTCTCTAGTTTTCCTGTCAAACAACTTCTTTACCTTGGATTGATGTTCCTTGATCCTGTTGGCCACTTGACTTCTTTGTTCCTCAAGCTTGGTTAGAAACATGACCCTTTTATCTAATGCATTGGTGAAGCATTCATCATCAACTGCCTGAGCTAATTTTAACGCTGGTAGCTCCAATGTGACGGGAATTTGAGCATCAGTTCCATACAGAAGTTGAAATGGAGACATCCCAATTGCCCTTTTGGGAGTTATGCGGTCAGCCCACAATGCATCGTATAACTTTTTGTGCCAAGTTCTTTGATTTTCTTCGACTAACTTGCGCACAATGGTAATGAGGTTTTTGTTGCTGGATTCAGCCTGACCGTTTCCCTGCGGGTAGTAATCTGATGAATGAGACAAAGATATCCCATATCCATAACAAAAACCTATCATCTCTGCAGAAGAAAAATTTGAGGCATTGTCAGTCACGATCTTGTGAGGAATTCCATAACGAACCAATATGTTTTCTTTGATGAAATCACAGATTACTGCAGTAGATGTTTGTTTCACCGGTATAGCTTCTACCCATTTTGTAAAGTAATCAGTGGCAGTGAGCACGTGGGTATGACCAGCGCTAGAATTAGGGTTCAAGACCCCGATGAAATCTAAACCCCATTGTTGAAAGGGTTCTTCAATGACAACTGGCTTCAAAGGCAGTGCTGCCAACTTTGGTCTTCCGACAAATTGTTGACAGGCCTCACATTTGGTCACCCATTTCTGAGCATCAGAAAACATAGTGGGCCAGTAATAATGTGCTCTCAGAATTTTATGGGCTGTTACTGGGCCAGAAAAATGACCGCCGCAAGCATGATTGTGGAAGGCTTCCAGCAACCTAGGCTGTTGTTCTTTATCAACACATCTGAGGAACATGCCGTCAATTCCTTTCTTGAACAACGTGTTATCCCAAATGACGTATCTGGCAGCTCTTAGTTTGATTGCTCGTTTCTCTTTAGCTGTCAGATTTTCTGGACACTCGCCGTATGTGAGGAAGTAGGCAATATCAGAATACCATTCATCCGTGGTACTGACAAAAACTACCAATGGTAAATTTCCTTCAACTAGTTCTTCTTCAGAGTTATCTCGTGGTTCATTCTCTGCAATGAGTTGGCAGAGTCCTCTCCCTCGAACCAACTTGGTAGGCTTGATGTCCAGATCATATTCTTGGATCTTGGAGACCCAATTACCTCTTTTAGATCCCGGTTCCTGTTGTGTCAACATTGATTTCACCGCGGTGTCCGGAACTAAGACTTTAGTGTGAGAATTCAACACGTAATACCTGAAGTGTTTCAGGGCTCTTACCACCGCGTACGCATGTCTCTCAAGAGGAGTGTAATTAAGTTCATGTTTCTTGAATCCCGAACTCATGAATGCGATAGGAGATTCAATCCCCTCTTGATTGTGCTGAGTCAAAATGGCAGAGATTGTGTGTGGCGAAGCATAACAATAAATTATAAAATCCTTCTTAAAATCGGGACACACCAATGTAGGAGCTTTTGCAATAGCACCCTTGATTTGCTCAAATGCCTCTCTACCTTCCTTTGACCATTTGAAAGATTCTTTTCCTTTCATCATATCAGCGATTTCTTTAGTCAGCTCGGTGAAATCTGGCACGAACCTTCTCAAAAAGTTCACCTTTCCAAAGAAGGAGTGGACTCCAGGTTTACTTGTAGGCAAGGAAAGATTCTTTATAGCTTGAACGCGTTCAGGATCGATCTTAGTTCCTTCCTTAGAAACAATATGACCTAGGAGTTTACCTTCCGTAACTCCAAACACAGATTTTTTTGGATTCAGAGAAATCTTATGAAGTTTACACCTTTGCAAAATTTTCTCTAAATCTCTTAAGTGATCTTCTCGCTTCTTTGAAAACACTGTCAAGTCATCTAGGTATATCACAATGATCTTGTCCTTATAATCTGCAAACGCCATATCCATGGCCCTTTGAAACGTTGCACCAGCATTGATCAAACCGAAGGGCATTCTTCTATATGCGAACGTACCCCAGGGGGTAGTGAATGCAGTTTTATGTTGATCTTCTCTAGCCACCTCAATCTGATTATAGCCAGAGAAACCATCTAGCATAGATAGCATTTCTGATCCAGTTACTACCTGTAGAATATGGTCCATGACTGGCAGTGGGTAGTTATCCTTCAAGGATGCCTGATTAAGATTGCGGAAATCCACGCAAATCCTAATTTCTCCATTTTTCTTGCGAACCGGTACAATATTAGCTATCCAGGTCGAATGTCGAATAGGAAAAACTATTCGTGCATCTAGCATCTTTTGAACTTCATGAAATATTGTCCCTGCAATCTTGGGATTATATTGTCTTTGCTTTTGCCTGAATGGAACTGCGCCAGGCTTCAAGGGTATGGCATGCTCCATTTCCCTGGGTTGGAAAGACTTCAAGTCTTCGTATGAATATGCCAAGACGTCAGAGTATTTGGTAAGGAGATTTATGAATTTCCTGCGCTCCTCAGGCGAGCAACATTTACCAATATTGATCAGGCGAGGTTTATCCTTGGTGCCGATATTAATTTGCTCATAGTCAGCAGAATTTGCAGGTCCTGCCTGCTCTTTCTCTTTAATAAACCTGTCATGTTTGTCAAAAAGTTCTTCGAGTGAAACCAATCCTTTGGGAATTTTATTTCCTTTGAGTTGAATGATGCCATCACCAGGATCTTCGTTCTCAACTCCTTCCTGAATGGGTGAGGTAGTTGATTCGTGAAATGCCGAATCACTTCCTTCAAAGTACAACTGTTCAAAATTTTCTCTCTTTTCCAAGAAGGCAATAATTTGTTGATCATCATTAAATACTTGCCAATTTTCTGCATTGTCAGGAACACTTGGCCTAAAAACCATTTCAATGGTGTATTTGTCTTGATCAAATTCTGAATGAGGAATCATTAATGACGCTGAGACTGCTAGAGAATCCGCTTTGTCATTCTTTTCACGAGGGACAGATTTAATGGAAAAAGCATCGAAAACTTCTATGGCATCCCAAACTTTATTTCTGTAGTGTCTCAGACGATCGTTCTTTACCTGGAACTGATTTCTTACTTGTTTCACGATCAATTCCGCATCTCCAAAGACTTCCAGATTTTTGATCCCTTTCTCTTCTGCAACTTGGAGGCCAAGGACTAATGCCTCGTACTCTGCAGTGTTATTAGTATTTGAAAATTCGAGTTTATAGGAAAAAGGAAAGATTTTACCATTTGGAGATATGAGCACCACTCCTGCACCAGAGCCCGTTGAGCAACAACTTCCATCGAACTCAAGAGTCCAGATCTCATTGGAATTTTGGCAAGTGATCTCAGGGGTATGAACTTCTGTAGTCATCATATAATTACCCATACTTGAGCCTTGGAAAAGGATCTGTGCGCGAGGATCTTCAGTTTTAGTTACTGTGAACTTTTCCTGAGCTTCCGGCATAAGTTTCTTCATTTCTCCATTGATAGGAATCATGGCATGAGACCAGTCCATTTGAATCTCACCACCCAAATCCCTACAAAATTTCCTGCTCAACAACATTCCATACGAGGCGGGGATATCAGCAACTAAAATAGTTACCTTAACTCGCTTTTGAGGGAATTGGGCTAAAACCATTTGGGCGTCCTTAATCTGCCCGATCAGAGGAACTTGCTTGGTTTCCATAGAGTAACATGATCCGAATGTTCTCGTACAAGTCAAACCAAGAGCATGTGCTACTTTTGCCGGCATCACATTATCCGAGGCTCCAGAGTCTATAATGCAATTACTTAACTTGCATCCGTTGATCAGAAAAGACACAAAGAAAGGTTCGATCTTTTCATTTGAAGGTGTAGTGGCCGCCACAATATTTTGAGTTTTCCCATCTTTGGGAGTTTTTAGAATTCCTTTAGAGGAATGAACAGTAGAGTCGCCTTTGATAAACTGGACCAACTTCTCGAGCTGATCCTTGTTGGACTTCAAGTACTCTGCCTGTGACATGGAAATCTTTGTTTTATTGATATGATCAATGATATCAAATTTAGGCAAGGTAATTACACTTGAAGTCTCAGATATGAGTTCTTTCGAACTTGATGATGGCACACTTTTGACCTTGGTCTCGGGCTTGGTTGATACGGATGTGGAAGAAGAAGTTTTCTTCGTAATTGGTTTACTAACTGATTGATCTGACAAAGGATCTCCTTTCTTTAAGATAGTCTTGACCTTTGAAACCTCAGTATCTCTGGACTCTTTAGGAGCCTCCTTTATCTTGGATCCTTTGAGAGTTTCCTTGGAAACCTCTCTATCTCCCGCCTTGGTGGTATCTTGGTCCTTTTTCTGAGAGCGTGTGAAGACAGCGAAGGATTGACTATTCATATCTTCTATAATTTCTTCATATTCATCTTCTTCATCGGAACGGTACTCAAAGAAATGATTATTACTTTCTTCCTCAGGATCTTCAACTGTAGGTTCAGATGCCTCAGAATCAGGCTCTTCCTCATCAACCTCGACGACCTCAATCTCATCATCGCTTTCTTCAATGACATCACATTTGGAATTAGTTGCGGGAGCTGCTTCAATAGCAAGCCTCGTTGGAGCACCTGCAATCCTAGCTTTGTTGGGAACGTATCCTTTTCGCGGGATATCTTTGTAAGGAGCAGGTTTACTACTTTGAGCAACTTGCTTCTTCAAAGCTAGCATATCATTAGCCAACTTAGTGAGTATAGTTTCTGAAACATTGGGAGTTTCTTGACTCTTTCCTTTGAGGGAATTTTTCTTGAATTTTCCTGCCATGATTAAGTCATCTTCGATTTCTATGGCCAAAGATTGAGCAAGTTCCAAAGTAGCCACCCTGGCCCTTCTTAGCTGATAGCACACTTCTGGTTGTTGTGCGTTAATAAAGAAACATTTTTGTCCATCAAGGTTGGGACGAATCCCGGTGGGAACTTTGTTTACCATCTTGTTGAATTTGGCCACGAAATTCCTCATGGGTTCTGTAGGCTCTTTCTTTGCCTGAGATAGTTGGGCAAGAAGAGCATGTTCATCTTCCGCTGTTTTGAATCGATTTTCAAACTTGGTTTTCATATCATCCCAACTTGTAATACATCCATTGGGTAGATGATGAAACCAATCTGCAGCAATATCATGCAATGTCTCGATGAAGAGACGAATAGCAACATCTTCGTATTCTACTGACAAAACAGCACATGCAGCGAAGAAGGCAGAAATATGATCCTCTGGTGACGTCTTCCCATCTCCGTCGAACTTGGGAAGAATCTTTCTTGATCCTCGTGGGAGTTCATGTCGAGCAGGTAAGGCCAATGGGCCTATGGCATTTCCCCATGGTACATTGGCTGCCATTGGAGAAAAGGTGGTATGCGAAGGTAAAACAATGTGAGCAAGGACAAGTGCTTGACTGGTAGTGATTCCTTCCTTGCTTTCTCTTTCAGGACTTGATGCAAGGCTTGCAGATCTACGAGGTGTGTTCTTCTTGGGAGGAGATAACTTGAAACCAAATTTTCCTTGAAAGTCAAAAGTAGGGTCAGATCTACCTTTAGCTTTTTCTCCTCGCGTAAACCTCTTTCCTTCCAGTTTGGAATATTTATGGTGAAGAGATCACTGGCGTGTTCCGACCAGCTCTAGCCTTTTCTCTTTGCTCTCTTTCTTGAGCTATTTGCGCCTGAATAACTCTAACAACTCTCGCAGCTTTCTCTTCTTCGTTATCTAGTACTGATGCGGCGAGATAAAAATGATGGTTACTTGTGCGCTTTTCCCAAATAGCTTGCCTCAAATCTGATGATATGTCTTCTTGAGTATCTGCAAAAACAAGATTTGGTTGCAAGATAGGTGGGTTACCTGTAATGGTCATACAACTTATTACCTGGGTGGAAGAGGACCACGTCGGTGAACGACTATCAACACGTGCCCAAGAGGTCTTCTGGCCACAAGTGCGGGTGCTCTTCTTCTAAGGTCTTCGATGTAGATTTCTCTGTCAATGGCTCTATCAACAGCCACAAATTGCTGCAAGCTTTCATGGTTTTCCCAAGCTACTATTCGAAGGTTGGCAACAATGTCTCCTTGGAAATCTTCGTCGGGCACAAGGTTCGGTTGAAGAACTGGAGCTTGTGCAGAGGGGATAGTCATAAAGATTTAACCAAGCACTGGTTAACGATTTCTGAATCCCCAGCAGAGTCGCCAAAAACTGTTAGCATATGGATTTGCACGCATGCAAATGACATGCAACAGTGTGGGAACGAAGTCCCTCCTCAATGAAGGTGAGGCTGCCTTTATTGAAAACCAAAACTGTATTTACATCTGTACATTCAAAATTGTATGTGGGGGGTGTTTTGGAACATCAATGGAAGAAAAGTGAATGAAGGAAATGGAATGAAATGAAAGAAAGGAGTGGAATGGAATGGACTGAAAGAACATGCAAGAGTTAGGTAAAAACAGAGCCTAATATTGCATGAAGAGAAAAGATGAATAACCAACACAAATAAAACGGAGTTTGAGTTAGCCAAACAAGAACATGCAAAAGGGAACACACATGAGCAAGTAGATAGTCAGAGCTTGATCACTGTGAACTAGAACAACTGATTACTAATGTTGACAATAAGATCAAAGATAATATTTGCATGCAAGATTCAAACACCTAACATCTAATGAACATAAGAACACCAAATGTTACAAGAGACAATGAATGAGACACAAAGTTCTTATTCTATTAACTCCAAAATGTTTTTCACAAAGAACACAAAGTTTCTTCTTGAAACAAAGCTTGCACAAAAGTATCTTCTTCTCCTCTCTCAAAGTCACCCTTACAAATGAGCCCCTCACTTCCTTTTATAACCCAAAAGTTGGTTACGAAGTAGTTAGGGTTTTAAATGCACATTAAATAGGGCACTTAAGTGACTTTGACTTTTTTCAACCAACCTTTAAAAAGTGACTAAAAATAGAAACCACTTAAGTTAAAAGGTCATTTAAGGAAAAATACATAAATAAAAGAAATGGGTACATGTGGACCCCACTTAAATGACTTGTATGCACACGTAGACATCCTAGTCAGCAATGTGCCACCTAGAT
Organism: Taxus chinensis; assembly: GCA_019776745.2. Lineage (NCBI taxonomy): Eukaryota > Viridiplantae > Streptophyta > Pinopsida > Cupressales > Taxaceae > Taxus > Taxus chinensis. The sequence continues at coordinate 51,946,022 of CM034154.1, read as the reverse complement.
CAAGACACCTAAGATCAGTGCCTTATCCATTGGGCCAAGAGTCCGCCTATCCCGATCGTACGGGAATGAACTCATTGACTGTGCTCTGCAATCCTCCAAATGACAAGAGTGCTGAGTTTGAAACTTGAGCAATTCATCCACCCCTCTATCTGAGCAATATCCTGGTGTGAGAAGATTTGTCTTCATTCGTATTCATATTCACAATTCTCCACATGCTCAGAGTACTTTTCCATGGTGAATTATTCATTTTTCACGAGACCGTAGTCGTTACGCCACCTTGGTTTATCAGAATCCAGCTTCTGGTCTTTCGCCATTGAGAAGATCTCCAAGAGCCAAAATTGCAATTCACTTCCTGGAGTTATGTCCTTTGTCTTTGTCACCATCCCAAAGTGTTGATCTCCCGAGCAGAATTCGTGAGACTTCAGAGTCTTGGAAATCCATCTCCTTTGCCCCATTGTGAACGAGTGGTGTTGAAAAATCATCGAAGTGATTTATGAATTCGTTGACACACACCTTAGCGTAGTATTTGGTCTTTTTTAGAGTGATGGATTCTAACATTTACGCAATCGCTTCCAAGTTTATCACTATTGGCTTGATTACCCTCTTTCAATTCTTCAGGATATCATGTAGCCAGGTGAGAACCTCTCCAAGTACCTCATTGTACATGGTTCTCGTGTTCGTTGGGAATTGATCTTCATCACGCTGAAGGGGATCACCTTCAGGTGTTGCTGAAATTGGATCTTCTTGTTGTGAGAAAGATGTTGTCGCCATTTTCTCCATTTGTGATGATTCTTCAAATGTAGGCGCGGGAAAAAAACCGGATCATCAACTTTTGGTTGAGAAGTTGTGACTACTTACACAAGTTGGGCTGGTATATTTTGAGGTACTTCATCAACGAGTTCCACCTCTGGAAATTGTGTGATATAGATTACAGGTGCTTGCGCATGAACCAATGCTTTGAATTATAGTGTTGTGTTGTTGATTAGGCCTGAAGAATTAGGGCAATCATGCAAAGACGAATGATGACTGGAATGAGAAATTCTCGAGATGTGCTCCTTCTTCACTTAGGTGTTTAGACGACTCAACTCACGAATGAGCCCTCAATCGTATCGCTCCTAGCTTGATTATGAGCTCATGCATTTTCAACTTGAATTCGGACTCCCATGGCGATCCATGCCCTTCGTGTCGTCTTACCTTCTTTACAGAACCGAACTCCCTGAGTTCTTCTCTGGCTCAACTCACTTGAATACCGAGCTTAACCCAAAATTTTTGAAAAGAATGGTTTTACCACAATGCTCACGGTTCTTTCTTATTATATAACACTTGTAGTAAGAATGTTTTGGCTTTGCCATAATAAGCACAATTGTACCTTTCAAACGATGAGAAAATGCCATTACCAATAAAGACCTAATGCTGCCATGATGATGACCCAGGTTCAAGCCCTCAGCATGTCGATAGACACCCTTAAGACTGATTCTTGGCCAAAGAGTTCTTCGGTATTTTGGCAGTGGATTCTGCAATCCCGGCTCCAATCAACAAGTTTCTCTGAACCTGGTAAAAGAATACTTTTTTTATTGTCTGATTGGATGTACATAATGGAAGGGTATAAATATTGCCTATTGCCCTTAGAGTTTCTCAAAGAGACCATTTACAAGTAACAAGGATGTAGTACACGAAACGGCCAACCAGGTATTTTCAGAGTTGGCCTTCACATTCAATTCATTTCTAGGGAAAAGAATAAATAAAATGCTGAACAATATGAATCGTTTCATTCTGCACCGTAATAACCTTCATCAGGATTCAGGGAAATTTTATGAAGCCTTGAATAGCGTGACTCCAATCCATCGTACACGGCAGTGAATATTTGTTTCTCCGCAGGTATGGAGTTAGTAGATACTGAGCAGAAATCACCTGACAGTTTTGCTCGATCTCACCACTTGCTTGGAATACGACTTTCCAAAATGAAAAGGCGAGTTAACAGATCAGAAAGCAAATGCCCTTGAAGGATATACCTGCGTTCTGGATCTGAATATCAGAATAAGGATAAGCCTACAGCTGCATTATGTTTGCTATTCGTGACCTTCATTTGTTGCAGCCTTTAGCAATTAAGCTGTAAGCTTTATCAGGAGCCCCAGATCCATCCATATGCAATATTAGCATTCTTTCTGAAGGCCGATGAAAATGCAGAATATAACAAGTCGCAAATAACAATTCATTTTTTTTTAAAAACATTCTTGCCCAGACGTGTTTGTGTCCTTTTTTTTATTATTTATTTATAAAAACTACAGGCAAACCTATAATAATGCAAACAGTAAAAAGCTATTGGCGCAGGCAATCGATGATGTTCTCCAGAGTATGGGTCGCGCACTGTCAAACAGTTCCGTATTCAGTATTGGCGCGGATCAATCTGTTCCGTATGCTTCTCCAGAGTATGGGTTGTGCACACTGTTCTGTATGCTTCCTAAACTTCGCGCACTGTTCACGTATGCTTGTCGTGCACTGTTCCGTCATGGGGAACTTGTCGCAACCATGGTTTAAATCTGTTTTCTGGTAGTTCTGGAGACCTTCTATTTGGCAAGCGTATATAAGTTGCTTTCCTTAACGAATGGTGCTTGTACAACTGAGTATATAAAGGTCCTGACTGCACGAATGCTAGACAAACTGGTTGTCGTTTGAGCCGATTAGCTGAGAATGACAATCATGATGATATACATAACATGTTTTCTATCAATTCATCGTAAAAATATGGCACAGTGATTTCTGAATCGTCTGAATGTCGACCACGCCTTTTGACCGCCTCGTTTTATTTTATTTCCACTGTTCTAGTTCTTTCCTTACGTGGGAAGTCTATTCCTGGGCTAGGCTACGTTTTCCTTTGCTGGGGTGACTTCCCAAAGTGCTGTGGAAGAACTGGTCTTGGGAAATGTGATGGAACAGTTCTCTTCCTCAAATACGCCTAGGTTTTCTTTATCCACGTCAAATCCTCTTCCTCCTTTGCTTGGCAAATAAACTCACTGGTGTGTTATTCTCCCACATGCTGAATCTGTAACCTACATTGCTTCTTCCCACGATTTTCTTAAAACCTTCTTTTATTTAAAGACTGTTCAGCTTCCCCAAAAACTTCTTCTCTTAGGCATTGAAAGTTTCTTTAACATTCAAAAGAATTTCTTCCTTTTCCTCAATGCGCATGTATTTCTCTTGTATAATGTTAACAAAATATTATGTCTTCATGAAGAAAAAGAAGCTTCTGACTTTTTCCACCGGGTTTGATGGAGGAAGTTACGAGGATTAATTCAACTTCCTCACATCCCGGGTAGTGGCTTAAGTGCCAGGGGGGAAATCGGAAAAGTAACGGGAAATTGCCAATGGGAATGGCAAAATGGGTTGGCAATCCCCGTCCAATTTCCCCATGTGGGAAATTGGGGAATTTTATGCCCGTTTGCCAATCCATGATTTGGCAATTGGCAGAGGAAAACCCACGTGTGGGAAATTTGAAGGAAATTGCCAAGAAAGTGGAAATCCGGGTTCGGGAAGCCAACCCGGCAGTTGGAAACAAAAGCTTACTTCCCCGGCACTAAAACTTATCGGATGAACCTTAATTTATATTTATTTAATTAAATACTCCTTAAGTGATTTTTTAAAATTTAATTTAATCAAACAAGGAGCAATTAATTAATTAAATATTAATTAATTATTTTGATGTATTTTAATGCGTTTTATAGCCTGGCGGGAAGAGTTCTTGGCCGAAAATCACGAAACGACGACCGAAACGATCACAAAAATAAGACGATCGCAAGGAGTCCAATGAACCACGCAAAGTAATACTTTTCACAATTTTCTAATTTTTAATTATTTAATTGTTTTTTGACAATTTTGCGCAGTCAAAATTGGCTGATAACAGATCCACACTATTTCTGACCTTGCCTTCTGGTTCTATCCCAAAGGGTGTTTCAGGAAGCCAAACTGTCAGTATCAGTTGACGACACCTTTCTGAATTGATTTCCAGTCTCTGTGTCTTCAGTGCAGTCATCCCTCAGCAAGAATCAGGTCAGAACATTCCTTTACTCAGACTTTTGTGTCTCTCTCTAGATTTTCTTATTGCTATAATTGTATTTTCAGATCACTGTTTGTAATTGTTTTATACTCTCAAGTTTCATTTGTTTTAGGCTGTTTGGTGTAAAATAATTAAAAAATGAATAAGGAACAATGTACTGTAACTTGATCCTCCTTTGCACATAAAATTTTGAAAGCATTGGAGGTATATTCACTCCCATTGTCACATCCACGTGTTTTTCAAAGGTTTTTCCAACAGCTTCTTGCCAAAGGCTTGGAAAATTTTGAACATTTCTAATGCATCTGATTTATTTCTATGAAAATGAGCAAAGGTCATTCTAGAGAAATCATCAATATAAATAACTAAATACGTTGCCACTTTGTGTTTTACTGTTTGCATAGGTCTACAATGTATGAGTGTATTAGCTCCATTTGCTCTTCAAGTCTTGTCACTCATTTTTTGACAAAGGGAATCTATGTTGCTTTCCTAAATAAAAGCCTTTGCACATTTTATAACATTTGGAAGATGTAAATTCAAATCCTCTACAAGCTGCTATCTTTTTAATACCTTAAGTGAATGTGTATTTGCATGTTCAGATATGCGATGCCAAAGAGCTGAATTTGATTTTTCATTATCTGTTATTGCCAACGCCACTTCTGGTACTACTAGACACAACATGTATAGGTTAACATCTCTAATTCCCATTCATTCCTTCCGTATCCGTTAGAACACATACCTTGTTGTCAAACTGTACCAATATTCCTGCACCGATATTCTTATAAACTGACAAATGGCTTTTTGCTAAAGTAGAGGCGTACCGTACATTTCTTATTTGCTTATATGCACCATCAGGCATCTACAATGAGACATTACCAACTCACATCATCTCATGCTTATCATCTCCAAGATTTACAATCATGCTTTTGGATACTTTATATGACGTGAACCAACTATGTCATATGTTGAGTTTCTCCTGAGCCTAAGTATCAGCACTTTGAAACACCTTTGGGGATGCAATGTTTGTAAACAAATGTTCTTTGTCGTGCTTGAAGCTACATCAGCTTCAGTTGCCTTCCTTTTCTTTACCTTATTTTCCCATGCCAACCATTTTATGTGTTGTTTCTTAAAATGTCTTGGAGCCCCACAATGAAAGCACTTTCCCCTTTTTTCTCCTCCTTTGTGTCTTTACTAATCTTAGTGACATTTTCCTAAGAGGGCTGAGATTTTCTCACTCTTCTTCTTTGCCTTGCCTTTATATCCTGCTGAAACAGAGTTGTAGTATTCTCATCATTGAAACCATCATCTTTTCTTCTCACTTCTTGAAGTAATGCTGTTACTACTTTCTGCAAGTCTAGATTCGGTTGAGTGCTTAGATCTACTGCCAATCCTGAAAAGGATTCTAGCAAACTCCCAAGAGGTGTCGTAATAGCACCTTGTTGAACCTTGGTGCATTGGTGTTGTCATTGATGTCAGGTGGCATTGATAGCAAAGGTGTGATGGTGAAATGAGGCTCAGTTCAATGGTGTTCAATGGTTTATTGAGCATTCAAGATGGTTTCAGGATGGTTTTAGTGTGTTACAGGCTTGGTCTGTGAGGTAGGAGCCCATTGGAGGCATGGAGATGGTTGGTATGCTTGACTCAGGTGTCCCACAGGTCAGAAATGAGGTTGCTAGCATATGCAAGAGCTTTAGAGTGAGCATCAGGTCAAGTGTTGGGAGTCATAGTTGAAACTAGCTCATATAGGCCTAGTTATAGAGCCTAATGAGGTGTATGGGCACAAAGCAGGTCATGCAATGACTAGGTTAGCATGGTAGGAGCCTAAGAAAATTGCCTAGGGAATGTAGGAGCATCTACAAGGTTTAATTTAGCTTTTGGAAGCAAAAGTCAAGTTCTCACTAAAACTACCTTTGAGGACTAGCAATGAAGTCATGGGAAAATGAGATTGGTCTAAAGAGTACAAGCTTATTTATGAGAAACCAACCTATGGAGCATGTAGAGGGGTGTGTTGTAGTGTTTCATGTCAAGTTTCATCAAGTTTTGAAGAATATTGTGGAAGTTATTCAAGTTTTACTAAAAGTGATTTCTTGAGAAATGCAATCTGAGCATCCTGTCTTCTTGGCATTCAAACAAAATTATCGAGCCTCCTTCGGATAAATCATAGAAATTTTTGAAGAGCACTCCAACCCTGAACTTTTGCAAAAAGTTTGAGGGAAATTGGACAAGAAACAAAGAAGTTCTAATCATTTTTCTAATAGGGTTTCTCTCTCTTCAAGTCTCCTTCTTGAAGCGGTAGGCACAAAATGAATTGTTTTGACTCCAAATGACTTGTGCAAGATGGTACAACTTCTCAGGAGTGTAGAAGGTCTCTTCTAGGTAAAAATGATGGAATTGGTGCTCCTCATGCTGACTGTTCCGTATAGGAGTTCTCAAGTCAAACTTGGCAGAGTGCTTGAAGAAAGATCTCTTCAGTATGCATGATTTTGAGTTGAGAAAGGAATGTGAGCAATTTCTACAGGTTCAATTCAACTGGTTGCAGCTCAAAGTATTGTCTTATCAAGTAATGTGAAGATATAGCTTGTTGTGCTCCATTAATTGCCTTGTACAACCCCTGTCAAAAGACTAAATTCTGTGTGCTTGCAAATTTCACCCTACAAACCATGCTTACAAAGTGATGAAGATAGTGTTAGTGTTATTCTCAAAATGTTTCTGCAATGAAGGATCGTAATAATGAAGCTATGCTAAAGAGAAAACCTCTGTGTCCCGAGAATCTGTACACACAGTCCAACAAGTAGTTGTGTTCATAGCTTTGAAATGATTATGGATCCTGGCATGGTGAGTAGTCTGAAAAAATGTTCTTGAACAACCTCTACAGGTGGAATGATGTGTTGAACAAATTGCTTGGTAGAAGTGACATCAAGTTCTAGTGCTCCTTTCTCTCAAACTGGTGGAGTGTTGTGTTGAAGGTCTTGTCCAAGAGGACTGAAACACACTGTCCCATAATTGTTTGACTTTCATGTCAAATTCTTTGAGTGGATAACTGTACTTGGTATGGTCAGTGGGCTATGCTAGGAAATGTGCATCTTACAAGGTTGGTTTAGGTGCAAATGGCAATGTACTCTTAAGATGTTTTTCTCTCATCTTGAAGACTGATCTGATTTCTTGTGACAGTCATACATGACTGTGATTGTAAAGATAAACTTTGAACAATTTCATTTGACTCAAGCAAAAGAAGGCTTGAGAATGTTGTGATAATCTTAGATGAAGGTGTTACCCACTTGGCTTGGCATAAACAGGAAGAAAAATGTGTGGGAAGATTCAAAACTCATGACTAGGGTTTCGAGCTCTAAAACCCTCTTTGTGCACAGTCATGGAAGGTTATGCAAATTGGATCTTGTTGGCGAGTTATGACGTTGTGTAATGAATCTAGGAGCTCGAAAATACCTTACTCCATTCTATAGAGTGATTTTGAAGACATGATTGATCAATAACTTGCTACCTTCGTGAAGAGTTTCACTAAAATTGCAAACTGTGCATATACCCTGTTATGGTGTAGTGTCATGTCTTCTTGACTAATGTATATGACAGAGAGCTCTCAAATCAATCTCTCCAATTGAAAACTCGTTCTTCTCCATCTCAAATTCTTGACAATGCTCAGGTTCACAAATAGAGTCTTCAAGTCTGAAACGGTGATCATTGAATGCCTTGTTTGGTCTCAAATGGAAGTTGGAGCACATATGGCCCAGAATGAGATATGTTTAAAGAAGTTAGAAGGATTCTTTGAAGGAATTTGTAACGTCAAGCATCTGACAATAAGGTGATGAGTTACAACTTACAAAACACTTTTCATACGTTGAAGCATGAGACAAGTCTGAGAAAACGTTACACATTAGAGCACAAAGAATGGTTTTGGATTCCTGTCAGTGGAAGTCAGAAAGGCAGGGTGTTTAGAGGTCTCCTCCTATCATCTTCTTGTCCTAAGTGAATCTTGAATGAGCTTACAGTTCATGAAGGCAACTTTGAAGCTTGACAGAGGTCATCTTGAAATTTAAAAAGCAGTTACATTTAATTTTATTTGCTCTCCCTTTTTGCTCGTGTAATCTAGTGAAAAAGAAGTGAAGAGTCCTTTTTGTGTGAAGATGAAAATCCAAGTAGATGAGAGTATCATGTTTACAAATAACTAATTTTTGGAGAAGCGAAGTTGTTGCTGGTGAGATGAGTTGGAGATACAAGTTGAAGCTAGGCAAAGCTCTGTTGGAAAATACAGAGTTCTATGAATGAAATACAATGGGTAAAGCATGAAATCAGTTCAAAGAGGGATAGAAGTTGAGTAGACCATCTCCATGGAGCAGAGAGTATAATCAAGAATGCAAGAACATTCAGAGGTTCTAATATCAGCTGAGTGAGCCAAAGAGCAGATATATGATTGGATTGATGAAGAGGGAGCCTATGTTTATAAGTGAAGTGCTAGTATGGCTGGAGTAGAAAACAAAATTTAGACTGCAAGGTATACCATGAAAAGATCATCCTTAAGGTCATATACTAGATATTGAAAATCTTGGAAGAGCTAGAATGGAGATGTATTATGAACCTATTGAAGGTATAAATGGTCTTAGAGTGAAGACTAGGATGATGAATGCATGATGAATACATAAAGGAGGAGAGTATGATGAACTGATGAATGTCTTATGGATTGAGTTGAATGCAGCAGTATGTACATGTAAACAGTGAGTGCTTGAGAGGGTAGTTAAAAGGAGTTTTTATGAAGAGATTGAAAGTGTGAAAGCAGCCTTGTATAACTGAGAGCTGAGGTTGATTAGGTGATTAGAAGGAAAGTGAATTGAGAGCAGAACTGATAAGTATAGTGAGCTGATTTAGTTGTCACCATCATTAGTGTGAGACAACAAATTATGAGTGACAAAATCTTATTTAAGTCTAAGTTGTAGCTTAGCAAGAGGGAATAGTTGCTTCCTTGTGAGTTGTTGCTAGCAGAAGATACAGGTAGAAACCTGATTGACATTTGGGAGTTGAAGCTTCCAGACAAGTTGAAGCTTGTCAAAGACTGAGTGGTTGCTTGGTTAAATCTTTGGAGTTGCAGCTCTATGTTGAGTAGAGGCTCAACTTGAAATCAATCTAACATTAACAGGACATTCTTGTCCTAAGCTAGTTCTTGATTTCAGTGGGTTTTTCTCCCAGTTTGGGATTTCCACATTAAATCTTGTCTCTGTGTACTTTCTTTCTTGTTAGCTGCTTGTGGATGTTGTTTTGGATTTATCGTCATAAATTAAGTGAATTGAATTGTGAGTTAAAATCTGAACAAACATTGATTCACCCCCCCTCTCAATGTCCTAATTTCCAACACACCTGCAATCACTGACCCACATGTTGCTAGTTGGTTTTTGACTGGAAAAACCTTGTCTGTGCATACAATCTTGTACTCACATCATTGTATTCGTGCAACTTAACCAATTGATTCCAAGCATCTTTTGTTTTTGCATCACTTACATGCAGCAGCACAGTATTCTTTGCCCCCACTTACTGATGAAGTATCTGCATCCTAGATAGGTTTAGCCTCAGTCCATTCAACTGTCTTTAGCAGGTCCTTTTTCAGGAAAAGCATCTTCATTATGAGCTTCCAGTGATCGAATCCAATGCCATCAAATCGATCTACAAATCTCTGAGGATCTGCTGCAATGGGTGTGGCCATATCTCTGTTTTGCACCTTGAGATTTTCAAAGAAGATACACTGTCGAGTATGCCTCTGATACCCTGAAATGAAACATAACTGTAACTGAGCTGAAATCAGATCAATGCACAGATTGAAGTAACTTCAGTACTATATTTTATTTCATCTGTTGAGCTCTGAAACAGAGATACTTTTATAAAGAAAACAGAGTCCCTACAGTTACAAACTGCCCTATATTTACACATTAACCTATAGATAATTTGCTCCTAACAGCATGTATACATGTGTATTATCTCCATCTAATGTGCTGCCATTATTCAAAACAGAAAATGCCTAAATGTTTGGCTACCATTTATGAATATCTGACACTTAGAAGGCCACCAAGGAAGATACGGATGCCCTTATGAGAAATTGATGTACAGGGAGTTCATATTGCATTGTGAAGTGGATAGCGGCTTGTAATTGCAAACTGCAGCAATTTCTATGTCCTACAAGTAGGAAGCTGGATCATTTTTCGATACATTGTGCATGAATGTATCTATTGCAGTCTAGATATGACATTGTCATGCATACCTGCAAACTTTAATTGACACAAAATATGTAAGAAAAGAATAAAAATTCAAATTCCTATCTTGTAAATTAATTCTTTGGGTATGTTAACATCAGGTCAGCATGAGGGGAGCAAGGAAAAGAAGGGTGTCTCCCATATACGACGTTGAAGGGATCTGCATGGAGCTGCCACCTGGATCGACTAAGCTCCCTCTATTCCTATTAGATACATTTTTTTCTCCCCTTTTTCCAAATGTCCATTATGGATCAGTACTTATGCCCTGTTTCACGTGTGCTCTGAAAGTACTTGTAGGATGGTGCTTTTGAAACACAGAAATTGGCAGTTTGAAGAGAAATGAAGAGATGTTAAAGAAGATACTGCTGAGCCTGGATTTGTGCCTTACTCGGTGGGTGATGGGAAAAACACGCCAGAATTTTTAATAAACTGGAAATTCAAATCACCCCTACTCAACCGGGGACGGAAATTGATGCTTTTGTTGCAATTTAATCAGAATCCTATTTATTCCAGAAATAAAGACGTATATAGGAAAGGATAAAGGAGAAGCGTTGAACACCCATAAGTCACATTTGAAAATCAAACTAGAGTGCTCAATGCTTCATAGATATATCATATACTTTACGAATCGTAGACACCATATTCCAATGAATAAAACTTCTATTTAGCTTTTCTTTTTAATGAAAGTGCCAAACTCCTATTATTAGTTGGAGAGAGTCTACCATGAATTAAACATTAATGTCTTCACAAATCCCCCTAATTTGACGTTTGTTGTAGTATAATGATGTTTGAATGGTAATTTGGTCTTTTCCAAAGATTCTACCATTGTTTAAAATCATTGCAACATATTGTTTACTAAGCTCAGCTCATTACATTACAACTAGGTATTAGAAGTTACCACCTAAAGATTAACCGAATGGATATTATAATAGTCTATGTTTTGTGACTAGGCCGATTATGCCACTGTGATTATAGCTTTTAAGAAAGGTTAGAACGCCCATACTTACAGTGCTTGCATAAACAATTTTAAATTGCTGGTAAGAGCAAGAGGAAAAGTTATAAAATGGAAGAGAAATACAGAAAGAGAGGAGAGGATGCGTCTAAGCTTTGGGAGGCGTCTAAGATGGAGCACATGCCAAACTGCAGGATGCTTGGACAACAAATAAATTACAATAAGATGCAGTTGACAATAAGATGCAGTTGACAATGCGCCTGACTTATGTATTGATGTGCATGAATGGCATCCCTCCTGGATTCATCCATAGAGGTTGTGACTCGTGAGAGATCCGGTCCTGGTGATGGAGAGGCTGAATATTATAAACAGAAGCGTGCGTTAGATTGGACCACTCTCCTCCTTCCTATCTTATTTATCGTGCTGAGTAGGTATCAATATCTTATATTATACTGCTTGATTACTTTGTATAAAAGAAAATAAAATAGAGGGAAAATCTTATTATGATCGGTGAAATGAATTAATTTATAAAATACGGGGAAAATCTTATTATGAGCGGTGAAATGAATTAATTTATAAAATAGGGGGGAAATCTTATTATGAGCGGTAAAATGAATTAATTTTATTAATTAGTTGTTGAATTGAAACTGGGTTGAATTTAACACTTGAACAGTAGAAAACAAGAGGACAAAACCCATTTAGTCTGTTTTACAAGTTAATTTTTAAAATATGGTTATTGTGTATTAGAAGCATGTTGGAAAAATAGACCCATGTTGATGGGATATATAAGACTAATGATTTCCATTTGGCCTGTGCCAAAAGCCTTATAAGACTCTTCATTTTATTTCCTGGACCTTACAGTTTTAGTAGTAGATAGCTCTTTGTGGAGCTGGTATGATATATGCAGAAATTATATACCGGTAATTATGCTTTTGTAGTATAATTTTAACATAGAGTGGCAGTTAAAAGGCCACATCTGGAGCAGTTCATCGTCTGTTATTGCTAAGTCTGCTTGATTATCAGTATTCATATTTACAACTGATTTTGTCATTGTTAACGGTATTGTAGTTATTGCAAATTTACTTGTAGGTGGGGGTGCGTGATGTATTATCATACACACTAATCACAATTGCAGTTCCTGCAAACTCAGAACAAGTTGCGGCAAGAGTGGCACCAAAAATGGTTATCCTGTCTTGAAAAATATAGTAATTCAATCCTAGATATCTACTTGGAAGATGGTTTACCGTTTCACTTGGGACACTTCTGTATGTTGAGAAGTAGAGCATCAAAATTTTTTAGGGGAGGCACATTGTATCAAAGTTGAAGGAAAGTTTGGAGCTGAGAAACATTGGTTGTACTTCACAAGTATTTATATTGGCCACGACTGAGATCAGACATGGCAAGATACATTATATCCTCTACAACCCATGTAATTTCCAAGCCAGCCAATAAGAAGCGAGGAATGCCTTCTCTTATATCAATACCATACACCCATGGCATGGTTGTGTTGTAGTAGTAGACATGTTTAATAAGATGGTTGTTTTGGCACCATGTCAGAAGTCAATTTTATTTGACGATGTTACCACAAAATTATTCTTTAAGTGTATGCAGATTCACTTCGGTTTACAAATGATCTTTGTTTCTGAATAGGTACTAGAGGTCTAAGCACATTTGGAAAAGTCTTTGGTCAATGAGAGATGCAAAGCTAATCAAGTCTGTAGCTTACTATCCTACTGATGGACAAAAATATTGATGAACTGAATGATATCTTTCGAGGTACAATTCCAAGCATCATCATGCTTGGGATGAAAATTTACCTCATACAACATAGCTACGGGAGTGCACTTCATTCCTCTATAGTTCAAAATCCTTTTGAAGTTTGCTTCAATTTCCAACTTTTAGCATCTATAAACATAACTTACTCTGTCGAATGTGAAAAAAAACCCTTCTTCAGATCATAAATAAGTTGACGAAGCTATTAATTTCATTGAGCATATCAACTTAACATGTTCAAAACATTTTGCAGAAGACCAATGCCAAAGGCGCAGTGTCATGATCAACATCGAACACCATGCCAATACAAGATTGGTGACAGGGAAGATTGGTTACAGGGTACAATATCATTTGCAGAAAGAAAGGTTTACAGGTCCTCACAGAAATATCATTACCTCTTTGCCTCTTCGTTATGGACCTGATACCATCACTAAGCAGGGGGGAATACTGCTTTTGAGGTAAGCCTTCAATCTAATCTTGGTCTCCATCTAATTTTCAGTATTGGGATTTGACTTGATCTACGTCATGTATCTTTGTTGTAGATATCAAGTGTAGCAGAACAACTTCATCCAAAAGAGATAAATACTATTGCAGTGTAACAAATGAGACGGATTACGTCATGGATGTAAATATGTCAAACATGTAATGAATAAGATGATCCATATCTACAAAGATGTAAGGCTAGGTTAAATACCTCACCAAGGAAAACGATTCACCAGAGTAGAAGTTGAGGAAACTTTTCTGCCCTTGGTATCTCAAGTGGTTGCAATAGGGATCACTCCTTAAGAAGGGGCGATTGATCTAGGTGAATCAAAGAGTGACTGTCCTTTTCTTTCTTCTTTAGCTTATGCTGGGGTCTCATGCTGGGGGCAATGCATAAGTTTTCAGTAGGTGTTGCAGAGTATTTTTACAAGAATTTAGCAGTGCTGGGGTCCCATGTCTAACAATTATTTTTGCTAGAGGGAAGTTTATTTGGAGGGAAAAACATCTGCAACCAGTACTTTGTGGACACATGACCTGAAAAAACATGGAATGCAGAAATAACCATTTCCGGCCACCCACCCATTTGAGTTGCCGGAAGAGGTCTCCCTATACCGCTGGCACTCCATTTTTTCAGGAGGAGCTTCTGTTTTTTTGCCATTGATAAAAAATAAATAAACTATAGAACCACTTGTCCGCAGAGTTTCCTTGCGGTTGCCCCAGCATGGGACCACTCCTTTAGTGTTTTTTTCGGGGCCAGTGGGTGGGTGGAGTGTCATGGCAACTCAGAGTGGATTTTGTTAACATTAATATATATTGTACCCATTCTTCAAAACTAAACATCTACGAAACAAATGCATACAAAGGCAGTTTCAAAGGGTAACTTGAATGAAAAAAATAGGTCTCTTGTCAAAAATAAATAAATAAATTTACTCAACTGTAATCTTTCAACAGGCTTGTGTACATAACACAATTTAAAGTGAATGGAACAAGCAAAAGAGACGACCGCTATTTTGGGTTCAAGGTATTTTCGAAGTTGTTTGATATAAATTTCAAGGAGATGCGAAACTTCTCCACAATGTTATAAAAAAAATTAAGGCTTTTTTAATGTCTTTCCATGACAATTTTTTTCCTAAGATTTTTGTAGTTACCTAAAAAGGAGAGTGAAGGCCGAGCAAGTTTTTTTTTTTAATATAGTGGTAAATGTATTTAGAGGTAATTTCAGTTCTTTTCAATTTCAAGATGTTAGTTTTCAAACCTGTAAGCCCTTTTGCCAACAGCAGAGTCACTCCCCTCCGGCACCTTAATAACATTTTTTTGTACAATATTTTTGTAATAATTATAAAATAAATAACCTATTTAACAGAAGAACACTGCAAGCAATACTAATTATGAGATAAAGGTCCCATTTAGCACATAAACATTTCGTAGAGGTGGGAACCACAAATGCAATCCACCATTAATTAATAGGAATATAAATAACAAATGTACTTCTCCATTTTAAACATCTCATCTGTTAGCTTCTTTAACGATATGAAGCAAATCCAAATGGACACCCAAAAAAAAGAGGACTGAATCTATTATGGAGTCAAACAACTATGGAAATATGAAATACATGTCCCCTATACTTGTGGGGCAAAACACTAATGTGATAAGGAGTCTATTATGGAGTCAAACAACTCAAAAGTATTTCCTCTTCGTTGAAGGGGCTGTTACTCCTGGTAGGATTTTCATTCTTCAGCGCAAATAACTTCTTCATAAAAACGCTGTCGACATCTCCAGAAGCGCTACAATGTAGTTGCTTTGACGGCAATTTCGACGGCAAATTTGCTTTGGTCCGGCTTCTCACATAGTCCTCGGGAATGAAAACGTCGGTAGCAAGGTCCATGGCTGCTCGATCTCTGTTTGTGAATTTACAGTGGAAGAAAGTAACAGAAGAATATGTTATGAAGAAAGCTTGGAGGAGAATTTGTATTTGAAGGGCATGATACCCATAACCTCAAAAGGACGAAGGTGAAACAGCGGGCTGTGTAACACTGAATTGAAAACCAGGGGTGATAAACAAGGGAAAACCGTACCTAAACTTGTTTAATACGCCTGCTTCCGTGCCGGTATTTGTATGAGCCACTTGGCTTTACGTTATTAGTACTGTCCATGGCAGTGTATACTATAGTTTTCAATTTTAATTAACTAGTTATTATTATGCACACTTTTCAACCAATCAAGGTTTGTTATCATTTTCATAAACTAATAAACACTTTTCACATCCATGACAAATATTAGTAAAGTTGCATATTTCTTAACAAAACAATTACAAAATTTCATTTATTTGCAATTTGATTGGCTTACACATTGAGATGTTATTGTGGCCTTTAGCAATTTCAAGAAAATAGTGATGTCATGATATTTATTATACTGGCAACATTTAGTGAGAGACAGATCTGCAAATGACCAAGTTGGGCCGACCAAAATACAATCTACTTCCATAGACGTGCTCCAGACAGGTTCTGGAGCATCTACAGACTCAACCTCCTCGATGCAGAAGTACCCATTCGAGCTGAACGGATAACTCCACCGTCCGTTCACGCCTTCACTCCATGCGCTTCCCTCACGGCGAGCTGGATCGCAATCGCCACTCGCAGAGCAGAGACCAAGTTCAGGCATTGATGAATTCGGAGATTCATCACTATAATCCTTTCATCTCAGCGGACTCTCTGAAGCTCGGTTTCCACAGATTCAGAGGAGAAGATGCCCCAGACGCCGATACAGTTGCTCCTTTCCTCGAGCGGGTGGAATCTCCGATACCCACGCTCGCGTTGCAGAGAATAAACGGGTATTTCTCGACGTTTTCTCTGATGCATCACTCGTAGCCTTCAATCCCCTTCTCGGCCAAAACGGCGGGGTTCATGTCGTGAAAGCGGATGGATCAAAGAGATGGAAATTGTTCAACGGGCCTGCATTTGTTGTTGCGTGGAACGGAAAATAGAGCGGGCTCGTCTACGCTTCTGTTGGTCCGATCTTTGCTCCGGATAAAACTACAGTTCACATAATCTCCATCCGCTTTAATCCGGACGAATTGGGAGAAGACTCTGAGGTCGATGCAGAAGTAAGAATTCTTACCAAAGATGGCACCAACAACAATGTGTTTCCTTGTTCATCTTCGGATGGGAAAGAAGTGGTATTCAGATCGGTGCGGTCCGGGCACAAGAATCTGTACATAATGGATGCAGAGGAAGGTGAGGAGGGCGGGATTCGAGCTCTAACAGAAGGTCCATGGATCGACACCATGTCGTGCTGGTCACCAGATGGGCAGTGGATTGCCTTTTCTTCCAACGGGTACGATCCGCAGCAGGCTAAGTATTTTAGTGTCTACTTAGTTCATCCGGACGGGACGGGGCTACACAGAGTGACGTCTACCGAGAAGGAAAGAATAAACCACGTATGCTTCAGCCCCGACTCCAAGAGTCTCATGTATGCTACGAATTTCGGCGGCGTATCGGTAAATCTAGTTTCTGTTCCCAACGGATACCAACCTTTTGGAGAAGTATTTGTGTCAGCGTTGGATGGGAGTGATATGCAGAGGTTGACATTCAATGCGGTCGAAGATGGCGTTTGTACCTAGCACAGAAATGGTATTGATTTCGAGTCTCTCACTTTGGCTGGTAACAAAATTGCAGGGGACAAGTTGAAAGGTGAATTTGAAGAACCTGTCTGGCTCGCAAAACTATAGAACTATATTACTCCAGATATAAGGTTTCCACACTCAATACCTAATAATCTACAAATATATGCATAAATAAAACACATGTACCCTTCTAGTTATTAGTACTTCCCATGGCAGTGTATACTATAGTTTTCAATTTTAATTAACTAATTATTATGCATACTTTTCAACCAATCAAGGTTTGTTATCATTTTCATAAACTAATAAACACTTTTCACATCCATGACAAATATTAGTAAAGTTGCATATTTCTTAGCAAAACAATTACAAAATTTCATTTATTTGCAATTTGATTGGCTCACACATTGAGATGTTATTGTGGCCTTCAGCAATTTCAAGAAAATAGTGATGTCATGATATTTATTATACTAGCAACATTTAGTGAGAGACAGATCTGCAAATGGCTAATACGGAAAAAATAGTTTAGTGGTTTGCCGAGTCATCGGTCAAAGGCCCAGTTAGCCGACTGGATGTTGGATATTTTCCAGCGTTGCAGATAATTCTCACTGCGCGCATTTTACATAATTGATGATGCGAAGAGAAAGTTGGAGTCTGTGTGTTCTCAAACTTTTTTCTGTGCGGACATTATCACCATTGCCGTCAGGGATGTTGTTGTGTAGTCTGGAGGTGCTCACCGGGAAGTTTTGAAGGGATGAATGGACGGAGTCATATCCACTACAAATGAGACCAAGCCTTTGCCTGCACCCACTTTCAATGTTTTTCAGCTCTTGCAAAGCTTCATCCTTCGCTGACTCTCCATACACGATATGGTGGCATTGTCTGGTATAATAACTATACTACTAGTGAATCATCATCCATTGTTTGTTTGTTTTGTTTAATGTCTAATGATGATAATGCAATGCATAAGGTGGACCCTGCCATGTAGATGCTATTCGCACAGATCCTGCTCGCTCTGTGTCCCAAGATCAACACCAACTTCAGCGTGCGAGAATTTCTGGATTCCTTTGTCACTCACTTCGATAACACTTATTATAAACATTTAGTGGAAGGCAAAGGACTGTTTGATTCATACCAGGCACACCGAGCTGTTTGCGTCCCAGTTGAACCTTCTTCTGTACACCGGCACCCTCAGTGTTGTATTAAACTCCACGACTGCAGATGTCAAGCTTAGCAATGTGGGAATCAAACAGTGCAAACTTTTGGTTTGCAGGAACAATCCTACCAAGTTTAGAGCCTTCAAGAGCTTCTCCTCACTCACTGACAAATTCACAGGTAGAAGGACGCCATCGGTAATGTTGATAATTTCCTGGTTCTCGAGTATCACACAGTCAAATGCCTCGAACAAGTCCATCACACCGCCTGTGGCCACTCCTTCCCAAAAAGATTTATAACCTTTAAGAATCACCATATTCTTCTCATCATCCATGTCCTTTGCAACTAACACCGGTAAATACCAATGTGGATCGGTAATGCAGTAGCACCTATTTCTATCAACGAACAAAGTGTTTTGTTCCCCTCTTTTTCTTTCCAGATCGAAAACACCACCCAAGTAAGATAATTGAATCTTATTCTCAGATGTGTCGTTGTTGAACTTGGACAGATCCCCTGCCTTCATCACATTGAAATGGGCCTTCTTAAAAACCAATGAGAACCTCCTTATCTTTAGATAGCTCCCCCTCTTCCTCCCAATTCACCACAACCACAACCACAATCAGAAGCACCATCACAGTGTACTTGAGATTTCCCATTTTACAACACCTGGACATTAAGTTAAATAGAAAATAACACCCATGAAAATAAAAACACAGGAGCACTGCACAACATGCTTTACCTGCACTTGCAATGCTGGCCCTCTGCTTAACATGAAGTTAAACAAACAAGCCACATTGTAAAGACTGATACTCGCGAGATGTTGTTAACTAAGTACAATTGTTTTTTATTTTGAGCTCAAATCCGGTCAATGCCGGCCCATTTGTATGATTCCGCGGTAGCCCCACAAACATAGCTCACAAAGCAATTTCCGCTTGAACCTTTTCACCAACATCATCAAATATTATAATTAATATTTGAGGCACTAAGTTTGTAGTCAAAATTTTGACATAACCAGTATTAGTTTCATTTCTTGACACATAATTTTTCAGGGAGTTTTCTAAAAATCTAATTCTATTCTTACGTGAAGCATTTGTCATTGTTTGTAACTTTGGGCAGTACTTAGCAACATTGTTGCTCTTGTTTATTTATGCCTCAGGTAGGTAATCAATTAATCAAATATTTTCTAATATAAAGATACAAATTTAATATTGTTTTTAATAAAATAAATTTAATTTATAAAATATATTTGATTTTATCAATGATGATATTTTTAATAAAATAAATTTAAATTTGTTAATTTATTTGATTTTTAATTGAATTTTTTCTCAAATGATTTGACATTTTTTGGATTTTTTATGTTGCAACTTCTTAATAAAATTTTAACGTATAAATTAAAAAGTTGATACATGTATTAACAATTATGTCATATATGACATATTTAGTTTAATGAAATAATTAATAATATTTTAGAAGGCTCTAATTTTTAATAAATATATTATTGAAAATTATAGTGAAAATAGTGAATTATATTGTATGTATATCATTTTAATAAAATAATTGGTAATTATGGAGCTCTAATTTTTAACAATTAAATAATTTCAGCTAAACAAAAGTGTTAATTTATTATAAATGTTAATGTTTGTAATATTACTAGCAATCGCATGTGTACAATGCAATGTGAATGCCGATCAGTAAATGTTATTTGATTTAGAGGGATAGTTATTACTTTTGTAGTTGTTGATAAGGGGTGTGATTGATTTTTGTAAGTGTAGGAATATAGATGAAGCATTACATTTAAATGGTAATATCACATCTGATTTATAGTATAGTAGTGACCTTTAAAAGCTTCAAAATAAAACAGAGGTTTTTTGTTGAAAGGAAAAAGTTAAACATCCAACATTTACTTAATAGCTCTGGTTTGGTTCAGTCAGATTTTTAATATTTCTAAGAGGACTTTCTGTCCATTTCCTATGTGATACAATTCAGAAACCGGTCTGAAAATTTTAAATGTCAATAGATGGGAACATTGACGTTGACTCAACAATTACAAAATGTAATGCTTGGCTAGCAAACAAGATACGGTTGTGAGTGCTTCAGTTGCTGCAAAACTTGCTTCATTGTAGGCCTAATTGGAAGTGAATCCACAGTACACATTACAACACGATGCAATGTATCTACTAAATCATCATGAGGTGTTCCATCCCATAAGCCTGTAATGAAAAGGTCTTTGGCTTGTCCTGGTCAAAGCAAACTACATGCCCAATCAACAATGTTGAATCCATTACCATCGCTAGAAAATGAAGGGTCAATAACTATCTTATCATAAAGTAACTCCAGAAGCACGACTCCATAACTATGCACATCAGCCTTATCTGAGACACGACATGTCATTGCATATCCTGGGGAAACATACCCAAATGTGCCTGCGACATTAGTTGTTGCATGAGTTTCTGAGGTCCCTAGAAGCCTGCCAAGACCAAAGTCAGAAAGATAGGCATTAAAATTGTTGTCAAGCAAAATATTGTTGGGTTTGATATCCAGATGCAACACACAACTCATTAGAACACAGGGGTATTATGTATGCATGCTTAAATTTGAGTGCATTTCATCAAACAGTTATCATGCAACATCAAAACACAAAAAAACCGACAAAACTATTTTAGTGGTCATGAATGTATCCCAAGATATATCATCATTGAGATCAAATTTCATGTTGTTGGAAAATCTATAGCAGAGCAAAACAACAAAACAATATACAAAACATGGACTATAAAACCTTGTTTGTGTTTACACTGAAATTATCATGATTGTTGAAATCTCTGATCCTGCATGGATAAATATTTTATTTAATGGAATATGTCGTTTTTGAATTTGAAGTTCTGTATGTGTGGTTTTCCTTTCTCTGCCATATTCCAATCCTTAATTTCATACAATTGGACATGATTGGTGCAGGAAGTTCATCATCAATCTGTAATAAGTTATTTTGGGCTTAATTACATCACATACACATTTTTGGTAATCATCCACATGAAAACTATTCTATAAATTCTTGTACTATGTGTACACTGAAACCAATTTTTTTCAACAAACCGTTGTGTAATATAGTAGTTTGGTATGGTGACGTGCTTAAGTGTCCAGAACAGGGGAAATTAGATCAAAGATAAAGTGGAAGTGGATTAAAAATGTAATTTCTGAAATAAATGTGAATGAACACTGATAGGCAGAGAAGAGGGGTTTCATCAATAAAAATCGCCAAAATCTCATGTAAATTCCATAATGACATCTATTTTTCTTACCTGCAGCGTGTGGCTTGCCTAGAACAAGACGTTTTCATCGACAACGACAACATGTACGGCCATATCCCGCAGCACATCGTGAACTTTCACCTTCCAAACGTCGATCCCATTTTCCTCTTTGATCAGATTTCTCATTAAGCGTTGATGTTCTTACATATTCAAGGTCTCACCGTGTAGGATGTTCCACAGACTTTCGTTTACCATGTAATAATAAAACAACACGTTTCCATGTGGAGAAAGCGAATATCCATGCAAACTCACAAGATTTCGATGCGTGATACTTCCAACTGTTTCCAGCTTAGTTTCAAATTCACGCAAGCTTTGGGGAACTAAAAATTCATGCAACTGCTGGGGAATTGTCGCTTCCATGCAAAATTGCTAATTGTCACATCCATGCAACTGTAAAAACGGCGAAACACTCGTTGAACTTGGAAAAAACGTTTAAACGGCCGTCAAACTTAAGACAGTCGCCGAAACATCTGGAAGGGCCTTTCCCATAGGGGGAACGCCTTCGGCATAAAAATACTAGTATAAATATCTCAAATATATTTATTTTAAAAATTCAAATAGATATTTATCTCAAGCCTTTTTATCTTAGATTCAAGCATACCGCATAGAGTATAAAATAAGAATGCCATGGTCATACCATTAGACTCACTCCTTTCTACCATTGTAGAATGTTTTTTGGCTTAATAAATTTAATGATTTTCTACTAAAATAAATTTATTTTTTTAATATTTTTTTAGTTTTCTATTTGTCACTATTAATGATAAGACACTTTTTGGATATATTGTAAAAAAATTGGGCATTTTAGTTAAAAAACTAACTTTAAATTATAAGATTGATACATATACTAACATTTATATTATACATAACAAATTCACTTTAGTGAAACAATTGACAATATCTCATTAGGCTTTAATTTTTTAATAAAAAAATACAAAAATCTTACATTAAAAGCAATCAACTATACCACTATTTATGTTTATGTAATAAGTTTACTTCAATGAAATAATTGACAACATCTTATTGGACGCTAATTTTTAATACAAAATATATTTTAAAATCTTGTACTAAAAGTAAACTAGTATAGATATCTTAAATAAATCTATCTAAAATATGCCGAGAGATATCAATCACAAGGCACATATCTAACTATGCAAGGGCAATATAAGAATACCAAAAATAATAACAATTAAAAATAAATAAAATGAGTATTTTATAATAAATGTATCTATATGAAATACACCAATAGGTATCAATTTCATGTTGATTTGTAGCAAATGGAATCATTTGACTACGTGATTGTGTCGGTCTCAAAAATATTTATTAAAAAAAAAAGACCCAAACATTCTCACATGGCCAAAATATTACTATTTTGTTATTGACTTATCCAATAATAAAGAAACAAAATTATTTGACAGTCCAATAGAAATTATGAATGAAATATCACATGACGGTCAAATGAACATCAAATTTAATGTCTAGAATAAAAGTAAACAACACATTCCATTATAGGTTTGCCAGCTATTGTAGGAACGCCTCTCGACGTAATAATTATAGTAGTTGTTTCTTCAACACTACATTTTCAATGCAGTCCACTTTAAGTTGCAAGTACTTGGAATTCATTTTTACACTTATGGTTTTCCTCCAACTAATTTGCAATTCTTTGAGGCGGGAACTTGTTGCATAGTGTCTCTTGTTTTTATATTACTGATAATACTATACGTGTTGAAATACCCTGCAATTAAAATATTGTATTTGGACTAGTTAGCTCTTTACTTTCTTAGGTTTTATTAGAATACTAGGCTTGTTTTTTGTAATTAAGTTCCTATTACTTATGTATTAACTATTATTCAATTGTAACCCTTAAATCATTTTGTAACTATCTCTCACATAATAAAATGATGGACACATAATATATGAAGTGTGCATTTCATTTTCTCTTTATTTTTTATTTGTTCACATCTTCTAACATCGATACCAAAGACATTAGTGCTTGAAGGGGTTCAGATATGAGGAAGCTCATGGAAGAAGCACATATTTTGACGTGACAAAGATTGTGCAAGTTTGAGAAAACATTGAATTAAGGCACAAAATGAAGTTGAAGTGAATATGAATATACAATCATTAAGGCACTTCAAAAAACAAAAAAACTAGTGCTGATTTCAACTATATTCACATGTAGAAGTATAAGTCATAAATACAATTTATGTATTTCCCCATTGCAAATCCACCATTAATGTACATGAAAACACACTCAATATATGCCAAATGTGACAAGTGAGAATACAACCATTCGTGTTTTCTAAAGAGAAATATAGGCATCGAGGGTGGAGGGTGTCTAAAAGCTAAAATGTGAGTTGCAAATGCAATTAACCAACACCAAGGAGCAATAACATTTGTTGTAAGGGCAAAAGCAAGAGAAAATACAATCGCAAGGTTCTAAAGGCAAGAGGGCAATAATTATTTGAGTATTTTTTAGTTTGAATTGACTGTGAAGGATTGAAAATAGAGAAATGTGATCTACAAAGGTTTGAGGTGTTAAAGACATCTAGGGCATGAGACGTAAATTTAAAACTTTGAATCAACAACTAAATCATGATTGTTAGGGCAGATTTTTTCAGGATCCATGGATTTGTAGACTTACATTGTTCATGATTTTTAAGATGTAATTCATGTTGAAGTTTAGATTTATATGCATATTTAGAATATAAATTATGTATTTTCATGCTACATTTATATTCATGTCTAACGTTAGAAATTTAAAATATAGATAGTAAATTTCATTTTGTTACATTGATTTGTGGGTATTATTGTTGTTTACACCTTAATTAAATCTATGTTTTGGAAGTGTACAACAATAAAGAGAATGTAAGGGTTTGCAACATGGTATTACTTTGATTTAATCAATTTACAACTAAACCTTCATTATCAGACTAGTGTATTAATACTTGCAACGATTAATAAATAATAAATGATATCTCAAATATACAAGAGGAGAGAAGACTTGGTTGTATAATTCATAATAGAGAAGATCGAGATGTGCGCACATGTGGAAAAATGCAGATAAAAAATTAGAGATGCATTGATGTCAGTTCGAAATTGGAAACTAAGCAAGAGTAGGACCGTATAGATTTTGTACGATCCAATCTTGGAATTGTATCATCTTGACCAAAGTTGTACAGTCTTGGACCCTTTGGTAGTTGGGACCCACCCTTAATCAAATTATTCCAAATATATATTTCTACAAGTATACACAAATGGTATGATTAAATACTAGAGATTAAAAATTAGTGAGATAATCAATTTTGATTGCAATTATACTTCTAGATGGGATTGTTCAATTACAATCTACAATTCTTAATATCTAGCACTTCCCCATCGTCTAAACTTCTCTTCAACATATTACCTTATTCAAATATCTAGACTTTAGTTTTTAAATTGCACAATATGAGTACCGTTGAAAATCTCAAAAAATCCATTACAATCTACTTAGTTGTATATCTTTAGACTTTAATGATATAATTGCACCTCACTTATCTATTTTTGCTCTATTCTCTAATCTATGAGGACACCAAAAGGAAAATCAGTTTATTCTATGAAACGAATCTTATAAAATGTAACCACTATTTAGTGTTCACTATCTCTTTTAATTATACTATTTTTAAAAAGAAGTTATACTTGAAACATAAAATGCAAGATAATGCACCACAAACTTAATTCTATTATTTTCTTGAGTGCTTTATCATATAAGAAAGTTGGTTGTAGAAAATCAAGAAGCTTCTTGCATTGCAAATAGCAAATAGCTTGGTTGAGTGGCCCTAAGGGTGAAGACCTTGTGTATAAACACAAATTCAAATCCAAAGAGATAAGGTATATGCATCCCCATAGTCTGAGATATTTTGGAACCTAAAGTTTCTTATGTTGGATTCATGAAGAGTGTAAATGTTGCATGAATCCTTAATATTGAAGTGTCCATCAACACCAAGACAATGCCTTTTAAGGCTTTTTTATGTGTCCTTCACATAAAAACAAATATGCATCCAAACTTGAAAGAGATAATTTTTTTGTTGCCTTTTGCAATTATGTCCTACTATGTTAGGACAATAATCTCATAAGAATCGATAAACGAATGTAATTGATTATAGGGTTTATGGTATGAATTGCAGTGCAAATTTTAGTACAAGGTTGCCTTTCATGAGAATCCTCCCCCTTTCAATTTTGGAGAGATAAAAGACTTTTTGAGCAGGAGTTCACTACGCTACTTAAAGGTTGCGTGCTTTCCTCTTGGAGCACAAACAAAGACGTTATTTCTTTAAAAAAGCATTTCTTTATCTAATTCATTGTGATCCTTTTACCTATATAACATGTTGTCCAACGCAACCATTTCCCATGATTCTACTGCCTTCAGCTGCATTCTTCACTTGTTCAGGAATATGATATAGTAATTGTATTATCATTAGGTCTACACAAGATTGCCAAAAGCTAATTGAATACCAACAGTCCATAGTTTCCAAATATACCTTCGCTCATGTTCAGCATTATGCAACGATTCTAAAATCAATCTTATCCACCACCTTTATCCTACAACCAATCTTATGCATCAATTCTCTGCAATATGTATATGCTGTGTCATGAATTGAATGCCAACAAGTATACACATTCTAAGTTTATGAAGTGTACATGATGTTTACATAATACAGTAAATATCAACACTGCATTTATCTCCCCTTTGAGAGGCATAAACTTGGGTTCTATTCTAATATCATGTAGGAAAGCAAATCATGAATCATATCTTCCAACTTTATTTGGTAAGATTGAATGATAAATTTGGCAAGCATCAGGCATCCACTAGAGCTGATGTTGGTGTCATAATTTGCAATAAATGGTTATCTTTCCCAGCACCTTGATATTATGCTATTGGCAAGAAATGTGCATGGCAGGGGGCCCCTGCCTTGTTGAAAAGTTGATAAAACAAATTAAATTCATATTCCTGAAATCTAGAATCTATTCAACAAAGTAAATACATGCCAAGCTTCATAAATAAATAAAATCTTCATGGAGTTTTCATGTCTAATAACTTTGCAAAGCCTGATGATCTTGTCAAAATCACATTAATATTGCTATTTGCAAGGAAAATTTGATCAAACAAGCTCTGCCTTGTTGAAAACATGAGCATACTTTGGTTGCTAGGATATGGCATTAATCAGTCCATTGCGGCTAACATATTTCATTTCCAAATTGAATCAATTATATCTAGGGGATCCTTGCTTGCCAAATACTAGTTTCTCAGTTCTGTGCAACCTAGGTTCTAGAGGTACTAGTTTTTGAAGCGCCAACTAAACCTCTACAGATCCAGCCCTTCTTCTCATATTCCCTTGAACTTGGTCATGATGATCCCACCACAAAGATAGAATTCAAGTTAGATGGTTCATTGCAACTCGTGCCTTTTCATTGCCTGACAAATTCTAAGCTTGAAATTCAGGTTTGCATACAACTCCAATCAATATTTGTGTCAAAATCGTATGGTTCTCATTGCAAATCCTCCACATTCAGCACTTGTGCCCCTCTTTCAAGTTTTTGTGTCTTGCACTTGAGGCTCTTTTACAGCAAATCTAGACTAACGAGTAGAGGATGACTGCTTTCTTCTGAATCCATTGTGTGCCTTAGCCAATTCTTCTCTAAATTGCCTCATTTATCATAATCCCTCGCATTACTGATTGCATTCAAGTTTGCATGCTGGTGGGGACCTTTTATCATGCTTGCATTTATTCACGTCTCCTTTAGGAAATTATCCAAGATGTTATGCACATTTCCATGTTCCACTACAATCACCATCGGTCCCAAGCCTTGTCTCACACTGCCTCTTATTGCTCTTTGGACATCCACTGCCTATCTCGGGTATTTCGAACATTTTTCATCTCAGTTCACTTCTTTTTAGGAAAATATTCAACAACTCCAAGCTGAATGAGGATTTTTAGTAGCATTCCTTCAAAATCTTCTCCCGCCTCTGCTAAGAGTTGTCCAACACAGAGCATGTGCTCCGAGCACTTTGTTAGGACACTAAATCCTGATTTTTAAGAGTTTCCTCAAAATTTTCCATATTTGTGTGCAAAGGATGTTCTGTTTAACATATTTACAACCATCTAGTTATGCATTTGCATCATATTTGCAACAAACACTAGAGTCATCTAGCCTGCGTAAAAGTTTGGAGATTCAGTAGTATTACCATCATATCCATGGTCAGGATTTTGTTCCTGCAAGTTTCACATAAGGGACACTTTCCTATTCAAGGTTAATAAATCCAAATATTTGCATTTTTTTTACAATCTTATATGAATTACATCGTTTCATCATGAGACCATTAAAAAAGAAAATCAGCAAGTTTGTTTATTACTAACAAAACCTAAACAGTCGGTACTATATTAACAAATGTACTTAACAAATATTTCAGCTAGCTTAACAATCATGGTTCATGGAAAATGATCCAAATGATCCAAGTTGAGGGAAAGATACACCTCCAGACAATCGGTGCTCTTATTCCAGGGGAACATAAGAAAGATATGAATGCACTTCACTTCGACTCTTCTTTGTCAGCAATTAATTCAATTCCTCTATCACAATTGTGTAAAAACTGACTAGTTATTCAGACCATAGTGCATTCTGGGTTTTGTTGTTTTTCACTGTACACAACCAATCTGCCCTAATGCACATCACATTTTTTAGAAAGTAAATATCTTTCAGACAGCCCTCCAGTCCATTTGGTGTGTTATAGGCTTCCCAAAGATGACCAAAATCATTCTGCCAAGGATGAAATTTTTTGCCTTGTGCTGGCCTTGCCAAATTCTATGAAAACTAAACTTTCAGAGTGCATAGCTCTTTATTTCCTTCGGAGTTATTTGTCATTGATATCCATTTCTTCGATCTTCTAGTTTGTATTTGGTTAACAAATTTGACGTCCCATAGTCAATTATTAAATTCATTCTCAGTTTGATAATTTGAAGGTTCTTTGGAACTTTCCAGCTTCATCATTTCTGTGCGGAGACTTTTAAAGCAGCAATCAAGTTTCAGGAAAGGATGAAAAATGATAGCTCCAAGGAATCTTATGATTTTAATAATGGCCGGAATTATGAGTTCAAGTTTGTTCAAGAATTCAAGGGCCTTAAAATTTACACTTTAAAAGTTACACAATCTCGAAGACGGTATTTATGGAAATTGGGACTTGCCTGGCATCATGCAATCCTGTAGCAGACCTATATGTTCCATCACTGACAACTTCAGCACCACACTTCTTTAAATAAACAAACAAAGATCCCTACTGCATGCGATATACAGTCTATAGCTTGACATGGCCAATAACTTGTAAATTATGTTCCATAAAAAGTTATCCTAGGCAATAGTTTCCAATGCCCTAACATTGCCTTTAGTAGTTTTTCTCACACGCTTTAGGAATGTGTTCAAGTAGTTGTAACTTGTAAGAGTCGCATGTCCTTCAAAAATCAGTGTACTATTCTTTCTCCATTCCTGTCATTCCTACCAATGGCACTCTCTTTTGCAAGTCTGTAGTGATACCAGAATCCACATACTACACTTTCCATTATTGGGGTGCAAGATTGTTCCTCTATGCATCAAAATTTGCAAGTAGCCCAAAAGCAATGCGAAGATGTCTGCACATACTTCCTTTTTACAATTAGGTTTTGCATATTCCTTGATTTAACATTACAGTTCTTTTATCCCATGCAAACACTGTTCTTCTTCCTTTACATTTTGCATCACATTCGCAAAGTTATTCGTGGACATGCACTCCATCTTCATCATATCAAACAAATATTATGTGTACCCTATCTAAAGTACGTAAATGCTCTCCAAAAAGCAGTTGGTCTAAATGTGCTCTCACTAGCTTTGCCAGGATGAATCAGCCCATCCTATCCCAGGTATGTGCATGCTCTCCACAAAGCCATTGATGTTGATGTGCTCGCAAAGCTTTGCCATGATGATTCAGCCCATTCTATCAAGTTACAAATATCATGCCCATCCTATCAGTTACAAATATCATGCCCATGTTCTCCACGAAGCAATTGATGTTGATCTACTCCAATAGCTTTTGCCAGGATGGTTCAGCCCATCCTATCCCAGGCATTTGCATGCTCTACACAAAGAAATTGATGTTTGATATGCTCGCATAGCTCTGCCAGGATAATTCACACTTGTGGTTTCCTCGAGAACCCTAGTTTTTAAGTCAGCTTATTTGATTCGGAAATGGCAGCTGCAATGGAAATTGCAGCTTCATTTATGGCAGCTTAAACTAAAAAAATCAGCCACACATATTACAATTTTTCAGAAATTCTCTTTAATTGGAAATAGGCATATTGCATCCAATGGCTGCAATCTGCCAAAAAATATCCATCCATACTCAAAACTTCTCCACTTCTAGGAAGAAAGAAAGAAGCAATCCTGAGATACGTTTGTGCAAAGAATACTAGCAATTGTAAGCTGCAATGAGTTAGAGAGAGCAAGGAGGTCTCTTGTCAAGCTAAATGTAACATTCTGCTAATAAAATTAATACATGCGAGAAATTAATTCTCTTTCCAACCACCAACATACAAGAAATAAATTGTCTTTCCAACCACTAATGCTAGTGCAAACTGATAAAATATTAATACACTTTTAAAATTCCCACATAAAAGAATTATGTCATCAAGAAGATTCAGTAGGCTATATCAGATGGGAAGCCATTTCTAGAATCTTCCAAAAGAATGAATCTTTCCAGGTGCACGTCATTTAAATGATGATCTAAAACTATGACAAAACAGAGCATAATGGCAATGGAATTTCATAATGCAGTGCCAGGCATTTGAATTTATTAGACACGAGAAAAGGTTTTCTATACAATCATTTTGCAGGAAGCAGACAACACACCGCAGGTATAAATGACACAAGTTCCAAGCTGTGATTTCCTGCAAATTTTTCATATAAATGATATGTCATCTTAATTGATAAAGAAGTGAATAAATAAGACCGCATTTCTTGAACATATATGCAATTACAACAGCATATATCTCTGACCCAGTAAATGTCAACAGCATCTCACTGTCTGAGATAATTAGTTGCTGATTTGTGCATATTCAAAATTATAATCTCCTTTAAGGAATAATATTTAACAAAATATCGCCATAATTGAGGCTACGCAATTTGCCTAGAACATCTTTATGTCTTGCAAGAAAATGTACAGTAAATAAATGACTCAAATGAATTAACTTAATTTCTGAAGACCCGGAGCTTGATATGTAATTGTGGATGTAAACTATAAAGCGTGACAAGAACGAAAGCTCAAACATGTTTATTCCTTTTGCACAAAATAACAATCAGGAGAGAATCGTGCCTTCTCAGAACTATTGGATACATCAATACCAAGAGACTGTCCAAATGCTACTCCGTGGGATGAAAAAACAATTATATCAAACACTTAAAATCACTTCACTGTGATACCATTCCACCTAACCGGCAGATTATATCTATCAAACAACACTGAAAGCTGACTGCAGTGTCGATGTAACATGTGAAGCAAGTGTCCGAGACGCAAAATTCTGTACCTGTTTCTTTGCATCTACAAAAATCAAAGAATTAAGGGTGAACATCAGACAACCTATCCATGTGTCATAGATTATACCTAAAAAGAAAATCCAAACAAAAAAATTGTCAAGAAATAATTCATTAATAATGTTACACATCAAAGCAGTTCTAACATCTTATGATAGCAAATATCTCCATTTCAAAAAGCATTTACACCCAAACAGCTTTTACTAAATAATATACATACTAACCTTTTCGGCATTTGGTAAATCCAACAATGTTTGCAATACTTAAACTCAAACAAACTCCCACCACGAGAAGATAATCAATGTTAAACTTGATTAAGGAAACAATCCCCAGTGCCAACCAAACACCAGCCTGCACGAAAATAAGTATTAGCAATACACTTGCACAGAAATAGCAACAATTATAGGACCAAGGTGATGGAGCACATGTTGATATAGTATTTTTGTATTGGCTAGGTCGTACTGTGAATTGGAAAGGTATTAAATACGTGTCCTTCGTACTGCAAAGACTTTCTAACATATGTAAATGATTCAGATTTCGTGAATCAACATATCAAATAACTTGTCACAAAACATGATAATATCATGTCTCAGATAATGGGATAGGCCTAGCAAATCATAGGGAGGGAGGATTGTGCTTGCAAAAGCTAATCTCTGACTCTCTTCCTATGTTGATTTTAGCTCATACTGGCATAGGCTAATCTCTCACTCTCTTCCTATGTTAACGTTTAACTCATACTATATCATTTAAAATTTTAATGCTTCTGCTAATATTGGCTGGGGTGGAATCATAAGCTCGATTCTCTGTGTCTGAGTCTTAGTTATGAGATGATAGGTTATCCCAATACTACTGTTAGTGTTCTGGACACTTTTTGTCACCTTAAGGTACTTATCCAGACCCTTACGGTGTAGTCTAGGAGTGCAGCGTGCTTGTATAGATGCTTACACAGGCCAAGTTTGTTTATATGTCAATGCTGATTTCTTTCATGTAACAGGCAGCTAAGTTGCTGCACGTGAATTAGTGTTCAAATTCATGGAGGATAAAATTTATTGCTAAAAAACAGCCATAAAATTCGTGATTCAATTTGAGTAACAGAAATATTATACTTGTTTTTACATTAAATATTAAAAATAAATAAAAATGAATTTTAACAATTTTTTTGGCAAAGTTTAACCAAGTTCAACGAATTCCACCAATTTTTTTATAAAATTTAACAAAGCTCAATTAATTTTTTACAAATTTTAACAAAGGCCAATGATTTTTTTACAAATTGTAACGAAGTTAAACAAATATTAATAAATTTCAATGAATGTTTTAGGCATATTTGGTATTCGGTGAGTTTTGGTTTTTTTACTTAAAATACACCGAATGTGGAAAACATAGATGGGCAATCTCTCAGGCCCTTAGTTACTTTTCCTGTGATTGATATCAGTCTCTAAGTGTCTAGTGGGTCTATTAGTATTTACAGATGCTTCATGGGTCACTGGTGGGATTGCCCAGCTCTTAAAGTTGATATAATTGCCATTGGTCACTGGTGTACATAATTTATTAGTTTGCCTCTTGTAATATAATGACCTTTTTTTATTTAAAAATAACATGGCAATATTATGCCAAACGAGCATACAGCATCCAAGAAAAAAAAATGTTAATACCGCTATGAAGTGCATTCTCATGCATCCAAATAAACTAGTAAATAAGCTTTTTGGCATATTTCTGTAACTTACATTGAGATAAAGAGTCCACCAAAAAAGCCAAGAATCCTTATTATTCATGCGAGCTAATGCCTGTAGATGCCACAATTGAATGGTAAAGGGCCAAAAGAATGAAAATTAGAAACATGAACAAATGACTTCAAAACCAGAATCCAGAAACCTCGTGACACTAACTAAACCATGTAAAACTTGAATAGTGCATTGAAAACTAGAAATACCATGCTATTTAATAAATTTGTATTGGAATAATGTTACACTGACATCCTGATCAAGAGACTCAAATTTCCAGATGCTTTCTCCTTGCTCATTGATTTCATTCCACCATCTCAGGCCAACTAAAATTCTTCCACTGACATTCTTGACCACCCAAAAGTCGAGAGCAGCCAAAAAGACAGTTACCACGAAAATAATCACAAAAGAATCCACAAACAGAGAGAACAGGATGTAAAATGCAATTGCTGCTCCCTGGATCACACACCAAAGACAGCAATCAGCATCTGCTCAAGTAAGTAGCCACATGACTATGCACTATATATATAGGCTCAAATTCAAGGGAGGCAGGGTTGTACACCTTGTTGAACAATGCATAAGGTAAATGGAATAAAAATCCCCTTGTGAGCTTTTTCATAAAGGCGTCTCATACATCAAATCAATATCTATGCTTAGCTTTGACCTAAACGTAGAGAGAGAGAGAGAGAGGAAAAACTTACCACACCTCGCTAATGGATACAAATATGCAATGCAAATGTGCAAATATATTTGAATAAAGAATAAAGAACAAAGGACTCACCTTAAAAAGAACATGGAAGAAGCAAGTCAATGGATTCCCATAATTTTCGCCCTCCGCCTGCAACTCACAAAACCCTAGTTTAAAAAAATAAACAGAATAGACGAAACCCATGACCAGACCAAATACACAAATTGACCCAGAAAATGGACCAGATCTAAGCCATTACTTTGGTAAATTCTGAATTTCCAAACCCAAATGTAAATATCAAATCAGAGTACTTAGGTATCTAATTCTTCAGTTGGGCAAACAATGTATGGATTAAACTCGTGACTACCATTTCTGTCTGGCAATAATGAAATCCAGATGATTTAAAGCGGACGATTCGATCTATAACATTAGAGCAGGGAATGTAGAGAATTAAATCTGCGAATTTTTTTTACCATTTTTGCGAAGCTGAGAGTGCATTCAGAAAATCCTGAGCATTCGTTCCGGGTGTAGACTTCGTAAATCAGAATGGTTTGTCCGTTCCTTGGAAATTCATTAGAAAGTCACTAATTTGGGTGTTAAATTCTAGTTTTAGATTTCTTAATTGTAAGATATAGACCTCAAGTTTTCTTAAAAATTATATTAAGACAATCAAATTTAAAATAATAATCCCTTTAAAGAGGAAGAAACCATCTAAATGGACTTTATGGTTTCTCAAGCATGATAGTGCTTACACCCTTATTAAATTATATGAAATCTAGATTAGTGAATTAAGTATATTGAGGATGTAAAGTGTAGATACATTGGTTATTTGATTAATTAACTTCCAATATTAATTATCCAATACTAGAACAACACATTAATACTTGTAATTAAGGTATGAAACAAAATATGAATTAGAAAACACAATAGGGTGAGTACGCTTAGTTCTTTACATATGGATTAGGGCAGTTCTGGGTGTGCAAACTGCTAGAAGTGGTAAGTTTGACACTAATGATACTTCGTTCTTGAAATCGTGATTGCAAATTGGCTTGGGGTGGGACAGTACAACTTTGCAAGAAGCGTTTGTGTTGTCTCAACTCTACTATATAGTCTTATAGTTGCTTGGATTTTGGCTTTGCAATTTTCTTGAAGTATCACCTACTTGGAAATGTTTGTTAATGTCAAACCCTAACTTTTGATCATGTTACGAAGCTCTTTGAATGAGATTGCAAACCCTAACCATGGGGTAGGAGACCCTGCAAAACAAATATTAGTTGGGTTGTGGGCATATAGCCAACGTTGACACTACTCCGAGGAGGCCTCAAACCACACATCACTCTCCACCTAGTATGTGATATCTGAATGAATACAATTAGATTTGACAATCTCTTTGACAATGCTTGAGTTGAGTTTGACTCTTGTTAAAATACGTGGAGAAGGGATGTTTGTGATTTAAACAATTTTAAATCTTTATCATAGGACTGAGATCAAATGAATATAACAATAACAAATAATATCTAGAATGCAAAGTACAAGTAAGTGTGCAAGATGGGAGATAAGCATGACTTAGCTTATATTAACAAATTTGGGCTGATTGTAGGATGGAAATTGATTGGAATATGTTGGATCTGAACCGTGTAAGCTCTATTTGAGAAATTGGGATCTGGAACCTCTTTCGACATGACCACCCAAATGAGGATAGGACCGCCCGGGCACTAGTGTTTGAACTCAGCGCTAGTGCCAGGTAGCAACTCTACTTCTGATCTTTTTAGGGTCTGAACTTAGCTTCGTCCATTCATTGTTTGTCACATCCACTTCACAGTAGTTTTTTTTCCCCACTTGTACCTGCAAAACAAACTCTAGCTACCTGCACAAAGCTCAAACAAACATTAGATAAAACAAATAATGCATATGCTTGAGTGGGACTGGCCACGATGCTTACCCCAATGTGATTATCACCAAGCATTGCACTACATTTCAAACTCTATGTAGTTTGTGTGTGTGTGTGTGTGTGTGTGTGTGTGTGTGTGTGTGTGTGATTTAAATTGTGTCCCTTGAAACTAGGTTTCCCTTGTGCCAGTCACACCAAGATATCAAGCTACAACTATTTTGGCTTGAGATGAATTTGTGAGATGGAATTCAGAAATAAGCCCTCCTATACAGTGAATAATGTAGCCCAAATGCAGTCTTTGAATGTTGCTAATTGCCCAAGTAGTAGATAGTACATATTAGCCCCAAAGTTGTCACCCCCTAATGATAGTGAGTAGGTCACACACACACACACACACACACACACACACACACACACACACACACACACACACACACACACATATATATATATGATTCCCTTGTTTGAATCTCGTAATTAACTATAGACACCTAAATCTAAATATGTAGTTTCAATACTAAAATTGCATTATTTATCATGTTTCCTGTCATTGCCATTATAATGAGTGATTTCCTGCGAATTAGTTAACATTCCCCTTCATTTCGGTCAATTAATGACACTTCGTTAATTAACTAGTCTCTTCTTCATTCCGGATGCCAATTAATGACACTTTGTTAGTTTTAATCCTCTTCTAATTAATTAATTAGCTACTTATTAGTTAATTAAACCTTTTTAATCTCTTATTTAATCAATAAACCTTCTTATTGGTTAAATTCCCATTTTAAATCCTCTAAATTCTACCTATTTCTTTCTAAACCACTTCCAAATGGCTTTCTAAGCTTATCTTGGCCTATTAATTAATCCTAGTTGATTAATTAAATCATCTCTAACTCCCATGAGTTGTTAATTACTAATTAATTCCTTCTAATCATGCTTATCCCTTTCTAATTCTACTTTATCTTTGTCCCACATTCTCTAGGTTTCTAGCTTCTCCCAAATTGGAAAGCTATATAAAGAACCTAGAACCTTCCTTCCAACCTTACACCACACTTCTGCTAGTGATATTATATGCACATGATAAGAGAATTTTATACTTTTAAAAGCTTATTGATCTAGCATCCATTCCCTCTACTTGCAAAGAGTACTAAAAGAAGACCCAAACATGACCATTAAGCCATTTTGGTGAGATCCTTTCCTCTTCATGGAGATAGCCTTCCTCTGAGCGCTCGTGCTCATGAACGGTTCAATAATAGGAGCAACTACAATATAGAAAGCCCATCCAAATAACAAGGGATGGCTTAGTGTTTTCAAGTTTAATTTGGGTGCATTGATTACATTTTTATCTTACATAGCTTTATCATGATGTTTTTGTTGAATTAGCTTAGTTATAAGAACTACTTGGTGTTAATTTCTAGTTGTTAACTTAGCCTACTTTTACATGCATACATATGGCATGCCCGATGGGACAACTCCTTTGTCTCATGCACATTTTCTCAAGTTTTTGTAGTTAAGTTTCATTTTTTCTTACTAACCTCTTTTTAGCACATGTTGATAAATCTTGTATTTATTAACTTGATTTGTTGAGTTTTCATGTGTTGAGTGTTCTTTGCAGGTGTGAAGGAGGTGAGGTGCTGCCAAAATTGAAGCTTTTCAACAAAAATTTGAGTTTTTTATACATTTTTTTATTTTTCATGTGTTCTTAAAGTTGACACAAGCTCTATGCGCTAGCGTTAATATTGTTTATGTGTCTATGGTTGCCTGTGCACTAGTGTTGTTATCCTTTGCACTAACATTGATATTGTCTGTGTTTATGTGGCTTCCTGTGCGCTAGTGTTGTTATCATATGTGTTAGTGTTGTTATCTTGTGCGCTATTGTTCTCTATATTTTTGGCCTCTGTCTACATAGAGAGTCCTTACGTGTTTGCATTGAACCTTACACGTTTGCGTTGAACCTTCTATGTTTATGTGTCTTCATGTGCACTACCATTGTCTACATTTTTTTTCCTTATTGTCTACACAGAGGGACTTTGTGCATTTATGTTTAACCTTGTGGGTCTCTGTTAGGCTTGGTGCATTTTCCTTGTCTGACATTTGCGCTAGCGCTACTGCTTGCACTGTGTTTCCGTGTTCCCTCGTGTGCTAGCATTCTGTGTCAATTTTTGGGCTCGAATTTCAAGATTTCCATAATATGATTTTTGGTGTTTGTTGTTGTTTTACAGGTTTTCTAACTTCTATTTTGTAGGATTTACCTTTTAAATCATTTTCTAACATGTTTAAATGCTTTAATGAATGTTGTATTTCCATGCTTTAGTTGAGTTAGATCAAATCTTGTGTATGCTCTTCTCTTGCGCTTTTAGGCGATCTTGAGAACCAAAAGTAACTTTGATCTTCTTTTTCTAACATTGGGATTAACTTGGAAATTTCATCATTTATTTTTGTTTAAGGGAATGAATCTTTTACAAAGCATTTTAATGGTCATTTGATTTAAGTTTTCCATTTCTATTTAGTTGGATCAAACGTTGTGTATGCTCTTCTCTTGAGTCTTTTGATGATTTTGAGAATAAATAAACAACCTTGATCCTCTTTCAAAACATTGTGGGTTTCATGGAAAACTACTAAATATTTGAGTGCAGGACCATATGCTTGTCAAAGAATCAAATCAAAACAATACTAATGACAATGTGTTATAGGTTTCCAATGGTGTGTTAAACTAAATTTTTAATCAAAGATTAAAAAATACACCACTTTATTCAAAACACTATATTTGTAGGTTCAGATAAGGGTTAAAACCTGTTCGCTTTAAACTATGGGAAGTATCTTGGCATAAGCCATAAAACTCATTATGAGGATTACCACAGGAACCCCAAAGTAGTCCACACCTTGAGGGAACTAGTGGACAAAAAGGGAAGTGCCCCACTACCTACCTGACTAGAAATACCCATGAGGAATGCTTCAAGTTGTCTATATGAGGCCTCATTCATTAGTTTGATTTTGGGGTAATTTTCCTTCATCTAGGAGTTATCTAGTGAAGCGGTATCTCTTTTAGACAAGTATTCACAAGTGTTGAGAACAAAATCCTAGGTAGACATTTGGCATTGGGGCCAACGTTGCCTTATCCAATCATGTTCTAAAGAGCCTTCACAAAGAAAAAAACTTCTTTGGAGTCAAAACATTGTTAGTCAAACAAGGGGAGAGCTCATTGAAGTTTGCCGCGTGTTATTCATCACGAAACTTACAACGCAAAAGATTTTTCCTAGTTTCTACCTTTTTATAAAACAAGGCGAAACTCTGCCAAAGTTGTGCTATGTATTTTTCATCACCACTTGTACTATCTCCCTTGTTTTCTTGTTGAAATTTTTGGTCAAAAGAAAGCAATATGAAGTGCTGCCAAAATCATGTCCACCACTTTTGCACCCACTTACATCCTTCCTTATTACGACTGCGATACTAAGCGTTGAAAGTTTGTTGGTATGTATTCATATTTTGGTAGCCTTGTCTTGATTACCCATAGTGGTTGATTGTATGTTATCATTGATTTCCCCTTTGAGTTGTTATCCCATCTCAATGATTTTTGATACTTACATCTTGTTTTTTAAAAAATGATATAAGTTAACTTGTATTGTTATTAGTATCGACTCCTTGTTATACTTAGCCCTTGTTTTTTGTCAAAAAATTGCCTTGAGTTTTGGAAGGTGTAGTAGTTACACTGCTCGTATTGTATAAATACCTTTTTGATACTAACATCTTTTTTCCATTAAAACTTGATTAAAGTATCCAAATTGTATTGTTGTGTTACTCGCAACTATAACCTCCTTTTTCATAACTTGGACCTTTTTTTTTACTATAAATCATTTAAGTATATCTTGTATTGTGGAAATCACCTCAACCCCTTTTTAATATTTAAATCTTGTTTGTCCAAAAACTTGATTTAAATATTGAAATTGTGTTGTCATCTTGAACAAAACAATATTTGAGACAATTTAGACATAGGGAGTAGGTTCTTTTGCGATTGGTTCTTTGTTCGGGACTTGCTTGATTTTCCTTGGTGACCTTTCATAGCACATTTTCATCTCCTTGGAAAATTATTTGATTCTTTAACCATTCAATTTTCTTTGATTCTTTGAGATTCTTTGTGACATTTGCAGCTGTCATGCTGCTTGATTTTTCCTAGGTTCATTGTAGTACTTGTACACATTTGTCAAAATCTTAGCAAAACATTTCCTATTATGTTAATTCTTACAAGAATGGGAATAAGATTAGGATCAAATCCTTTCATCGGTACAAATTTATACCCCTTACTTGAAGAAGAAAACTTAATTGACCACAGTGGCGACAAGGGGAAATATCCTCAATATAACTTGGAATTTGACCCTGCCCACATGGATAACTTTCTCTTCCATAATAGAGACCAAGTCTTGGTACGAGTTGTAGAATTAGGAGCTAAACTGCCACCTAAATTTGACCATACTATTCTTACAAACATGGTTCACAAAGAAGTAGAACATCCCCTTCGATTCGTTGATGACATAATTAAACCTTGCATGCTATCTACTTTTATTCAAAGAAATGAAAAAGAAAACTCATATTAGAAAGCAAGTGGTTTATTGTAAGACCACTTGTTATAATTAACTGTGAAAGATTGGAGAATGAATATCATGAATAATTTTCCCTCCACAATGAAAATTTGAAGAACCCCAAAACAATGAGGTCATTGTTCAATGACAACTACAAGACCTTAGTCATTAATTGGCAAGCCTGGCTTCCCATGTCCAAGTAGATACATAATAGGCTTGCACTTAGATGAGAAAACTTAAGGTCGTTACAAGTCTCAATGAGATTTAAATGAAAACTGTGGGGGTGATGAAAGAACAGGTTCATATTTTAACATAATCTTCCTGGATCTTCATTCGAATCAATAACACAAATATAGGGAGTCCTTACATTAGCTCCTTATAAAAATCTACGGAGTTGTTATGGGCAATTTGCAACAACTTTCTAATGAATTAGCCAATACAAACAAGATGACCATAAATATTACATTACCCACTAATCAATAAGATGAGCACTAATTTAATTATTTAAAACATTCCCCCCTTAGTGATGCTTGGAAAAAGACTTGCCTTTGTACTTGCACTTGTTTTCATGGTTAGGTTTTTTGAAAATGCAGGATGATCACTTTTAGATTATATTATTGAGTTTAAATTTCTTAACAATTGAAAAACCGAAAATGGTTTGAGAATTTTTTTAGCAATTGGAGTGTTTGACATTAGACAAACCAATATGAAGGTTTTTGTAATTGGTTTACCTACAAACATCATGATGTGCCAAGTACTATTGAGGAAATATGTTCAATTCAAGTTTGGAAAGGAATAACATAAGAAAATTTATCTTTTAATGCATGCAAACTAAAAACTTGAAGAATCATTGAAAATGTGACCCCCCGCCCCTATTAGTTAAATGTGAAATTTTGTGTTATTCAAATAGGTGCATGAAACATGACACTCTGAAATTACAGGGGAAAAAGGAGTGACAAATCTGATTCAAACTCAAACACACATAAATACCATTGATATGGATGGCCCCATCATTGGCGACTGATGAGAGAAATCGTTGATTGACCTCCAACCTCCATTTTCCTCCGTCCTTGATTTCTTTGCTACTAACTCAGCCTTGGATCATGGAGCTCAAATATAACTTGGATGTCAGGGTTACACCAAAAATGCATCAGTGAGACTTTTTTTTTGTTTATTTTTCACTTTTGACACTTGATTGGACCCAAGGATGAAAATATGTAAAATCACCTATTTTGACAGATAACTACATTGTTGAAACAAAATTTTACAATTGACGATAAAATACTTAAGTAAAACAAAACTCACTTGACGACACAATGACCAATAATTTATAACTAACTCGACAATGTTTGATTTTTAGGGCTAAAATCAATATAACTTTAAACATAACAAATAATACTAAAAACTAATCATTAAATCCAATATTGGATTTTGATAAATACTTTACTATTTTTAACTCACATAAGTTTACACTTTTGATGATGGACATAAAATAACTCCTACACCGTCTCAATGGTTTAAATGACCCAATTTACAACAAATTAAAACAAGTGGGTGAACAAAGATATTTGCATTAAACATTTAGGGAAATGATATGGATTTGATGATTTGAAATAATATCCTCAATGTGAAAACAACCTTAAACACTGAGAGAGACTTTTGAGTCTAACAGAATAACAATAGATATCTAAGGGTACCGTAGAGGTAGCTATCTTGGCGTGACATAGAATTTTGAGCTGAGATTTTAAACAGGTGATATAGGAACCAATTCGAAGGAACTTTGTCCAACGACGCCAGAGTAGGAAAACATACATTATCGAAGATTCAAGATTTTTTTTTTACGTTGAATTACATCGTGCATACTTGAGCAAGACATTGTATGGACAGTTTGATTTAGAAATATTTGAAGGATTTCTTGAAAACCCCCAAGCTATCTGATGGATGAATTTATGTTTAGGCATGTCTGAGACGAATAGTGGAGAAAGATTATTCAATAGGAAAGGTCTGTGCGAATGGAGTTCCACCTGAGAAACTTGGAGATCTAATATTTTTATGTCTAGTTTAAGAAAGGCTCTAGAACTGCAAAGAATGATCAAAACGAACAATGGTCACAGAAGATATCTGCGATGGGCGTCTTATAATAAATCCAATGCAATATTGACTACTACAAATTAAAGGTAGTTTTGATGTACACAGGCCATTGACTTGATCAATCCGCAGGTGCAAAGCTGATGGTGTCCAATACTAATGTGACCTCATCTCTTATTTCAAATGCCTTAATTCTGATTATTGATTTGAATCCATGCGTGAAGATATCAATGTGAATAAGATGGATTGGATCTGATGGAAGCCTCGGGTGATCACAGTATTGTCAGGAATTAAATCAGTAAAGTTGCTTTCTTACAGCCATCTCAGTTGAAAACATCTCAAAGAATCTAAACATTATGCATAGCCATGATGCAATGTTGGTTGAGGTTCGATGGAGATCTAAAGATATCAATATTAATCTTAGATGGTTGACCGAATTCTATTACCTAATCACTCACATCACCAGAAGTTATTAATTTGGAGATGCCCCTTCATCTCTCAATACATACTGCACCCTATACAAACTTCTACTTCTGATCCGGAAGATGACACACCATCTAAAAACATCAGTGGTTATCACATACCCATTGTTTGAAATAACCGTGATGGTGGAGTAGAGAATGAAGAGCATAAAAAAAAACCCCCATTGAAACTCAATAACACAAAATACAGGAGTCCTTAATTCTCCTTATAACAATTACGAGCTTGGCTTCCCTTGTTAATAACTTAGGCAAACTAACAGCTTGCCATGTAATTACATTACCTACCTAGGGCTCACATCGTGAGGACTAATTTAATTAAAAACCTAACATGAAAAATCATCAAAATCTAACTGTGCATGTATATGCTTGTCACACCTTCACGTGGCCAAATATTTGACCAAGAGTGGCAGTCTATGAAAAATTCCCTCACAAGTTTATAAGAAAATAACGTTGGACATAGTAAGAAATACCAATTTAAAGAACTGTGCCCATATCCTTTTGATCGGGAAATGTTACAGACACCCTTTCCTCCTAGCTTTGATTTGAAAAATATAGAGGTAAAGGTGATCCATGCAATCATGTAAAATAATTCTTCATGGCTTGCCAAGAAGTTTCATATAATGACAATTACCTTATTCACATATTCCCACAGAGTCTTGGGGGCCAAGCACTTGAATGGTTCCTCCATATACCCAAAGGGTCTATCTTCACATTTGTTGAATTGGCCAAACATTTTGTGCGCCACTTTTCATTCAATACAGAAAGTGACATCACCATGTTAGATTTGTGTAACACCAAATAACGTAACAATGAGAACTTCGCTGGTTTCCTGCAACAATGGCGAGGGTTAGTTAGTTGCTTCCCTTGCTCCATTTCGGAGAAACAACTTGTTAGTATGTATGTGCCAAACTTACATTCTGAAATTTCCCTTTACTTGCAAATGCATTATGTGAGCATTTTAGAAGAAGTCATAAGGAAAGGAATCCAAATTGAGAAGGATTTATTAGCTAAAGGGAATTTAAAACCTTTTTTAAGAGATAATAATGAGTCCAAACCTGATAGACAAACCAAAATTCTTTAACAAGAATA
Organism: Taxus chinensis; assembly: GCA_019776745.2. Lineage (NCBI taxonomy): Eukaryota > Viridiplantae > Streptophyta > Pinopsida > Cupressales > Taxaceae > Taxus > Taxus chinensis. The sequence goes on along the minus strand of CM034154.1, from coordinate 51,902,306 downwards.
AAAACATGTCGTAGGTGATGGAATAACAAACTCAAAACACGTGTAAACAGTCCATAATAGTACTCCTTTGAAACTTTCCAAAGGACTAACTACACCTGAAATCAAATGTCGAGTGTTCACTCCTCTTACAGACTTCCTTGTCATCAATATTGAAACAATTAGATGTAGTGAACATGGCTAAGTTCCCTACCACTACACCTTTCACAAATGATGCACCAAAATGGTCATGGTACAGAGACCATGAATATTGTGAATAGCATCGTGTTAAGGGCCATAACATAGATAAATGTTAGAATTTGAAACACTTCATTCAAGACCTCATTGATAGGGGAGATGTTGAAATGGATTCACTTGCACCCGATAAAACTTCTAACCAATAATTGGGAATTTACAAAGAGCCATTCCTAAAGCATAAACATGCAGAGAAAAATTCAGATCAAGGTCAATCATCATAGAATAAAAACGCCAGTCATGTTATCTCCAAAACCCTAATCCATTTGATTCCCTCATTGGTTGTGTTCATCCTCCTAGTTGAGCATGTGAATAAAATTAAGATCAAGACATGAGATTGCATCATGGTAACACGACGTGCTCATATTATTATTCTAGAACCTCCTCTGCTTACCCCTTAGGATAGTCATTATGATCTGCTAGAACAACTTGAGAAGACTACCACCAAGGATTTCCATCTTAAGGATCTTCTTAAAATATCCAATGTTCATAAGTAAATCCTTTACATAACTCTTTAGGGGTCATGAGTTTCAACAAATATTGATCCTTCGTGCTTCCAAGCCTTGGTCACACAACTTGCTCCTTCTGAACACATTAGCTTTAGCCAACATGAGATTCCAATGGATGATCATACGCATAATCTACCCTTGTACATTGAAGTAATTCTTACTCGTAAGAATATAAAAAGGGTTCTTATGGACAATGGATATGGACCGAACATTTGTAATTTGAAAATCATCAGACAGATGGGATGCAAATTGACACAAAATTGGAGCCGAATTTCATCACCATTAAGGCTTATGATAATGTGGAGTGACAGTCAGCTGGAACAATAAATTTTCCTATGGAAGTTGGGCCTATTATTCACGATAGCTGATTCCATGTCTTGGACATGGAACTACCCTACAATATGCTCCTCAGTCACCCATGGATTCATATCATGCATGTTTTGCCTTCAAATTTGCATCAATGTATAAAATTGTACCATGAAGGAAAAAATCTTACCATTTTTGGGGATCCCCAACCCTTTGAACATTACAAAGTGTTATTGGGTTATTCCCCCACTGCATATGAATTTACATCAACCAAAATAGTTATGCAGATTCAATCTGAGGCTCCCACCTCTCGCGTTGATCCTAATACACTATGCTCCCATGAAAATGGTGCTTCTACATTTGTATCTCCCTTTGCTTCATATGAGATGAAGGTCCTTTATACTAGCTACGGAGAATACAACCTCCAATAGGCCCTCTTAATTTCCAATCTCCCTCTATCACCAAGACGCATGGTAGGCTCAGTTAGAAACCTCAACGGTCTCGGGAACACTACAATATTGACACTTTCCTTCCTGGTGGCCTTTTGGCAGATGAGAAACTACTTGAAATTTCTACATCCCGATCTCCTGATGATGTGATGGTTGCATGATATCAAGCTCCTAAATATGATTTCCCTAACAAAATGATGCATGCGATGGGTTACCAGGGATATGGATGTGGTGTAGATGAGTAGGGTGTGTGGGAACCTCTTTCGACACCACATAACAAGATGGAAAATAATGGTATTAGTATTCAACCATATGGGTCCCATCCTCTGGAGGTCGAAGCCACATCTTCTGAACGTGACGATAGTTCTTCTAGTAATGATAGCGAAACTGAGTCTCAATGTAGTCTCTACGAATACCTTGCCTCCATGAACTTGTTTCCTGACATGGATAATTTAACCATATCCCCTTCCACTCTTGAATTGAATCGTGTTCACCCATCCCTTGTAAACTGGGACCAACAATAACAACATGTACTAATTGATTTCTTTGAGAATGATGAGGCAATTGGTGAATTTATGGGTCTACGTGATGACATTCTTGTCGGTGACCACAAAAAGGGCTTCTCTATCAATGTTGATGCATACACGTATTTCAGGGAGGAGGCTGAGTTCTATGGTCAGTAAAATAAAACTAAATACGAGGGAAAATTATCTTCCAAAAATCCTCGAAAAAAGAAGAAATCCAAGTACCATATCAAATACCTCTTTGAGGCACTATCGAATAAACAAATTAAAAAATCAATAGATATAAAAAGTGACCAGTCTAAGGGTGAAAATCACATTGAGATGCCCTTAGAGGAATATCTCAATCTCCCCCCCCCCCCTGATCCTACATGTATGGAAGATGAATCCAAATTGCTTGAGGAGGAGACTATTGATGTTAACATTGGAATAGAAGATGAGCCTAAAATGGTTAAGATGGGAGCTTATCTCTCAACGCAAGAATATAATTATTTTGTTATCTTTCTTCGAGAATTCTCAGATATATTTGTTTAGTACTATATAGACATGTCAGGATTGGATTCTTCTTTAGTAGTGCATAACTTAGTTGTGCACGAATCAACAAAGACGATTAAGAAAAAACTTCATAAGATGCATCCTCGTGTAGCTCTATTGGTTAAAGAAGAGCTTGAAAAATTATTTCCAGTAGGATTCATCAGAAATATAGACTACTCAGAATGGATTTCCAACATAGTGCTTTTTCAGAAAAAGCCTATGGGTATCATAATTTACACGGATTTCAAGGACATCAACAAAGCATGTCCAAAAAATGACTTTCCTCTTCCAAACATCGACATGATTGTCGATTCAATTATAGGATATGAAATACTATCCCTCATGGATGGATTTTGTTGGGACTCAAAATATTGGCTAAGTACCAAAGGGCGCATGCATGTGCAGGACTAGTAAAGAATAAGGGCGTGGGGGAAAAGCACAGAGGATAGGGGTTTTAGAAGGGTTTAGTAGAAACCATGGCATGCGCGTAAGGCAGAACAAAGGATCTTAGGACTTAGCCATATTTGGCTCTCCAAGAAGAACTTAAGGAAAAAGAGTAACCCACTTAGGCGTGCTGAGTGGATAAGGTTCCATCCCGGTGACTTAGTGGTCAATGAAAGAATATTCCACACGTAGAACATTCTTGAAATACATCATTATAGAAAGTGGAGAAGCTCATATCAGAAGAAACATGCTACATTGGAGGACCACATGCACACTTGGCAAGCTTATCTGCTCCTAGAGGAAGGCATGGCGGTGGGTGCTAAACCTATTTATAGAGATGATCTAGAGTGAGGAAGAGGGAGATACACCTAAATAAAGAGAGGATCGATGAAGTGGAAGTTTTAGGATCATCATGGAGAGGATGAAAGGTACGAAGCCCTGTCATCACCAATCTAGAACTATGAGGTAATTCTCCAGGGCTGGGAACTCCTCGTGCTATGAAGGATTTACTAATGATACAACTTTCTAGAGGGATGGGTCTGTGGAAATTTATGTAATATGGAAAGCACAACAACAAACTCTAACACAATAAGTACCATGTTTGACTATGATACGATTTGGAATGTTATGACCCCCTCTGAAATATAATGTGGTAAATAGTACTAATATCAACATGAATATATGTTACTGAATCTCATTGTCCATGAGGTACTTCAAGCGTTACTAACTTCACTTGCATGTCCATGACTCATAACTATGGGAGAACTCTAAATGATGTTTCACCTCTCTGAATAGGTATATTGATATAATAACACACCATATGCCCTCAGAATGTATGGCATGATCCTTTACACACTTATACAATTAATCTGCTATCACTGACTTCATCTTCTCACCTTGCTAACATGAGGGAGGTGGCTCGACTTTATTTATAGAAATCGGGTGAGCACTTAGTGCCACGCTGGGTGATAGGCTCGGTAAGCATAGGATTATAGAAATCTACTCTGATGAATCATATTCCAGGATCTTACACTCTTGGTCTCTCCATTGCCGAGACCTATCTTTTCAAAGCTATTATGAGAATAATGTGTGATGACAGAGCGCTTGACCTTGGAAAGTGTCGAGACATGGTTTAAAAGCACAGAGGATGAGTTTGCTCAAATATTTAGTAAATCTAACTTGGACACGTGTTGTTGATCACTAGTGGAGAAGGGTGTTGACCAGTTATATCCTGGAATACACCATTTCTACGTATTCTTGTCCAGAGGTTGGTGAGTTTGAGTTCCTAAGGGAACCTAGAGGATCATTTTTGCAAGCTATCCTATTGGCCATGAAGATCTTGATCATTACGCTAAGTTTGGAGGCATTCCCTATGGCCGGCTAAGCTTCTCTGAGTATTGGGCGAGGAAGCTAGGGTGGAGGAAGATGGTAGACCTTGTGGTGGAAAAGAAGAGGGAAGAGAGATGACTCAAGTATAGTGAAGCGTGTGAAAGGGAGTTGGCTAAACAAAGTGAGGTTGTGGGAGTGATGTATTCATGGATCTATGGTGCATGAAGGAGATCACTAACCCAGAGTGAAAGGCAAGTTAGTTTGAAAATTTATGTAATATAGGAAGCATAGCTAGGGTCTCTGATACCATGAGTCATGTTTGTCCCCCATCACATGGTGAGAGATTATGACCGCTTTTGTATGTAATGTGGTTATTGGAACTGATGATCAATATAAATGAGTCTGATTCTGAATACCATTAGTTCATGGGTGTAAGAGATCCAACTAGGGATATTTTCTTTTTGTCATGACGGGAATATGATGCTCATCTGTATGATGTTTATCTTATCTAAATAGGTATATTGATATTCATCCTTCTCAACATGCATCAGTGCTTCCTGTTAGAATGTATGCATGACACCATTTAGGAGAGCGCTTTTACTACATTTACATTCACTGTTATCAATGTGCAGGCATCTTCTCACAGGATACCCTGTGCACATAAAGTTGTTAGGGGCATCGACACCCGTGCTTAGCCCCTTCGGGTGAGCGATCATAGTGCTGCGTTGATGAAGCAGTTAGAGAAGCTATCTGCAAACTCAACGCATGAGACTCATAGTGGTCTATGGTGCATGGATTGTGAGATAGAGGGGCACATCAAGGAAAGTTGTCCTCGAAGGTCGGTAGATGCCATGATAGTGGACTGTGAGATTTGCCATGAGGATCATGATGCAAGTAGATGCCTATTACTATAGTGTATGATCCATAAGAATGTGTCTTACTATTGTAAGATTTTTACCTCTACGAACCATGACACCAAGGATTGTAGATTGATTGACCAGATCCATGATGCCATTGATCTTGGTGTGTGCTAGACAAGTCTTGCATGTAGTTCCAAGGTTGATGATCTTTGCTATGAAGGACGTGTGGATGGAGGAGTACACGGGAGGGTCTTCTGAGGAGGATTTCGTGGTCGTGGTAACCGTAAAGGAGGAAGAAGTGAGTTCCCGTGTGGGACATGTTATAACTGTGGGTCTATAGAGCATTATAAGCATGAGTGTTCTGAGCTATTGCAATGTTTATGGTGTGGAAAGAAACATAAGTACAAGGAGTGCCCTAAGTTGTTTGAGCACATAAGTTAAACACTGAAAATACAAATGCACTGGGATGGTAAGCATAAAGAAGGCCGAATCATAGTGGATGCCAAGAGTGGCACATGAGTCAAGACTAGAACTTGTACTGCTAATGACGTGAGCAGAGTTCACGCGCGCTAGAGAGATACCAAGAAAAAGAACACTAGTTACAAGGGAAGAAGTGGTACATGGAAAGTATCTACACCCTTCTCATTAGAAGGAGGTGTATCAAGATACCATGGATGTGATTCGGATGTCTACAAGGAGAGATCCATTGTCTAAAGGAGTATTCAAGGCAGTTAGAGTAAAGGAAGAATGTTTAGACTCCACAGAAGGATCTATATGAGGTTAGGGAAGTATGCAAGATGTTAAGGCAAGATAATATCATTCCATTTCTTAGGAGAATGGTTATGAGAGAAGGTACCACGTGCACTGGAGGAGAGCACAAGAGGTAGGTTTTACATGCTAACCTTCCTCCCAATAACCTTGGTTATGATAAGGAGATTACTGTGAATGATGTTGTAGATGGATGGCTTTTGAGAAATATTATAATCAATACGGGCACAAAATTCAATGTTATCACCTTCGATGCATGGCATCAAATGGGAAGGCCTCAAATTACATCCATATTTGAATATGTTGTATATGGAAAAAAAGATGAAGGTAATTCCCATTAGTGTCTTGAAGGATGTGGTTATCATTATTCAAGTGGCCAAAGTTCACTGGAGACTTAGAAGCCTTGGCAGCTAGCCAAGGTGGATAACTTTTCTAGCATTGCTTGGGCACCCTTGGTGTTACAAAAATAATGTCAACCTACGATTTAAAAAAAGGTATATCATTTTTGAGAACAAGGAAGAATGAGTTATCATCCCTTTGATGGATGGGAAGTTAACACCATATACTGAGGCCATTGGGAGAATAATTTCTTGACAGGATCTATGTGCACTCTATCAGGGACCCTGAGGTGATTCACCCTATAGAAGGGAGTTATCCTGTTTGAATATGCTTAGTCCATGAGTGATGCAACCAACATAGCATGTGAAAATTGGGCACACGAGACTTATGAGTTAATTGGGTGACAGTTAAGAGGATCTGTGACAAGGGTAACGAAGGTGCACTCATTCCAAGCACTTGGGAGGGAAGAAATTACCAAGTTACTTTGGAGGATCTAACCTTGATGATTTATTGTAGGAGATGGAGGCTCAGTGGAGAAATGAGGATGAAAGAAGAGGGATGCTCAGTTATAACCTTCTCGGGAATGTAGTGCATTGGTGGGCACCACATCATGATAGATTTCTAGAGTGGCATGAGGTGAGAGTCCCGTTCTCTATTCAGTTCTCAATGCACCCACTACAATACTAGCTTACCATAGGAAGGAACCCACCTCATTCCATATCTAGGCATGTGAGAAGGCATGGATGGGAGGTGTGGAGGACTTACCACCTTCTTTATGTGTACATAATTTGTATTTAACCTTGCAAGGTTGTGCACACACATGGTATATACACTCCAAGATGTGCCATCAGACAAGAAATTGGAAAGAGCTAACAACTGGCCTTCTTCAAGATTTCAAGTATCAAAACACTAGACCATCAGTGGATAGAGTGTTGCAGGTTGTTAAGCACCTAAAAATGGGAGATAGTGCCATGGAAGAAGATAGGATATCAAATTTATTGGGTGAAATTTTCTTGGAACCATGCCTTGATGATGAAGAGTCAGAAGAAGTGCAGCTTGAGCATGCGAGCAAGGAGAAAGAAAAGAGAAATATGGTCTACGTAATAGATGGTGAAGAGATGGAGAGTTTAGATGTTAGCCATACTAAAGGTACATGTAAAGTTATTGATAGTGCTTGATGAGCAAGCACATGCACATACCATGAACCCTTGAAAACAAAGAAGGTTATACATTTGTTCGGAGGATGAACCTAAGGAGGCCATCTATTGGAGACTATTGGTTGGAGAAATAGAGTATCAAAGATCATTGATCTATTACGTGAATTTTTAGGACTTCATTCACGATGTAGGTACCATGAACTTAAAGGTGAATTCACCAATCCTTATGGGGGAAATGAGGATAAGGTTGAAGTAAGGTGCGTGCCCGATCCAGAAGAGGCCATATCAGATGAATCTGAATTTACGCATACATGTCAAAGAAGAGATAGATAATATGATCGCTTCAAGCATCATTGAAGCTGTGGAGGAATCAGAGTGGGTAAGGCCAATGGTCACAAGCATTAAGAAGGATGGAAGGATAAGGATCTGTGTTGATTATAGGGACCTGAATGCAATATGTGTCATTTACACTTTTCCAACCCCCTTCACCTAAGAGATCCTAGAGGGAGTAGCTGTGCGCAAGGTCTATTCCTTCCAGGATGGGTTCTCAGGGTATCATCAAGTTAGGATTGCAAAGGAAGACCAGAAAAAGATGAATTTTGCCACTGAATGGGGAAGATTTTCCTACACGGTCATGCCGTTTGGATTGAATAATGCACCTATCATGTTCTCACGCATTGTGGTACAAGCATTTTAGGACTTCATTCATAAGTTTCTGCAAGTTTACCTAGATGACTGGACTGTGTATGGACTAGTAAAAGATCATTGTGATAATTTGAGGCTGATGTTTGAGAGATGTCAGTAGTTGAGGATATCCCTCAACATTAAGAAGTGTGTTTTTTCTACTCCATTTGGAACCCTGTTGGGGCATATTATATGTAAGGAAAGTTTTCTTGTGGATCTCGCCAAAGTTGTAGTTATTGTGGAATTAGGGGATCCTACCAATCAAAGCACAATGTATGGTTCCTTTGGACATAAGGGATACTATAGGAAATTTATTAAGGGATATGCCAGGATCACCGTGCCATTGGAAAAATTTCTAAAACACGATAGTGCCTTTCATTGGGGAGAGGCACAACAATTGGCATTTGACACTTTGAAGGATAAACTCTTCACTGCGCCCATATTATCGTTTCCCTCTTGGGATAAACCTTTCCACGTGCATGTTGATGCCTTAGGGACAACCATTGGAGCAGTTTTATCACAACCTAGTGAGGGTATTTTTGATCACCCCCTTTGTTTTACTGAAACCAACAGAGTAGAACTACACCATTACTGAGCGCGAAGCACTTTCGATGATCTATGCACTGCATAGGTTCAGACAGTATCTGCTAGCAACACCCTTCATATTTTACATAGATCACATGGCCTTGAAGTACTTAATGAATAAGCTCGTTTGCAAGGGTGCATATGCTGCTGGGTCCTATTATTTCAAGAGTTTGAGTTTTCAGTTGTGGTAAAACCAAGAAAGAGTAATTCAGGACCTCATCATTTATCAAGAATTGACTCAGGAGAGGATGCACAGAGCATGTAGGATACCATGCCAGACATGTAAGTGTTTAGGGTGTGGTGTGTGCCCTCTGACTTAGAGGATATTGTAGTGTTTCTTAAAATAGGTGTGGCGCCAGAAGGAATGAAGGATTTGGAGAGAAAGCAGTTGGCTATACGTGTCGCGCCCTACATGTTGATTAGTGGAGATTTGTACAAGTTAGGCTGAGATGAGGTTTTGCCTTGATATGTATTAGAACATGAGCACATTGCAATTATGGAAGAAACACATGGTGGGATTGCAGGAGGACACTATGCAGGAAATGCAATCGTGCGGAAGATTCTACTTTTCAGATTTTGGTGGGAGACCATCTACCAGGATTGTATTGATTTTTGCTAGGCCTGTGACCATTACCAGCACCTTGGAAAACCTGAGAGGAGGGATGAGATTCCCCTAAGACCAATAGCTAGCACAAAACCATTTGAAAAATGGGTAATTAACTTTGTAGGACCTCTTTTACCTGCTACATGAAGGACTGGCTTGCGTTACATCATCGCTTGCACTAACTACTTGACAAGATGGGCAGAGTCAACACCTACAAAGGATTGCACTATAATGACATCAACTAGATTCTTATGGGAGAACATAATCAACAAGTATGGATGTCCTTTAAGACTGACCAATGACAAGGGTACACATTTTCTGAATGAAACGACTAGGATTGTGTTGGCAGAATTTATGGTGGCCCATCACAAGACCACCCCTTACCATCCCCAATCGAATGGAACTGTTGAGGCATTTAACAAAATACTAAGTTAAACGTTACCAAAATTTGTGACATTGGAAGACAAGATTGGGATGACAAGGTATCATCCGTTCTATGGGCATACAAAACAACCTATAAGATATTGAACAAGGCCACACTATTTCAATTGGTATTTGGCATGGAGGCTGTTATACTAGTTGAATTTATGTTACCATCGCTGTATATAACACACATAGGAGGATTAGCTGATGAACAAGTGCTTGAAGAAAGGATTGATAAATTAATGTAGCTAGATGAAAGGCGATCACTTGCTAGATGGAGTCAAAAGACAGAGAAGACAAGACAAAAAGCATGACATGATCGTCATATCAAAAACAAACAATTTGAGGTAGGGCAGATGGTTTTGTTATATGACTCTAAATTTTTGCGCCATCCTGGGAAGTTGAAAGTCCATTTGTTAGGACCATACATCATCTCATACATTCTTGATTCAAGCGCTTGCTAGTTATAAGCGCTGGATGGGACAAGACTACTAGGTCATTTCAATGAGAGTAGAATGGAGCCCTACTATAAATAAGTTTTGTGTTTGTAAATAAGGAAATTTTTCTAGTTAGCTTAGGATTTCCCTTAGTGAATTTGTTTTCCTTGTGTTTCCCTTTCTTGTCCTTTGTTCCTTTCTGTTGTGTTGTTTTTGTGCACCTTGTGCACTAGTAACCACATTACTTTTAAAGGTTTTGTATGTGTAGAGGGTCGTGCATTTGTTTTAGTGTGGGGTGGAGTAGAACAAAGTGAAATAGAGGTTGGAAATGAAAATAGTGTTTTAATGGCACGAGTTAAAAGCTCAAAAGCGCATAAGGTAGGAGAGTGCACGTAGAAAAAGGTGGATGAGAAATTTTGGTGTCAGGATAAGGCTTTACGTGGACCATGTGTAGAGGATGAGAAGCGCAAAAACAACATGAGGTAGGCGAGGGCAAAAATCAGGTCAAGGACAGAAGAAATGCCTTCGGCGCTGCAAGTACGCACATAAGAGGCTTCGGTCATTAAGGATTTTTGCGTGCTAGAAGGTTGTAAGGATTTTCACGCAGGATTGGGCATGTGGGCAAGATCATTTAAGATCGGATTTAGTGGGAAAATCCACATTTAATGCTAAGTATGTTGGTAGGTGAGCATAATATTTATTGCATGGGATAGACAAAAATCTATAAGTAAATGGTCGGGCACATTATTATTTACCTTTTTATTATGAGATTGGAGAGGTTTGCGAACTAGGGCATCGATGAAGAAATATTTGTGTGAAGAAAGAAGAGTGAAAATATGAAGTGCGTGACTAGGGTGATTTGCAAACCAGAGTGGAAGGAGTACACGGGCGTAGGGAAGAAGGTTTTAGTGGAATACGCAATCTTGTGGAAGGGTTTTCCAATTTAGGGTTTTGCAGCTAGGGAACAAGAGTACAAGGATTTTTCACAAAGTTGAGCCACAGATTTGAGTAGAGTGAGGAAGAGGAGCAAGGAAGAGTATTTTTTTAACCCGATAAGAAGATGACACCAAAGAAGGAAACCATCTCACCTAAGAAGGGAAAGGGAAAAGGAAAACAAACTACCACCACCAGTTTCAATGAGGAGTGGTATGCGGAGATGCAATACCCAGATGGAGTGTTACTTGGGAAAGAATGGGTATCCCATGTGAGGAAGATGGTTGTGAGTGACTAAAACCATTGCACAAGTACCACAGAGAAGGAAATGACATTAGAGATGGTTCGTCTAACAGATAAGAGGACACCAAAAGGGATTCCAATCTACAATGATGAGGTGAAGGTAAATTGGATAAGGCTGGGTTTTTGTAACTTTACGAGTTTCCCTATTTTGGTAAGCTCTGAGTGGCTATACCTTGATGTTGTGCGTGCATGAGGACCACTTCTACTTTGATAGCTGCAGAAGGTGCATAACTCCCCAAATCATTTCTAAGTTTGTCAGCCTAATATGTGAAGGAGATTCGTTAGATGATGACCTAGAGGATAAAAAGGCTATTAAGAAGACCGTGGAAGAGTATGACTATAAGAAGGGGTCTCGCTACTTCAACATCCCTAATATCTCCAACCCCATGTTGGGGATGGTTGCGTGCCTAGTAACCAAGCCGAATGGAAAGAGAGGTGGACACAGGTAAACAAGGCATGGTTGAATGTGTGTCTAGAAAATTTCAAGAAGGAACCATCTATAACTTGTTGCCTACATTGCAGAAGAGATCATCAACATCACAAGAAGGAGATAAGATTATGTTTGGAAATGTTCTTCTCACATCATCTTCTCAAAAATTGGAGTGCCCGATGGGCCAGAGAAGTTTTTTATGGAGTATCTAGATGAATACCCCTCCCCTACGAAGAGGTTTGAAAAATACACATGTGACACCATGATAGTATCAAATAAGGAGCACCTGGAGAAATGGTACAAGTAAATGCATGATGCATTCAGGCTGAGTGGAGGATACCTAGAATAATTATCCAACAATAGTAGGTGGAGAAGCTGAGTTCACTTTCTATCAACACTTTTGCATTGGAAGGTTCACTCTGTTAGATGAGGCCAAGAGCGCATGGTGTAAATTACCCTTATCTTTCACTACATAGTATTTCCAACCAGGGGTAAACGGCTTCAAGGAACCTAAAAGACTAAGGTTCGACCTTAGCGAGGTGGACTAGGACCATCGCAACTTGTGGAGAAATATCATATACCCTAAGAAGCATGCTTATGTGGAGAAGTATGTCTCCCATGAGGTGCACATGACAAAACCCATGACATTGCCAATTGCTGGAAGAACTACAACAAGAGTATACTTGTGCATTAGGACCAAGTATGAAAAGGGTGCTTACTTGGAGAATGATGTCTCCATCCTAGAGGATCCCACTGATAGGAAGAAGGCCACGCCAAGAAAGAGGGAGAGGGAAGAGATGCCAGAGAAGAAATCACCAAGTGTGCAGACAACACAATCTGTGGGCATGCTACCAGAGGTTAGGTGCCAAGACAAGCACATACATGCGTAGGAAGAAGTTTCCCATCAAGGAGAAGGAAAATACACCTGAGGAAGAGGTTCCAGAGTAAGAATATTTTTCAAGGAAGGAATCACCTGTTAAAGAGGAAGAAGAAGAGGAATCCCCAGTTAAGAAGAAGTAGAAGGTAGTGGGGAAGGAAGACTCAGAAGAGATACAGAGACCTTAGAGGCCTACAGGGGTGAAAGAGATGAAAATGAGGATGAATAAGTTAAAGATCATCCCATGTATAATGTACACGACTCAGAGGAAGAAAGGAGTGAAGAAAAGGGTGAAGAAGAGGAAGGAGTTCAAGGAAAAGGGGGAGTGAAGAAGTAAATACTAAGGATCAGAGGACCCCAAGCCTCACCAAGGAGCAGATAGAAGAGGCCACAGAGAGAGAAGTAGCGGGCATAATAGAGAATTTAGTAGAGAAGGAAGTAGAGTGAACGTCGCTAATGAGATAAGTCAAGGAGATAGAAGAAGAGAGCATAGGAAAGGAGTATGGAAGAATGGGTGGATATCCCAACTTAGTAGTGAGCTTTCTAAAGGTAATGCACACAGGAGAGGAAAGAGCATGGTAGTAGAGAAGGGACATGGAATGGGTTATATCCATGATCCAAACAAGGTGTTGTGTGCACGGTTCCAAAGCATCATGCCTACAGACCAACTTCTGGTAATGTCTTCATTCGAAGAAGAAGGCACATACCCACGAACTAAGAAAATGCTATCTTGGGCGTTTGAGTCCCATGTCGATGATCCTAAGTTCAAAGTTAACCAGGGGGTGCTGATGAAGGTGCCAGAGACCAAAGGAATAAACCTACTGGTAAATGCTCAATAGTTATCTAAAGCAGGTCTACAATGTACTCAACAAGGTGTCGTTTGAGGTGGAGGCAAGGACTTTTTGGGAGGAATGACAGGGTGAGATTCCTGGAAGGAAAATTGGAGAAGAAAAAGGAGGAGCTCATTAAAAATAGCAAGGATCTAAAGCAAGAAAATCTGATTAGCTTACAGTTAAGGCACAACTTGAGGGAGGAAAAGGAAAAGGTGTGTGAGGTATATAAGAAAATTGAGATGATTACAAATGCTATTGTCTTAAAGAATCCAGACCTAGCACCGCCCAAGTAGAAATACAAATCGACCTTGTAATGCTTGGAAGATTTGACTCGCATCCTTATGATGGAAAGGTGACCACTCACCTTAGAATCAACAGAAGAGGCACTTGTATGCTAGGAGAAAGAGGAAAATAATAAGGTTGTGGAGATAGTCACTTGATACACTAAGATCCTTACCATTATAAAGGCCACCATGCAGATAGCTGAAAGTTGCTTATGAAAATTGCATTGACAAGGATAGAGTAACAAGCATTCTATTTGCTACACATGAGGTAGATATCAAGGAGTTTTAGGAGAAAAATAAGGGAAACAGGATAGAGCGGGATAAATTCCTAGCTGAGGTAGAGAATAAGTCAAAATCCATCGAGACCTTATGGGGCTCGATCAAAAACCAGCTTAAGGAATTATATCCCCAGATCACGTGCAGGATGGATGCACTGGACGACCTCAGAAAATAGTTGGAAGATATTGTAAGTACGCTGAATGATAAGGATGATGAAATAACTTTCGATGAGGTAAGTGCTCTAGTAGGTGACCTCTGTTGACATGCAAGGTGAAGTGGACAAGTAGGAAAAGATTGAGGTAGTTATAAGGAAGGATTTCCCACTCATCCTTCAACAATGAACATATTCTTCTTCATTCCTCCATTCTTTATTTCTTCCATTTCTCATTCTTCATTCCTTCATTCTTTATTCTAACCATTCAAGGTCCCATCATTATTTATTCTTTGGAGAGAGGATGTTTCTAAGGATGGAGAAAAAGCTTAGTGTGGGGTGATGTTGGGCCTCAAAATATTGGCTAAGCACCAAAGGGTGTTTGCACACAAGTCTAGTAAAGAAGAAGGGCGTGCAGGGGAAAAGCATGCAGGATAGGGATTTTAGAAGGGTTTAGTAGAAACCATGGCACACACATAAGGTAAGAACAAAGGATCTTAAGACTTATCCATATTCGTCTCTCCAAGAAGCACTTGAAGAAAAATGTGACCCGACTCCATTTGTTGAGTGGATAAGGTGCTAACCTGGTGACTTGGTGGTCAAGGAAATAATATTTCATGTATACAACATTCCTGAAAGAAATCATTGCAGAAATTTGAGATATCGGATTAGCAGAAGCATGCTCCATTGGAGGACCACATGGACACTTGGCAAGTGATATGCTCCTAGAAGAAGGTATGGTGGTGGGTGTTAATCCTATTTATAGAGATGCTCTAGAGTGAGGAAGACACACCACCTGAATGGAAAAAGGGGGTCAATGAGGGGAAGCATCAAGATCATCATAAGAGAAGTATGGAAGGTGAAGCCTATGTGGAAATAGTAGGAGGATCTAGGGGTTGAGGTTACTCTTTATAAGGACTGTAGAAATGGTAGTCATGTATAGAAGAATGGGTCTATGATAGCCATTTATGTAATAAGGGAAGCATAGCTAGGAACTTCTAATGTCATGAGTTAGATTTGTATTGGTACATTTAGTCTATTATGACCCTTTTGAATGTAATGTGGTTGCTAAGGTTATGATCAATATGAATATATGGTTTTGTTCTAAATATATTGTTCAGGGATGCAAACCCTAAGTATATTTTCTTTATGTTATAGATTCAAATTGTTCTCTGTATGATGTTTCTCTTGTTATCCAAATGGG
Source organism: Taxus chinensis (assembly GCA_019776745.2). Classification (NCBI taxonomy): domain Eukaryota; kingdom Viridiplantae; phylum Streptophyta; class Pinopsida; order Cupressales; family Taxaceae; genus Taxus; species Taxus chinensis. The sequence continues at coordinate 51,886,832 of CM034154.1, read as the reverse complement.
TATATTGATATAATAACTCATCCTATGCCCTCAGAATGTATGCATGATCATTTATTTTTCTGCATTTAATATGTTATCAATGGCATCATCTTCTCACCTTGCTCACATAAAGGAGGGGCTCGATGCTCGTGTGTGCCTTGGCTGAGCACCCAGTGCCTACTAGGTAATAGGCCGACATGCATGGGATTATAGTGTTGTTCTAGGAGCACATAAAAAGGACTACAAAATTTCAAGCTACAACCATATAAAAATTACAGAAGACCAACATAAAACTACCTTTACTACCCCTTGGGGTACATTCTATTACCAAGTCATGCCTTTCGGCCTCAAGAATGCAGTTACAACCTATACAAGGGCCGTGACTTTCATCTTTCATGACATGTTGAATGATATTATGGAGGACTATGTTGATGAAATCTTGGGAAATTCTAGGACTAGAGCAGATCATCCAGAAATTCTACTGCGTATCTTTTAATGTCTTAGAGATTACAAGGTCAGGATTAACCCAAAGAAGTGTGTCTTTGGTGTGCTATCAGGAAAATTTCTAGGTTTCATAGTTTCTAGGAGAGGAACTGAGATGGACCAAGAAAAGGTCAAAACTATTATTGAAATAACTCCTCCTAAGAAACTCAAATAGTTGCACAGTTTGCAAGGAAAAATCCAAGCTATCAACATATTCATTTCCCAACTCATAGATAAATGCCACTGATTCACACATCTTCTCAAGAAAGATGTTTACTTTCACTAGGGTCCTGAATTCCAACAAGTGTTCACCTTACTCAAAAATTATTTAGCTAACCCACATTATCTAATGCTACCAACCCCAGGTGAACCCCTATTGCTATATATCTCAGCTACCGAATTTTACTATACAGTGCACTTCTAGCTCAATGTGATTCTAAATAAACAAGATAAATATGTCTATTACCTTAGCCAGTACATTTGATCTCTTATGAGCTCTACTTATTTGCAAAAATTGAAAAAATCTTGTCTTGGACGATGATTTTGCATTTCAGAAATCTCCATCACTATCTGTTGAATAACAAATACCAAGCTTATATCTAGATTTGACCAACTCAATTATCTATTAGCTAAACCCACACTTACTTGGGAGGATGGAAAATTGGATCATCTTGCTTAATGACTTTGATATTTATTATGTCAACAAGAAAACAGTCAAAGGACAAGTTCTAGCAGATCGACTAGTTGAAGCTCCTTTGCTAGGAATTGAACTATTGAGTCTAGAACTTCTGGACGCTTCTATGATGTATATTGAGGAATCAATCCACATGGAAAATATACTTTGATATATCCTTTACCTTTCATGGATTAGGATCAGGAGTTGTTATTATCACTCCTACAGGTGATTTGATTCCTCAATATTTCATACTTGGTTTCCCCATGAACTAATAATATAGTTAGATATGAAGCCCTCATTGGAGGATTGAAAATTGCTATAGGGTGGGATATCAGACAAGTTCAATGTTATAGGTGCTTCTAATTGATCATCAAGAAAGTGAATAATGAGTATAAGGTCAAGGATGAGAAGCTCATCCCTTACAAGAAATATTGTTGAAACTTTAAAGGAATTCTTTATGAAAATCACCTTCCAGCAGATACCTAGAGGAAAAAATCTACTCGGTGGGTTCCATGGCTACAATTGGATATTTTTTACGTATTCCACCAGGTAACAATGACATGTCATTCTTTGTGGAACATTTGATGGTACCTACATATGACATGCCAAAATCTTTCTTGGTATGTGAAGTTGTTGGTCTGTTATCCCCTTGGTACCTTGATATATTTAATTACTTACAGGATTGAACCTTCCCTCCCAACATTATCCATTATGAAAAACATAACCTCATCCAATGCATAGCTCGTTATACCCTACTTGGGGGCACTCTCTATCATCGAGGCTATGATGGGAATCTATTTATGTTGTCTTAACTTGGAAGAATCCATTTTAGCAATGAAAGAGGTTCACGAAGGCATCTGTGGGGCCCATAAAAGTGGAATAGTTCTTTCCAAGAAGTTCTTAGTAGAGTAGGATATTATTGGCCTACTATGGAAATTGATTGTTATCAGTATGTGAAAGAAATGCTTGCTATGTCAAAAATATGACAACCTAATACATGCTCTAATGTAATCTTTACAACCCATCATGACACCATGGCCAGTTCTCAAAGTGGGAATTGATATCATTGGGAAACTTACACCCACTTCCTATGATGGTCCAAATCACATCATAACTACCACTGAGTATTTTACAAAATGGGTATAGGTTGTTCCTCTTACTTATGCCACTGGTGCACAAATTTCCAAGTTTATAGTGAATCACATCATTTTCCATTACGGCATTCCCTCTTCCATTGTATCTAAAAATGGTAAGTCTTTCAAGAATAAACAAGTGAAGGCACTATGCCAACGCTTCCAAATCTGCTAGAAATAGTCAACCCCATATTACCCTCAAGGTAACGGACAAGAAGAATCCTTGAACAAGACTCTTGTTCGTATCATGGAGAAGATGGTTGATAAAGCTAGTCGTAATTGGCACCTTCAAATACATCCTACCCTCTGGGCTTATAGAACATCCATCTACACACGTATAGCTACAGCTTCATATTCCCTTGTTTTTGGCACATATGCCATCTTACCCCTTGAGATCGAGCTTCCTTCTTTGCGCATATCCTTGAGAGATTATCTAGACAAAGAGGAAGACTATAGAGTGGCTAGGCTGAAAGAGTCTAGAACTACTGGATGAAAAGTACCTCCATGCACTAGATCACCTTAAAGTGTATCAGAATCGAGTGCGAAAAGTTACAAAAAAATGCATCATAACTCATGCATTTGAGGGTAGGAGACCTTGTTCTTGAAAGAGAATCAGTTCAACACCACAAAAGAGTCGAGAGAAAGGAAAGGCAAGTTTGAACCTAACTGGTTAGGGCCATATGTTGTGGTCTCTAAATTTGGTTCAGGTGCTTATAAACTTTTCACTATCTTGATGGTGATGAAATTTGGGAACCCATGAATTCCATGCATCTCAAGTGTTTCTATGCTTAAGCATGGGGGTCCTATCAAAAATTAAAAAAAGAAAAAAAAAAAAAGATCAACAAAAAAGTAAAGAGAAATTAATTCATCCAAGTGTAAAAATCACGCAATTGTGGCACTTCAGACAAGCCCTTTGGTAAAAAACCAGTTTCTAGTGCCTTAAGAGGGTTTTTTGTTCACAAGCATATCACACCCCCGATAGAGATAAAATTGAACCTATCCTTTGTGGCATTGATCTAAATGATCTTACTCTTGTACATATGTGTGGAGTTTGACTTTGTACATTCCATCCTATGCTTGGGGGCATGCACACATTTTCATTTTCGTACATGATCCTATCAGTCTTTTAGAAAATACTAAAACATTCAGATAAAATTTCATAAAATATCAAAAACATTCAAAGCTGGAAGCCTTAGAGGCTGATATGAAACTATTGAAGGATGAGGTTAAGAACTTGGCAAAACAGAAAGGTAAGAGGAAGAAGGAGGAGGAGGTGGATATTGATAGCAGCCAGATTGATGATATCTACAAGAAGCTAAACTCCTTAGACTCCCGCTAGGGGCAGGCCAAAACTGCGATCATTGATTACAACATGTACCATAGCTTTAGGGCGATTGAGGAGTTCATTTTAGAGCAACATGTCAAAAGTGTCTCCAACCCTCAGCGGAGTTCCGGAAACCCTTTGGGGTAATGATAAGGATTTGTCTCACAGAAAACTCAGGACCATTGAGTAGCTGGATAATACTGACGCTAGCCCCACCATGAAAAACTTTGGGTATGTTCCATTCCTAGAAGAATATCAAGACCCAGCATAGAAAAAGCTACCACAAAAACAAGTTGTAGATGCTTTAGCTGTTCTTGGTTGTTTATACATAGTTTTTCTTGTTTTTTTTTTGTTGTGCATGCTCCAGCTCTCTTCATAATTTTAATGTAGTATTTCTTGCTATTTTGTTTTAGATTGGGTAGCTATGTTTTTGGCTACTTGATTAGCTTCATTGTCACATTTGGATTATGATCCTTTTCTCTCTGGTTCTCATTCCTATTCTAGGTCCTAGGCCATCTTTCGTACTCATGGGTATTTGGACCCTTTGCAAAAAAACTATTTGCCAATAATAATAATAAAAAAAAAGTTCAAAAATAATATAATATTGGTCTCGCAAAATACAAAAACAATACAAAATGTCTTGAAAATGTTCCAAATTCAAAGTAGTGTTACTTACCTGTTTGTTGGATTTTGCACATAGTCTTGTTTGTTTGGTCATGTATGGTGTTTGTTGTGTGACATGTATTTTTTTTAGATTGGTTTATAGTTGTGTTAAAATTAGATTAATTCATTGTGTTGTGTATAAACTTTTGTGTGGTTATTTTGCAATGGTGATTAAACATGTGTATACATATTTGATTTGTATTAATTTTTTTCTTGTACATTATGTTCTTTTGATTGTACATTTTGCTGTTATCATTTGATAATCTCAATGTCTAAGCATCACATCATAACATCATAATATGAATATAACCACAATAAAATGCTAAGCTAACATCATATCATACCATCAATGGGGTAATATGGATTATATTTATCCCCTCTCATCATAGACCATAATAAAAAACATGGGATAAACATGCAAATATCTCATAAATCAAAAGTGTAATAAAACAAAAAAGTCCATCATCATATCCATATGTAATAAAATCATCAATGACTATTTACAAAATGCATATCATTGATACATGTCAATATCATCACTATCCATAAATCAACCCACTATGGGCTTGATAAATCAAAAATACGTGCCTTCATCTCAAGGCATAAAAAATAAACATACATATACATCGTAGTCAAAATTAATTTGCCTTCATTATGAGACATATACCAAAAATACAAACATCTGCATCTACATCAAGTACAAATCATAGAGAGTCAACCATGGCTCTCACCAACACCAAAGTGCCTAGCCTATGGCTTGGTGGAGACATCTAGCTAAGTGGAGGTATGTGCATTGATATGGCTGATCTTGGAGGTCTATGTGACCTTGTTGACCTGATAATGCCTACAAGCTGATTGTAAGGAACTATCCTTATGAGCCTTTGGAACTACAACCTGATACAATCCCTTGTAATATCCCAGCCTCACCAAAAGCCGCCACAAAATCATAAACGAATATCCACGAAGTCTAGACCCCTCAGCTGCACGATAAAAAGCATCACACTCTCCTTATGATACATGCCACATCCACCTATAGATGATGTCCTCTCAGCTATCATGAGATGTCCCTCTATATAGTGATATGATCTCACATGTACTATAACCTACTATAGCTATTGTTTAAGTGCAACCTACTCTATAGATACCTGTCAAGTGTGACTACCTATGCTCTATTTGTCACTTAAGGTTTATAATATGATGAAATTTTACATCACCTTGAAGTATGTCCATATTTCTTTTCTATCTATAAGGTGGCCACTGATGGCCCACCCGCTACTAGTGATAAATTTAAATCCAAGCACACATAGTATCGGTTGGTGTACAACCCATGTGTGAAGTATCTACTCCCCATCACCATCACTCCTTTGACCTGTTGTACCACTTGGACTACCTACTCTAGGAGGTGATGGTGAAATCTTGTGTAATGGTACCCTATCATACTTGTAAATGATGTAAGGGACCACCTGTTGTATAACTATGAGTAGCACCTATATAGGGATCTACTGTATCACTGGAGAATGTAATTGTATCTTACAATGTATTCTATTGAATAACGGGCCCGAGTATGAATCATAGAAGACCATGTATCTTATGAGGCCCTGTGGACCATGTAGCTAAACTTGTGGCCTGTGTCTAGGTTTAACATCTATTCCTCACCTTGTACTTATGAATGTTGTCCCTTGACATCCTCCTACCCTAATGATAGACCCTATCTCATAACAGTTTGATCCTCCTAACTCTATATTTTTTATTGCAGCTATACTTGTAAGTATGCTTTCAGAGTGGAATGGTAAGCCAATCTTGATAACTATAGTTATGAGCATATGAGCACTAAAAGATAGATTTCCTGTGTTTGTACTAGTGATCTGAACTTCTAAATACGCGAGAATCCCATACCTGTGGGACAAGGTGCAATGAAATATTTCTAAATACTATTTGTGGGTCGAGATTTGGGGGTCAAAAAGGGGGTGAAAACTGTCTCACGTGATACAGATGCATTTACCATCTCTCATCGTTTATGAGATCCCCTAAATGATGCATAAGTTGGAGGTTGTACCTCTATCAACAGTCTGTACCACTCCAAAATTTGAGTTGGATGCCTATCAGGTAGAGATATGAATCCACGATCTTCACCTTTACCACATCGGTGTGCGTCACTGATATAAATAGTAGGACCTGCCATGTAATCATCTTAACTGACAGTGTCATCAAAAGTTATTGTAGAAGGTAATATCTCCCATATGACTCCTCATATTTGACTCAAGCCACTATCTCCTAGTCATGACAAGATGAATCCTCTTCATATCTAGTTTGTAATGATGACTTGAGGATGGCCAATGACGTGGATTTTACCTAGGCCCATATTATGTAACATAGGTCATAGGAATTGAGGCTCTTGATCCGTATGTATGGAACATTAAGGTGAAATCTATAGTATAAGTGGTGCATGAGTATGCACTGACCCCAGGTGAATGACCTATGTCTATCCATTCAAGCAGATGTACTAACTCCTATTAATTAGTCAGAAATGATCATGTGCTTGAATGACTTATAATAAACCATTAGTAGTGATGCATTAAGAGCATGATTCAGATATATAGGGAGTTGTCATTATCATGTAAGAAACGTATCCACTAATGTCACATGTTCCTAGTCGGGTTCATTTCATTCTTGATGATGGGAATACATTAGCTATGTCATCACTGAATCTGAGTCATACAGTTGTCATCATCTTGCAACAACTATGTTCATCTCTTAGGTATGGAAGCCATCATTGATCCGATAGATTTCCTCTATTGATGAATTCAGCTCTTGAAATGAGGTTAGTTGTGAAAGTTTATCCCTCAGTCCTTATTTCTAGGAACTCTTCTGCTAGTGCACTAGCTACACGTTTAGGTCGTGATAATCTAATATGTATCAATTGTGTATTACGCACCAGATAAATTTCCTGCAAGTCCGATAGTCTTATCCCACTACTCTGTATCAAGTGGTCAAGTCATCTCAAACTTGAAGATCGGTTTGTGTCAAAACAAACCATGAGTCAATGAGATCACCTATATAAACACAAGGAAAGAGTACATCCAATTCTATCTTATTCAGAAGGGAATCACTTCTACATTTATTCTAACCATATCTTCCATACTTGGAGTTAGAAAATGCAACTAGAGAGACATGTGTTCGGGCACTATACACTCTCCTTCATGCTAACACACTTACATTATTAAGGGGAGTCAATTAAATTCTCATACACATACTTTATATAAGCTACACTATAGCTAGTCTAAAGTGCACCTAGTTTTAGCATTAGCGTTGCACTACACTAGCGCAATACAGGCTAGTGTTCAAGTGACCTTAGAAGGTGTAACACTAGCACATGAGATTGGGAACTATAACCACTTCACAAGAACCTTTGTGATGTAGGGAGATGCAATGGAGTGTGCATAACCATCCAAACCTAATTTTCTAGCTGACCAAAATAATGCATGCATTACATATCAGAATCATTTGCTTTTTTAGGTTTTGATGTTTTTATGGGCACCATCTTTGAAGGAGCCCATCATAGTTCAAGATTTGAAGACTGTGATGTCAATGATCCTAGGTATACCAAGTGCCATCTCCAAAATGTTAAAGGAGAAGTACTGACAAAGGTTGAGAAATGTACCAACATCAAATGGTAGGGGAGTTGATGAGTCACTCCTCAGACCAAGGAGCCTACTATTTTATACTAGTCTCCCAATGTGCCCTTGTTATTCATTTTTTCAGGAACCCCATTCTGGCTAGGATCTTCCTAAAAATTTCGCTATAATTTTCCTAAGGCCATGTATGACACTCAAATCACGATCATTTCATTCTGAATAGATAGTCCTTTTCTCAATAGATGGTAAGTCTCCCTGGGGCATGTTCTTGCTTCCCGGGGACCTTTTCTTCTTGTTGGGGCATATTCATGCTTCTCGGTGACTTAGGTAGTGTACCACACACACTGTGATTTATTCTATGCCAAATTCTTCTTAAAATTTCTAAAATCCAAAAAATTGGTAAAATTGGTAAACTTAAAAAAATGGTAAAATTTCAAAAATCCAACAAATTGGTAGAATTTTCAAAAATCCAAAAATTGGTAAACTCGATGTTACAACAACCAAATCATTCTTAGGATACAACATCCTCAAACATAAAAAATTATCCTACCCAATCACCTTTCTTTGGTCCTCACCTGTTCTTGTGTGCGACATGCGGATCATTTTGATCTTCCCTCAAATTAACAAATTTGGTTTGCTTTATATGTCTATATTCCCTTACACATATAGTTACTTGGGACAGTTTCATAGGGCATGATTAATTTTTTCATGGGACTTCTATTTCCTCTATTTATTCACCTTGCATGTATCCTTATTTGGGGTGTCATCCTATTAAGCTAAAATATGGAAATATATGCCTAATCTGATTGCTATTGTAGTAGTAAATAAATGAATAATTAAGTACATAAATTAACCAAAGCAAACTAAGTAATAAAATTTGAAACCCTTGTTGCAAAAAGGGTAAGGAAAGCCTTAGCTTGTTCACTGTGAAATATGGACTGTGCCAAAGTGTTGATCTGATGAATAGAGAGGGAGAAGTGTCACATAGAGCCTTAAAAAATTATGTGAGTTGACGATCTGCCTAGACTAGGGCACCTGGAGAGGGATAGGGGCACTTGTGGGTTCCCTAGACATGTTTCTGGGAGCATGTGTCTATGGAAATTCTTAGAAAACCTCTTATGAGTGGTCGTGAGGTATTCGTTGTTGTTCACCCTTGGTCACTACGTGGTTGCCCAATGATCAACAAAATTGCTGGAAACCTGCAATGAAATAATGACCTTCAAAACCCTCAAAGAGACATCAAATAATAAAAATGAAAGATGAAGAATGAGGGGTCAGACTGTCCTCAACTGCCATAATGATGATCTTACGACTGAGCAGTGTTACACTGCATTTCAGACCCAATGTAAATCTGTGTGTGTACGGAATTGTGCCCTAGGTGGCTCTTGTGTGTGTCGCACTTGATAGCTAGCAAGGAAGCTAGATGTAAAGAAATGTAATAAATGTGTGCATGGAATATAATGAACTTCCCTCCTATGAAGTGATTATGTAGAGTAAACAACCCTTATGTCCCTTTGATGGTGCTAGATGGATGCAATGGAGCTCTTAGATACTTGATAGATGAAACATTAAATTGTGATAGCTAATGCTTAGTGCTTTATCCTTTATAATGATCACATAAATTTATATTTATATGATTCCCTTACTTGAATTTCATAATTAACCCTAAAAATTTTGACTACCAAAAAGATAAGATGCTCAAATGGCTAGAAAGGACCTGAAAAAGTGTGAACAAAGTATAAATAGGTCAGGGGCGTCCAGAGGGGACAAGGGCGCTTGATGCTGACATCCTAGCTAGCCTCTAGTGTTCAAGATGATAAATGATGAGGTTTAAAAAGGTAGATTAAGCAAGTAAGGGTACAAGAAAATACAAAGCAGAGAAAGGTAGCCAAAGACATGGGTTAATTATTACTTTTCTTACTTAGGAATCATATGAATAGTAGTATGTAATCAAGACTAAATAGATACCCGAAGTGCGTGATTTTGTGTCTACATTTTCCCCCACTTTATGTTGTTGAGTGAATCTTGATAACATAAAGTAGATAAGAAATACATAGTTGATAACATTGTATATTGATGATGAAAGTGTGTCAAGGGACAAGAAAAACATGTGGAGTGACAAAAATGTGAAGTGTGGATGCTAAGGAGGAGAAAGTGTAAAAAGTCATGATGAAAGTGACCCTAAGGTGAAAAGACATATGTAGATGACATGATGTGCATGTTGTTGATGTCACTATTGATGTGATTGTTGTTGTTGATGTTGTGAAGTAATTACCACTTCCCATAAGGACATACCTGCAAAAGAGAAGAACGAACAAGTAGTCAAATACGCATGTATATAATTGAAATATGTGAAAAGTATGTAAAGTATGAAAATGAAAAAGGAACATGTGCACTTGATCTATGATGAGTAAAAGGGTGTAGAAAGGATCCTGAAGATGTTGTAGACGAATGATTTTTTTGGGTGATCTTACACCAGTTGCGTCGGCCGTGAGTTTTTGGGGCAATCTCACGCCAATGATATGGAAGAAGTGGAGGGAGAAAATTCAAGTGTTACCCTCCAACCTTTAAATGCTTCCAAAAATGTAGAACACCACTACATATGGTGTGTAAAATTTGAACAATTTGATCTAGCACGAAAGTGTGTAGTGCATGCATGTTGAATGCTAAGGATTGTGTGCCCTCTAAAAGCCGCTATGTGGAGTTATGTAGACTGTGCTGAACTACCAAGTAATGTGTAACTTCCCCCTAGTTATAGGTTTCTAGGAAGGGTCAGGGGCACCCAGGTGCTACTATCTATGTCTAGGCGCTGGTGTCTATGCTGTGCTAAGGAACCAAGTTTGATTATGAGCCCTATCTGATATTTATGACTGTGTTGTACCAGTACTGTGGTGTGTTGTGTGATGAATATATAATGTTGTATGGGGTGACTGATTCACCCAAACGAGGATCCCCCTTGTTTGGGGTGCATGGAATGTCGCTAAAGGAGTATATAACCCAAAGGAGGACCGATCATTGTGTTTAAACTGTGCCCTGTAGGGGAAGGGAATGTGCTTGGTAGAAACCAAGGCACAAACAAACAAAGTGGCTAGGAGACAAGTGTTAGTACAAGAAAATAAAAACACGCATGTAAAAAGAAAAATGTAAGTTAAGCATATAATGTCTAAGCTATGACACAAGAAGACAATGTATACATGTAAGAAGACAATATATACCATGAAAAGTGGATTATAAACATGGGACACCACTCACAATGTCGCAAGACATTTAAGGCCAATGAAGCTAAAAGCATAGAGTGTGCACATAAGACAAAGGGAAAGCCCACAAATAATGTCATACTATTATCCTGTAAAATTGATGAGGGTAATTTTGTAGGTAACCATACCAAAATTTTGTTTTGGTTCCCCGCTGAGGTCCCTTAACGTTTGGAATGACATAAAATCCCTTTCTGGAAAATCTAGTTTTTCGAACTTAGTCATTTGGTCCTTTTTTTGGTTGGGCGTAGTTTTTGTTCATGCAACATCAAATGAATTTGCGCCACTTTCTATTCCTTTGGCGCATCCTTTGGAGTGTCGACACTCCAAATGTTGTGCCTTCCCATGATGTGCCTTTCAAGCCTGCGCCAAGGTGCACGTGCCTTCTTGTCGACATTAAAAATGTTGCGCCCTTTAATGGTGCGCCAAAGCACCAAAAAATCCATGTTGACAGTCCTAAATCCGCGCCAAGGGCGCAAATATTTTCATGTTGGCATCTACCTGGGTGCACCTTGCAAAAAGTTGGTGGCGCATTTATTACACCTTTTTCTATAAATAGGTGCATCCGACCTATCATTTTCATGATTGAAAAACGTAAAAAGTTAATTCCTCTACACATGTCAACTCTCCTGTCAGCCTCATGTGTCACTTTTCGTCGTATTCGTGGACCCCACATCATTCCTCCATCTTATATATTCCTAATCAACAGCTGAAATCAGATACACACATGTCTTCATCGAGTAAAAAGCCAACCAAGTCAAAGGGTAAAGCCAAAATCATAGAAGAAGAAATGAAGTACAAATACCAAAGGGTCAGGATGCCTGAATCCCTTGCTGAGTGTGACCTGGACATCAGGGATTTAGAACATGGTCACATTGATATGGAGGACTTCTAGGCCAGAACCAAGAAGGTCACAGGTAGTCCATGGATGGACAAATTGGTCGGTAGTGGTTTAGATTTTGCTGCAGGAATTCCCGTGAGTGTAGTAAACAACGAGTTCATGATGGTGGTGGGCCGTAGTTACAATAAGGACACAAGGTGTGTCGAGAATGAGAAGGGTGAGGTAATAATCAGCCTCACTGCCTGGCACTTCGAAATCATGTTGGATATCCCCCACCACCAGCATTTTGTTGCAATAAGCCAAGAATACTGCGTAAAAGCATGGAATGAAAATGAAGATAAATGCATGCAGCTTATGAATGAAGTATATCTAAAAAACAAGAAGGTGATAACTAGGTGGCCGCAAGTTATTCATCGCAGTGACTTCTCAGAGGAGCTGAGTGACACCATCACCTTCTTGAGTAGGGTGTTTGGGATTCCTGATGCCCATTACTTTCACAAATGGATGCTCAGGTATCTAGAAACCATGAGCAAAAATGTTCCTGATCAGCGTTTTGAATGGGCAGAGATCATCAGCAACACTATCTCCGAGTAGCTTCAACAACTCTCAACAACGGGGAGGTTTTACATGAACTCCTACATGGTATACATTGCTACCTCTGAAAGAGACTACCTAGCACTGAGTCGATGTGGGGTGTGGACCCAAGTAAGAATATATGAGTATTATCTAGAGTTGAGACTGGAAAATAGCATCGCTCAATCTAGCAAAATCAATGATACCTTCTTCTATGGCATCATCTACCTCTTGAGGCCCAATATGACTCACGGTCAGACGACCAAGAGTGTAGTTACTACCACAAAAAGTGGGGGGTGTTATTTACGTAATTCCCCACTTTCACTTATCTCAGAGCTGCCAAGTTCTTGGGGGATCCCACTAAGTTACCAAGGTATGCAGGACCCAAGTTGATCCTATTGGAGCTATCCAGGTAGCTTATCACATACCACGAGAAGTGCCTGAAAAGAAAGAAGGGTAGAACTCCATTCCCCCTCATAGTGGGTAGGTACACCTACACTTCTCACACCAAAGCCCAGGAAATGTTTGCGGAGCTGGAGTTGCTCAACTTGAAACACAATTTCCCGGAAAGGCCAACCTTCGATCCTCGCAATTACCTTCCAAGGGCAAAGCTCGATCCAATCCATGTCCCACAGATCGAAGATGTCTATATTGATCTGTATCATGAGGTCGAGCTCAGAAGAAAGGATCACTCCCACCTGGCCTTGACAGAAATCATCCAATATGGTGTGGCCATTGTTTAGAAAGGTTTCTAAGTGAATGATCAAGAAGTTGATTAGGTCTATCTAGATACAGACGGGGACAATTGGCCATTTTTCGAGATAGATAGATCAAAGGCACCTCAGACTATTGAGGAAAGGGTTAAAGGCACTCTGCAGCACATAGAGCATTGGTGTAGGAAAAATGGTCTCATCTACCTTGGGGTGGACTTTACCACGTCTCCCTTGGGAAATGCACATGCTAAGCCAAAGCACTTGCCGAAGGGCAAAGGGAAAGACAAAGAGGGAGAATCAAGCAATTCTCAGGAGGAAGCTCCTGAGAGTCCTCCTTCCACCGCTCAAGAACAGGTAGTAAGCCTGGTATCCCCTAAAGAAGAAGAGGCGGTAAGCATTCCAATGGGAACATCCACTCAGGATGTTGCCACTGCTATAACCAGTGAAGTTCCCACCATCCCATCTCCCGCTCCTCCTTCCCCTCCTCACGTCACTCAAGCAACCACTCCTTTGGTTGTGTCTTCTCCCCCATCTTCTACTGTTTCCCCTTCCTCTTCCTCCATTTTCTCTTCCCTCATGGATCTATCCCCTAGCATCTCTTCCCTCATCTCTTAGATCCCTTCCACCCCCACGGTTTCCTCTCCTATGGTGACTCCTACCCCTGTGAGCGTTGGAGATTCAGCTTCTTTAACAATGCCACCACTGAGTGTCTCAACACATTTCCCCGAGTTCACTATAGTTTCTCCTTCTTCTACCTCTGTTCCCTCTTCTCCCTCTGGTCACACTCCCTTAAGTCCAGAATGGATCTCCAAACATCTGAGCTAGCACAAGAGGAAAGTCCCCATTGCACCTATGGACTTCTCCATCATTCCAACAAAAGGAGCCAAGAAGCAAAAGCCTATAACCCGCTTCTCTTAGAGCGCTTCAAGTGAAAGGGTTATAGAGATCGCATACCCTGATCCCACAAAGGATAAGAAAGATCTATCTCCTGCATATTATATAGTGACACAGGTCACAATGGGAACATCCTCAGAAAGCCTGTAGGGAGAGGCCCTATTCGCAGTGGATGCCCTTTGCAAAAAGCTTCAGGAAGCAAAGAAAGAGAAGAGGATACTGAAAGAAAAAAAAAACATCTTCTCTAAGCCCTGCAGAAAATGGGTAGTGCACCTCCTATAGCTGCCACCGAAACTCCTAAGGCCCTTAGTCAGGAAAAGATAAATGAGTATGCCAAGATTGGTGAGCAAGGTATGGCAGTATCCACTTGGAGAGAATAGATCCTCAAGAATAGTGAGGAAGTAATTATAAAGTTCACAGAGCTATATCAAAATATTGATCAGGCTAATAAGGAACTCTAGGTGATTACAGGACCTATCTCCAAAGAGTTGGACCATGCCAGGTTACAACATGAGACATTCCAAAAGATGCTTGAATGCCCAGTCGATGACTTAGTAAAATTCGGCGTCTTCGATCACCCAAGAGCACCCAACAAAGTCCTTTCTACTTTGGACTATCGGGTTAACGTGATGTAATTTGTCTTGGAAAAGATTGATAAGATCAAGGAGGAAGCCCTAGAGGCCATGCATCAAATGAAACAAATCATCTTGAGGATGTCTTCAGGGTTACTCAGTGTGGATTACACTCTAAGGAAGGCAGATGATACCATTTGGCTCTTCAAGGAGATCATGTCACAAGGTTTAGGGTCAGAAGCCATTTTTTACACAAAATCTATCAACAACCTTTTGGCCTACCGTGATTTTGTTGGATATCTGATGGAGGTAGGTAATGAATACTTCAAGCTCCTAGAGAGACTCAGAGATGAACGGGAGACTTGCGAGATCATCGGTGATCACACCAAAGGTCCCGCTCAGGATCAACTTCAACCAATGATTAGCAAGTTCATGGAGTACCGGGCTCAATTTCACATTTCCTCTCCTGAGCAGAAGTAGGATACTCCTTTCCAACCGCAGGACGATGATGAATAGCCTTCCTCCTCCTGGGATTTATCCCATTTTTGTAAAGTATTTAAAAGTATGTCGGCACAAATGATGACATCATCCATGTTACACCATGAGATGTTGTCATCCACCAAATTGCCCTAAAGTCAACAGTCGACTTTTAGATATTTTATAAATATTTTGTAAATAGTTGTTGTTTCCTTTTTGCCTTCTTTCTCCTTCTCCTTCTATATATACTTGGATACTTGTTGTATTCAGGGTGTGGACATTTTTTAGATGAAAAATAGAAGTGAGAAGGAAAAGGCTTTGTACTTTTTGTAACAGAAAATATTAATATAGAAAATAAGACTTTGTGCTCAATGGATGTGTTATGTGTATTAGATCTTTCTTAAGTTAGATCAGTGTTACTTTTTTGTTAAATCTATCTCTAATTTTTGTCATTTTCTCATCAGTATTGCTTTGTTCATTTATGCAAGTAGGTTTGGCTCTGTTTACTACCAGCCCAAAACATAAACCCTTTGACCTTTCTGCTTTGGAATTCATTTCTTTTCTCCCTTCGAATCTATCCTATCTCCATCCTTCCTTTCATTCCTTTCTATCCACAGTTAGAAATACCCCTACTGGGATGAGATCCCAAACCCCCGAAGGCAAAATACTGTAGGACTTGCACAGATTCCTGCTAGTAGAATAGCAATAAACCAGTTTCACTTTGTTGTCTCAAAGACGGGCTATGCCCTGCATACTGTTGGCCTGTCTATCCATAGATCTTCCCTCTCGACAGATTTTCAGATCAACAGTTTTTGGTGGCTCCACTGGGGAAAGAACCAGATCTATGTGAGTGTTAAAAGACACTAACATCTGTTAAGGTTGCTAAGGTAACTAAGAAAATAGATAAAATTATAAAATCACTACCTGTTTGCAAATCTTAACTTTTGCTTGAAATCCAAAATTTTTGCAAAAGTGATCCAAAGTAAAAATTTTCTTCAGTTATCCATAGATCTGGGCTAGTTAGAGATATTTAGTTCGTTGATTTTTTACAAAAACCCATATATTTCCATAGATATGAGATTTCACCAGTTTTACAAATAATTTCAAACCCTTGCAAAAGGTCAACTTTAAGATCTGAAAATCAGCTTACTAAGTTAACCATCATTTTATCCTCGTTGATCTTCGTCATTAAACCACAATCAGTTTTTAAAAGAAGGATAAAATTAAATATTTAGAAAAGTACATGCTGCTGATTTTTGTCAGAAAAATAAAAAAATCGGCAAGTACAACTAAAAAGAGTTTTAAAAAATCTGCTCTAAAAAACATTGAAGATCTGAAAGATACGTTGGTGGGTGAGCCATTTACTCATAGCAGGAGAGCTTGTGGAGAATTTGATCCTATTTTCAATCTACTTCAAAGGCACAACTTCGGTATTACACCAACACGTTTCTCATTACTGAGTTCAACTAATCGGTTAGCCAGAAGTGCCTCCCCCCTACGAAAGAAATGTTTTTTGCAAAGAGCCTCCACGTCAATTTGCAGTGCCCTGTTACTAAGCAGAACTACCCTCCCAGCTCACGTTCTCTTTCCAGCTATTTAAATGGTAGTACCATGGGGAAATGCTATGGGCCCTCTTGCGTTACCGCATCCTGTTCATGCACTCCCTCATGGAAATCACAAGAATTTCCTGAGATTTGATGGGAGTGGAAACCAAAGCATGGATTCACATATATCTACATTCATTATGTCATGTAGCATCCTGGATGTGACCCATGAAGATGTGTCAGTACACCTCTTTCTAGAGACCTTGCAAGGACCCGCAGTAGAGTGGTTCCAACATTTACCAGCCGGATCTATCACCAGTTGGGCC
This sequence comes from Taxus chinensis, assembly GCA_019776745.2. Taxonomy (NCBI): domain Eukaryota; kingdom Viridiplantae; phylum Streptophyta; class Pinopsida; order Cupressales; family Taxaceae; genus Taxus; species Taxus chinensis. Next base: position 51,869,745 of record CM034154.1, on the reverse strand, counting down.
ACATTACGAACTACATTTGAAGATAGTTATAAGCCTTCAGAAGATGCATTTGCATTATTGTCAAAGATCACTCACCTGAAGAAGGAAGTCAATGAAACCATGCGTAATTTTATCGCTCATTTCAATTCACTAATTAACTGTGTGCTGCCTACCATGTTGCCGACACCAGAAAATTAGAAGTGTTTCTTTGTGAACATCATGAGCTTGAGAGTAAGTTTCTTACTCTTACAAGAATAAATCACCACCTTGGTTCTTGCTCAAGCTACAGCCATTCGGATAGAAGATAACCTGATTATATCTAGTGAGTTAAAATGAGATCTGTCTAAGCCTAAAGCTTCAACCCATTCTCAAGCCACTTCATCAGATCCGTCATTCCAGAAGATGGCGAATGACTTACTCACATTGAAGAAGCAATTAGCTCAAGCTTCCCCTAACACTTCATACCGAGATATCCCACAGAGAAATTTCACTTCCAACAAAGCCCCACAAAGGCCGCATTTGCCTACAACCAGTCTGCAGTTGGAACTTGAGGCCTCTTTGGTCAATGCCCTAGTCGAGGTCGAGGGAGATGAGCAAAATTGTGAAGAACCTTCATCACAGGGTGAAGATGATCAAGATGTCGGTGAACTAACTAGCGACTCTACAATTTGGGTATATGGAATTTGAAGATGAGGACCCTGACAAAGAAGAGGGTACCCAAGGGTATGCAAGCGGACAATCATATGATATTTTCACCCACTCCCAAGGAAAAAAGTAGAAGTTGCTGTCAAGACACCAAAAGAGAAGGTTGTGTCAAACATGCCTCCAACCATTGCTAAAAGAGGTAATCCTCTTCCTGTTCAACCTCCTATTAAGTATTTTACGAAAAAATCTTTTCCTCCCATCTCTCCTCCAAATTAGCTTTCTTCTATTCCCATAAAGGCCAATAACCCTACCCCTCTTCCGTGAAATGAGGGACTCATTCCTTCATCAACGCAACCCTTGGCCGCATTCGATATAATTGATCATGCTAAAAAGACCAAGATTCAAATGTCTGAAACTGAATATCTTTAGTTTAACCCCGAACAGCTCGTAAGACTGACTGAATATATCCAAAGCTAAGCTGCCATATCCTCTCATGTCTCCCCCAAAGGAATCCTTTCCACCCCTCTTGCATCTCGCATAAATGTTGCCTCGACTTCCACGTCAGGCAAAATTTAACCTTTTTATCTCTCCCTCCTAATCAATGGTCACAAGCTAAGCAACTGCATAATTGATTCTGGGGCTTCCGATAATGTCATGCCGGTGAAGGTCACCCATGCTTTGGGCCTCACCCTTACCAAACCTTTTGGTAGATGTTACTCCTTGGAAACCAAACAGGTTCCCTTGATTGGTCAGATCAAAGATGCACAGTTCACGTTTGCAGCGTTCCCAGAGAAAATGGTGAAGATGACCATTCTCGTTACTGATATCCTAGCGGCATATGGAATTCTGCTAGGAAGAAGCTTTTGTAGAGAGGTTGGTGGAGAGATCCATATGGACTGGTGTAAAGCCAGAATCCCCATCAAGGGTGTAATGCAGACATTAGAGCCTGAATCACAAAAGAAATACTTGGTCACCAATTCCGACGACCCCAAAGCCCAAATTCTCTTCGAATCATTAGGGATGGGGAACTACTTCTTATCTACTGAGTCTGATAAAATGGCGTTCTTGTCTAAGAGGAGGACCTTAACAAGATATGGAAACTACAGTTTGATGGCAGTTGTGTAACTAGCGGATGCAGTGCTGGGGCTGTGCTAATATCTCTTGAAAAGGAGATTTTTCCTCTCTCTTTCAAGTTGATATTTTTCAATACAAATAATACTACTGAATATGAATCTTTGTTACTTGGTATGCAAGCTGCAAAAGAAAGGGGAGTTAAGAACCTAAAAGTACAAGGTGATGTCGAGCTGATTGTTAATCAAGTGAAAAGAATATACCAAGTACAGAATGAAAGGCTCAGGCACTACCGCAACACAGTATGGGACAACATTGAGGAATTTGACACTTTCTCAATAAAAGCCATTCTAAGATATTAGAATTATATGGCCGATTCATTGGCCGTCTCAACATCTCTTATGCTCCCTCACCTAGGATTAAAGATGGACACATATACCATTGAGGTAGTCTTCCACCCAAGCGTGCCAGACAATTCTCAGCATTGGCAGGTATTCAACGATGACAATCAACTTATTGCCTTTCTAGAGAAAGTAAAATTTTTTAGTGAGCTTCATTTTGAAGGATCTAATTCTGTATGCTGTGAATCTCTTACTGATCAAGCAAAAGGATCAAAAGAAGGTGATGACATATGTCAGTTCAAGGGAAATAAAATCCCAAAATGTTTAGTCTCTCTGGAACGATTGTTTGACAAACATGATCGTTTTGTCAAGAAGAAGCGACAAGATGATCCCAACTCCTCTCCAAAAACTGAACTGGTCAACTTGGGTACTATGGAACATCCACAGTTTGTGAACATCGGGAAATGTTGCACACCCGAAGAAAAGCGGAAGTTTGTCAAATTGCTAAAGAAATATATGGACGTATTGGCATGGTATTATGCTGATCTAAAGTCTTTCAAGCCAAAGGACGTTCAACATGACATCCCGTTAAAAGATGATGTCAAACCTTTTCGCCAGAAACAAAGGCATTATAATCCTAAGATCTCGGGTACCATCCAGGTGGAAATACAGAAGATGCTAGATGCTAGGATTATCTTTCCTATTCATCACAGTACCTGGGTCACAAACATCGTACCAGTTCAAAAGAAGAACGGCGAGATACGCATATGCGTAGACTTTCGCAATCTGAATTAGGCATCCTTGAAGGACAACTACCCGCTGCCTATAATGGATCAAGTTCTGTAGGCAGTAACCGGTTTAGAGATGCTGTCCATGCTTGATGGTTTTTCGGGCTATAATAAGATTGAGGTCTCACCTAAAGACCGATTCAAAACAACATTCACTACTCCCTGGGGCACATTCACCTACAACAGGATGCCTTTTGGCTTGACCAATGCTGGTGCCACCTTTCAGTGAGCAATGGAATTCACTTTCAAAGGTATAATGGGAAAGGTCATCATGGTTTATCTAGATGACTTAACTATGTTCTCTAAAAAACGAAGTGATCATTGTGATCATTTGGAGCAAGTATTGATTAGATGTCGAGAACACGAGATTTCCCTAAATCTAAAAAAGTCTATTTTCGGGGTCACTGAAGGAAATTTTCTGGGACAAGTTGTTAGCAAAGAAGGAATAAAGATAGACGTTGAAAGGGTTAAGGCTATTCAGAACCTTACCTTACCCACAAGCAAGACCGGTGTTCACTCCTTCAGAAAAGTGTATTTTCTCAACACTTTGTTCCCGACTTTACCGAAAAGACTCGTCACATATCAAATATGATGAAAGGGTCACAAAATTTCTAGTGGAGCGAAGAAGGAAAGGCGTCATTCAAGGATATAAAATCCTTCGTCACCCATGCACCCATCCTAGTATGTCCCAACTTCTCCAAGGATTTTATCATGTACAGTTATGCATCTGAGCATATTGTATCAGCCATCTTAATGCAAAAGAACTCTGAGGATGTTGAATCTCCAATCACGTTCATGAGATCTCCTCTCAAGCCTCATGAATTGAAGATGTCTCAGTTAGAAAAGCATGCTTTCGCTGTTGTCAAAGCAGTCAAGAACTTCCGATATTACATCCTAAACTCTCATACAGTAGTGCTAGTTCCTGACATGGCAGTCAAGTCTATCCTAACTCAATAGGAGTTAGGAAGCTTACGAGGGAATTGGATCGCAAAGGTCCAGGAGTATGATCTAGACATAAAACCAACCAAGCTGGTAAGAGGCAAGGGCGTATGTCATCTTATGGCTGAAAACAAAGGTTCAGAGGTCCTTGAAGAGGAAGTTGATTGCATCGACAAAACGCATGGTAAGCTAAAGAAAGCTGATTCTCTGCCTATGGTTCTATTTGTTGTGACTAGTGACAAATGGTATTCCGATATCACTTTCTTCCTCACTTACGGTGAGTGCCCACCTCATCTAACTCCAAAAGAGAAGTGGACTGTAAAGCTTAGGGCAGCCAGATATGTCATATGGGATGATGGTTTATACAAACATGGTATCGATGGTGTATTCTTAAGATGTGTTGACAAACTGAAGCAGATCAAATTGCTTGAAAGTTTTCATGACTCAGCCTGTGGCGGTCACTTCTCCTCATCTGTGACAACACATAAGATCATCCGGGCCAGGTACTACTAGCCAACACTATTTCAGGATACAGCCATCTAGGTAGCAAAATGTGAGCTCTGCCAATAGTTTGTTGGCAAACCAAAATTGGTTGCTTTTCCCCTCAGGCCAGTCATTATTGACGAATCATTCAGGAAATGAGGAATTGTCTTTATCGGAGCACTACATCCCCAATCAAGTATCGGACATATTTATGTCCTAACAGCAACAGATTACTTTACCAAATGGGTGGAGGCCATACCTGTTAAGAATGCCACCTCTGAAGTCATTTGTAACTTCATCAAAGAAAGTATCATTGTAAGATTTGGTGTCCCACACAAGATCGTTGCTGATAATGCTTCCAACTTCTCCTCACGAGAAGTTATTAGTTTTTGCTATGAATACGGGATAACCTTGGCCCATGCCTCAGATTATTACCCCCAAGGGAATGGTTAGGTAGAATCCAGTAATAAGAACTTAGTAACCATTATACGGAAGCTGGTCGATGAGAATCAGTGGTCCTAGCACAAGTCATTATATGATGCTTTGTGGGCAGATCGTATTACTCCAAAGAGGTCTCTTGGTATGTCACCTTTTCAAGTATTATATGGAATCAATGCTGAGCTTCCCATTTATGCGGAACTTCCTGCCCTGCACTTGGCACGAGTAATTGAAGATGAGACTTTCTAGAATTGTCTTGAAAAGAGGGTCATGTATCTAATAGAACTTGAAGAAAAGAGAGTAAGAGTGGTTGAAAGGATCACCGAACATCAGAATCGAGTCAAGAGACTGTTCGATAAAAAGGCTAAGCAGAGGGATTTCCAGGTGGGAGATCTCGTCCTTTTATGGGACAAGCGAAGAGAGCCAAAAGGCATGCATGGAAAATTTGACTCCCTTTGGAAAGGGCCTTTTAAAATAAAAAATCTCAATGGAGAGAATAGCTTCTATCTCTCGTATCTAGACAGAATTGAGCTCCCGCTTCTCTATAGCGAGCAACATCTCAAAGTATTCATGAAGTAGAGCTTGCTCTCTTCTTTGTACAGTTTGCTTTAGTTGTGTGTTTGTTTTTGTCATGTGTTTGCTTTGGTTGGTTGTGTGTTTTCATTTTTTGTCGCCCTTGTTTTTTGACTCTGTAACCCAATGGATAGGCACATGTAAATTTGGGATTCTCTACCCTTAAGCTTCACTCAAAGATAGTCCCCAGAAAGAGCCAACTGTTATCCTGTAAAATTGACGAGGGAAATTTTTTAGGTAACCATACCAAAATTTTGTTTTGGTTCCCCATTGAGTTCCCTTAACATTTGGAATGGCATAAAATCTCTTTCTGGAAAATCTATTTTTTGAACTTAGTCATTTGGTCCTTTTTTTGGTTGGGCGCAGTTTTTGTTCATGCAACATCAAATGAATTTGCACCACATCAACATGTCACAATGGGAACATCCTTAGAAAGCCTACATGGAGAGGTCCTATCCGCAATGGATGCCCTTTGCAAAAAGCTTCAGGAAGAAAAGGAAGAGAAGAGGATACTGAAAGAATAGAACAAACATCTTCTCAAAGCCCTGTAGAAAATGGGCAGTGCACCTCCTGTAGCTGCCACTGAAACTCCTGAGGCCCTTAGTCACGGAAAGATAAATGAGTATGCCAAGATTGACGAGTAAGGTATGGTAGTATCCGCTTGGAGAGACCAGATCCTCAAGGATAGTGAGGAAGTAATTATAAAGTTCACAAAGCTATATCAAAATATTGATCAGGCTAACAAGGAACTCCAGGTGATTACAGGACCTATCTTCGAAGAGTTGGACCATGCTAGGTTACAACATGAGACATTCTAGAAGATGCTTGAATGCCCAATCGATGACTTAGTAAAATTCGGTGTCTTCGATCACCCAAGAGTACCCAACAAAGTCCTTTCTGCTTTGGACTATCGGGTTGACCAGATGGAATTTGTCTTGGCAAAGATTGATAAAATCAAGGAGGAAGCCTTAGAGGCCATGCATCAAATGGAACAAATCGTCTTGAGGATGTCTTCAGGGTTACTCAGTGTGGATTACACTCTAAGGAAGGAAGACGATACTATTCGGCTCTTCAAGGAGATCGCGTCACAAGGTTTAGGGTCAGAAGCCACTTTTGACGTAGAATTTATCAACAACCTTCTGGCTTGCTGTGACTTTGTTGGATATCTGATGGAGGTAGGTAATGAATACTTCAAGCTCCCAGAGAGACTCAGAGATGAATAGGAGACTTGTGAGGTCATAGGCAATCACACCAAAGGTCCCGCTCAGGATCAACTTTAACCAATGATTAGCAAGTTCATGGAGTACTGAGCTTAATTTCACATTTCCTCTCTTGAGAAGAAGCAGGATACTCCTTTCTAGCCATGGGACAACAATGAATAGCCTTCCTCCTCTTGGGATTTATCCCATTTTTGTAAAGTATTTAAAAGTATGTTGGCACAAATGATGACATCATCCATGTTACACCATGAGATGTTGTCATCCACCAAATTGCCCCAAAGTCAACAGTCGACTTTTAGATATTTTATAAATATTTTGTAAATAGTTGTTGTTTCCTTTTTGCCTTCTTTCTCCTTCTCCTTCTATATATACTTGGATACTTTTTGTATTCAGGGTGTGGACATTTTTTAGATGAAAAATAGAAGTGAGAAGGAAAAGGCTTTGTACTTTTTGTAACAGAAAATATTAATACAGAAATTAAGAATTTGTTCTCAATGGATGTGTTATGTGCATTAGATCTTTCTTAAGTCAGATATGTGTTGCTTTTCTGTTAAATCTATCTCTACTTTTTGTCATTTGCTCATCAGTATTGCTTTGTTCGTTTATGCAAGTAGGTTTGGCTCTATTTACTACCAGCCCAAAACATAAACCCTCTGACCTTTCTACTTTGGAATTCATTTCTTTTCTCCCTTCGGATCTATCCTATCTCCGTCCTTCCTTTCATTCTTTTCTATCCACAGTTAGAAATGCCCCTACTGGGACGAGATCCCAAACCCCCGAAGGCAGAATACTATAGGACTTGCATAGATTCCTGCTGGTAGAATAACAATAAACCAGTTTCTCTTTGCTATCTTAAAGAGGGGCTATGCCCTGCATACTGTTGGCCTGTCTATCCATAGATCTTCCCTCCTAACAGATTTTTAGACCAACACATAAAAAGATAAAACAATGACAAGCAATGTAATATTCAAACATGGATGTAAATAGACCCGCATCACAAATTCTGCACATGAAGCACCCATTAACATGTTAGAAAGATAAAAATTATGTCAAAACATGTATAAGATGGTATATAAATGTGTTATGAAACAAAATGAAATAATAGCACATGTAATGTATGAAAGTGGATGCCCCCAAGAGTTGCTGTGGGATTGGTAATAGGTAATGTGTCAAACATCCATGCTGTGTGTCATAAATCTATATAATATGCGATCACAACTAGAAAGGAAAGTGAATGCACATGTGTGTATGATAAAAGATAATGATGTATAAGTTATCTATCTAGCATGTGTAATTAAGTGAACATGTAAGCAAAAGTGTGCAAGATTAAATGCAACCAAGATATGCAGTATGTTATGGATGAGGTAGAATGAAATGCAGTGTGAATGATAGGAGCCACATGCCCCCTGAGTGAATGTGTATGCATGAGATGAGTTTCATTTATATATTCCCCCTCAGTATTCGAGAATGAATCGTAAACAAGAATATGTCATCAAGAAATGTGTCAAATGTTTGTACAAAAAAGATGTGACCGTGAAAGTGTAAAGTATAAAGGGTAAGCATGTGAGTGAGTGATTGAGTGAGTGAGTGCGGTGAGATTGATTTTATATTTAAACCCTCAAAATTCGTGTATGAACCGAAGAACTAGAGTGCATCATAGGGTAATGATCGCAATGTGTAGAGGTAGATGTAAGAGATATGTAGCGTGAATGTGTATGTAATACACCTAGTGTGTGACATAAGCTGCGAGAAGAGGTGTCATGTTGGTATAACATGTGTTGTGTGAGATGTGTAATGTACAGTGTGTAGTGTAAAATATTTTCATGAATATGTCACCGTTGGTGAAGGTATGTCGAATATTGTTGATAGAAATTGATTGTGGGAATATTGAGTGTACAATGTTTTGTGTTGAGAAAGATGTGATGTGGATACGCAGAGTGTGAAAATTATGTGTGTTGATTGTTCATAAAGAGTGGGCATCGTTATCATGTTGAGTTTTTTGTTGGATGAATAAGTGCGAGAAGTATGTATTGTGAGTGCAAAGTATGTAGGAGGCTGTGTCAAATGTGTATAGTAGGAGAAAGGTGTTAGAAACATGTTGATTGTATGGTGAGTAATATGTGTGATGCTATGTGTAGTGTGTGAGGTTCATGTATATAGAATGCCCTCAACAATCAAGTGTGAACCATAGCATGAGACTGCGTCATTAGTGAATGATGATACTAGAGTGTGTCAAGATGCGCATGTCGTATGTGAAGTTCTAGATGTGAAGTGATGAGAAAATAAGACACATGTTGATGTTGGGGGGGAAATAGGTATAATGCCCCCCACGTATGTGGTGATGAGTGTGATCAAGTAATGTTATCTTAGAGGGCGTCATTGTCATGATCAAAACCGAATGGGGAAGCATCCAAAACTTGATAAGAGATAGTGTCAAGTTGATCGAGAAAGGAGTCATTGAGGCATAAATTATACATAGCCATAGCATATTCCTCATCAGTAAAATGAGGTAATAGACACCCATGCGCATGCCAACGAGTAAGATTTGGTGAATATCCAAGGAATGAGTCATTGCAAATGAAAACACTACCAAACGACATGAGAAATGATATATCAGTGTGATGAGGGTCTAATGTACCTGTATAAATGAAACTTTACATGTAACCTTCAACCACACTTGACCCCCTGAGGTTGTTCTAGGGAATTCGATGTGGAAATGTGTGGCTAACTATAGGAGGATCATTGACTAAGATCTGATAGTGTGTTTTCCTAGTAGCTAAGTTGGTAAAGGGGAGATTTAGAGGCTATGAATGGGTAGAGTAAATGACCTATGGGTTATCTATTTGAATCTCAATGTTAAACTAGTTTGAAGTGTCCAAATTAACTAAGATGAAACTAAAAAATCTATGCTATTGTTGAAAGGAAACTAACCTAAATAAAACAACAAAACTGAAACATCATAATTACAAACAACAATTTGCTTTTATTCTAAATAATCAATTCTACTTTTACACTAAAACTAAACAAGAAAAATAACCCTGTGTGGTTATTCACATGTATTGATTGTATTATAAATAATGCTAACAAGATATTTTCCAAATAATCTATGATATGCAGACAACTTCCTATAGATATTTTCTTCTTCAAATCCACAGGGATAGGAAGAATAATATCTGTCACCGGGAGATGTTATTAATGATTCAAAACCTCTTGGAAATTAACTAATTACTTGAAAATGAAAGAATATTGGTTTTCCACTCTATTTGATATGATATAATAGTAATAAATTGAAGTAACGAAGGAAAATCAAACAACAACCCCAACCTGAAATTTATAGAACATAGATAAATTCAGATGTGTGATGACTTGTCCCCTCAGTTTATCCTTTCTTTCTCTGTGTTTCCATATAAGTACAAGGAATTGGGAATGTAATGTTAGCAGTAGGAGAAGGTGCTTGAGCAATGGAAACTTGAAGGAAAATCTAGTTGTAATGCAAGTAGAAGAAAGATAACACAAGTGAACAGAGTTTGGCTATGCAATTTGCAACAGGATTGTTGTAGCAATACTATTCAAGATACACAAAATTCTGAGGCCATTTTCTTGAATACAAGCATTTAATATATAGGAATTGGATGGGATGTGCCTTCATACACAAGGCAGCCTTGGAGTGCCAAATCATTAGGTGAAGAGGCAATTCAAACTAATTAAAATTATTTAAAAATAGAGGAGGGAAGCAACACCATGTAATCAAGACTATTTTTAGGAAATTCGGTTCAAAAACACACCTTGGAAGTCAAGTGAAATATCATGTGTTAAAATCATGCATAAGGAGTTATGGAAAAATTGCGTAGGACCACTGCTTTGCGCAGGGTAATGATTGCAGGACCACTACCATATCCTGGGTAGTGGTCACTAAACCACTACCTTGCCTGGGCAACGGTCACAAAATTGCAGCCTAGGCAGGGTGGTGGTTTGGACATTTAAGGACAAAACATGCATAGAATAGAGTGGGAAGCTAGAAGAAAGCGTGGAAAAGCTAAGTAAAGATGTCTAGGTTACAAATATACACTGCAGATGAGTTTAGGAACTCAAACACCTTTTGACAGGACATGAATCATCATTGAGGACTTTTGTAATTATTTTATGAAAATGTAGCACATGCAATTTTGGGTGTGTACACTACCCTCAATGTAATCAAGCCAAGAATGTCCAAGTGTGGGTGGAGAAGTGCGTGGAGCGCGTGCAAGAAAAATCATGAGATAAAAGAGTCGAAGACCATAAAAAATGGTGATGTGAAAAACCCCATGGTAGAGATGATGATCATGAGGTGGAGGAAAAATTTCATCAACTGTAAAGCCTATCCAAGCCAAACCATCATGTGTGCATATAGTTTCATCATAAGTAGGATCAAATGGAATATGATCCCAATAAGAATCATTCATGAAAAGTGTACATGTAAAGGGAGGATGTGGTAATGGTAGATGCACATGCGATAGTGAAGTAGGTGGAATGACATTCAATGTGTGGATAGGCCCCCGATACAGTGCCATAACATTTGTAGTAATAGGAGGGGGAAATGACATGGATGGAATAAGATACGACATGTAAATAATAGCCTCTAAGTTAGGTGGAGGATCCATAGGTTGTGGTTCATGAGTAGTAACAGATTATGGAGTGGGGATCATAGTGGTGGGATCATGTTTGTAATTTTTGAAAGGTTCATGATCGATAGGAATGGTGTATTAAATACCCTTGTGTAATAATTTGACACATCGATGTACTGTGGAAGGTACAAATTACATGGCATGAAGCCATGGTCTACCGAGAAAGCAATTATATGAAACTGGAAAGTCCATAGAAAAAGAAAACTATATTAAGGGTTTTTAGACTAATAGTAATGGGTAAAGTAATATGGCCATTACATGGATGAACAAAACTATCATATGCGCGAAGAGAAATAGATGAAGGACTAACATTAGCAGTTGAAATACCTAAAGCCTTAAGAAAGGTTAGAGTACATAAATTAAGTTCAGATCCATTATTGACTAAAAATCACTTGACACCAATATTATGGATGCACATCATGATGTATAAAGGAGGATCATTGTCAAAAGAAGCAAGATCTGTAGTAGGACTAGCTCAAAAAACAATGTTTTAAGAAAATGCATATGTAAATGTGTTGTAGGCTAAGTCTGGATGAATGTCAGAAGCAACATGAGTAGTAGTCAAGAGAGTGATGATCTTATCCCTTAGCTTAGGATGAAGGAGTAAGAAATCTTGAATAGAAATATTCATGATGAGAGGATCTTAGAAAGATGTAAGAAGTGACAAAATAAGGATCCTAGGTGTGTTTGAAGAGGTCGAGTTCACAAAAATGATTAATCTAAAATATGGAAATATATGCCTAATCTGATTTCTATTGTAGTAGTAAATAAATGAATAATTAAGTACAAAAATTAACCCAAGCAAACTAAGTAATAAAATATGAAACCCTAGTTGTAAAGAGGGTAAGGAAAGCCTTAGATAGTTTGCTATGAAATCTGGACTATGCCGAAGTGTTAACCGAATGAACAGAGAGGGAGAAGCATCACACAGAGCCTCAGAAAAGTGTGCAAGCTGACAATCTACCTAGATTGGGGCACCTGGAGAGGGATAGGGGCACCTGTGGGCACCCTAGACCTATTTCCAGGTGCTTGTGTTTGTGGAAATGATTAGAAAACATCCTTTGAGTGGTCACGAGGTATTATCTCTTGTTCTCCTTTAGTCGCATGATGATCTCAAAAATCGTTAGAAACCTGCAATGAAATAATGACCCGTAAGACCCTCAAAGACATATCAAAGACTAAAAAAGAAAGATGTAGAATGAGGGGTCAGTCTGTCCTTAGTTGTCACAATGGTGATCTTATGACCAAGCACTGCACTACATCTTATACCTAATGTAGTTCTGTGTGTGTGCGGAGTTGTTCCCTAGGTGGCTCTTGTGCATGTTGCACTTGATAACGAGCAAGTAAGCTAGATGTAAATAAATGTGTGCACGGAATAGAATGAAATTCCCTCGTATAAAGTGTGTATGTAGAGTAACTAGCCCTTATTTACCTTGGATTGTGTTAGATGGATGCAATGGAGCTCTTAGATGCTTTATGGATGTAACCTTAAGTGGTGATAGCTAATTCTTAGTGATTGGTCCTTTATTATGATCACATAACTTTCTATTTATATGATTCCCTTGCTTGAATTTTGTAATTAACCTAAAAAAGGATGATTACTAAAAAGATAAGATGCCCAAATCGATAGAAAGGACCCAAAAAGTGTGAAAAAAGTATAATGAGGTCAGGGGTGCCTACAGGGGACGAGGGCACCTAGTGCTGACATTCTGGCTAGGAACTGATGTTCAGGATGATAAATGGTGAGGTATAAAAAGGCAGATTGAGAAAGGGTGTAAGAAAACAAAAAATAGAGAAAGGTGGCCAAATACATGGGTTAATTAATACTTTTCTTACTTAGGAATCATATGAATAGTAATATGTAATCAAGACTAAATAGATACCCAAAGTGCGTTATTTTGTGCCATCTTTAACCCTTGTCGTATAACTTGAACATTTGGGAACTAAACATGGATAAAAAAACATGTGCAACTTTCCTGAATGTTATTTGTGAAAATATGTTTGTTTGTGCTTGTTTCTTTGTTGGTTTGCTTGTTTACTTTCTCATACTGGATTACTTTATGTATTTTTCTTTAAGTTGGTCCTTTAACAATGAACAAATATCATTATTATGGCTTTCCATGTCATTCTACACTTTTGTTGCATGCTTATATCAAATAAAAATTTGCTCATGAGCCAGATGGTTCATTGAATACTATACGATATGATGATAAAAATATTCTCTTGATCCAGATGGTTTTCCATCTCCATTTTCTTCCATGTACATTCCGGTTTCATTCTATCTCACTTTCTACCAATCATTTTTCAAATTTTATCGATTCTAACAATAACCAACTAGGTCCAGTTTAAATCCCTTCCATTCCTATCAACATTTTCTTCCACAACACCTGGGGAAAAATGGATTATATTTACCCCCCTTTTTTCTTTCATTCATTGAAACACATGATTCCTTTACCAATCAATCAATTTGACCAATGGCCAACCGAGCCAAGTTCGACTCTTCATCGTTGTAGTATACTTCTGTTGTGATGATTTCCTTCTTACTTTTTGAACTCCATTGACCTCTTCCATCACCCCATCAACACTTGAGGCGGCATCCTTCTTTCTACTAATTTTTCTTTTACTCCTTCAAACTTTATTTGTCTTTGTTTTCTAATATCTTTGAAGTGGAGTCGTTTGCATTACACCACACCAAAGAGGGGAATATGTAGACACCTAAATTTTACTATACAATTTTAATACTAATATTACACGATTTATCGTATTTCCCATCATTTCCATTATAGTTAGTGATTTCCTACTAATTAGCTAACATTCCCCTTTATTACGGTCAATTAATGATACTGCGTTAATTAACTAGCCACTCCTTTATTTTGGATGCCAATTAACGACACTTCATTAGTTATAATCCTCTTCTAATTAATTAATTAAATACTTATTGGTTAATTAAACCTTTTTAATCACTTATTTAATCAATAAACCTTCTTATTGGTTAAATCCCCCTTTTAAATCCTCTAAATTCTACCCATTTCCTTTTAAATCACTTCCAAATGGATTTCTAAGCTTATCTTGGCCTATTAATTAATCCTAGTTGATTAATTAAATCATCTCCAACTCCCATGAGTTGCTAATTACTAATTAATTCCTTCTAATCATGCTTATCCCTTTCCAATTCTACTTTATCTTTGTCTCACATTCTCCCGGTTTCTATCTTCTCCCAAATTGGAAAGCTATATTAAGAAACTAGTACCTTCCTTCCAATCTTGCACCACACTTAGTGTTATTATATACACAAGATAAGAGAATTTTATACTTTGAAAAGCTTATTGATCTAACATCCCTTCCCTCTACTTATAAAGATTAGTAAAGGAATATCCAAACATGGCCATTAAGCCATATTGGTGAGATCCTTTCTTATTCATAGGGATAACCTTCCTTTGATCACTCATGCTCACGAACGGTTCAACAATAGGAGAAACTAATATCTAGAAAGCCCATAAAAAATAACAAGGGATGGATTAGTGTTTTCAAGTTTAATTTGGATGCACTGATTAGCTTTTTCCTATACATGACTGTATCATGATGTTTTTATTGAATTATTTTAGTTATAGGAACTACTTGGTGTTAGTTTCTATTTGTTAACTTAGCCTAATTTTATATGCATACAATAATAACAAGAAAATCCAACCCAAAGTGATAAAAATATTTTTTAAAAGGTACCAAATGATGTAGAATTCAAAAATCAAGAAAAGGGGGGAAAAGGAAAAAAGTGTATGCCATCCCAAATTTGCACCCCTGCAAATTTGGATAACCTATTCAAGATTTGAAGTACATGTTTGTGACGTGTGGAAAACCATAAAATTTAGCCCAAGTCAGAAGAGTAAGACAACCTGTGCTTTGGCTCGACTGATTTTGTCGACAAATGTTCAAGTTGGTGGTCGGGCTCATTATGGAAATTGAAAAATTCATAGTGTTGGACAAGTCATGGGTTGGACGACCATCCAACCAGGTTGGTTTTCTAGGATGGAAAGTCTATAGGTTGGTCGGTAACGTTGTGTATGACCCATGTTGGATGACATATGGTTAGATGCCTGGGTTAGACGGGTGGAGTATTGTATGGAAGAGGTTGGTTGGCCAAGTGGTCAGACATGTGTGTCGATAGGGTTTTTCGGTTGAGATGGACAGATAGGTTAGTCGGCCAGCTGACTATTGTGGTAGTGTGGTGATGAGCTCATGGTTGGATGAGTTAGTAGCATACATAGGAGCTTGATGGTGTCTAACCCCTTTGAGTTTGATGGTGTCTAACCCCTTTGGGTTAGACGGAACATGGTTAGACAGATTGGTTGGATGGGTAGCACATCGTATGGGAAGAGATAGATAGCTATCCAACCTCCCAGGTTGGATGGCCCACGGTGTGATCATAGTGACTCCCTGGTTGGTTGACGTCTAGAAGCATGTATAATCATAGAAGTTAGACACCGTCTAACCCCTAGGTTAGACAACATTGAGGTTGGATGACCTACTCACAAATTATATGGATCATGGTTAGATGGCCATCCAACCCAGATATATAGAAGAGATGATGGGCCAGGAAGTTTTCTCAAAGGAGGTTATACAACCCAACAAGGATGGACGTCTGCCCAACCCAATAGGGTTGGAAGACCAACACCGTTGGACAAGTCACAAGCTAGGAAAAGGTAGGTGGGTGAATGAAAACTCAATAACTAGAATTAATGAGGAATGGCACTCATGACTACTCGTGCAAGTAAAGTACCAAATCATATGGCTCCCCATACCTCTTTAATGCATCCTACCAGTTGGTGACCCAAATTTCCTATATATTGTAAAATCTACCTCATTTTGAGGGGATTCATTCTGTTTTGTAAAGGAACTCTGTCAAAATTGTTCTAGAGCTATTGTGAGGTAAAGGCCTCAAATTTGGTCTTATTGTAAAGGATTTCACCTTGTGCCTATATTGTAATGGATTGTGCATGTATATGAGCAATAAAATTGGTATTTTTTGGATTTTATTTCCCTAATTCGGGTTATATTGCATCTTTTTCCTTCCATTATGTTTGTAGGTATATTATGCATGTTTATATCTCTTTGCAGAACCTTTAATTTTTTGTGCTTTATGAATATAAGGAACTAAATATGTTTTTAGCTTATGGCACTTCTCTCCATCCTTTCCCACCTTATTTATTCCCTATTTTCACTTACTAAGAATGTCTCACACCCTTTCTTGGTGCATCACCTTCACTTAGAGTAGATTTAATTTTATGCATTCTTCTATCCCTGTCTCCTTGGAAAACATTAGGGAAGGGTTAGATTAGACTACCATTCTCTGAACTTTGGAGAAGTTGGCACTAGGTTAGGAGAAGAATTCAGATTTCTCCGGAGGATCATCCTACTTGGAAGGTCCCACATTGCAGGATAATCCCATGTTATGTAGGTTACACTGATTACCTCACACATAAATCATGAGCAATCAAGGGTACTGTAATTTTATAGTAATAATTTTAGCACGTCCGGTGGGACCAGAAGTCAATTTTTTTAGGTTTATCAAGATTGGATGTGCATCTTGGTGAATCCCTAGCCTTTGGAGGCTTTATAGTAGCATATCTAGGGACTCCCAGGGTCAGATTTTGATTGGTTTCAACAGTACTAGTGACCCAAGTATATGAGAAGGATTCATACTTGGTCCAAAGAAAGAGAAGAAGGTGTATTTGAGTACTTGCATATCACCAGGAAGATGAAGGAGAGGAAGAAGAGTAAAAATGTCTCCATCTCCACTAAATAGGGCCTTATCAACACCTTCGGTAGGTAGACCCTTCCTTCAATTGACCAGGGTTCTCAAGCCAACTAGGATGACACATCAGCAACCACCCTAAGGACCACCAAATCCTATGTCCACTTCATAGGAAGTAGCCCACTTGCCTTAATTGCCAGAACCCTATTCCAGTTGTAGGATTAAACAATATTCCCTACTTCATGGGGGAAAACCACACAACTCCTGCTGATCATATTAAAGACATTACAAATTTCTACACCATTCATGAGATCAATGAAATGGACGTTGCAGTCAAATTTTTAGATTCCTCTTTCAAGTGTAAAGCCTTACCGTGGTTTAGGAGCTTAGTAGGGGGTCCATTTACAAATTGGGATCAAATATACACAACCCTATGTCCAGTTTGGTGAAAGAGGAGATAATATGTCCCTATTGGAATAGTTTACCACAATCAAGAGGGCCCCTAATGATCAAATGGTTGAATTTAATTTTTGATTTCAGCGGACTTGGGATCAGATTCCAATGGCCATGAGGCCAACGATAGAAGTTGCATTCCTCTATTTCCTTAAAGCTTTAAATTCTGACATATGCTATTATGATATCAATCTATGAGAGGGATAACCTTACTAGGGCTTATGATATATTTATCAGATTAGAGAATTGTTTGATTTAGGCCGACAAGCTTGCACCTGAGGCCACCTATGCTACTATATCCAGAATTGGGGAATTCATCTACCAGTTAAGCACATGAAATAGCCCCAGTTCCAACTGATAGAAATCAAAGTAATAGTAAGGCATCCACTTCTTTGGGTGATTCACTTGAGCTTTAGGAGATCACGAAAGTGCTTCAATTTTTTTAGAATGAGTTAGTGGCACTCAAGAGGCAACACGCCCATAATTTCAAACCCTTTCCTTAGCCCAATATCAAGCTAGGCCACCATATCAACAAAATAAACCACTTGCTCAAGTTGTCTAATCAAAATCAAGGGCAACCTCCTGCTGTTACAAACCTTATCAGCCCTATAATCCAAATGCAACATCAACATCAAGGGATCTAGTTCCATTCCAAAATAATATGGCATGGGAATATGAATGGTGTCGTCCATATGACTACTAATATGATGAAACAACATGCTTTCAAGATTTTTCAAATCAAGCTCTAGTGGTGCAGACCATTGGCATGCCTTAAGAGGTGAGCCAAGAGGAAAATTAGAAGCAACCAAGTCAACAAGAGGAACCTTAGACTGAAACCACATTGGTCAATTGGCAAGTAGAATATTTCTGTGGAATCAATCAATCTCCTTTCCATGGTGGAGCTGTTAACACATGATCAAAGAAGAGGAACATATAGGAGGGGAAATAATCTAATCCAAATACTTCTTAGCCCACTCCCACATAATAAGGAGTCAAAATACCAAGCGTAACTCCTAGTACAAAAAACCAACATAAGGCCTATGTTGTAGTAGTTACAAATGTATATAATCAGCCAAGGGTTCCAGTTGTAGTAGCCCAGGCATCAATTTAGGTGCCAGAAAAGGTCATTCCCATCAAGGGATAACAAAAGGAGAACCCTCCTCCATTCAATATCATCAATCAGATGAAGAAGACTAATGTCAACATTTCCATGTGGGTATCATTGGCAATTCTAGGGCAACGAGATTTATTGCAAACAACTATGGAAAATTGGTCCCCTTCTAATGAGCCATCCAAAAATTAGGAGAGGGTTCTTACTAACATTACACAACAAGGAGAAGGTCATTCAAGTAAGAATGTGAAGCCTCCACCATTCTATGTCTCATTGATTATTGGAGATAAGTTAGTACAAAATTGCATGATCGACTCAGGGGCGAGTAACTCAGTAATGTTGAAGCAAATCACAGATAAATTGGGCTTAAAATATGAGCCAGTATTGAAGGGAGTAGTGCAATTGGATGAGATAATAGTAGGGATAGTTGGAGTGATCAAGTAACTGAGCCTTATGCTCCATGATTTCCCAAATTTCATAGTTGTATAGGATGTATCTGTGATTGATTTTCCACCACTATTTACCTTGTACCTTTCAAGGGATTTTACAACCAAGATTGGTTGGTACCTATCAGATGATTGGTCCCACATGTTATTTAGAACAAGGTATGGAGCTAAGGTTTCTATCAGGTTGGATCCAATTACACACTTTCACAGTAAGTCCCATGTGTTGAGCCCAATAAATACTAATTGTGTAGTGTTTAAACGAGAGGATTTTTTAGATGCCTATGAACTAGACACCAAGGTTGGGACTATTTCTGATCTAACACTTGATGAGTGGGCTCACAAAAGACATGGCTATGATCCATACAGGGAGATGGAAGAAGTTGAGTTAGGCATTTATTTTCTACATGAGGAGAACCTACCCATCCTTAGCCTCACAAAGCCATAAAATGAGGATGCTAATGAAGTTTGGCAGCTATTCTTTGATGATTTGAGAAACAGGTAGGGTGCTGGAGGAGGTGTAATGATTTTTTCACCACAAGGTATGAAGTAATACTCAAATTTCCATTTTTAGTTTTCATTTTCAAACAATGCAACTGAGTATGAAGATTTGATCCATGGATTACATTGGGCAAGGAAAAGGGGTATAAAAAACTTGTAAGTGTTTGGGGATAGTGATTTAATTGTCAACTAGGTTAGAGGACAACATGCTACTAAGAATGATCTACTTAAATCCTACAAACATCAGGTATGGGATCAAATTGAAGACCTTGAAGAATTCAATTTTTAGGCCATACTAAGGAATAAGAATGAGGCTGTGGATAGGCTTGTGGTAATTGGAGAAACATTTGATGTGGTGGACAGTATCAAGAAAGACAAAAATGCAACCACATATTCATGTAATTGTGAGGACAAGTTGTACCGGATAATAACACAAGCTGGCAAGGTGTTTGAGAATGATCAACAAATCATTAAACTTTTTTATAAGAGGAGGCTGAGTTCTCAGCTAAAAATTAGGAGAAATTGGAGCAACAGTACATGGGATCAAGTGGTGCAGCTATATACAAAAAATTGCCAAAGGGTTTAGTGACTCTAGAGTCAATATTCAACCCAAATGATCAATTCTGAAAAGAGAAGGCCAACATTCAGGTAAAAAGGGAAGATTCAGAGCCCATTTTGGTTGGAGAGGGTAAAATGCTCCAAATTGGAAAGGTGAGCACAGATCAAGAAAAATATGAATTCATACAACTTTTCCAAGAGTTCCCAGATGTCTTCACTTGGAGATATGAGGATTTGAAGGGATTTAATCCTAAGCTGGCACAACACACAATTGAATTGGATCTGGAGGCTAAGACTATTAGGCAAAAGAAAAGGCCAATCAACCCCTTCCATATTGATCCTCTTATGAAGAAAGAGCTGAATAAATTGATAGAGGCAAGCATCATATTTCTAATCAAACACTCGAGTTGGGTAGCAAATCTGGTACTAGTCAAGAAGAGAAATGGAGATATCAGGTTGTGCATGGACTTTCATGATCTAAATAGGAAATCCCTCAAAGACCACTACCCACTTCCTTCCATGGAGCAGATATTATAGGTAGTGGTTGGTTCAAAAATATTTTCCCTCTTGGATGGATATTCGGGCTATAATCAGATCATGGTGAAGGAGGAAGATCAATTTAAAATGACTTTCACCACAAAATGGGGCACTTATGCCTATAAGAAGATGCCATTTGGGTTGTCAAACGCCAGAGAAACATTTCAGAGGGCTATGGATATGGCATTCAAAGGGATTTTGAACAAAATAGTGCTTGTCTATCTTGATGACATCATTGTGTTTTCCAAGAATGCAGAAAGCCACCTCTTTCACCTCAGGAAGGTATTCCAAAGGTGCAGGAGGTTTGGAGTGTCTTTGAACCCAAAGAAATGTATATTCTTGGCTCATGAAGGAAAGTTGTTAGGCCATATCATGTCTAAAGAGGGGTTGACTATTGATCCAGAAAGGGTTGAAGCCATTCAAGCATTGTCACTGCCAAGTCACAAGAAGGCTCTCCAAAGTTTCTTGGGGAGGATTAACTTTGTACGAAGGTTCATGCCAGATTTCACCACTCTCGTCAAGCTGATAACAATGATGCTGAAGAAGAGCATGGAATTTAAGTGGACAACAGAGGGGAAAGAAAGCTTTGAAGCTATCAAGGATGTTATATCTCAAGCTCTGACTCTCATCAATCTAGAATTTTCCAAAGACTTCATGCTCTATGCTTTTGGTGGTTCAGACACCATCTCCATAATTTTGGTGTAGAAAAATAAAGAAGGACTGGAGCATCCTATTACATTCTTCAGCCAAATCTTGGAGGATTATGAGGTAAGATACTCCTTCATTGAAAAACATGTCCTCATAGTTATTAGGAGTTTGAAAAAGTTCAAGCATTTGGTCTCAAATAATAGGATTCAGCTTCTAGTGTCCCATGTGGGAGTTAAAGACTTCCTCTTGAACAAATATTTGAATGAGAAGTGGGCAGGTTGGATCACCCATGTCATGGAGTATGACATAGAGATTAAAGTCACCAAATTGGTCTGTGGAAAGGGGTTGTGTGAGCAGTTAGCTTCTTCTCAACATGTTGAGGTAAGTGATCAAAGAGAGGTTGTTTTGGTATTAAAGGATAATCAGGAACAGGTAAATGATAACATGCATACTCCTTGTTGGACTCAAGATATTATATATTTCCTACAAATAGGTTTATGCCCTCTAGGGATGAGAAAAGAAAAGAGAAGGTATTTTAGACTTCAAGCCATTCCACATGTTTTGATTGATGGTGTTTTGTTCAAGAAGGACGTGAATGGAGTCCTATTGAGGTGCATTGGGACAAACCAAGTTGAAAGGGTGTTGCAAGAATTTCATAATGAAGAAGATGGAGGTCATTTTTCTCCATGAGTGATGGCTCTCAAGATCATGAGAGTTGGTTATTATTGGCCTACACTCTTTAGTGACTACTATGCTTGGGTTAGGAAGTGTAAAAAATGTGCCTTCTTCATAGGTAAGGAAAATCTAGCAGTGCTACCACTTCATCCCATTTCAGTAGACCAACCTTTCATACAATGGGGATTGGACTTCATCGGGGTCATTAATCCAAATTCTAGCCAAGGCCACAAGTGGATCCTAACTGCAACATATTATTTCACCAAGTGGACCGAGGTAGTGGCACTTAAGGAAGCAAATGAGTCTAGCATACTAGACTTTTATGAAGGGATAGTGACAAGATTCGGGGTACCGACCACCATTATATCAGACAATGCTTTGGAATTTCTTAGCACCAAGATCACAGAATGGGCTATTAGGAATGGAGTATACCTCAGCACCTCATCAAATTATTACCCCCAGGGTAATGGGAAAGAAGAGTCCAAAAATAATAATTTGTTGAGAATCATCAGGAGGAATCTAGATGAAAATCAAAGGACTTGGCATACCAAGTTAAAATCAGCCTTGTGGGCTGATAGAGTCACACCAAAAGTGTCAATGGGAAACTCACCTTACAAGCTGGTCTATGGGAAGGAAGCCATGCTACCCATATCACTTGAGTTTCCAACATTAGAGCTCATGAAGAAACAAGAGCTATCCAAGTTTGAGCCCATATAATCTAGGTATGTAGAACTCATGGATTTGGAATAAATAAAGGATCATGCAATGCAAGCCATGGAGAAGGACTGAGCCTTGATCAAGAGGAAATTTAACAAGAAATCTAAAGCAAGGACCTTTCAGCAAGGGGACCTTGGTCCTGAAATGGGATGCCGTTCGGGCTAAGACGGAAGGCATTCCAAATTTGATGTCATACGGAGTGGCCCCTACATGGTCATAAAATGTAAAAACAATGATGCTTTCCAGCTATCCAAGTTGGACAAAGAAGAATTTCCTATTCTGTCAATGAAATCTATCTCAAGGACTGTTATTGAAAGGAAATCCTCACCCTTGTACATATTAGTTTAGGTTTTAAATTCCTCTAAGTGCTCACAACACATTACTCTGTTGTAGTTTTAGTTTTACTTTGTAATAAGTGCTTGTGCACGCTCTGCATGTTTCCATTTGGAACATGTATGATTTTGTATCTTTGTACATATTTGTGCCTTTGTTACTCTTGCACTTTTCATTTTTCAAGAAAGGTTTTATGGCAGCTCCAGATTAGTACCAATCCATGCAGTACTTCAAAAGAATTTAGGGGAGGTTCTTCAATGATAGAATAATTCAAGTTGTATATTGACTCTATGCCCAATGGATGCTTAGAGGTAGTTGGTCTCTCCATCTAGCAGGAAGATGTCTCCTGAAGGTTGCCAAATTGTTATCCCAAATTTGTACCCTTACAAATTTGGATAAACTATTCAAGATTTTAAGTACATGCTTGTGACATGTGGAAGACCGTCAAATTTATCCCCAGTCAGAAGAGAAAGATAACCCATTCTTTGGCTTAGCTGATTTGGTATTTACTCGCGGTGAGCCAATGAGCCACGATGAATGTTTGAGTTAGTGGTCGGGATCATTTTGGAAATTGAAACATTCAACTAGGTTGGATGCTCCCGGTTAGATGGCCTATCCAACCGGGTTGGTCAGCTGGATGGATGACCCAGGGGTTGGTCGGTGATGTTGTGTATGGTTAAGTTGGATAGACATATGGTTAGATGCCTGAATTGGATGGGTGGAGCATTTTAGGGAAGAGGTTGGTTGGCCAGGTGGGTCAGATCAATGATGTCGATTGGGTTGGTTGGTTGAGGATGGATGTCATAGGTTAGTTGTTGTCAACCCCCTTGGTCGGCTGACTATTATGGTCAAAAAGCATATGGTGATAGAGATCATGGTTGAGATCAAATAAAGTGTACGAGGAGTTGGACGAAAGTCCAACCCCATTGGGTAGGATGGCTACACATGGTTAGATGACTTGGTTGGTCAGGTAGGATGTTGTACATGTAGAGATAGATGATGCTCTTCCAACCTCCCCAGGTTGGACGGCCCATGGTGTGAAGATGATGACTCCCAGGTTGGTTGGTGACTAGAAGAATGTAGAACCTACAAGTTAGATGCTGTCCAACCCCTAGGTTGGATGACATTGAGGTTAGACAACCTACTCACAAATTATATGGATCATGGTTAGATGACCATCCAAATTGGATATATAGAAGAGCTCACGGGCCAGGTAGTTTTCTCAAAGGAGGTTGTACAACCCAATGAGGATGGACATTTATCCAACCCAACAGGGTTAGACAACCAACACTGTTGGATGAGTCACAGGCTAGGAAAAGGTAGGTGGGTGAATGACAACTCAACAACCAAAATTAATGAGGCATGGTGCCCATGACTTCCTGTGCAAGAAAAGTACCAAATTGTATGGCTCCCCATACCTCTTTAATGCATCCTACCAGTTGGTGACCCAAATTGCCTATATATTGTAAAATCTGCCTCATTTTGAGGGGATTCATTTTTTTTGCAAAGGAACTCTGTCAAAATTGTTCCAGAGCTATTGTGAGCTAAAGGCCTCAAATTTGGGCTTATTGTAAAGGATTTTTCCTTGTGCCTATATTGTAATGGATTGTGCATGTTTCTGAGAAATGGTTTTTTGTGTCTTTTTTTCCCTAATTCGGGTTATATTGCATCTTTTACCTTCCATTATGTTTGCAAGTATATTGTGCATGTTTATATCTCTTTGCAGGACCTTTAATTTGTTGTGCTTTATAGATATAGGGAACAAAATATTATTTTAGCTTGTGGCGCTTCTATCTGCCCTCTCTCACCTTGTTTATTCCCTATCTTTCACTCACTCAGAATGTCTCACACCCTTTCTTGGTGCATCACCTTCCCTTAGAGTAGATTTAATTTTATGCATTCTTCTATCCCTATCTCCTTAGAAAGAATTAGGGTAGGATTAGTTTAGTTTTCCATTATATGCACTTTGGAGAAGTTGGCACTAGGTTAGGAGAAGAAGTCATCTTTCTCCAGAGGATTATCCTACTTGCAAGGTCCCACACTACAAGATAATCCCATGTTATGTAGGCTACACTGATTACCTCATACACAAATCACAAGCAATCAAGGGTGTTGTAATTTTACATTAACAAAGTAAAACGATCATTCCAGAAAATTAAATAATATGAGTGTAGGAAAGATAAAAGAAATACAAAGTAAAGCAATTATTGTTAATGTCTAGTTTTCTCACTTTAGGAATGATGCATATAACAACATACTTAGAGGCGTTGATGCAAGTAGAAAGTGTGTGATTTTGTGACTACATTTTCCCCCACTTTATGTTGGTGAAAGAATATTCAGTAGCATAAAGATAAGAAGAGTGTAACTTGTGGAGAGTTGAAGGGAGTTGTAATAGATAGCGTGTTAAATGAGGAATGTGCTTGATATCATGTCAAATGGAGATTGTGAAGTGTGTATTGTGGAACATAGAAGAGGATAAGGATCATATGGGTGACCTTTGTGTGAATAGTAGAAGTTATATATGCGTGTGTTCTTTGGATATTGCCTTTGTTGGAGCGTCTTGTGCTCAAGATTGTTCCTTGTTCCATTTATGTGTTTACCTTTTTTCGGAGTAAGGTCAGACCTACAAAAGAAAATAATTGTAGTCAATGCTCATGGTAAATGAAATTGAACCTTAACTTAGTAAATTTGAAAATAGAAATGCTTATTGAAAAACAAGTGAATCAAGGATAGAATGCACGTGTGGTTCATGAGAGAAGAGATCTAATTGTTCTTATATGTTTGTTTCCTTGGAGATGGTTGGAATAGTACTAAGGATTTAGGTGTCATTTCACCAAGTTGTAGATTTGAACAACCTATCGCTAAACTACAAATTTGAGCCTCCTATTTCTAAAATATGGATTTGAGCATCCTATTACTAAGGGAAGAGTATTGGGAAAACGAACAACTTTTCCCTCCAACCTTTAACACTTCCCCATGGTTAAGTGTCATAGTAGATAGACACAAACCAAATAGAAATCATTCACCGAGCCATACATAGTAATTAGTTTCATTGCGTAAAGTATGTAAGGTGTCATTGATTTTATTCGTGTTTTTCCAGATAGTAACATGTAACCGAGAATGTGTTGTTAGAAATTGGAAAAAATTATCGCTGAGAACTTGTTGATTATGCATTGTAGTTATTTTTATGCCTAGAACAAGAATGCCCAAGTGGGACACTAGCGCCCACCATTCTTGTTTGTACTGGGTTATTCTGTTTTGCATTGATTAGGCCTGATTCTAATTCTAAACCTTTTTATTAGCTCTTGTTTATCCTGATTTTGTAATTTACCATTCTGTGAACTGCTGAGAGGTAGAAATGGTAACTTGATTATTTCCCCCACTCATTTGGGGTGCATGAGATGAAAAAAGGTGAGCGTGGCCCAAACAAGGAAAGTTGAAACTGATTTGTACATTTGAAAGAGGAATCCTATGGGGGGAATAGGGAATACACATGGTAAAAATCATGGCGTATGTAAACAATGGGAAAAATGATAGCCAAAAGTGTTAGTCACAAACAAGTATACATGATGTAATAGAAATAAGTCACAACACACAATAACATTTGTAAAATACAAAACGAGTAGTTGGTTAAATACATGGGACACCACTCAGGATGTTGCAAGACAATATAAGCATTCAATGTGATTCAAGTAAACAAGTAATGAACATAGGGAGTAACACACAAACAATGAAAATCAAGACATAAGAAAAGAACACAATATGTAGGTAAATCAGAGAACCATGATTATAAGTAGGTTTACAATACAAATACTACATATGAAGCACCCATTATCATGTTATAAAAATTGATAATATGCCACAATCTATATAGTTGGAAATAAAAAAGAAAGTAGTAGATATTACAATAATAGAACCTGAATATAAAGAAATAGGAAAGGTAGATGCCCCCAAAAGCCTCACTGGGAATAATATGGTATAGTTCTAGGCATCATACATCATATAAGAACTTGTAATTGATATGCATTCACTTCAAAAGTACCATGTAAACATGCATGTGTGTATGGAAAAATGATAGAGTATACTCTGAATCTAAGTGACATAATAAGTAATGTGCAACATATAATAGAATGAACAAGTAAGGATACATCCAATCAAAATCAGAGCTAGTCTTTTTGAAGGTTTTGTAAATATTTAAACATGAAATTAACAAATATGAGAGGGGAGCAAGGTTTCTCCTAATGTATGTGTGCAAAGTGAGGTCTATGTAAGTAAATGCACCCTCAAAAATCATGTTTGGAACTAGAATAAGAGTGCTTCATTGGGTAGTGAGTGGGGGGGGGGGTGAATATATCCCTAGGTGTGAATAATATTGTAATTTAAGTGATATCATTGAGAGAATAATCTAAATTAAAAATATAGCTAACAAGATTTAGATTAGATGCATAGTATTGAAAGGATTTTGGCCTATCTTTGAATACATATATGAGTCATAATTCATACATGTCCATGACATATTCTTCATTAGTAAAAGGTAATTAAGAGCGTTTATATGTATTCCATCATGATAAATTAGGAGTTTAATCATGGAATGAATCATTAAGAATAACGATGGTCTTGGATGCAATAGGATAAGTTAGAATAATATAATGCATATGAATAGTTCTACTAATGTAATTCAACCAAGATTTCCCAAGTGTAAACATAAAATGTTGAGGATCAAGTGAAAATTAGACCTTCATGTAAAATACACTAGTACCATAAGCTTATAGGAGAAATATATAGCCTTTATATTCACTATGTGGTGTGAGAAAAGGTATAATATCGGTAGGAATGAGGACCAAGGTGGTTAAAGCCTCATAGGTACACATGGTTTTAGAGAAATTTGGATCATAAGGTACATGTTGTTGACATTCCTAATTAAAATATAATGTGTAAGTAAATCGATCAAACAAGGAGGGTGGCCTAGAATAATAATCGTGAATAGGAGTAGGAATGGGTTGGAGAGTGTGTATGATATTATGATAAGGAATTGAAATGGTAGTAGTAGTTGGTGGAGTTGGAAATTTAACCTAGTATTTACTAGGAACTATAGTAATGTAGTGATTATGAAATAAGGATTCATCAAATTCCATGGTGTAAAGTCCAAATCATGAAGAGTGTCATCAAAAATATCAATAGTATCAAAATCATCACCATCATCATAATCATTAGTCTCAACATGAAAGTATTGTCAATTTTTTCTAAGGGTTGGGAAATAGATGTAGATGGTGTATGGGAGGATATGATAGGAAAGATGAGAAAAATAGTGTGAGTTTGAATGGAGGAAGTGAAGGGAAGTAGTGCTATAGGATTATAATTGTTGGGCTCCCTAATATCATATGTATCAAGACAATGTGAGGGGATTGGTTGAGCTAGGGGAATAACCATAGATGTGGAAGATTACATGTGACAATATTTGAATGGTTCAAGATAAAAAATAATAGTACGTTCATAGACATGTCAAAGATAAACTTGACACAATGATGGACTATAAAAGAGAAAGCTTTCATGTCATGGATCCAAGGTCAATCAAGGAGAAGATTAAATATCAATGCTATGTCCATGATATAGAAAGGAGTAATGATATTACTAGTCCCACTTGAAATTCCAATTTGATAATGCTTGTACATGCATGGGTGGTAGTGTCATATCTATGAACAAAAAGAGTAGATTGTTCAAGAGAAGTGTGAGGTATATTGAGTTGAGCTAGTAAGGATAAAGAACACATATTCAATGTAAAATTATTATGAATGAGTACATGATAAATTTGAAAACCCTTAATTCAAGCCGTGGTAAGGAGAGGATGAGAATCAATAGATGAATCATGCGAAATATCCTCATTTGAAAATGTAATAGAATTGATAATGTTCTTAAAATATTTCATGAGATTTGCAAAGGTAACGGGAGGGTCATAACTTTATATTTGAATAACTTGCAATGAGGTTTTGAGAGTACGATGAAAATCAGGGGCCTTGCACAAAAGATCAAAGAGATATATTTTAGTGGGGGTATTCTTTAATTTCTCAATGATACCATACTCTTTGGATGGAGCGACAGGTTGAGGAAGCAGTGCATTAAGAGGATTAGGAAGATAAGTAGGGAATTACAAAGGTTTCTTGGTCCGATGAGTGGTGAAAACATTAATAGTGGGGTCTGCTGAGGTTGTTGTGAAGTGAGGTGGATGTTGAGTAATGATAGAGATATACTTAGTTTGGATGACATCTTGGGAATAAACATGAGTAGAGAGAAAAGAGGAAACATTAGCCATAACCTCATAAGATGAGGAAGAAGGAAAAGGGATATGGTGCATGATCATGATATGGGTTCACAAAATGATGTAAAGAAATTTAAATATTTATAAGAGGAATGAGATCAATTGAATATAATAGTAGCAAATAATATCTAGCATGAAAAGTACAAGTGTGCAAGATAGGAGATAAGAATGACTTAGGTTGTATCAAAAAATTTGGGTTGATTCTAGGCTGGAAAATGACTTGAATAGGATGGATCTAAACTGTGCAAGATCTCTTTGAGAAATTGAGATCTGTCATCTCTTCGGATAGGATCACTCAGATGAAGACATGACCACTCGGGTGTTGGTGTCTGAACTTGGTGCTAGTGTCTAGGTAGTAACTCTACTTATGATATTTTTAGGGTTTGAAATTAGTTTCTTCCTTTCTTTTTTTATCATATCCAATTCATTGTAGGGTTTCTGTGTCACACATGTACTTACAAAACAAACCCTAAATACTTACACAAGTCTAAAAAAAACATTAGATAAAACAAATAATGCATATTCTTGAGTTAGAATGACCTTGTAAGTCACCCTAATGTGATTGCAACCGAGCATTGCACTACATTGCAAACTCTATGTAGTTCTTGTGTGTGTGTGTGTGTGAGTGTGTGTGATTTGAATTGTGTCCCTTGAAACTAGGTTTCCCTTGTGCTAGTCACACCAAGATAGCAAGATACAACTAATTTTCCATTGATATGAATGTGTGAGATGGAATTCAGAAATAACCCCTCCTATGTAGTGAATAATGCAGCCCAAATGTAGTATTTGAATGTTGTTCCTTGCCCAAGTAGTAGATAACAAGTATTAAAAATACAATTTCAATCCCCTAATGATAGTGAGTAAGTCATGTATATATATGATTAGTCATGTGTATATCTATGATTCCCTTATTTTAATTTTTTCATTAACAATAAAATATGACCCAAAGTAATAAGAAATATTTAGAAAAGGTACCAAATGATGCAATATTCAAAAATCAAGTCAAGGAGGGAAAAGGACAGAAGCACCCAAGGGGGACATTAGTTCATGGGGTGCTCATGTACCTAATGGGTGGTAGTGTATGTGATGATCAAAAGATATAATGATCAATACAAATTTGGGTCACATGCCATCTAGTATAAAAAATAAAGCAATCATTCCAGAAAAGTAAATAATAAGAGTGTAGGAAAGATAAAAGTAATGAAAGATTAAAGTAAGTGTTGTTAATGTCTATTTTTCTCACTTTAGCAATCATGCATATAATGACATACTTAGAGGCATTGATGCAAGTAAAAATTATGTGATTTTGTGACTAAATTTTGAGTTCTTGTAGATGAGAGAGGTTGATTCCTTGACCTATTAAGAAGCTTCAGACCTATAGTGATTGCTACCCTAATAACTATGCATGTTCTTTTATGATATTTAGGACTCCTATGGTTCCTTTTATAAGAGTAGGAAGTAGGTGTTTTCAGGTTTTTAAATGAGGTAGTGTTAACTTGCTTATATAGGGTTCTAAAGTTAAAGTGTCAAAGAAATTTCAACCTAGAGGGAGTAAAGGAGTCATTAAAGAATGTGAAACTAAAATAAAAGCTATAGGAGATGCAGGTGTAAAAATGTATAAATAGGTTAGAATAGATATAACTTCTTGACCAAATTGTACGACCTTGATCAATGATGAGAAACCTGAAAACTAGAGTTTGCATCTTGTCAGTTGGGATTTGTTTATTGATTTTATGCATTGAACTCTTAAAATATATCAATATATTAGTGTGTATGAATAAGTAAGCTAGACAAGAGACCTCAGGATGTACTAGGAAATGATATAAATGGCGTGTTTATCTTAACAAGAGTGCATCATCAAAATCATTAGTGTCAAAGAGTAAATTGCCAAATTTGAGTGTCTACATTTGACCCCCTTTAAGTATGAAATAAAAATTATATTCTTAAAGGAAAATATACTTGAGTGTGTAGACACACTTTGTCTTCTCTCGAAGTTTGTTTTGCAGAGTCATATTATATTGGTGTTGGCATGCTCCATAATGAAACCTACAACAAAAGTGTAGTCAATGTCCATAGTAAATAATTAAACTTTAACTCAAATGTAAAATATAACATGAAATATTTGCATTTGCACAAAATGAAATAAAGAGATGCAAAACATTGAAAGAATACACATGTTTGTTTTACGGAGGGAGGAGTTCTTATTCATTACTTGCACTTAAAGGTGTGATTTTTTGATTTTACTAAAGGATTGGGGGTGATCAATCCATAATTGTGTTAAGGATAACCATAGTGTTAGGTGCATGCAAAACCAACATGAAAATGGAGGAGAGAGAGAGAGAATAAGAGTGAAGTACTGAAGCACCCCATGAATGAAGAAGACCATATATCAAAGTTATTCAACAAATATGATATCTTCCACTTTAAATTTAAGAGGAAATAAAGGACTACCTAAGAATAACTTATCTACTTTCATAGCTTCCACAACCCCACATACCACACCATTCAAACAGATCTAGGATCTAATTTATGTAAATAAGGACACACAACAGAAAAGAG
This sequence comes from Taxus chinensis, assembly GCA_019776745.2. Classification (NCBI taxonomy): domain Eukaryota; kingdom Viridiplantae; phylum Streptophyta; class Pinopsida; order Cupressales; family Taxaceae; genus Taxus; species Taxus chinensis. The sequence continues at coordinate 51,838,004 of CM034154.1, read as the reverse complement.
AACAATTGCCCCCATGTCCTTCCCATGTGCCACATAAATGAGTAGAAACTGAATAGAAATTGATAAGATGCATTGAAATGTAGATGAAGAAAGGATACCCAGTAGCCCCCAAGATTCAAAATTGAGTTCATGGTGAAGAAGTGAAGTAGTTCATGCCCCCTGTAACTAATATATACTGATTGATGTGGCTCTAAAATTGAGTGGTACTTGTAGGTCATTTAAAACTATATGAAAAACTTGTACTATGTAACTAACCCTGGAAAAATCCTGTGAATAGGCTAGAATTTAACATAGGTTCCTGACCAATTTGTACATTTTGAACATATGCACAGTTTTCTAGTTTTTCTATGCTTGAATTTGTTTCTGAGTACCTATACCCTATTTGTACCTATATATTATCCCAAAATTATTCATGTGTTTATTGTAGGTGTAGAATATACCCAGATGAATGCCCCCTCTTTTGAGGCACATGCAAAAAACCATGTTGAGCACATGGATGAAAAGAATATATGTGTTCCCACATGCACTAGATGTATGAGAAGTTGTAGAAGAGTGTAAGATGTTGAAGAGGTGGCCACCTTAAAGAAAGTGTACCCACAAAAAGAAGTTTGAACATAGGTGGCAACCATGACATGCAATAACAAAAATAATAAAAATGAATAGAAATAATAGATATAATATAAACAATAGTAAGAAAACATGTATAAAAAACAAGTGTAGTAACAATAAAGTCTAGAGTCAAAAGTATGCAAATAGTGTCACACAAAAAGTGTAGAGCCACAAACATGGAACATTCACGGTGTCACAAAATAATCAAGGAATGTAGGATTGGAAACAAAAACACACAAGATATGCATAAAGCCACAAACATGGCACACCCACAATGTCACAAGACCAAGTAAGGCATGTATGCCACAAGCATTGAAGCAATCAAGTAGTAACACACACAACTACAATAATGTATGAAATATAGATTTTTTTAGAACATTATGAAATGATATAATTGATATTGATAGAGACATGTGAAATAAGAGGTATCAATGCTGACACAAGATACATGTGTTAGTCATGTTATCTCAAAATATAGTATGTACACAATATATGTAATCAAATGTAATGATGAATTATAAAAGAACCATAATTGAATAATAGTAGTTTTGTGTAGTGTATAATATATGTATCTATATGTATAGGAAGTCTGAGGTAAAGGCCGAACCAACACCTATCATTGTGTATCACTTTGTGTGTGTCTTACATCAAGTTCAATATACCACACAAATAAATGTTTGTAAGAGTGTAAAGAGATATGTATATATATCAAACCAAAGTGAAAAAAAAGATGTCTTATGTAAAGTGTAAACAACTCAAGATAAGTGTACGGGTCCTATTTTTGCATATTGTATATTTTTGCCAACTATGTGAAAGTTTTTATATTTTTGAATGTATAAGCTATGTACAAGGAAGAGTAACATATTTAGATACCTAAGGAGAACCTCTGTGAAGAGGTAAAAGTTTTTCAAAGAGGATAGAGGCGTGGGCCTCAATGGTGTCAAAGGATGTGACTCAAGTGAAAGTGGTACCATATAGTAGTGAGGTATATAAAGATAGGTCGTAAGAGTAGAACCAAGTGAGGTAGATCCATGAGTAGTGTGTGAGGTATCTTAAAATTACACAGATTATCCATGGTAGGTGTGATTATAATATGTCATAGGTGGTATCACATGATGAGCATTGGGAATTTAGAAAGAGGACTTGATAGTGTTAAGATTAGGAAGTGTCACGATAAATATTCAAGTGGGTTTATCCATTCAATTACATTTGTATTAATAAGATCTTGTATAAAATTTTGAATATGGACACATTAATCAATGAGGTGACTAATGCAACTATGATAGTCATAGTAAGAATTAACATCAAACCTATCTACTCTGATGTTTTCTCATATCAACCTCAAGTAGTGGAGGGAGAGACACGACATTACATGCAAGTAAATGTTTGAAGCATAATGTGTGGAGAAACAAGGTAGACATGTAAAATCCCTTTATATATGTTGTGGCGAAGTAGAGATAACCATAGAAGGATCAATTAGGGTATCAATTTTTTCATCATCATTAGTATCAATATAAAATACATCTGCCCCAATGGGATTGGAATCCAATGTTCACAACTATTCATCTAACATATAAAATGGTTCATCATTATCATATCCATCAATATCATCATCCAAATAAAAATCTATCTCAATTTGTTGTGGAAGATTACAGATATCTGTAGAATCAATTATTGTGTTTCCCATTAATTGGGCTTTTGTTTGCTACTAAGTACATTGAGGTGGTGTGTAAATGTTTGTGCTTAATCTATATTATTATTTCATTTTTTTTTGCACAATAGTTGGTACTACATTATTATCCACTTTGTGATTAGATGATTCTTGTCGTATGTCCAAGAGGGGTATCATTTAGTGTCATAGTATACTCATTAGAGACAAGTGTTATAAATTTTGGTACCCATTGAGATTTTGGAACTTGAGATGATTGCATAATAGAATGTCATGTACCAAAGGAAATAAATCCCTTATACTCAAGTTATTGGATTCGTCATTGTAGAGCACTAACAATCATTGTCACAATGTTTGTTAATTCCATGATAATTACAAAATGGTTGACATTTGATTTTTGTAAACCGATAGTGGGGGTAGTAATGAGTAGGTAAACAAAGTGAATAAGAATTTATCAAGTAAATCATATTGAATATTATTATGTTTAGCATTCTTTTCAAACCAAAGAGGATGTTTTGAGTTCCTTGGTGTTCAAGATTGATCTCATGGAAGATACACACATGTGACTTTATGTGGAAATTTTACTTCACTTGTATGGGCACATGTACTATGCATAATGTGTGCATCACATTTATTTTCACTGGACTTAGAACTATATTTATTATGATGTGTAGAGACATTATGGATATGGGCATTGGAAGAGTCCTTTAGATGTTGTATCTCATGCTTGAGAGATGTGATCTCAGTATTCATAGCTTGAAAGTGAACTTGAAAAGCATGATGTAAAGCTTGAATATACTCTAATATAGCCATATGAGAGGTGTCATAATTAATAATAGAAGGAGTTGAAATACATTTTAAAATTGAATCTACATGAAAAGGTGTCATATTAGCAGGGAACATTGTTTCTTGTACTAGTGTTATGCGAGTATCTCTGTACATGTGATGACGTTGAAGAAAATCATACAAGGAGACTTGAGAAATTTGTAGGATGGGCTATGATGGCATAAAAAACTGATATAATAATTTCCAATTAGGTAAACAATAAGAATTAACACATGGAGGGAAGAAATGGAGAGATCATAAGACCCAAAGGTGATGTTGAGAAAAAAATGATTGTCGTCAAATGAATAAAATGAACATCTATGAAAATATAAATTGAATTTGATAAAACAGAGAGCGGTGATTTTTGAATATAATTATGTGGAAGATAAACCTCCAAGGAATTTTCCAAAAAGCGTATTATTTTCCAATTATGCCTTAATTACTAAAAATAGTAATTATGAATTTTCGAAAAGTATGATAAATATTGTGGCAAAAAAGTGGTTTTTGTTAAATATATAAAAATTAATAAGAACATAAAAGGAATTTGAAAATATAATTTTTAGGTTTGAGATATGCACCAAAATGTGATTCAACTATTAGGATCCCTAGAAATAGAACCCAACAAGTAGAACCGACCATGAGACCCTAAGGAAAATTGTGAAAACTCAGATTTAGGGAAGGTGATAAATGAAGATCGTATGAATATACAATTTAGATATAGAACCCTAGGGAAATTAGTGTTTAAAAGAAGGTGCAAGATATAATATTGGGTTCACCAAATTTTTTACACCCTTATTAGCTTTTATGAAATCTAGATTAATGAATTAAGTACAATAAAGGATGTAAGTGGAGCTATAAGAGGTTATTATGATTAATTAAGTTCCAACATTGATTATTCAATACTATAATAATGCATTAATACTTGTAGTTCTAATGTATGAACTTAAAAACATAACGGGATGAGTGCACTTAGTTGTTTACATATGGATATGGGAAAATTTGGGCATGCAAACTGGTGGAACTGGGAGATCTGAACTAGATGATGCCTTGTCCCTAGAGTTGTGAGTGGAATATGGCTTGGGGTAAGACCGTAAAAATATATTGGGATCATCCATATGGTCTTGACCCTACTGTATAGTCTTGGACCTACTTGGATTTTGGATCTATAACTTTATGGAAGTGTTGTCTTCCTATAAATGTCTTTTGTTTTCAAACCCTAATTATCAATCATGTTACAAATCTCTATAAACATTATGAAAAAGATATCAAACCCTAACCATAGGTGGGAGACCATGAAAAATAAACATTAATTGGGTTAAGGGTACCCCTATGCATCGTTGATGTTGGAACTATTTTGAAGAGGCCTCAAACTGCACATCATTCTCTACCTAGCATGTGATATTTGCATGAATGCAACTGTGATTTGGAAAATTCTTTAACAATGTTTGAGTTGAGTTTTTCTCTTGCTAAAATAATTGGAGAAGGGATGTTTGAGTGTCTACAAATGATTTATCTTGTCTTCTTGACATGGTATGAAGCTTCAGATCTATAGTGATTGTTTCCCTCAGGAGTGTGCATGTGCTTTTGTGATATTTAGGGAGCCTTGGGTGTCTTTTATAAGAGTAGGAAGTGAGTGTATCGATGTAGTGTCATATAATTTCCAAGTTAGCTAATGAGGTAGTGTTAACTTGCTTATATAGGGTCCCGAAGGTAAATTATCGAAGAAAGGTCAACCCATAGGGAGTAAAGGACCCATCAAATAATGTGAAATTATAAGCAAAGATGGAGGATATGTAAGCGCAAAATCATACAAAAAGTTAAGACTAGATATAAATTCTTGACCAAAATTGTACGGCCTCGACCGAGGATGAGAAACTTGAAAATTGGATTTTAGATCCTGTCAGTTGGGATTTGTCTATGTGGATTTTATGCATTGAAATTTTAGAATATGTCAGCATATCACTACATATGACTAAACAATCTAGACATGAGACCTCAGGATGTACTAAATGGGAATATAAAGGGAATTTTTATCTTAGAAAGAGTGCATTATGAAAAATAATAGTGTCAAAGAGTAAATTGCTAAATTTGACTGTCTACAGATCCTTGTTATGTCATAAGTGTATTAATTATGAGATTTAACCTCATGTTTTTTCCATCAATGGTGGCAGGCCCATTTGTCTATGTGTAAGACCATATGGTTCTTGTAGGCCACAAATTTCCCAAATGTCTAAACACTAAGAAGAATGTTGTGCCATTATTTAATGTCGTTATTGAGGTTTTTTAGTTCAATGTGGGAAATTAATAGTAGATGATTATTTCCTCTACCTAGTAACACATCCATTGCTTCCTACACAAATATGCATTGGATTACATTTGTATCTTGGTGGCAGGAAGGAAAATATCTAGCCAAGTTCATCCATACTGGCACGTGGGAGGTTTTGTTCGACCACATGATAGATTTTTTATGGAGTGGTTGGAAAATTAATAGGATTAATGTTTGTATTTTGTTGTTGTGGGTGAAGTGTAAATTTCATTTAGATGGGTTTATATACCCTTTCATTGTCCATACACATTTTCATCAAATTATAGGTTGTGTTGTCAATTTACTGAGTGGATTGCTTGTTGTAGACACCCCCTTTTCACCCCTAGGTGAACCGATGCACATTAATCAAATTATCATTACCATTATTATTAAAAGGAATGATAACTAGATCGTACCAAGCCAAGAACTCAGATACTAATCAAACACCACAATCAATAAGATAAAAACAATTCGCTAGAATAACTTTAATAAAACCTTTGCAAACAAATGAGTAGCAATATCATATATTATTATGGAACTCAATGAAATACAATGAGAATGAGCCTTTCTTATATAGAAAAGGAAGAATAATCTAAGAACTAGTCAAGGTCATATATCAAGTCATAAATCAAGGAAAAAAGTATTCATCAAAGAACTATTCAAGATCGTAGATTTAGGAAAGAACTAGGAATCAAGGATCTAGTCAATACCATAAATCAAGGAAAGAACTAGTCAATACAATAGATGCAGTCATTTTTACCCCTTATCACAAAAGAAATGAACACGCCATCCTATCATCCAACGAAAGCTGGGTGCTCACTCGAGGCACGCACGGGTGCCGAGTCTCTCTTTTATGTGAGTTTAGTGGGAAACTTCATCTATGATTTGTGTTCAAAAGACTTTCAAATGGATTTAGGACATACAAGAACCATAGAGCTCATAATGGTCTCTATATCTTTGCGATCATTCCAGATAGAGTACTTTCATAGAATCTATAACATGTACCATGATAGAAAGAAACATACAAACATCCATACTTAGCATAAAATGAAGGAGAATTTATGAAAGAGATGTATGCATCAGAACCATTGATATTCATATATATATATATATATATATATATATATATATATATATATATATATATATATATAACAGGAAACCTCATTACATCCATGGAGCCATTACAGAGGGTCACAAAGAAGAAGACCATAGTCATGCATTGTAACTGGACTAATGTAACTAAGCTACTAAAAGAAAAATTACAATCCCCATTCCCAATACATAATTTCCCAAATGTAATTACCCACTAGCAGAATTCTTGCAGTATTTCTATAGAGCTCCTCCCACACACTAAGTCTCCCTGTTTACTCTGCGGGAACTTATATTCATAGCTTTACTAGGCTGCCAACTCATCCTCTAGTGCCCTCAGATCCAATGCCAAGTGTCTGAATGTGGTCCTATACGCGAGCATGCTCCTCTAGGCCTGAGCTTCCCACTTTATCCCATGATGTGCTTCTAGAAGATTCTACCACAGGCATGCTCCTTCCTAGGCCAACCTGTCACTAGACTGACATCTTATCCACGTGTAGTCGGGTCATGATTTTCATGTGTTTTTCCCCGAATTTTCAATTTGTCTAAGTCCTGAACCCTTGGTTCTGTCCACGTGTGTCACATGCGCCACTGGATTCCTTAAACCCTGCCTTGTGCGCTTTGTCCTTGCACACCTTTCCTTAACTGGGACCCTTGTGCACCTATGAATCCTGCATCAAGCAACTTATCTATTTCTTCTTTTACAGTCTTGGAAAAATTAGGATTCATTCTATATGGCATTTGCTTTATGGGCTTAGCACCATCTACCAGCTCAATACAATGTTCTACCCAACTTACTTAACGGAGTTCCTTGTAATCAAAAGTGAATAGGTGTATGTACCTTCGAAAGAGCTGGAGGTAGGATTCCTTCTCACTCTCCATCACAGCATCACCAATATTTATTTGTTGGAGACGATCATCAACTTCTTCTTCAGATAATTTTATGGGGTCATGAGTTGGTGTGACTGGAAGGATATCCATGACTGAAACATCCACCTCACTTTCTTCATCTTCAGTGTCCACTTTACTGGTACTAGAGTAATCAGAGGATGTCCAATCATCAGTTTCATCACTTGAATCCATAGGTTCTGCTTTATGATGTCGAGGGATCACGTTTATCTTCACCCTCTCTCTACCATGTCCAAGTGTCATGAAACCTTCATTCCAGTAGTTTCTTGCATGAACTCTCCTTAGTCATGGTCTTCCCAGCAACATTGGGTATGCAACAGTACCATTTTTTATCACCTGAAAGTCTACCACACATATAACACCCATAATAGATATTGCCACATTTGAAACTACACCTTCTGGTTTAGTTTTTCCCTTATTTAATGACCTTAACATAAGTGTTGAAGGGCGATCAATTTTTAACCCCAACATATTCATTACAGACTCAGTCATTACATTAACTGCAGCACCTCCATCAACTAAGACATCATGAATTGAAATACCATTACATAATACCTCAGCTTGTGGAGCATAGGGATCCACCTCTGCCTCCAAAATAGGGACCTCAACCTCCTTCCTCCATCGAGCATTGAGTCCACTTCGCAGCGCCCGCCTCTTCTTAGAAGACATAGCCAAGAGTTGATCATATGTAATATTTGTAGGCCTTTTAGACAGATCTTCCAAGATGGAGTTTGGTCCTTGCCCCCGTGAAATCAGAAAATCCTGCACACCCAACTTTCTTCTCCTATGTTTCTTACTAGTTTCTCCTTTCATCTTCGTAGGATCATTTCCATCTTGATTATCTTTTTCTTTCTTTCTTTTTTTTATAAACACATCTACTTCATTATTTTTGCTCTTATCTACTACATCAAAAGAATTCATATGTACTTTTCCTTTATCATTATCTCCTTTACTAGATGTAGAAGCTCTATCTGGACAATTATACTTATAATGACCCTTTTTATAACAACCATAACATACAACTTCAGAAATATTTCTTTTTAGACCTCTATCTCCTCCCTGAGAACTAAATTATTTTCCTTGAAGAAGATTAATAGTTAACTGACCCATCTTTTTGAGCAGATCTTCATACTCAGTAGATGTACTAGGAGAAATATTTGTGCTCACCGGGAGTGGTTGTGGATTCTAGACCAAAGGTGCTGGTGTAGGCTCTAATTTAGCAACAATTTCTTTGGGCTCATCTTCCATGCTTTCTTCTTGCCTTCTTGCAATCTCCTTTGCTTGTTCAATGGTAGCTAGGTGGTCATACTTCACAAGTTGTCTAATCTTTGACTTCATCCCAAGAATGAAGTGCTTACATAGGAGATTATCCATGTCATTCATCAACCCATCCGCTAATCCTTCCTTCCGGATTTGGGCATCGATCTTCCTCCTTAGCTCTAGAACACGAGCATGATAATCCCTTATCTTCTCCTTCTCTCCTTGGGATAGATTTGTGATCTTGATCATGAGATCTGCATATTTCTATTGTTCACAAAATTCTTCAAGAAAACTTTCAGTTAATAAATCCCATGAATTTTTCACAATATCACCTAGTGTTTCAAACCACTTAAGTGTTGAACCATCCAAAAAGGTAGGAAAAAATTTAGTCCATTGTTCCCTTCTTATAAGGCCATTACAAATACAAGATCATTTAAACTCTTGAATGAAAGAAGAAGCATCTTCATTAGATTGAGCTAAAAAAATAGGAATCTTTCCCATTTTAAAAAGTAACCACCGTGAAATACCAACCCACAAGTACAATCAACAAGACTTATGTGCACAAATAATTGGAATCACTATACTAGAAAGTGACTTTACACCTTTCTACAGTAAAATCGAAATGACCACAGTAACTATGGTAAAACTTGACTTACTGCGATAAAAATTAACTTTACTGTGGTAAACACTATTCACAGTAAAAAGTGAAGTTACTGCGGTAAATACTATTCACGGTAAAAAGTGACTTTACTGTGATAAATATTATTCACAGCAAAAATGACTTTATCATGGTAACTACTATTCACGGTAAAAATGACTTTACCATGGTAACTACTATGCATAGTAAAAATAAGGTTACCCTCCAATTGATTTTTGACTACGTGGGAATATCTCTCTAGAAAATCGACCAACGAGGAATGGTCCCGGCAACGGAACCAAGATGTCATCACCAATCCGGCACTATGATAATTCTTCACCAGGAACTCCTCGTGCTATGATTATTTACTAATGCACAGCCTTTAGTTTGGTGGATGTAATCTGGAAACAAAACAACAAACATAACATAAGAATACCATTGACTATGATAAGACGGAATGATGAAAAATCTGAAATATCAAAGTAAATTATAATATTAACATGAAATTGTTACAATCTCACCCATGAGGTACTTCAAGTGTTATTGATTTCACTTGCCTTTCACCAAGACTATGGGAGAAACTTTACAGTTACACCTCTTAATGAATTCTTCAACACACCTTTAAATTGATGGCTTCCTTTACACACTTCATACAATATTTCTCACTACTTCCTTCTATGCTAAATGAGGGGGGTGGCCTCTCTATTTATAGAACTTCCAAGCTTATCCATCTTTTCTCTAAGATAGGATAAGAAATCCACTCTGATGAATCATATTCCATACCTTAACTCTTATCTGTACATGTAAGTTTATCTTTTAAGATAAGATAAACCTTATCATTTTACATGGGTTCCACATTTTTAGACTTTTTACAAATAAAATACACAAAATATTTATGACCTCACTCCTTGTCCTTATTACCAATATAATATTTCTAATTCCTAATCATGTAGACCCTACTTCTATAATTACCCAAACTTCGACATTTTAACATTACCGGACCACTTACGACAAATATTTACTTTTTACAACATTCCTATTGTACTTTGACTATTACCGTACTCCACATTATTGGTGGCACCGTACTGAAAACGCCGTTATCTTCTATCATACGCTATTACTAATTATACTTAACAAAATCCTACTCCTAATACATACATTAATGAAATAGAAATTATGGAGGAAAATTTTAGTGTCGACAGTAGAAGAGTCAGAGGAAAGTGTGCCTACTTCTCTTACACCTCTAGAGAATGAAGAACAAAAATATGAGGAATTGAAGCAAGGAGAAGAGGAGGAAAAGGGAACTAATGAGACAACTACAAAGACCACACAAGACATGGAAACACATGTTCCAAATATGGGAGATCAAGTTATTAAGTAGTCTCGGTCTAGAAGAACAAGTGGAGAGAACATTCCACCAACCATGGGTTATGCAGAGGACGTAGGTAAAATTGTCCATGCCCATTTCCAGAGCACTCTATCGCAGAAGGAATTATATGACTGGGAACTAATGGATGAAGATATGGCCACAGTTTACACGAGGAAGTAGTTATCATGATCCATGGACACTTGTATGGATGAGCCAGATTTTGATGTGTGTGAGGAGTCGTGCGTATCAAAGAGGTTGAAGAAAACACCTCAGGCTAGACACATGACAGTAAAGCCTACTATCATGTCAGATGAACAAGTGAGTAATGCATTAGTCAAAGTCTTAACAGAGGTGGTGAGGTGGAATATGGACAAGGATACCACAATTAGGGTGCTTAGGGAAGAGATCAAAATGAAAAATGGGGAAATAGTGTTCCTACCTCAGGAGAGAGACTTAGTGCAGCAGAAAATGAACATTGTATTTATCAACATCGCAAAGGATATTGGTGACAATCTTAAGAGCTAGGCCACACTTGAAACCAAAGGTACCATAAATGTTTCCTTTAGTAATACACTATGTAGGAAATTTGGTGGACCTAGTTCTTGAAGATGAGCCTATGTGCATTCCAGCACCAAAGGACCCAACACAAGAGGCAGAACAAGAGAATACTTTAATGATGTGGAAGATTGCATCCTATGAAGGACTGCTACAAGAATTGTAAGAAGAATTGAAGAAGGCAGATCAGGCATTGAACATTTGCACAACTCTGGAGGCACTCATCAGCATAAAAACCTTGGAGGAGAACAATGAAGTCCAAAGAGAAATGAAGGATGAGACATTGGGCCACGTAGAAAGGTTATCAATGGTTAAATAGAAGTGTGATGCCCTAGCAGCAGTACAAGAACCACATAAGACTCAATTATAAGAGCTTGGGAAGCTCATTACGTAGAATATGGATTTACTAGAGGGCAGGATGACTGCAATGTCTAACATTGTGTTGGTCTTGCAAAATGAAAGAGGGGAGATTGTGAAAGATGAACTAGAGTCCATTATTGTGGACATACCAGAAAACACAGAGGAAGCACTCACTGAGTGACAGACCTTGGAGGCTGAAATAAAACAGGTTTATCTTGAATTAGTTGTTCAGGATGAAGAAGAGACTATGGAGTAAAAATATTCTTTCATTATTTCCATTATTTCCATTCTTCTATTCTCTACTTAAGGTTTTGGAGATGACCATTTTTGAGGTGACAATGAAATTAGTGTGGGGTAATGTTGATCAAATAACACTTAACAAAGAAAGCATACAGGAAGTCCGTGCGGGGGGGAAGCAGGTCATATTCAAGGGTGCGAATGGATAGGGAGAATGCATGTGTGGAACAAAAGTTTAGTGTTCGAGACTTAGCAGTTCCGCTCCTTAAGGTCTATTTTTAGAGATGGCATATAGAGCACACAAACAAGGTAGGGACATGCATGCCACACATTGGCTATTTTTGGAGGATTGGATATCAAGCACTTTGCATCGACCCAAGAAAAAAAAAGATCTACTACTGTTAGTTAGCTAGTGATAGTCTAATGTTAGCGAACTTGCATGTATGGCTAGTTTGGTAAAGGCACGTGGCTAAGAATAGCATGTAACCTATTTTGGGAATAGATAAGTGGTGAAGGGAAAGTCCCTACCCTTATATATAGTAAACTATTTAATAGATATAGATATATATATAGGTATACACAGAGGGGATCAGGATATACAGAGATATACCAATAAAATTGCTACGCGCATACTCCTGATATTGTAATGAAGTTTCTGTAAACTTATTCCATTGAATATAATGAGGGACATTGGCTAAATCTAAGTGTTAGTACTATGTGTATATGTATCTAGTATGCTTTTTGATCTCATCATGGTTAGTAATTAATTCTTTTTTCCCTTAGGTATAGATCTAGTATGCTTTATAGAATGAAGTATTAGTAATGGAACTATATATGTTAAGTCTTCATTATGCTAACATCCTGCAACAACAACCCTAAAGAGGGACTTGGTACCTTTGCGCACTTTGGGTGAGCACTCAATTTAGGATGAGTGATGTGCCAGCTCATATAGGGTTTTATTGGGTTTGTATCATTGGATTCTAGGCTGCATCACTTAGTATAATTATTTTGGGAAGTTTCACTACGGATGACATTTGAGAGATCATTATGAAATATATTAGGAATTGGTTGTTTCTTTTGGGAGTTCTATCCTTCAGTGGATGTGATGATTTCATCATACATTTCATAGTTAGAGTATTTGATACATGGTAGTATTTAACACCTAGGGTATTTGACGCTTGATACATGCTAGTAGTTGGTTCCCTCCTTAGCAGTTGATATGTGCAATTATTTTATGGTATTTGATAGTTATAGTATCGAATACGTGACATTATTTGATACTTGAGTTGGTTGTTTCATTCACGAGTTATATCATTTAGCGGTTGTGATGGTTGTACCTGACATTTGGGAGTTAAAATATTTATTCATTGCATTATCTAACACTTTAGAGATTTGGTTTCCTCAGAACAATTTACCTAGATTTTGAACCTTTCCATTTCTTTGCATACTACATTATGGATATGACATTGACTCATCTTGGTAAAATAATTATAATGATAAGACTTATCTTTCAAATAATTAAATTTCTATGCTCTTTAATCTTACATCAATGCATTTACCAATTCTATTTACCTCTCACACCTTCTAAACTCTAACCCTTTGACAACCGCAACAACCACCATTGGATTATTTGACATTATTAATCACATGCATTTCTAAGTGATAACCTTTTTGGAGTGAACCTTTGTTCTTCGTCAGGGTGAGATTATTTGGGTATATTGCCATTTCTGGATACAAATGTATTTATTCATGCAATACAGATATCTCGTTGGATATTTGACTTAGTGATGTATTATGGTAGTTACATTATCTTTTTAGTATCATGATTATATTCTGCGATTTTCACTCGATATTTTGGGTACCCCTATTAGTGGGCATAAAAGGTTGCATAGTGAATGTGATGTGAATATTTCTGTGTATTTTATTTGTAATTTGTAATTTCCATAGAAACAACATTTTATTTATTTGAATTATCGAGAAGCTTTGAGAATCTTGTTCATTTTTTCTTTCTTGCAAGATTTTTGAATTTTTAACAGAACTACTTTTCCATTTTCTTTAGTTGACTAGATTTTTTAGTTTTACTTATTTCAAGAACTCAAAGCTTAGGATTTTGAAGCCGCTTTCCTGAATATCATCAAGAGTGTAATGTAGAATTCCTTGTTTGCTTATTAAGTTGGTTCTATCTTGTCGTATGGTATGCATATGTCATATGGGGGTACTTCCAATGCCTCATGACTACATTCATGGAGTTGTAGTAACATGCCCTTGGTATGATACTCAATCCTCTTATGGTGGAGTGATTGATTACGATTTTCAGTCCTTTTATGGTTGAGAGACATATGATACTTAGTCCACTATGGTTAATAGAATTTTATGGTACTCAGTCCTCTAATGGTGGAGTGAAATTTATTATATTAAGTCCTCCTATAGTGGAGAGACATATGATACTTATTCCTCTATGGTTGAGAGAATTTTATGGTACTCAGTCCTCCTATGGTGGAGTGACACTCATGATATCCATTTGTTGATCAGTCAGACTCTAGCACTTAGTGAAGAAAATACAAAAGGTTCACGTGGGAAAGCAGAGAACATTCAAAGGTGTGGAATCGGAAATAATCATGCGCGAAGAACATAAACAGGTTCAGGACTTAGCCGTTTTTATGGTGAATATCTATTTTTGGAGATAGCGTACAGAGCACATAAACTGGTCAAAGACTTACACGATACACATTGGTATTTTTGGATGATTGAATACGAAATGATTTGTATGGGTGCAGGCTAAAGATAGAGTGACGAACTGATAGTTGAGTAAGAGAGATCTATTGTTAGCATTCTTGCATATAAGCCTATTTTTGTAAGGGTGTATGGCTAATAATAGCATGCAACCTACTTTGGGATTAGGTAAGTGGTGAAGGGAAAGTCTCCACCCTTATAAATATGTATTGGACTGTGTAGCAGAGAGAGCATAGATATATGTGTGAGAACTAGGTTATAGTGAGATTATGCTGCTAGATCTATTAAACGCGTGAGCGTATACCACCGTTATTTTTAAGGAATCTTTTGTGTATTTAATGTAATTAATATAATGAATATTATGGACTGAATTAAAGTGATATCATGGTTATAATTCAGTATTGCATGCTTGATTTCATCATGGTTATCTTTTAAGTCTATTATTCTCTAGATGTAGATATGAATATACACTGTAGAAATATATATTAGCCATAGATCATGAATGATTTCAAGTCTTCATCGTGCTAAAACATCCTGTAATAGCAACCCTAAAGAGAGGAGTGGTACCTTTTGCATGCTTCGGGTGAACACTCAGTCTAGGTTGAGTGATGTGCCAACACGCCTGAGATTATATTGGTGAATTCTAGGCTGCATCATTGGTTCTATTTCCGGGACCTCTTTTTAAGTTTTTTTCAAGATGGTTCACGATGAAGACATACTGGTTGACCTTAGCAAGTGTTGAGGAGTGGATACATGATATAGAAGAAGAATACGCATGACATTTCAACACTAGATTTAAGTTTAATGCATGCATGTGGGTGGAACAGAATCTGTATGAAAATTTATATGAGAGCTTCTTCGCTATCTTTCCAGTAGAATTGTATGAGTGGCTGATTGCTTATGCATTTAAGTGGAATTGGAGGTATCACACACTTGTCTGGATGCGTAGGAAGAATTACAGGCCCTTTATGATGTTGATCTGATTTGGACTTGAGCTGTGGATACATGGTTTTGTGGTGTTTTGGACAGTTATATCTTGTAGTACTCAATTTCCACTTATTCGTGCCTAGAGGTAGCTGAATTCTAGTTTTTACAATATCCAAGGGGAACTTACCTGCAAGGCATTCCACTAGCGATCAAGATCCTGATGGTAACTTTGAATTTGGAGAGTAAAATGATGGCTAACTAAACCTCACCACGCATGGGGGTAGGAGCAGGTTTGGTGAAAGATGGCAGAACTAGCAGAAAAAAGGTAGAGAGAGGAAAGGTGCATTAAGTATAATGAGATGCGCAAGAGGGAGGTAGAGAAGCAGTGGGAGTTTGTAAAACAAATAACGTTGTGGAGAAAGATAGTTTAGGAAGGAGTGGAATTTCATGCCAAAGACGGGGAACCCGAGCCTCAGGTACTCCCCCATTTGGGAAAACATGATAGGGAACCCTCCTCGGCCTCATGTAGAAGTGCACCAGTAGAGATGACCTAGGCCATGGGTGCGCATCTGAATCCACCTTGAAACCCTACCCTTGCACTTGGTTTTCCAACATCTAGTATAACAAGCAGTCAACAAGATAATTCAAGCTGTGGGAGAGTAGAAGCAAGTCTTACAAGAGGCACAACAATGACAACACAAATGAATTTTTTGTTATATGGGAGTACCTTTGTGTATCATCAACAAAGAATATAGGCCCGCTAATTTTTGGACTAGCTTCTAGGAGTGGTAACGCTTCGAAGACTGTAGGGGTACAGTTCAGTCCTACTATTGGCATGCAGGGAAGTACATCTTATAGTACAACCTCGGCTACAGGTTTAAGATCAAGAGGCTTAGGTATCTCTAGCTCTGGCAGATCTGGTGGTTCTAGAGGAAGGCTAAACACATGAGGTTCTGGATCCAGTGGGTAAGGTCTGCACCAACCCCAGAATATTTATATGGAGATTTTTATTCATCTTCTAGAATATAGAGGCATAGAAGATGCTACTGAACATGTGCATATGTTTGAAATACTATGGTGCGTAAAATGGAATCATGACTTCTGAGTGTAGGGAAAGCTAATTTACTACTACATTACAAGGGCATGCACATAACTGGTACAAATTTTTTGACCCTGATCAGACTTGCGTGGACTATAAAAATTGAAAAGATACATTCCTTAAATAGTTTCACATCTCTGAGTTTGACCAGAAGAGTATAAGTGCACTCAAGGATATTAATCAAGGCACTACTAAAAGTGTCAAATAGTATGATACATGGATTAAAATGTTGTTATCTAAGGTTTCTTATGATATATATGCAAGCCAACATACACAATGGTTTATTGGGAGCCTGATTACCCCTTTTAGGAGAGCATTATAACATAAGACATACACTAATCCATGTGAAGCAATTGAAGAAGCCTTACGTACTGAGGCAGTTGGAAGCATAAATATTGGGGTGAGCCCATTTTTAGAAGCATAGATCACAGCTATGGAAAAATAGTTGGAGAAATTATCAACAAATTCAACACATGAGATGTGCATAGGGATTTGGTGCATAGATTTTGAAGTAGAAGGCCACACAAAGGATAGTTGTCCTCATAGATTCGTGCACTCATTACTATTGGATTGTGATATATGTCATTTAAACCATGATGCCATTTGCTGCCCCTTACTATAATGCATGATAAGGATGAACGTTTCAAGCTACTATAAAATATGTAGGTCCATGACTCATGACATGGAAGACTTCTGACTGATTGGTGAAATCCATGATGCTATAGATATTGGTGTACAACAGATAGGATTTTTAGATAACTCTAAGGGAAAGAATAAGCATCAGGACCAGGATCACAATCAGGCATGCTATGATCGGAATGCTAGGTGTTTTGAAGGTGGTTGTGGAAGAGGTTGAGGATACCATGGTGGATTTGGAGGAAGAGGCCATGGTAGTGGAATAAGTGACTTCCCTTGTAGAACATGTTATACATGTCGATCTCCTGACCACTCCAGGTGTGAATGTCCTCAAAATATTACATGTTCTTTTTTGTGGAAAGAACCATAGCTATGAGGAGTGTCCAAACTTGTATGAGCATCTTAGTAAGCAACATGAACAAGAAAACAAAGGCGTAGGGATGGTTAGGATACAACACACTATTGAAAATCAATGGATTCCTAAGTTGGAAGTAGAGTCTAAGGCATTACAAGTGAAGATCACGACCTGCGCTAAGGTGACACGCGATAGAGAAGCATTGTAGAAGAAGCCTACCATCAATAAGGAGGAGGTTATACATGCGTGGTACCAAGATTATTCCCATAAGAAGGAGGTTTATCAGGAAACCATGGAAGTTCTTAGGAATCTTTAGGGTGAGATACAATACTTAAAAGAGAAAATCATGAAAGATGGAGAAAGAGAAAGAATCAAAGATGGTCCAAACTGACATGGATGACTTGAGAGAATTGCATAAAATGTTGTGTTAGGAAAATATCATTCCATTATTAGGGAATTCGTTAAAAGGACACACTACATGCACAAGTGTTGAGACTGGAAGACAAATCGTGCATGTGAATCTTCCCCCTCATAGCCTAGATTATGACAAGGAAATCAACCTGAATGCTGCTTGTGATGGGTGGCTATTGAGTAATATACTGATTGATACAGGTGTGGAAGTCAATGTTCTTACCTTAGATGCATGGGTACAAATGGGAAGACCCCCTTTATAGCCATCCTCTAATGTATTATTCATGGCTAATTGGACTAAGGCCACTCCCATCAAAGTTTTGAAAGATGCATCCATTACCATACAAGGAGCCAAGTTCACTGGAGATTTTGAGGTTTTAGCACTGGCAGAGTTAGATAGCTTCCCAACTCTATTGGGGCATCCTTGGTGCTATGAAAATAATGTTGATCTTTGGTTCAACAAGGGTTATATCAATTTTGAAAACAAGGAGGAGAGAGTTATTATCCCTTTAATAGATGGAAAATTTACACCCTATGTTGAGCCCTTAAGTGAAGAAGATCTTAATAGGATTTATGTACGCACCATCCAAGATCCAGAGATGCTTGATCCAACTAAAGAAGGAATAATTTAGTGGGAGGATGCACAATCTATTAGCGATACTACAAGTGTTGCTTGTGATAATTGGGCTCATAGCACTTATGAGTTGGTAGGGCATGAAGTAAAGAGCACATTTCCTAGAGGCAATAAACCATGTTATGTTAGGAGGATAGGTAACAACTTGATACCTTGTTACACTAGAGAAGGAGATCCTATGATATTCCTACATGCAATGGAGGAACAATGGATAGACCCATTGGAAAGAAGAAATATGATAGCATATACACTACGTGGGACAACAACACGCTGGTGGGTGGCTCACAAGGATAATCTTATAGGATGGAATGAAATTAGGATTTCTCTTACTACTAGGTTCTTCAGAAGAAATGCACCTACTCAAATATACACTTATCATGGTAATCAACCTATTCACTACCACTTTGAGAAGTGTGAGAGACGTTGGACATAAGGGTGGGAAGATTTACCACCTTCACTATGGGTGCACAAGTTTTATTCCATGTCACAAGGATGCACGCGTGCTTGGTATGTATATGTAGAACTCCATATAGAGATTGGAAATTGGAAGGATTTAATTGTAGGAATGGCCCAGACAATTGAATTCTTCTCTACAAAGCCTTCGGTGGAAGAAGCATTAAAATTTATAAAGCGCTTAACTATGGGAGATAGTGCTAAGGTTGAAAAAATCCTTCATAAGTTATTGGATGAAAGAAACTGAGGAGCGCATCTTGTTGAAGAAATAGAGGCCAATGCAACACTACTTCAATGTGCTTTGCTTGAGAAAGAAAAAGGAAAAATGGTCTACTTAGTGGATGACAAGGAACTAGAAAATTTGGATGTAAACCATTCAACAGGTAGGTGTGAGGTGTTGGATGGTGCAAATAAGACCACATGGGCCTATAATGAACCTATGAAGAAAAAGTGGGTGAATATTGGGTCAGATGTTGAGCCCAAGGAATCCATAATTGGGGACTTTTGGTTAGACTCTAAAGTGGAAAAAATCATATAGTTACTAAGGGATTATTGGGACTTATTCCCAATGGGGGTACCATGAATGTAAAGGCGTGCATGAATCATTAGGGGAGATGAATATAAATCTTAAAGAGGGTGCGCACCCATTTAGAAAGAGACCCTAGATGATGAACCCTAACTTGTGTGAAAAGGTAAAAGAAGAGATTGAAAAAATGTTGAATTCTAGAATTATCAAGCCCCTTGATGAGTCAGAATGCGTTAGTCCAATGGTGATCAGTATCAAGAAGGAAGGATGTATTAGGATTTGCGTGGACTACAGGGAGTTAAATGGTGCATGTGTGATTGATCCCTTTCCTACACCATTCACTGAGGAAATACTAGAAGGTGTTGCATGGCATGAGATCTATTCATTTATAGATGGGTTCTCTGGGCATCATCAGGTTAGGATTTCCTAGGAGGATCCAGAAAAGACTATATTTATTACTGAATGGGGTAGCTTCACCTATACTGTAATGCCTTTTGGTCTGAAAAATGCGCCTGCTGTATTTTTGCACATAGTTATTCAAGCATTAAAGGAATTTATTCACAACTTCTTACATAGGTCTATTTGGATGATTGGATAGTGTATGGATTAGTTAAAGATCATTGTGACAATTTGTTATTAATGTTTAAAAGATGTAGATAGTTGAGTATCTCATTAAACATCAAGAAGTGCATATTTGCTACATCATTTGGAATACAGTTAGGACACATAATCTGCAAGGAAGGTTTGTTGGTTGATCCAACCAAGGTTGTAGTCATTATATGCCTAAGATAGCCTACTAGTCAGAGTGAAGTGCACGGATTTCTGGACCATACAAGATATTACAGAAATTTTTAATCAAAGGATATGCCAAAGTTGTCACACCATTAGAAGAGTTACTGAAATGGAAAGTTATGTTCTACTGGGGAGAACCACAACAATGTGCATTCAAGACATTAAAGGAAATACTTACTACTGTGCCTATTCTATAGTTTCCTTTGTGGGGCCAACCATATCATGTACATGTTGACACCTATGGCATGGACCATTGGTGTGGTGTTGGCTCAACCTATAGAACATGTTGTAGATCATCCTATCTATTTTGCTAGTGAAAGCTGACCCCTACATAACAGAATTACACAAGTATAAAGCGTGAAGCTTTGTCAATGATCTATGTGCTACATAAATTCCTCCAGTACCTACTAGCTACACCATTCATATTTTATACATATCACATGGCATTGAAGTATTTGGTAAACAAGCCCATTTTACAAGGGCACATATGTCGATGGGTGCTCTTCTTTCAAGAATTTGATTTCATAGTTGTGGTAAAACTAATTCTGGACCAGACCATCTATCTAGAATATAGTCAAGAGAAGAAGCACAAGCAATTGAAGATACCATTCCAGATGCATAGTTATACAGGTTACAATGAGTGCCGTCAGAACTAGAGGACATTGCTGTCTTTCTACAAATAGGTATGACACCAAAAGGAATGAAATCCTTGGAGAAGAAAAAACTTGCTATACACATAGCCCCCTACATGTTGATTAGTGGTAACCTGTACAAGTTAGGTCAGGATGAAGTATTGCACCATTTTGTATTGGAACGTGAGCACATGTATATTATGGAAGAAGCTCTTGGTGGTATTGCAAGTGGCCACTATCAGGTGATGCACTGCGTGCAAGATTTCTACTAGATGATGGTGGGAGGCCTTGTATAAAGATTTGTAAGGAATTTTGTAAGGCATGTGATCATAAGCAAAACCAAGTCAACGAGATGACATTCCTCTAAGGATTACTAGTGTAGAACTGTTTGAGAAATGGGCTAAGATTTTTTGGGTCTATTTCACTAGCTACAATCATAACTTACAGACTATCTGACAAGGTGGGAAAATTTTACCTACAAAGGATTGTACAATGACTACAATAGCTAGGTTTCTTTTGGAAAATGTTATTACAAGGTATGGATGTGATTTGACCAGTGATAGGGGCACACATTTTCTTAATGAGACAATCCAAATTTTATTAGATGAATTCATGATTGAACACCATAAGACTACACCCTATCATCCTCAGGAAAATGGGACTGCTGAGGCTTTCAACAAATTTTTTATCCAGACATTGACAAAAATATATGATGTTGGAAGAAAGGATTGGGATGATAAAGTATTTGTAGTAATTTGGGCATATCAGACAACATATTAAAGGTTGAAAAAAGCCACACCATTTTAGTTAGTGTTTGGCACAGAAGTAGTTCTTCCTATGGAATTTATGTTACCTTCCTTGTGCATTATGTGCACTGGAGGTCTCGTTGATGAACAAGAATTAGAAGAATAGATTGAACAGTTAATCAAATTGGATGAGTGATGAGCCATAACACGTTGGAGTCAAAAACAAGAGAAGGCTAGGCAGAAAGCATGGCTTGAAAGACACATTAGGGATAAAAATTTGGAGATATGACATATGGTGCTCCTTTATGATTCTAAGTTTTTGCGCCATCTAGACAAACTCAAGGTACATTGGTTGGGGCTGTATGTTATCACTCACATACTCAAATCATGTGCTTGTTAGCTAGAGGTGCTTGATGGAAAATGGTTACCTGGTTACTTCAACGGGTGTAGGCTGAAGCCCTACTATAAATAATTCTTCTTGGTGTTTGTAATAAGGTAATGTTACCATTTAGATTAGGTTTTCAATTATGTATTCCCTTAATGTGTTTCCTTCTTTGTTGCTATGCTTTTTCAATTTAGTTGGTGTGTTTGTGTAATAAGTGTGTTTATGCACCAGAAGCTAATTACTATTTGAATATTTTTTTGTGCAGGGGACTACACATACCCTTAGTGTGGGGTAGGTTGTTGATATCCAAGTATAAGACTGTTGGAAATAATTACACATGAAATGAACTATCTACAGGTGCTAGTCAAGTTTGGAGAATTGAAAAACAAAAGAGATTGCTTTTAGACACAGGGACCATAAAGAGATGAATGAAGAAACAAGTATAACGTGAGGTAAGTAGAGGCCAAGAAGACTACCAGTGGAAGGTGCAGTGATGAGGTACTCAGGTGTATGGAAGTGTGCTGAAGAGAAGTCTGTAGCCAAAAGGTAGAAGGGCACGCTAGAAGGTTATAGCTGGGGTGTGAAGATGTAACACATGGAAATAATAAAAATGGTCAATTAATGAGATGATTTTTGGTAGGTGGAGGAACAATAAATACACTAAATTTTTGAAATTCTATAAAAAGATGGGATGTGAGTTCATTTTTACTGTTGCAATTGAGAGAATTTAAAAAGGGTTAAGTGTAAACGAGCTGAGAAATCATGTTGAGGTGTGAAGAGTGTGAAACTAGACGTGGAGAGAAGGGTTGTGCATAGGAGAAGCTTGTGTTCCCATAGGTGAAGGGTTTAAGAGAAGCAAACGTATTACAAATGAGCTAGGGCACACAATTTCCAATAAGGCATGAATATTTAAACTAGGGTTTTGACTTGCTTGATTAGAGAGGGAAGAAAAAATATTATATTTCAAATGGCACCAAAGAAAGCACCCACATTAGGAGATACAGTGAAGAAGAAGGTTGAAGTGGAAGAATAAATTGCTCCCGAGAGTAATTTCTCATAAATGTAGTATCTAGAGGGCGTGATTGTGGGACAAGAATGGGATACTAAAGGTCTGGGGTATACTAAAGGTCCACACAACATAGAAATTGACAAATTGAAAAAGTACCCAGTGGTGCAGGTAGCTGCACATCTTGTAACAAAGTTGAAGGACCAAGGAAGGTGGTCATAGGTAAACACAAAGTGGTTGTATGTCACAAAGAAAATGTCTCAAGGAGTGGTCTACAATATTGCAGATCACATAGAAAAGGCATTAATTGAAGAAGCGTAGACAGGTGACATAATTCATTTTGGTGTTGTACTATTGTCTTTAGTATTTATGGAGATTGGGGTACTTAATGGGCCAAAGGAGAAGATTTGGGAATACCCCACAGAACACAAGTCACCTGTGGAAAGATTTGACAGGTACTTGTGTGATGGATCAATGAGTGGACTATTCAAGAAGAGGGTGAAGATGTGGTATGATAGAATCTATGTGGTGTTCGAGGAAGAGTTGCGAATACCCAAGGATTTGCCTTTGGTGGTGGGTAAGGCAATTCAGTTTTTTGTATACCAACATTTTTGCATCGCACAATTTTTGATGAAGGATGGGGCTTGGAGCCCATGGTGCAAATTGTCGTATGCCTTCATAGTAAGATATTTACAGGCACCATTTCACCAGTTGTTAGATACGTGCCACCTAACCTTCAATGCAGATAAGGTAAATTGTGACTACCACACTCTAAGGAAGAAGTATGTATATCCAAGGTGCAATGCCTAAATTAAAAGGCTTATTTTAGATATTATAAGCATGAAACCTGTAAGATTTGAAATTGGGGATACCGGAGCAGTGCTTGTGTACCTGTAACTCAAACCCAAGCTGGGGAACACTAAGTATGTGGAGAATGATTTCGCGCTCCCAAGGCCGCCAAAGGGTAAGCATACAATGGAAAATGTTCCAACACCCAAGCCCATAGAAACAATTCAAGTAGATGATGAAGAAGAAGAGCATGAAGATAGTAGTGGTTTGGAACATAGAGGTAGATGACAACCTCCAAATAAGGAATAATCTGAGCACATAACTACACCACCTTAGCCAAAAGAGGGATATGATGAGGACTTGGATGTAGACCAAGGAGAGCGCCGTTTCAAGAGAGTATTTAGGAGAATAAGGACCCAAGGTGTTACTCCACAAATAGTGCATAAATCAGCTCGACTCTCTCCATAAAAGGAGACAACTGAGAAAAGATGAAGGAAATTAAAGATGAATGAGGAAGTGGAAGAGTCTGAGGAAAGCGCACAAAATTCGCCTACACATCTAGAGAACTTGGAAGAACAAAAAGATGAAGAAATGAAGGATGGAGAAGATGGAGAAAAAGGAGTAGATGAGACATCAACTGAGACTGCTCAGGACATAGCAACATAAGTTCCAAATCTTGAAGCCCAAGTTCCTAAGCAGCCTAGATCAAGAAGAACAAGTGGAGAGTTTATTACACTAGCCATGGGCTACACTGAGGACATAGGTAAAATTATCTGCACCTGTTTCTAGAGCACAATGACACAAAATGAGTTGTATGGCTGGGAGTTGATGGATGAAGATATGGCAACAATGCACACAAGGAATCAATTTTCATGGTCAATGCACACGTACATGGATGAAGCAGACATTGATGTGTGTGAGGAGTCTTACATGTTAAGGAGGTTGAAAAAGAAACCTCAGGCCAGATACATAACAGTAAAGCCTACTATTATGTCATATGAATAGGTAAGCAATGCTTTAGTAAAGGTCTTGACAGAGGTCACACAGTGGAACATGGATAAAGATGAAACAATTATGGCACTAAGGGAGGAGATCAAGACTAAGGATGAAGAAATAGTGTGCCTAAAGTAGGAAAGAGATTTGGCACAGAAGAAGAATGATGTGTTTATCAACATGGCAGAGGAGATTGGGGACAATGTCATGAAGGCTAGGTCACACTTAGAGCCAAAGGTAACTAAGACGTTTCCTTTGGAAATACATTATGTAAGTACATTGTTGGAATTAGTGCTTGAAGATGAACCTCTGTGCATGCCAGAACCAAAGGATCCAACATAGGATGCAGAGCAAGAAAAGGCTTCAATGATGTGAAAGATTACATCATATGAAGTATTACTTTAGAGCTTGCAGGAGGAACTAAAGAAGGAAGATCAAGCACTGAATATTTATACAGCGCTAGAAGCTATTATAAGGACCAAGACCATTTTGGAAGACAATGACATCCTGAAGGCCATGAAGGATAATACACTGAGATGTGTAGAACAATTAGCACTTGTTAAGAAAAATCATGAGGCCCTTACAGTAACTTAATAACCACACAAGGAAAGGCTGGATGAGCTTGCGAAAATCATCGCTCAAAAGATGGACTTGTTGGAAGGGAGAATGACTGGCATGTCCAACATTGTGTTGGTCTTACAAAATAAGAAGGGCAAGATTGCAAGGGATGAGTTAGAGTCAATTGCAGTGGATATTCCAGAGAAGGCAGAGGCCACGCTCAATGATTGAAAAACCTTAGAGGTAGACATAAAAGAAGAATATCCCGAATTTATTATTCAAGTTGTAGCAGAAGATATTACAAGTTAAAGACATTATTTTATTTATAAAAATTCTTTCTATTCTTCTATTCATATTCTTTGATTCATTTTTGAGACAACCATTTCCAGGGCGGCAATGAAACTAGTGTGGGGTAATGTTTATCAGTCAGACTCTGGAACTTAGTGAAGAAAATATAAAAGGTTCACACGGGAAAGTAGAGTGCATTAAAAGGTGCGAGAGTATCAGAGAGGATCATGCGTAGAATAGAAAGTGGTTTGAGACTTAGCCATTTTCATGATGAGGATCTATTTTTGGAGATAGCGTGCAGAGCACACAAACCGGTCAAAGAATTGTGTGACATACATTGGATATTTTTGGATGATTGACTATGAAGCACCTTACATGGACACATGCGGGGAATAGATCTACTACTGTCAGTTAACTAAAAGTAGTCTATTATTAGCGCACTTGCATCTATGTCTATGTTTGTAATGGCACATGGCTAATAATAGCATGTGACCTATTTTGGGATTAGATAAGAGGTGAAGGGAAAGTTCCCACCCTTATAATATGTATTAGAATGTGTAGTAGAGAGGGCATATATATAGGTGTGAGAACTAGGTTATAGTGAGATTATGCTGCTAGATCTGTTACACGCATGAGCGTATACCACCGTTATTTGTAAGGAAGCTTACGTATATTTACTGTAATTAATATAATGAAGATTATGGACTGAATCAAAGTGTTATCATGGTTATAATTCAGTATTGTATGTTTGATTTCATCATGGTTATCTTTTAAGTCTATTATTCTCTAGATCTAGATCTGAATATACACTGTAGAAATATATATTAGTTATAAATCTAAATGCCTTAAGTCTTCATTGTATTAACCTCCTACAACAACAACCCTAAAGAGGGGATATGTACCTTTGTGTGCTTTGGGTGAGCTCTCAATCTAGGCTGAGTGATGTGCTAGCATGTCTGGGCTTGTATTGGTGAATTCTAGGCTGTATCACGAGTCCTCATAGGGTGGTGATACATATGATACTTAGTCCTCTATGGTTGAGATAATTTTATGGTACTCAGTCCTCCTATGGTGGAGTGACACTTATGATCTTCAATCCTCCTCTGGTGGAGATTAATATGATACTGAATCCTCTATGGTTGAGAGAATTTTATGGTACTCAGATGTTTCTTGGTGGAGATTGCCTCTGTGACATGCATTATAGATGGAAGATTTGACAGTGATTATTTTGGTCATTTCTTCCTTGGATGATTTTTTCACCATAGAAAAAGATAAGTTATTAATTTCAAACTTTAGGGTTGAGCTTGAGATTATGCACTCTTTCAGTTTTGGATTACTTGAGAATATTGTAATTTTGGAATTTGGGACTCATCGAAAAACATATAGATAGGGCACTTGATACTTTTGTTTGATTCTTTTTTATTATTTGACAAATGTTTGGGATGACAGACTACGTATTTTGTTGACAAATATTGTTATAATTGGATTCACTAGGAATGTACATAGTGATACTGATAATTTTACTTTTCGTCTTGGGGCCCTGACTATAGGTTTGTTTCATCATACCCATTTTTCTTATGCCTTATACAAACCTCTTGATATACCTATTTATATGGATTATATGTTGTGGGGGGCTTTGGTTAAGGTGCTATGATAAATTCCCCTCATAGGTATGTGGTTTCCTCTTGGTGAGGAATGGTGTTGTCCTTATGGTAATCTTCTTGTGTCATCATAGACTTATGTCTAGATAATTTTCTCTTCCACGTTGATTTGGTGAATATTATGTGTATGCGATTCCTTGTTATGGAATCAATCTTTACTTGGGATAAAGGTATTTTTTGAATTACTTTCGTGTAACTCCAAAGTGGTATATGTTCTGGTTTTAGGTATTGGATGACCTCGTGTTGTATTACATTGTTGAAAACCTTACAAAAATAGTGAAATTTACTTTTAAAAAAATCAAAATAATAAGATAGAACTTGTAAATGATGAAATTGATTGTGGAACATTAATCCAACCCTTCTATGCCTATGAGAAAAAAAATCATGAAGACGCTTACAGGAAAACATTATCAAATAGGTTTCAATATGATTATGAAATTTGGTTTAGATTCACTACGCTAGAGGGAAAAAAATCATTGTTCATAGAAAATTAACAATTTGAGGAAATTATAGATTTTGATGTTCCTTTAGGATGAAATTTTAGAGAAGGGTTTGGGCACTAAATAACATTTTCATTTTCGACCTCTTTCTTCTATTTAATATTTGAACCTAATCTTGGTGTTGCGTTGCATTGAGGACGATGATCTTATAAGGGGAGGGAGATGAAATTTCCCCTCAGTTATAGTGTTTGAACTGATCAATGATGGAGTAAATAAAATTAAAAAAAAGGATTCCTCAACCTTGGAAAATGTACATGGGATGCGTGCAAGTAGGAAGGGGATTTTTTGAATATATATATATATATATATATATATATATATATATATATATATATATATATATATATATATATATATATATATATATCTTTAAGCCGAGTTTTGCAGGCATGTGTCAAATTATCTAAACTCAAAATTGTACACATCCTCACAACTTGAGTCAATACATTAGCTTAGAGAGTGACTCATCCTAAACACATTTTTAGACCATTCATTTCCTTGCATAATAATACAAACACTTTATTTGAGATATAGAGGCGTAACCACGGTGAAACCCAAGTTAATGTTGTAAATTTACTAGTAATTGGATAGTCGCAGCCAGTGCAAAAGTCGGAGCTCTGCTTTACTAAAAATGGTAAATTAAAGTTATGTACTCTCATAATTAAATAAATAGAACATGATGGGGAATTGTGTTAAATAGAACTCTGGCCAGCAGTCATCCAAAAAAAATTAGTACCATTATTAGTTAAATCAGCCCTGCACACGTAGATAAATATGTAACCATAACATCTCCTCATTTTACTTTATACAAATGTATTGATTTGGATATGTATTTTGATAGGAAGCGGGTTCAATTGGCGCTGCGAGGAAAGCAAAAATGTTTCCTTCCGATGTTTTGTTTGTTGTATGCAAAAAAGAAGAAGATTGAGGATTAAGAGGCACTTAATGTATAGCTATATTTACTTTGTTTCTTCTCCTTCTGAGCACCTGTGCTATATGCACTGTAACCTTTACAACAACATTCTCGGGAATCCTCCTTAGCTGTGTCCAGAATAGATGCCTAGGGACAAGGAATGTTGCGTCCATATGTCATCTTATGGAATTCCCTTGCTGCAGGATCTACACAAAATGGGTTTAAAAAAAAAAGGTCAAAACATTATCTCCACGCTTGAATCGCCTTGTTATGTGATTGGCTTGTGGCATATATCATTAGGCTGTAAATTTGGCTTCTTGGCATAGTTGCTTTACTGCTCTACATGGATGACTCGACCATGGAATTTTGAGCTTGTGATAGGACTTGGAGGAAATAATATAGTTGGCGCAGGAGTTGGTGAGTATTACATGTGGTCAATGGAATGATTCAAAATTGGCACAGGTGGTGCTAGTTGTATTCTGAATAGCCATCGGGACGTAGATCCCTTTGATTTTTACTCACAAATCTTGGAAATTTTTTAGGGTTTGAAAATTAACATGTTGTTGAAATATTAAGATATTTTTGTGGTGGTTTGAATAGTGCACTTAGAATAAGGTGTTAGAACGCGTCATGAATGTGCAGGAGTTAGAAAATAACGTGAAAAAGTGTGACACCAGTTTTATGAACTTAACTAATCACGATTTTGGGAATTCATGCTTGATTGGTTAAGCGCCCTAGAAATGTGATTTGGAATAGGGAAGAGTGCACGAGAAATTATAGTTTAGTTTTTGTGTCGGTATTTGGCGAATACATCCCTCTTTATATGTCAGACCTTGAACAACTAGCTCAATGTTTAGCCATATCATTTATTTCTAGGCATGGTTTTATCCCTATTTTCAACATGCTTTGATATATTTGGTTTTCCCTTCATAGTACTAATGAAATTCTTAATTAAATTAAGAGTATGGTTAGGGTTAACAAAATGTCTTGTTACACGTAAAGGATCATATATTTACCTTGCTTCATGTTGCCCTGATATGAAGCCCCTTTTTAGCATAAGATATATTCACCAACCATTACATGTGAAACATACAACTTTTTTTGGATGATAGAACAATAGACAATTAAATTTGACTTCCATGTAATTTTGTCAATTGTTCACCTTGCTAAAATTTAATAAAGCATGAATTTCAACAACATGCAAACCACCACTCCAAACCTCGTAGTGTGTAAGTTATGGAATGATCTTGTTCATTGGTGATGTGATATCTCATGCCAATCTATATAATGACCTTAGACAATATTTTGACCTTGTTTCCTTGCACGTTTTGGGGCCTAGTCGGCTATTTTATGGCTTTGGTGAGTTATTAAAATTTCTAAAGTTAGTTTGGTTTTGGCCCGCGATTTAGGTCCTCATACCGAGAGAAGAAATTTGGCTACCGCACATATCTAATTTTTGTCTAGGAATATCATAATCATCAATAGCTTCGATAAAATAACCTCAAAAGATTATTTTGTAACGGGTTTTTGTATGACTCAAGATGTTCAACAACTAAGTTGAACTAACATAAATTATGACAAGTAGCTTCAGAAAGGTAGTGGCCATTTGAATCTTGGTCACAAGATTTTTTCTGTAAACTCTAAGGATTTCCTTGCAGATATGGGAATTGGTGAAAAGTAACACGTGGTGTGTTTGAGTTTCGAAAAATGGATCTCAAACTTGGTTTATGGGCCACTTTGGCCAATTTTTTTAGTTTTATAATCCTGTAGTACCGGTGAGAAAATTTTTGTGGAACTTTCTCCTAGCCGAAAATCTATTGCAAAACGTATTAAATCTATTAAAAGAATTTATAGATCTCCTTGATGAAACTTGGTTGTATGTTGTTGTTTATGGAAGTTTGGTGTGTTTTTCTCTCTCTTCACTCTCCATCATGCTCCATCTTGAAAACGAAATGAAACTGTACTTATGTTCTTATCTCTATTGTATGGTAAAACTTTTTAATTTATTGTAACTCAAAAATAACATATATGTGAAAATGTTAGTCAAAGGGGGAATGCTATGCTAGCGTTCATTTTCACTGATCATGTTTGCACTAACTTTACAATTTGTAGGTGGTGTAATGAGATTTGATATTATAATGTTGGAAAATAGTGTTTAAAGTTGATATTTGCTAAAAGCATAATTTTGATGGAGTTAGGAATATAACTTTTTTATTAACTGTACTTTTATTAATGCAAGAACAAAAGTATATATCTACTTATATTGTGTGTGAGATTAATGACATGATGAATTTATTATGTTATACTTTTGACTAAGATTTCATTGGAAGTTGTGCTTGTGGTTGTTAAGGTAAAATATTCAAAATTTTGTGTGATTTTTTAATAATGAACTTAATTTTGGGTCCTCTGGAGTCGTAATCTTGGAAAATAATACATTTGTCATATATGTACGTCATGTGCCAACATTTGAACCTTTTTACCTTTATTTGCTGTGTTATTCGAATCCTACGTTCCCTACCAAAATGCATCTAATTATTTAGTGTTTTATCTAGCACTTGTACACATGGGAAATGGTTAATTAAAATGGTAGAGTTACAACAATAGTGGAAATGAGTTTTAAATTTTGTTATCTTAAGTTCAACTTAAAATATATTGTTATGGTGCTTTAACTTTGGTTACAACATTTTTCTTCAAGTGTTAAATTGCTTAACTCATGTTCAAACTAGTTACAGGAAGACATTCCACCTATAGGCGATCCTTGGTGGTTGCATATTTTTGTTAATTTTTTGGGGTGTCCAATCTTTAGAAAACTCTTGAGTAGATACTCCAAACTGAAATAAATTTCCAACTTGGAAAACATGGTAGCTAGTACTTGACATCTGCAGAAGGGGGTAATAGCAGGATTGGAATGGTATGTCTTGGTGTTTTTGAATAATGTAAAGAATGATAATGTTTAAATTTATTGAAAGTATAATTTTACTTGATTTAATAATATGCATAATAATATACTTCATCATAGAAAATGGGAATATAAGTGTGAAACTAAACTATTTCTTTATTCTTTGGTAGTCGTGAGTCGATAGGGGCATATGAGAACTGTTTTCAATGTATAGTTTACAACCCCACCTTTAATATAGAATTGTTTTAGATAAGTATGTATTTAAACATAGCTCTGATTTATGGTGGGATGCGGGTGTCATAAATTAATAGGGTTTTGTGTCTTAAATGTTTATCCTATAAGTTGATAAGTGGAGACAACCTCATAATGTAAATGTAGGAAGCACAAAATCAAATGAGTAAATATCAAATATGGTTGGAATGAAAATTGTATGTACTTTTATTGATGTCAACTAGAAAAATTATCTAAAATGTTAGTTCTTATGAAAAATGAATTAAAAGATATTTATTCTTAATGTATTAATGCAAGTGAAAAGAGAAAACTTGTAACGTGTAATAATAACATATTGTTTCCAGTTAACATTATAAGTGGGAAGATTCAATGTTAAGCACCACAAAATTTGGTAAGGTTGAAAATGTTTAGGAACCCATATGCATGGTCATAAGAACTTAATATTTTGTTTTATTCAGTCCTCCTAACTTTATCATGTTTTTCTCATTTGAGTGAATGGGGATTGACATTGTCCTCTCTTTTGTGAGGGCGTACATGTTCAAGAATTGTGGTTACCTTTTACCCCTATCTCACACTAAAGGAATAATTAAATATAATATATCATGAAATATGAATGAGGTAATGACTAAAAATAACTTATGTTCCTCTCGCTTGTAATTCCGGATATAGCCTTCGTTTAGGCTCAACCAGGTATATAATTGCTAATATATAGTGGAAATATTGTTCAATCAAATGAAGTTATTTACCTATGGGATTACATGAACATTGTTTTTCCTAGTGTGTCATTAAGTGGATCAGAGTCATGCATGAAATATATTTTTACCCAAGCTAGCCTTTATCGTAGGGTGAAATTTCTTAGGAATCTAAGTGGTTGAGTAAGTGTTCCTCTTACAAAAACCTTGATCTTGGTTTAGTCTTGTATGAGAACCTCATACCTTTAGTAGTATTAGTCCTTGGCAGTAAGGTTGGTTGAGATATAAATTTTTACCCTCGATGGGTTTTGGTCGTAGTATTGTGGGAAATCTTGAGTTGTGTTGTCCATACAAAATGTGCCTATAAAACACCTTGGTAAAAGGTGTTCTAAGTTATACTCTTCTCCTTGTGTTTAGTTGTACTATGTGTGATCTTGACTTTGTAGAGAAAAGTGGATAGGAAAACCACCTATGGGTTAGGTAGCTTAGTCATACACACATCATGTCTTGAGAAATGGATAATGTATGTTGAGTTTCATGCCGAAGTTGTGTTCTATTGGTCATAACCTTTTTGCGTCCAAGAATTGAAGTGGACATGTAAGATTCGAAATTGGTATCGAGCGAAAATATGAAATTTCATCATTGGAATGGATCCTAAAATGAAATAAACCCGTGTTTGAAATGTGAAATGACGTGTCATAAAGACTTTCTTACATGTTCCTAGACAAGTATTAATCCTAAATAAAAATATATAATAAATGTAAAAGTGAATCATTAAATATTGTGTTCATTGAATTCAGATAATGTGTCTTGCAGTCAATGCAATGACCTTCTCATTTTATATCATATAATATAAACAAAATATTAATAATCTTCCACTTTTTTTTTTAGTTACTTTTTGAGTAGTAATAGTTTGGGGCATTACAATAGCTATATAGATCTCCCAAATTTATATGCCACCTCCTCCAACATTTTTATATAGAGATGTATAAGGTTTATAAAAAATAGTTCAAATTCAGAGTTATTATAATTAAATTTTTTTTGACAAACATAACATAAAAGAAAAGGAAGTGTTGGAACTACATACTATACAATTTAATTATATGAATATAAAAACATGATCTAGCTCTCTAAAGTGCGCCTTGTAAATTTGAGCCTTTATTTATAATTTTCTTCCATGATAATAACCAATAGTTATGATGTTTTTTTGGTAGTGTTCTATTATGTTTTTTTGCCTTTAAAAATCTATTGAAATAAAACAATTTGTGGAAGTTTTAGAGCCCAGAACAAATGGTTTCACAACATTGTTGGAAAATAGAACTTTTTAGTTTTTTTGTTTGTTTTGAAAATGCATATAGTTATGGTTATATGCATGCATGATCTTTATTACAATGTTTAGAAGTGCATGGTTGGGTCTGTATGTGTAGGTAAGAGGAATTTTATCTACATATCCACATTTTTTCAAATCCTTCTAGGTTAGGCAGAATGGATGTCTGCTAGGAGGGTGAAGATGTTCCTCTTTCTACTTGGTTTTCATGTGTGAATTTTCTATATTTGTTTAGATGTCATTCTCCTAACATTTGGCTTTACCCCTTTCAATATGTATTCAAATTATAAGTAGATTTACAAGTTTATTTGTCAAAATATAATATTATTTTAATGTAATGTTTATTGTTTATAATGACACCTTGTCTATAGCTATGTGGTTGATAATTTTAGTTTTACAAATTAGTTTTCATTATTTATACTCATGTATTGTGTTTCAATTCAAATTAGAATCATATTGGCATGCAACCTAACACATAATGGGTAGAAAATTTGATAAAAAGGTCCAAAAATCTTATAAAGATGAAAAATACATGCATAGTAAAAACCCTAATAATAGTACAAATACAATTTAAGAGTACCTGAAACTATAAGTGCAACTTTAAGAAACACTAAAACATGGAAAAGAATAAGAGACAAAAACATGGATAAAACAATATAAAAAGGCCAAAAGAAAGAAAAATGTATCAATTAGATACTTTCACACCTAATATATATTCCATACTAAAATTAGGTGTCCAGAGATTTAAAAAAGAACATAATGACTTATATATAACACTTTTATTTCATAATACCTACAAGTATAGAAAAAACTCAATAAAAGTCAACCATGTTTATTTAGCTTTAAATAATTAAAAATTTAACTTATTTCCTCACCTCTAACCACAAACGTGTGAGCAAAAAAAAAAAGAGAGATGTATAATAACAATTAAGAAATGAGTATGAGTTTTTTAGAAAATAAAATGATATCACAAAGTTCCACTGAACATGCTTATGAAAAAGATATGAGAAAATGAGTTACAATAAGGGCAAATGAAACTCTCACAACCAACATTTTTAAAAACTTAGACACAAAACCTTGGAGATTTGGACCAAACATAAATAGTTTTCATTACATTTACAATCATAATACGCTTCCATATTTTTTTATATACTTGCTTGCAATTTCCTGTATCTTTGTTTATATTCTACAAATGGTGTTTATTAAATAAATAGTTATAATTTTATTTGTTTAGATTCTACAACTAGATTTTATTAAGTAAATAGTTTCACTATTTTTTTGGATAGGTTAAAATTAGTTTTGAGGGACCAAAACATCCCATATACAAATGGAGAAAAGATATGGGTGATTGTACCAAGTTGGGGGGCCAAAAAGTAGACAAGAATTAAAAAAAAAGCAAAATGCATACGCGTTTTGTTAAAACGCGCTCGCATTCTAATTTGTTTGGCTTAGGAATTGTTGGTCCGAAAATATTTCGGGTGGGTAGATCTATGGATAGACAGGCCAACAGTGTGCAGGGCATAGCCCCTCTTTGAGACAGCAAAGTGAAACTAGTTTATTGCTATTTTACCAGCAGGAATCTGTGCAAGTCTTACAGTATTATGCTTTCAAGGGGGTTTTGGGATCTCATCCCGGTAGAGTTAGTTCTAATGAAGAATAGAAAGAAATGAAGGAAGGAAAAGAAGAAATATGGATATGAAGGGAGAAAAGAAATGAATTCCAAAGTAGAGAGGTTAGAGGGTTTATGTTTTGGGCCGGTAGTAAATAGAGCCAAACTTACTCACATAAACAAACAAAGCAATACTAATAAATAAATGAAAAAATATAGTGGAATCCAACAGAATAAGCATGCAGATCTAACTTAAGAAAGATATAACACATAACACAGGAATTCAGCACAAATCCTCAATTTTTTGTATTAATATTTGTTCTGTTACAAGAAAGTTCAAAGTCTTTCTCTCCTCACTTCTATTCTTCATAAAAATTTTCTCACCCTAAATACTACAAGTATCCAAGTATTTATAAAAGCAGAAGGAGAAAGAAGACAAAAAGGAGCCAACCACTATTTACAAAATATTTAAAAGTCAAATGTTGACTTTAGGGAAATTTGGTGGATGACAACATCCCATGGTGCAACATGGATGATGTCATCGTTTGTGCCAACATACTTTTAAATACTTTTACAAAAAATGGGATTTATCCCATGAGGAAGGAGCCTATTCATCATCATCCCTTGGCTTGAAAGGAGTGTCTTACTTCTGCTCAGGAGAGGTAATGTGAAACTGAGCTTGATACTCCATGAACTTGCTATCCATCGCCTAAAGTTAATCTTGAGCGGGACCCTTGGTGTGATCCCCAATGACTTCGCAAGTTTCTCATTCATCTCTGAGTCTTTCTGAGAGTTTGAAGTATTCGTTTCTTGCCTCCATCAGGTATCCAATGAAGTCACGGTAGGCCAAAAGGTTGTTGATAGATTCTACATCAAAAGTGGCCTCCTGACGCTAAACCCTGTGATGCGATTCCCTTGAAAACCTGAACAGTATCATCTACCTTCCTTAAGGCATACGCTGCACCGAGAAACCCTGGAGACGTTCTTAAGATGATCTGCTCCATTTGATGCATGGCATATAGGGCTTCCTCCTTGATTTTGTCTATCTTTTCCAATTCAAACTCCATTTGGTCAACCTAATAGTCTAAAGCAGCAAAGACTTTATTGGGTGCTCACGGGTGATCAAAGATGCTGAATTTCACCAAGTCATCGATTGGGCAGTCGAGCATCTTCTGGAACCTTTCGTGTTGTAACCTAACATGGTCCAACTCTTTAAAGATAGGCCTTGCTATTTCCTAGAGTTCCTTGTTATCTTGATCTATATTTTGATAGAGCTCTATGAACTTTGTAATCACTTCCTCACTATCTTTGAGGATCTTCACTCTCTAGGAAGACACTGCTATGACTTGCTCGCCAATCTTGGCATACTCATTTATCTTCTCCTGATTAAGAAATTCGGGAGGGTCTGCGGCAATCATAGGAGGGGCATTGCCCATTTTTTGTAGGGCTTAGAGAAGATGCTTGTTTTGCTATTTTAATATTCTCTTCTCTTCCTTTGCTTCCTGAAGCTTCTTGCAAAGGGCATCCACTGCGGATAAGGCCTCTCCTTACAGGCTCTCTGATGATGTTCCCATTGTGACCTGAGTCACTGTAAAATCTGTAGGAGACATATCTTCTTTCTTCTTTGTGGGATCAGGGTACGCGATATCCATAACCCTTTCACCTAAAGCACTTTGAGAGAAGCGGGTTATAGCCTTTTGATTCTTAGGCCCTTTAGCCAGAATAACAGAGAAGTCCATGGGTGCAATAGGGACTTTCCTCTTGTGTTAGCTTAGATGTTCAGAGATCCATTCTGAACTTAGGGGAGTGGGACCAGAGGAAGAGGAGGAAATGGGGGTGGAAGAAGGAGCAAGTGTAGTGGGCACAGGGAAATGTGTTGAGACACTTGGTGGCATCATGGAGAAAGAAGCCAACACTCCAACACTCATGGGGTTAGGAGTCACTGCAAGAGAGGGAATTGTGGGGGTGGAAGGGATCTGTGAGATGAGGGAAGAAATGTTGGGGGATAGATCTGTGAGGGAAGAGAAGATGGAGGAAGAGGGAGGGGGGATGGTAGAAGACAGGGGAGAAGACACAACCAAAGGAATGGTTGGTTGAGTGACATGAGGAGGGGAAGGAGGAGCGAGAGAGGGAACGGTTGATACTTCACCAGTTGCAGATGTGAAAACATTCTAAGTGGATGTGTCTGTTGGAGCACTGACCACTTCTTCTCTTCTTGGGGACACTAAGTCCACAACTTGTTCCTCGGCAGTGGAAGGAGGGCTCTCAGGAAATTTCTCCTGAGCATTGCTTGCCTCTCCTACTTTATCCTTTCCTTTGTCCTCAAGAAAATGTTCTGGCTTGGATGGTGCATTACCCAAGGGAGACATGGTAAATTCTACCCCAAGGTAGATGATACCATTTTTCTTGCACCAATGTTCAGTGCGTTGCAGAGTGCCCTTGACCCTTTCCTCTATAGTATGAGGGGCCTTGTTCCTATTAATTTTGGCAAACGGCCAATTGTCCCCATCCGTGTCTAGATAAACTTGATCAACTTCTTGATAAGTTGCTTGGAAACCCTTTGGGATGATAGCCACACCATATTGAATGATCTCTATCAGGGCCAGTCAAGAGTGATCCTTTCGTCTGAGCTCAACTTCATGATATGGGTTGACATAGATATCCTTGATCTAAGGGATGTGAATTGGATCGATCTTTTCCCTTGGAAGGCAATCACGAGGATCAAAGGTTGGCCTTGCCGAGAAATTATGCTTCAAATTGAGCAATTCAATCTCTGCAAACATCTCCTGGGCTTTGCTCTGTGAAGTGCAGGTGTACCTACCCACTGTGAGGGGGAATGGAGTTCCACCCTTCTTCCTTTTCAAACACTTCTCATGGTATGTGATGAGCTGTCTAGACAGCTCCAACAAGATCAGTTTGGGTCCTGCATACCTTGGAAATTTGGTGGGCTCTCCCAAGAAGTTAGCGGCTTTGAGATAGGTGAAAGTGGGGAATTGCGTGAATAATGCTCCCTACTTTTCTGTGGTGGTGACCACGCTTTTGGTCATCCGACCATAAGTCATGTTGGGCCTCAAGAGGTAGATGACGCCATAGAAGAAGACATCATTGATTTTACTGAATTAGGCTATGCTATTCTCCAGTCTTAATTTTGGATAGTACTCGTATATCCTGACCTGGGGACATATCCCACACCAATTCAATGCTGGGTAGTCCCTCTTTGAGGTAGCAACATATACTACATAGGAGTTCATATAGAACCTCCCAGTTGTTGAAATTTGTTGAAGCTGCTCTGAGATTGTGCTACTGATAATCTCTCCCCAGTTAAAACACTGATCAGGAACATTTTTA
The DNA here is from genome assembly GCA_019776745.2 of Taxus chinensis. Lineage (NCBI taxonomy): Eukaryota > Viridiplantae > Streptophyta > Pinopsida > Cupressales > Taxaceae > Taxus > Taxus chinensis. Next base: position 51,799,034 of record CM034154.1, on the reverse strand, counting down.
TTCATTGTTTCCAAATACCTAAGCACCCACTTGTGAAAGTAATGGGTATCAGGTAGCCTAAACACCCTACTCAGGAAGGTGATTGTGTCACTCAGCTCCTTTGAAAATTCACTGCGACGAATGACTTGTGGCCACCTGCTTGTCACCTTCTTATTCTTGAGGTACACCTCATTGATTAACCGCATACATTTTTCTTCATTTTCAGTTCATGTCTTCATGCAGTCCTCTTGACTCACTGCTACAAAATGTCGGTGGTGAGGGATACCCAACATGATCTCAAAATTTTAGGACGTAAGGTTGATTATCACCTCACCCTTCTCATTTTCAACACATATTATGTCCTTATTGTAGCAACGGCCCACCAACATCATAAACTCATTGTTGATTGCGCTCACTGGGAGCCCCGCAGCAAAGTGCAGACCATTGCCAACCAATTTATCCATCCATGGGCTACCTGTGACCCTCTTGGTTCTAGCCTAGAAGTCCTTCATGTCAATGTGCCCAAGTTTTGAATCTATGATATCAAGATCACACTCTGCAAGTGAGTCAGGCATCCTGACTCTTTGGTATTTATATTTCATTTCTTGCTCTGTTATCTTGGCTTTACCCTTAGACTTAGTTGGCTTCTTACTCGATGAAGACATGTGTGGATTTGAGTTCAGCTATTAATCTGCAAGAAGAATCAGGGAAGTCCATCACAGAAGGGCCATGTTAGCCATTAAAATGTCCATAAAAGCTTACAGAATGAAAAGTCAGCAATTTATGAGTCTCAGGGCACAAGGTGTAGCCTTACTGTAGGCTACAGGGACTTAGAAAAAGCAAGGAACACTTTAGGAAAATTTTACATGGGAAAAAGTAGCACTAGAAGGGGTGTGCGGCATGGAAAGGCTACACACAACATTCAGATGTTGGTGTCAAGGGATGTGCACTTGTGCCGTTGGAAGTCTTTTAGTGGGGCATAGATAGGATTGGTGTAAAAAAGTATTATGGTGTGCCAAGGTGCAAATGTAAAAGATGTAACATCAAGGTGAGGTGTACCAAGGGTTTAAGCTTTGCACGGCATGGGAAGGGTTTACATAGCATGAAGTGTTGTTGCTACTATAGGTGCGCTCATGCCTGTGCCTTAGGAATTCTGTAATTTTTTACAAGGAATGAGAAAGGGATTTTGTTGCATGAGTTCACAGTGTGCCTTGGCGTGAATGTTTTTGATGTAGCATGATAAAATGGTGCGCCAAAAGGGCGCGACTGTGTTTAGCACAACACGTATGAAAATTGCGCCGTGGAAGACAGTAGGCTGATTCTCTTCATTTTGTGGTTTTTTACTTTCTCAGCTCAGATTTTGATAGCAAGGGGTTAACCTTGGCAAAGAAGGGGATAGAGGAGAAAAGGGGCAGGGGTCCATTCTGAGGTAGAGCCTTCTAGATTTGCAAACCTGGAAGGAGAGTGAAAAATGGTTTGAAGGTGGGTTTTGCAAAATGGGTTGGGATTGTGTTATCTTCTTAGGTTCATTGTTTATTATCAACAATCATAATCACCTAACTTTTGGTCTGAAAATCTGTCGAGTGGGCAGATCTATGGATAGATGAACCAACAGTGTGCAGGGCATAGCCCCTCTTTGAGTTAGCAAAGTGAAACTGGTTTATTGCTATTCTACTAGAAGGAATCTATGCAAGTCTCACAATATTCTACCTTCAAGGGTTGGAATCTCATCCCAGTAGAGGTATTTCCAATTGTAAAAGAAGGGAAAGGAATAAGGTGGGGAGATGGGAAAGATCTGAAGGGAGAAAAGAAATGAATTCCAAATAAGAAAGGTCAGAAGGTCTATGATTTGGGTTGGTAGTAAACAGAGCCGAACCTACTTGCATAGACGAATAAAGCAATACTGATGAATAAATGACAACAAAGTAGAAGTATATTCAACAGAACAATCATACAGATCTAACATAAGAAAGGTCTGATGTAAAACACAGGTATTCAGCACAAATTCTAAATATTGTATTAATATTTGTTTCTGTTACAAAAAGTTCAAAGTCTTTTCTTCTTACTTCTATTTTTCATCTGAAAAGTATCCTTCCTTGAATACAACAAGTATTCAAGTATTTATAGAAGAAGAGAAGAAAAGAAGATAAAAAAAAACCAACCACTTAATTACAAAATATCTTACAAAATATCTTAAAGTCATTTGTTGACTTTTGACAACTTGGTGGATGACATCATCGCATGGTGCAACATGGATGATGTCATCATTTGTGTCAACATACTTTTAGATATTTACAAAAAGAAGACGAGAGGAATGAGACTATTCATCGTCGTCCCACGGCTGAAAAGGGGTATCCTGCTTCTGTTGCTGCTCAGGAAGCATGATGTGGAATTGGGCACGATATTCCATGAACTTGCTGATCATGGGCTGAAGTTGATCCTAGGAAGGATCCTTGTGACGATCACTGATAGCCTCGCAAGTTTCCCGCTCATCTGTGAGATTTTCTGGGAGCTTGGAATATTCATTTTCTGCCTCTATTAGGTACCTTATGAAGTCACGACAGGCCAGCAGGTTGTTGATGGATTCAGCGTCGAAAGTGACTTCTGGTCCCAGCCCTTGCGAAATGATCTCCTTGAAGATCCGAATAGTTTCATCTACCTTTTTCAAGGCGAAAGAAGGAGTGAGCAATCCCAGAGACATTCTCAGGACAATTTTCTCCATTTGATGCATTGCATCCAGGGCTTCCTCCTTGATTTTGTCAATCTTTTCCATGACAAAATCCAACTGATTGACCCGGTAGTGCAGATTAGAAAGGATTTTATTGAGGGCTTTGGATGACCGAAGACGCCAAACTTGACCAGATCTTCGACTGAACAGTCGAGCATTTTTTGAAAGGTCTCATGTTGCATCCTAGCATGGTCCAACTCTTCAGAGATAGGTCCTGCAATCGCCTAGAGCTCTTTGTTCACTCGACTAATTTTCTGATACAATCTGGTGAACTTGGCAATTACTCCCTCACTTTCTTTGAGGATTTGGCTTCTCCAGGCAGAAACTGCCATACCCTGCTCACCGATTTTGGCGTATTCATTTATCTTATCCTGGCTCAGAGGCTCAGGAGTTTCGGTGGTAGTTGTAGGAGGTGCACTGCCCATTTTCTACAAGGCGTGGAGAAGATGTTTATTTTGCTCCTTTAATAGCCTCTTTTCTTCCTTTGCTTCCTGGAGCTTCTTGCAAAGGGCGTCAACTGCATATAGGGCCTCTCCCTAAAGGCTTTCTAAAGACGTCCCCATTGTGACTTGGGTCACTGTTTAATCTGTCAAAGACAGATCCTTTTTATCCTTTAAAGGATTAGGATACGCTATCTCTATTACTCTCTCTCCTGATGCACTTTGAGAGAAGTGGGTTATAGGCTTTTGCTTCTTGACCCTCTTTGATGGGATGACAGAGAAGTCCATCGGTGCGATGGGAACTTTCCTCTTTTGTTGGCTCAGGTGCTGAGAGATCCATGCTGAACTTATGGGAGAAGGACCAGAAGTAGAAAAGGGAGCAGCTGCAGTAGTAGAGAGAAAGTGTGTTGAGACACTTAGAGGCGACATTGAGAGGGAGGCCAAGAAAGTGCTCACAGGAGGAAGAGATACTGCAAGGGAGGTAGACATGGGAATGGAAGGGAGCTGAGAGATGAGGGAAGAAATGGTGGGGGATAGCTCCACGAGAGAAGAGAAGATGGATGACGAGGAAGGGGGGACAATAGAAGATGGGGGAGAGGATACGACTAAAGGAATGGTCGCTTGGGTCACGTGAGGAGGGGAAAGAGGAGATGGAGAAGGGATAGAAGGGACCTCAATAGTTGTAGTAGTGGCAACATCCTGAGTGGATGTGCCCATCAGAACATCTTTCATTGCTTCTTTTTCCGGGCTTTCCGAAATTACAACATGTTCTTGTGTAGCGGAAGGAGGAATTTCAGGAGCTTCTTCCCGAGCAGAGCTTGATTCGCCCTCTTTTCCCTTGCCTTTACCCTTAGGTAGATGCTTTGGCCTGACAGGTGCGTTTCCCAATGGAGATGTAGTGAAATCTACCCCGAGGTAGATGAGGCCATTCATCCTGCACCAGTGCTCTGTTCTCCGTAGAGTTTCTTTAACCCTTTCTTCAATGGTTTTGGGGCACTTTAGCTCGGTCAATTACAACAAACATCCAGTTGTCCCCATCCATGTCAAGATATACCTGATCAACTTCTTGATCAGTAGTTTGATAACCTTTTGGGACAATGGCCACGCCATACTGAATGATTTCAGCCAAAGCCAAGCGAGAGTGATCTTTTCTTCTGAGCTCGACCTCATGATACAGGTAAATATAAATATCCTCGATCTATGGAATGTGGATTGGATCGAGTTTGGCCCTGGGAAGGCAATTCCTTGGGTCGAAAGTGGGCCTTTCCGGGAAGTTGTGCTTTAGATTGAGCAGTTCTAGCTCTGCAGACATCTCCCGAGCTTTGTGGTGAGTAAGACAAGTGTACCTACCCACTGTGAGGGGGAAAGGAGTTCCACCCTTCTTTCTCTTCAAAAAATTTTCATGGTAGGTTACGAGCTATCTAGATAGCTCCAACAACATCAGCTTGGGGCCGACATATCTTGGCAATTTGGTGGTTTCCCCCAAGAAGTTGGCTGCCCTTATATAGGTGAAGGTGGGAAATTGCATGAATAAGGCCCCCCACTTCTCCGTTGCTGCAACAATGCTCTTGGTCGTACGACCGTGAGTCATGTTTGGCCTCAAAAGGTAGACGATGCCATAGAAGAAAGTGTCGTTAATCTTGGTAAACTGTGAAATACTGTTTTCCAGCTTCAGCTTTGGGTAGTATTCATATATTTTTACTTGGGGCCAAACCCTGCATCACATCAATGCTGGATAATCCCTCTCTGAGGCTTCAACATAAATTACGTAGGAGTTCATGTAGAACCTCCTCGTTGTGGTGAGTTGTTGGAGTTGTTCAGATATAGTGCTGCTTATGATCTCTACCCACTCGAAGTGTTGATCTGACACGTTCTTGTTCATTGTCTCCAGGTACCTAAGCATCCATTTATGAAAGTAGTGGGCATTAGAAAGCCCAAATACTTTGCTTAGGAACGTGATGGTATCACTTAGTTCCTCAGAGAAGTCACTACGGTGGATAACCTGTGGCCATCTGGTTACCACCTTTTTGTTCTTTAGATAGACCTCATTCATGAGCTGCATGCACTAGTCTTCGTTGTCCTCCCATGCCTTAATGCAGTCTTCTTGGCTTATGGCCACAATGTGCTGGTGATGAGGAATGCCAAGCATAATTTCAAAGTGACCGTCAGTGAGGTTGATCACGACCTCACCCTTCTCATTTTAGACACACCTTGTGTCTTTGTTGTAGCAGCGGGCCACTACCATCATGAATTCGTTGTTCACTGCACTGACTGGGATCCCCCCAACAAAATGTAGGCCATTGCCTACCAGTTTGTCCATCCAGGGAATTCCTGTGACCCTCCTGGTTCTGGCCCAGAAATCTTCCATATCAATGTGACCGAGCTCAGAGTCTCTTATATCCAAGTCACATTCTGCCTGGGATTCATGCATCCTGACCCTCTGATATTTATACTTCATCTCTTCTTCTGTAAGCTTGGCTTTACCCTTAGACTTGGTTGACCTCTTGCTTAATGTAGACATATGTAGTTCTGAATTGAGTTGCTGATCTGCAAGAAGGAGAATAGAAACCCAACGCAGAAGAGCCATGTTAGCAGTTAGATCTCCCATTAAAGCTTTAATAGAAGGAAGAGTTAGCAATTTTAAGGCCTCAGGGCGCAGGGCACATGAACATTGCAGGCTGCAGGGTTAAATAGCATGGCACACAGAAAAAGTGTGTTACAAGGGACAGATCAGTGCCAAAGGGCGCAAGGCGCATGGATGCTACACATGACATTTTTTTTGTTGTAAGCAGAAGTGCGCATGTGCCATTTATATGTGTTTTATACCGGGCGCAGATAATTTTCATGTTACACGGGGACAGGATGCGCCAAAGGCGCATATAGTTTTCATGTTACACAGAACTTTGGTGCGCTGAATGGCACAGGTTTTGTGTATGTAACATCATCTTTCCATGTGCGCAAAAGGAGAACTTGGCGTGGCACATGAAATGTATGCATAACATTGTGTTGCTGTAATAGGGGATGCGCCTGCGCCGTTTTAACGCAACTTTATACTTGGCGCAAGGAATGCTGGTGTTGCATGGGTGCAGGGTGAGCCAAAGGCACAGGTTTTTTACAATGTTACATAGGAGTTAGGTGTGCTAAGAGGGTGCAGAGTTATTGGGTGTTGCGAGCAAGGAAAGTGCACCTTCTGGGCGCAACTGTATTTCATGCAGTAAGCATGGCAAATGCGCCAAGAGGAAAATACAGTTGCATGAACTTTTAAGTCTATTTATTTTTTCTGGAGGGGTTTGCAAGTGTTTTAAGCCTCTTTTTGCAGGGTTTTGGATGGTGAAGAGGGCACACTAAGGAGATCCAAGTGATTTTCTCTAAGGCAGAGTCTTCCTTACCAGCAGATCTGGAAAGAGGAAGAAGAGCATGGGGGAGAAGGACATCAAAAACATCAAAAGAGGGGCTACAAATCCAAGCCTTCCACCACACAAACAAACAACCAACCAGCAAAAATACAAGAGGAAAAGGACCACCTACCCGGAATATATATATATAACGCGAGAGATGAGGCGGGGTCCACGAACACGATACGAGGACGACAGGCGTGCTGACAGGCACAGAGGAATAAAAGCTATCACGTGTTTTCTGACTGGTGAAAGTGACAGGGTGAATACACCTATATATAGGTAAAGGCGCAATAAATGTGCCAACCACTTTTTGAAGAGGCACATCAAAAGACCTGTCGAGACTGAAAACTTTGCGCCCTTTGGCGCACCAAAACGCGTGTTAACACGTGATTATGTGTGCCTTTGGCACACCAAAAATACTATTAACACTAAAATACATGCGCCTTTGGCACACCAAAATGCGGCGCAACAATTATGTTGTTGACACGAAGGCACATGCGCCTTGGCGCATGCGAGAAAGGTGCATCACGGGGAGGTGCACCAAAATACGTGTCGACACTTCAAAGTGTGCGCCAAAGGAAATGAGGGGGGCGCATACTTACTCTGTGTTGCAAAGGAAAAAGGTGCGCCCAACCAAAAAAGACCAAAAATGGCTAAGTTCTGAAAATTAGATTTCCTAGAGAGGGATTATGCAACATTCCAAACGCAAGGGGTCCCTGATGAGGGACCGAAACAAAATTTTCATAGGGTTACCTATAAAATTGCCCTTGTCAATTTTACGGGATAACAACTGGCTCTTTCTGGGGACTATCTCTGAGCGAAACTCAGGGGTAGAGAATCCCAAATCGACATGTGCCTATCCATTGGGTTATAGAGTCAAAAACAAGGGCAACTGAAAGGGGGAAACACACAACCAACAAAAGCAAACAAACGAAAAAAACAAACACACAACTGAAGCAAAACTGTACAAAGAAGAGAGCAAGCTCTACTTCCTGAAGATTTTCAGATGCTGCCTGCTATAGGGAAGTGGGAGCTCAGTTCTGTCCAGATACGAGAGATAGAAGCTATTTTCTCCATTGAGCTGCTTGATCTTGAAAGGTCCTCTCCATAGGAAATCAAATTTTCCGTGCATGCCTTTCGGCTCTCTTCGTTTGTCCCAAAAAAGGATGAGGTCTCCCACCTGGTACTCTCTTTGCTTAGCTTTTTTATCGAACAGTCTCTTGACTTGGTTCTGATGTTTGGTGATCTTGTCGACCACTCTTACTCTCTTTTCTTCGAGCTCTGCTAGATACATGACCCTTTTTTCAAGAGAATTTTGGAAAGTCTCATCTTCAATCGCTCGTGCCAAGCGCAGAGCAGGAAGTTCCGTAGAAATAGGAAGCTCGGCATCGATCCCATATATCACTTAAAAATGTGACATACCGAGAGACCTCTTGGGAGTAATGCGGTCTGCCCACAAAGCATCGCACAATGACTTGTGCCACATCCGCTAACTCTCATCAACTAGCTTCCGTATGATGGTTACTAAGTTTTTATTACTGGATTCAGCCTGACCATTTCCCTGAGGGTAATAATCTGAAGCGTGGGCCAAGATTATCCTGTATTCATTGTAAAAACTAATAACTTCCCGTGAAGATAAGTTGGAAGCATTATTAGCAACAATCTTATTTGGAGCACCAAACCTGATAATAATATTCTCTTTGATGAAACTACAAACAACCTCATAAGTGGCATGTTTGACAGGTATGGCTTCCACCCACTTGGTGAAGTAATCTGTTGCTGTTAGGACATAACTATGTCTAACACTCGATTGGGGGTGGAGTGCTCCGATAAAGTCGATTCCCCACTGTCTGAATGGTTCATCAATAACGACCGACTTGAGGGGAAAAGTAGCCAATTTTGGCTTGCCGACAAATTGTTGGTAGAGCTCACATTTTGCTACCTAGGTGGCTGCATCCTGAAACAATGTCGGCCAATAGTACCTGGCTCGGATGATCTTATGTGCCATCACGGAAGAGGAGAAGTGACCACCACAGGCTGAATCATGAAAACTTTGAAGTAACTTTGTCTGCTATGGTTTGACAACACATCGCAAGAAGATGCCATCTGTTATGCGTTTGTATAAACCGTCATCCCAGATGACATATCTGACTGCCCTAAGCTTTATAGCGCGCTTCTCCTTTGAAGTTAGATGAGCTGGAAACTCACCATAAGTGAGAAAGAAAGCGATATCAGAATACCATTCGTCACTGGTGGCAACAAATAGAACCATGGGTAGAGAATCAGCTTTCTCCAGCTGGCCTTGTATTCCATCGATGCAATCATCCTTTTCCTTAGGGCCTTATGAATCTTGGTTTTCAGCTATAAGTTGACATAGGCCCTTGCCTCTTACCAGCTTGGTTGGTTTTATATCTAGATCATACTCCTGGACCTTTGCGATCCAATTTCCTCACAAACTCCCTAACTCCTGTTGAGTTAGGATTGACTTGACTACCGTGTCAGGGACTAGTACCATTGTGTGAGAATTTAGAATGTAATACCTGAAGTTCTTGACTGCCTTGACAACGGCGAAGGCATGTTTTTCCAACTGAGTCATTTTTAATTCGTGAGGTTTGAGGGGAGAGCTCATGAACGCAATCAGGGATTCAACATCCTCGGAATTCTTTTGCATTAAAATGGCTAACATAGTATGCTCAAATGCATAGCTATACATAATAAAATCCTTGGAGAAATCGGGACATACCAGGACTGGCGCGTGGGTGACGGAGGCTTTTATTTCCTCGAATGACTTCTTCCCTTCTTCGCTCCACTGGAAAGTTGGTGACCCTTTCATCATGTCTAATATGTGGCGAGTCTTTTCAGCAAAGTCGGGAACAAAGCACCTGAGAAAATTCACTTTTCTGAAGGAGTGAAAGCCAGTCTTGCTTGTAGGTAAAGTAAGGCTCTGAATAGCCTTAACTCTTTCGGTATCTATCTTCATCCCTTCTTTGCTAACAACATGTCCCAACAACTTTCCTTTTGTGACTCCAAAAACAGAATTTTTCGGATTCAGGGAGATTCCGTGCTCTCGGCATCTAATCAATACTTGCTCCAAATGATCACAATGATCATTTCGCTGTTTGGAGAACACAGTTAAGTCATCCAAGTAGACTATGATGACCTTCCCCATCATACCCTTGAATGCAAAGTCCATGGCCCGCTGAAAAGTGGCACCGGAATCGGTCAGGCCAAAAGGTATCCTGCTATAAGCAAACGTACCCCAAGGGGTAGTGAATGTTGTTTTGAATTGGTCCTTGGGCAAGACTTCAATCTGATTGTAACCTGAAAAACCATCAAGCATGGACAACATTTCTGATCTAGTTACTGCTTGCAGAACCTGATCCATTATGGGAAGTGGGTAGTTGTCCTTCAAGGATGCTTGATTCAAGTTACGGAAATCCACGCATATGCGTATCTCGCCATTCTTCTTGCGTATTGGCACAATGTTCGTGACCCAGGTACTGTGATGGATAGGAAAAATAATCCATGCGTCCAACATTTTCTGGATTTCAGCCTGGATAGTACCTGAGATCTTAGGATTATAGTGTCTCTGCTTCTGGCAAAAGGGTTTGACCTCCTCTTTCAACGAGATGTCATGCTAGATATCCTTTGGCTTGAAAGACTTTAGATCGGCATAGGACCATGGCAATACATCTATGTATTTCTTCAACAATTTGACAAACTTCCACTTTTCCTCGGGTGTGCAACACTTTCTGATGTTTACAAACTACGGATGTTCCATAGTACCTAAATTGACCGGTTCAGTCTTTGGGGAGGAGTTAGGATCATCTCACCTTTTCTTCTTGACAAAACGATCATGCCTGTCGAACAAACGCTCTAGAGAAACCAAACCTTTTGGAATTTTATTTCCTTTAAGTTGACATATTCTGTCGCTTCCTTTTGATTCTTTGTTTTGATCGGTAACTGATTCACGGCATGTAGAAGTGGATCCTTCAAAATGAAGTTCACTAAAATTTTCTGCCTTTTCGAGAAAGGCAATGAGTTGATTGTCATCATTGAATACTTGCCAGTGCTGAGAATTGTCCAGCACGCTTGGGTGAAAAACCACCTCAATGGCATATTTTTCTGTTTTCAAACCTGGGTGAGGGAGCATGAGGGATGCTGAAACGGCCAATGAATCGGCCATGTCATTCTGAGCTCTCGGGATGGCTTTTATTGAAAAAGCATCAAACTCCTCGATGCTATCCCATACCACGTTGCGGTAATGTCTGAGCCTTTCATTCTTCACTTGGTATATCCTTTTAACTTGAATTACGACCAACTCTGCATCACCTTGTACTTTCAGATTCTTGATTCCTCTTTCCTTTGCGGCTTGCATGCCAAGTAGCAACGATTCATACTCAGCAGTATTATTCGTGTTGAAAAATTGTAACTTGAAAGAGAGAGGAACAATCTCCTCTTCAGGAGATATTAGTATGGCGCCAGCGCCGCACCCACTAGTCGCGCAGCTGCCATCAAACTGCAAAGTCCAGATCTTGTTAAGATCCTCTTCTTGGATGATGACATCCATTTTTTTACACTCGGTAGACAAGAAATAGTTTCCCATCCCTGAGGATTCGAAGAGAATTTGGGATTTGGGGTCATTGGAGTTAGTAACCAGGTATTTCTTTTGCGATTCAGGCTCCAATGTTTGCATTACAGCTTTGACAGGGATTCTAGCCTTAGACTAGTCCATATGAATCTCCCCACCAACTTCACTACAAAAACTACTTCCTAGCAGAATTCCATAGGCTGCTGGAATATCGGCAACAAGGACGGTCATTTTTACCCTTTTTTCGAGAACGATGCAAACGTAAATTGCGCGTCTTTAATTTGACTGATCAGCGGAACTTGCTTGGTTTCCAAGGAATAACATCGGTCAAAAGGCTTGGTAAGGGTGAGGCCCAGAGCATGGGTGACTTTTTTTGGCATGACATTATCAGAAGCTCCAAAATCAATTATGCAGTTGCTTAGTTTGTGGCCATTAATTAGGAGGGAGAGGTAGAAAGGTTCTATCTTACTTGATGCGGAAGTCGAGGCAACGTTTATGTGGGATGAAGGAGGGGTGGAAAGGATTCCTTTTGGGGAAACCTGATTAGTTACGAAAACTTGGCTTTGGATGTATTCGGTCAACCTTATAAGCTGCTCAGGATTTGACTGAAGATACTCAGCTTCAGACATTTGGATCTTGGTCTTTTTAGCACGGTCAATTATGTCAAACGCGGCCAAGGGTTGCGTTGATGGAGGAATGAGTCCCTCATTTCACGACGGTAGGGTAGGATCTTGGCCTTAATAGGAATATGAGAGGGCTGACTCGGAGGGGAGATATGGGAAAAATATTTTTTCGAAAAATATTTAATAACAGGTTGAGCCGAAAGGGGGCTACCTCGTTTAGCGATGGTTGGAGGCATGTTTGATACGGCCTTTTCTTTCTGTATCTTGGTAGCAACTTCTGCTTCCTTTCCTTGCGAGTGGGTGAAAACAGCGTATGACTGTCTGCTAGCATATCCTTGGGTACCCTCTTCTTCATTAGATTCCTCCTCATTAAATTCCATATACCTGATAGTAGAGTCGCCAGTCGGTTCACCGACATCTTGATCATCTTCACCTATCGATGAAGGTTCTTCATAATCTTGCTCCTCTTCTTCGATTTCGGCTAAAGCGTTGACCGGAGGAGCCTCAAGCACTAACTGCTGAGTAGTTGTAGGCAAACGTGGCCTATGCAGGACGCTGTTGGAAGTGAAAGTTCTTCGTGGAATATCCTGGTACGAGGAACTGGGGGAAGCTTGGGCTAACTGCTTCTTTAATGTGAGCAAGTCATTCGCCATCTTTTGAAATGTCAGATCAGATGAAGTGGTGGGAGAAGGGATCGAAGCTTTAAGCTTGGACGGTTCTCTTTTTAATTTCCCAGATATTAGAGAGTTATCTTCGATCCGGATGGCAGCATCCTAGGTGAGAATGAAGGTAGCGAATTGTTCTTGCAGGAGTAAGAAACTTACTTTTGAGCTCATGGCGTTTACAAAGAAACACTTCTGATTTTCCAGTGTTGGAAGCATGGTAGGCAGAACACGGTTGATCAACGAATTGAAACGAGCGATGAAGTCACGCATAGTTTCATTGACCTCCTTCTTTAGGTGAGTGATCTTTTATAGCAACGTGAACGCATCTTCGGAAGGCTTATACCTATCTTAAAATGCAGCCCGTAAGGGGGCCCAACTAGTAATAGATCTGGCCGGCAAATGCTGAAACCATTCTGGTGCTGGTCCTTGCAAGGTTTCTAGGAAGAGGCGAACTGACACATCTTCATGGGTCACATCCAAGATACTGCATGACATGATGAATTTGGATATGTGTGACTCCGTGCTCTGGTTCCCACTACCATTAAATTTAGGAAAATTCTTTCGATTTCCATGTGGGAGCGTGTGAACAGGATGTGGTAAAGCCAAAGGGTCCATAGCATTTCCCCATGGCACTGCCATTTGAACAGCTGGAAAGAGAACGCATGCTGGGAGGATGGTCCCGCTGAGCAACAAAGCACTGTAAAGTGATGTGGATGTACCTTGTGAGAGATGCTTCCTTCGCGGAGGTGAGACACTCCTGGATGACTGGTTAGCTGAACTTAGCAATGAGAAGTGCACCGGTGTTACACTAAAGTTGTGCTTTGAAGCAGATCGAAAGTAGGATCAATTTCTCCACGAGCCCTTTTGCTATGAGTAAATGGTTCACCCGCCAGTGTGCCTTCTACGTATGCAATTTTTGGAGCAGATTTTAGAATTCCTTTTTATTGTACTCGCTGATTTTCTGATTTTTCTGACAAAAACCAGCAGCATGTACTTTTCTAAATATTTAAATTTTATCCTTCTTCTAAAAACCGATTGTGGTTTTAATGAAAGATTTAACAAAGATAAAATGGTGGTAAAGCTTAGTAAGCTAATTTTCAGATCTAGAGTTGACTTTTTAAAGAGTTTGAAAATTTTGGTAAACTGTCAAAAACTCAGATCTACGGAAAAATACAGATCTTTGTAAAAACTCAACGAACTAAAGATCTCTAACTAGCCCAGGTCTATGGACCTCTGAAGAAAATTTTAAGTTTGGAGCATTTTTTGCAAAAATTTTGGATTTCAGACAAAAGTTGAATTTTGCAAACAGGTAGTGATTTTTGACTTTTTCTTGATTTTCAAACATACCAATAAAATAGATCCATTAGATTTGCTTCAATCCCTAGTAGAGTCACCAAAAATTGTTGGTCTGAAAATTTTTCAGGTGGGAAGATCTATGGACAGATGAGCCAACAGTGTGCAGGGCATAGCCCCTCTTTGAGTCAGCAAAGTGAAACTGGTTTATTGCTATTCTACTAGCAGGAATCTGTGCAAGTCTCACAATATTCTGCCTTTAGGGGTTGGGATCTCATCCCAGTAGAGGTATTTCCAACTGTAAAAGAAGGGAAAGGAACGAGGTGGGGAGATGGGAAAGATCTGAAGGGAGAAAAGAAAAAAATTTCAAAGCAGAAAGGTCAGAAGGTCTATGATTTGGGTTGGTAGTAAATAGATCCGAACCTACTTGCATAGATGAATAAAGCAATACTGATGAATAAATGACAAAAAAGTAGAAGTAGATTCAATAGAACAATCATACAGATCTAACATAAGAAAGGTCTGATGTAAAACACAGGTATTCAACACAAAGTCTAAATATTGTATTAATATTTGTTTCTGTTACAAAAAGTTCAAAGTCTTTTCTTCTTACTTCTATTTTTCATCTGAAAAGTATCCATCCTTGAATACAAAAAGTATTCAAGTATTTATAGAAGAAGAGAAGAAAAGAAGGCAAAAAAAAACCAACCACTTAATTACAAAATAGCTTACAAAATATCTTAAAGTCATTTGTTGACTTTTGACAACTTGGTGGATGACATCATCGCATGGTGCAACATGGATGATGTCATCATTTGTGTCAACATACTTTTAGATATTTACAAAAAGAAGACGAGAGGAATGAGACTATTCATCATCATCCCACGGCTGAAAGGGGGTATTCTGCTTCTGCTGCTGCTCAGGAGACGTGATGTGGAACTGGGCACGATATTCCATGAACTTGCTGATCATGGGCTGAAGTTGATCCTAGGAAGGATCCTTGTGACGATCACTGATAGCCTCGCAAGTTTCCCGCTCATCTGTGAGCTTTTTTGAGAGCTTTTAATATTCATTTTCTGCCTCTATCAGGTACCCTATGAAGTCACGACAGGCCAGCAGGTTGTTGATGGATTCGGCGTCGAAAGTGACTTCTGGTCTTAGCCCTTGCAAAATGATCTCCTTGAAGATCCGAATAGTTTCATCTACCTTTCTCAACGCAAAAGAAGGAGTGAGCAAGCCCAGAGACATTTTCAGGGCAATTTTCTCCATTTGATGCATTACATCCAGGGCTTCCTCCTTGATTTTGTCAATATTTTCCAGGACAAACTCCAACTAATCGACCCGGTAGTGCAGAGTAGAAAGGATTTTGTTGAGGGCTCTGGGGTGATCGAAGACGCCGAACTTGACCAGATCTTCGACTGAACAGTCGAGCATTTTATGAAAGGTCTCATGCTACATCCTGGTATGGTCCAGCTCTTTGGAGATAGGTCCTGCAATCACCTGGATCTCTTGTTCACCCGACTGATATTCTGATACAATCTGTTCAACTTGGCGATTACTCCCTCACTTTCTTTGAGGATTTGGCTTCTCCAGGCGGAAATTGCCATACCCTACTCGCCAATTTTGGCGTATTCATTTATCTTATCCTAGCTGAGAGCCTCAGAAGTTTCGGCGGGAGTTGTAGGAGGTGCACTGCCCATTTTCTGCAAGGCGTGGAGAAGATGTTTATTTTGCTCCTTTAATAGCCTATTTTCTTCCTTTGGTTCCTGGAGCTTCTTGAAAAGGGTGTCAACTACAGATAGGGCCTCTCCCTGAAGGCTTTCTAAAGACGTCCCCATTGTGACTTGGGTCACTGTATAATCTGTCGAAGACAGATCCTTTTTATCCTTTAAAGGATTGGGATACGCTATCTCCATTACTCTCTCTCCTGACGCACTCTGAGAGAAACGGGTTATAGGCTTTGGTTTCTTGGCCCCCTTTGATGGGATGACAGAGAAGTCCATCGGTGTGATGGGAACTTTCCTCTTTTGTTGGCTCAGGTGCTGAGAGATCCATTCTTGACTTATGGGAGAGGGACCAGAAGTAGAAAAGGGAGCAGCTGCAGTAGTAGAGGGAAAGTGCGTTGAGACAATTAGAGGCAACATTGAGAGGGAGGCCGAGAAAGTGCTCATGGGAGGAAGAGATATTGCAGGGGAGGTAGACATGGGAATGGAAGGGAGCTGAGAGATGAGGGAAGAAATGGTGGGGGACAGCTCCGCGAGAGAAGAGAAGATGGATGACGAGGAAGGGGGAACAATAGAAGATGGGGGAGAGGATACGACCAAAGTAATGGTCGCTTGGGTCATGTGAGGAGGGGAAGGAGGAGAGGGAGAAGGGATAGAAGGGACCTCAACAGTTGTAGTAGTGGCAACATCCTGAGTGGATGTGCCCATCCGAACATCTTCAGCTGCTTCTTTCTCTGGGGAAGCCATAGTTACAACTTGTTCTCCTGCGGCGGAAGGGGGACTCTCAAGAGCCTCTTCTTGGGTAGAGCTTGACTCGCCATCTTTGTCTTTAACTCTTCCCTTTGGCAGATGTTTTGGCCTGGAAGGTGCGTTGCCCAATGGAGATGTGGTGAAATCTACCCCGAGGTAGATGAAGCCATTCATCCTGCACTAGTGCTTTGTTCTCCATAGAGTTTCTTTGACCCTTTCTTCAATGGTCTGGGTTGCTTTAGTTCTGTCGATTACAGTAAATGGCCAGTTTTCCCCATCCGTGTCAAGATATACCTAATCAAATTCTTGATCAGTAGTTTGATAACCTTTTGGGACAATGGCTACGCCGTACTGAATGATTTCGGCCAAAGCCAAGCGGGAGTGATCCTTTCTTCTGAGCTCGACCTCGTGATACAGGTCGATATAAATTTCCTCGATTTGCGGAATGTGGATTGGATCGAGTTTGGCCCTGGGAAGGCAATTTCTTGGATCGAAAGTGGGCCTCTCCTAGAATTTGTGTTTTAGATTGAGCATTTCTAGCTCTACAAACATCTCCCAGGCTTTGTGGTGGGAAAGACAAGTGTATCTGCCCACTGTGAGGGGGAAAGATGTTCCACCCTTCTTTCTCTTCAAACACTTTTCGTGGTAGGCTATGAGCTGTTTGGATAGCTCCAATAGGATCAGCTTGGGGCCGGCATATCTTGGCAATTTGGTGGGTTCCCCCAAGAAGTTGGCTGCCCTTAGATAGGTGAAGGTGGGAAATTACGTGAATAAGGCCCCCCACTTCTTCGTTGCTGCAATAATGCTCTTGGTCGTATGACCGTGAGTCATGTTTGACCTCAAAAGGCAGACGATGCCATAAAAGAAAGCGTCATTAATCTTTGTAAACTGTGAAATACTATTTTCCAGCTTCAGCTCTGGGTAGTATTCATATATTTTGACTTGGGGCCAAACCCTGCATCACATCAATGCTGGATAATCCCTCTTCGAGGCTGCAACATAAACTATGTAGGAGTTCATGTAGAACCTCTCCGTTGTGGTGAGTTGTTGGAGCTGCTCGGATATAGTGCTGCTTATGATCTCTGCCCACTCAAAGCGTTGATATGACACATTCTTATTCATTGTCTCCAGGTACCTGAGCATCCATTTATGAAAGTAGTGGGTGTTAGAAAGCCCAAATACTCTACTTAGGAACGTGATGGTATCACTTAGTTCCTTGGAGAAATTGCTACGGTGGATAACCTATGGCCATCTAGTTACGACCTTTTTATTCTTCAGGTACACCTCATTCATCAATTACATGCACTGGTTTTCATTGTCCTCCCAAGCCTTGGTGCAGTCTTCTTGACTTACGGCCACAAAGTGCCGGTGGTGAGGAATGCCAAGCATAATTTCGAAGTGCCGGGTAGTGAGGTTGATCACGACCTCACCCTTCTCATTTTGGACATACCTCGTGTCTTTCTTGTTGCAGCGAGCCACTACCATCATGAATTCTTTGTTTACTACACTGACTGGGATCCCCCCAGCAAAATGCAGGCCACTGCCTACCATTTTGTCCATCTAGGGACTTCCTGTGACCCTCCTGGTTGTGGCCCAAAAATCATCCATATCAATGTGACCGAGCTCAGAGTCTCTTATATCCAGGTCACATTCTTCCTGGGATTCGGGCATCCTAACCCTCTGATATTTATACTTCATCTCTTCCTTTGTAAGCTTGGCTTTACCCTTAGACTTGGATGGTCTCTTGCTTGATGTAGAAATATGTAGTTCTGAACTCAGTTGCTGATCTACAAGAAGAAGAAGCGAAACCCAACGCAGAAGAGTCATGTTAGCTGTTTGATCTCCCATTAAAGCATTGACAGAAGGAAGAGTTAGGCAGGGCACATGAACACTGCAGGCTACAGGGTTAAATATTATGGCGCACAGAAATAGGGTGTTACAAGGGACAAATCAGCACCAAAGAGTGCAAGGCACATGGATACTGCACGTGATTTTTTTTTTGTTGCAAGCAGAAGTGCACCTGCGCCATTTATATGTGTTTTATATTGGACGCAGATAATTTTCATGTTGCACGGGGACATGATGTGCCAAAGGGTGTAGGTTTAGTGTGTGTAACATCATCTTTACGTGCGCAAAATGGGAACTTGGCGTGGCACATGAAAGGTTTGCATGACATTGTGTTACTGTAATAGGGGATGCGCCTGCACCATTTAACGCAGTTTTATACTTGGCGCAAGTAAGGTTGGTGTTGCACGGGTGCAGGGTGCGCCAATGGCGCAGGTTTTTGTAATGTTACATAGGAGCTCGGTGTGCTAAGAGGGCACAGGGTTATTGGATGTTGCAAGCAAGGAAAGTGTGCCTTCTGGGTGCAACTGTATTTTATGCAGCAAGCAGAGTGAATGCGCGAAGAGGAAAATGTAGTCGCACGAACTTTTAAATCTTGTTTCTTTCTCTAGAGGGTTTGCATGTGTTTTAAGCCTCTTCTGCAGGGTTTCTTGGATGGTGAAGAGGGCATACTAAGGAGGTCTAAGTGATCTTTTTTGAGGCAAAGCCCCCCTTACTAGCAGATCTGGAAAGAGGAGGAAGAGCATGGGGGAGAAGGATAACAAGAACAATAAAAGAGGGGTTTTTACAAATCCATGCCTCATACTACACAAACAAACAACCAACAGAAAAAACACAAGAGACAAAGGACCACCTACCTAGAATATATATAACGTGAGAGACGAGGTGGGGTCCACAAACGTGATACGAGGACAACAGGCATGCTGACAGGTGCAGAGGAACAAAATCTATCACGTGTGTTTTTAATTGTGAAAGTGATAGGGCGGATGCGCCTATATACAGGCAAAGGTGTAATAAATGTGCCAACCACTTTTTAAGGGGTGCATCAAAACACCTGTCAACACTTCAAACTTTGTGCCCTTTGGCGCACCAAAACGCATGTTAACACGTGATTATGTGCACCTTTGGCGCAACAAAAATACTGTCAACACTGAAATACGCGTGCCTTTGTCACACGAAAACGCAGTGCAACAATCATGTTGTTGACATGAAGGCACATGCACCTTGGTGCATGCAAGAAAGGTGCATCACGGGGAGGTGCATCAAAATGTGTGTCAACACTTTAAAGGGCGTGCCAAAGGAAATGAAGGGGGCGACTACTTACTCTGTGTTACACAGACAAAAGGTGCGCCCAACCAAAAAAGACCAAAAAAGGCTAAGTTCGGAAAACTAGATTTCCCGGAAAGGGATTTTGCAACGTTCTGAACGCAAGGGGTCCCTAACGAGGGACAAGAACAAAATTTTGGCCGGGTTACCCGTAAAATTGCCCTTGTCAATTTTACGGGATAACACTAACCCAACATAAAAACCACAAAAAATCCATAAGAAGGGCAAGGGCCACTTACCAGGAATATATAAAGATAAAGGAGACGATGTGGGGTCCATGAACGTGAAAAATGACAACACGCGGGGCTGACAGGAATGTTGACAAGCACAGAGGAATATCTTTTCACGTTTTTTCAATTGTGAAAATGACAGGTCAGACGCTCCTATATATAGCAAAAGGTGCAATAAATGTGCCACCAATGTTTCCTATGGCGCACTTAAGTGGATGTTGACACTACGTTTTTAGCACCCACAATACACTTTAGAGAGTGATAAAAAGATGGCACTTGCACCTTGGTGCACCTTTGAGAGGCGTAACATTTGGAGTGTTGAAAATCCCTAGAATGTGCCAAAGGAATAGAGGGGTGTAGTTTTGGTTGATGCAACGCAAATGAAAACTGTGCCCAACCCAAAAGGTTGAAAATGACCAAGTTCTAAAAACTAGATTTTTTGAAAAGGGATTTCATGTCATTCCAAACGTTAAGGGATCTCAACGGGGGGACCAAAATGAAAATTTTGGTATGGTTACCTACAAAATTTCCCTTGACAATTTTACAGGATAACAGCTAGCTCTTTTTAGGGACTATCTCTGAGCAAAGCTTAAGGGTAGAGAATCCCATATCTACATTTGCCTATCCATTAGGCTACAGAGTCAAAAACAAGGGTGAAAAAAAAGAAAGGAAAACACAAAACCAATAGAAAGCAAACACATGACAAAAAAAAACACACAACTAAAGAAAACTGTATAAAGAAGAGAGCAAGCTCTACTTCCTGAATATTTTGAGATGTTGCCCCCTATAGGGAAATGGGAGCTCAGTTCCATCTAGATATGAGAGATAAAAGCTATTCTCTCCGTTGAGCTACTTGATCTTGAAAGGCCCTCTCTAAAGAGAGTCAAATTTCCCGTGCATGCCCTTTGGCGCTCTTCACTTGTCCCATAAAAGGACGAGATCTCCCACCTGGAAATCCCTCTACTTAGCCTTTTTATCGAGCAGTCTCTTGATTTGATTCTGATGTTCGGTGATCCTATCAACCACTCTTACTCTCTTTTCTTCAAGTTTTGTTAGATACATGATCCTCTTTTCTAAAGAATTCTGGAAAGTCTCATCTTCGATCGCTCGTGCCAAGTGCAGAGCAGGAAGTTCCACGGAAATGGGGATTTCAGCGTTGATTCCATATAACACTTGAAAATGTGACATATTGAGAGACCTCTTCGAAGTAATATGGTCTGCCCACAAAGCATCATATAATGACTTGTGCCAAGACCACTGATTCTCATCGACCAGCTTCCGTATGATGGTCACTAGGTTCTTATTACTGGATTTTTCCTGACCATTTCTCTAGGGGTAATAATCCGAGGCATAGGCCAAGGTTATTCTGTATCCATAGCAAAAACTGATAACATCCCATGAGGAGAAGTTGGAAGCATTATCAACAACGATCTTGTGTGGGATGCCAAATCTCACGATGATATTTTCTTTGATGAAGTTGCAAACAACTTCAGAGGTGGCATTCTTAACAGGTATGACCTCCACCCATTTGGTGAAGTAATTTGTTGTTGTTAGGACATAACTATGTCTGGCACTTGATTGGGGATGTAGTGCTCTGATAAATTCAATTCCCCATTGCCTGAATGGTTTGTCGATAATGACGGGCCTGAGGGGAAAAGAAGCCAATTTTAGTTTTCCAACAAACTATTGGCAGAGCTCACATTTTTCTACCCAGGTGGTTGTATCCTAAAATAGTGTTGGCCAATAGTACCTGGCCCGAATGATCTTATGTGTTGTTACGGATGAGGAGAAGTGACCACCGCAGGCTGAGTCATGAAAAATTTCAAGCAATTTGATCTGCTGCGTTTTGTCAATGCATCGCAAGAAGATGCCATCAATCCCGCACTTGTATAAACTGTCATCCCATATAACATATCTGGCTACCTTGAGGTTTACAGTCCGCTTTTCCTTTGAAGTTAGATGAGTTGGACACTCACCGTAAGTGAGAAAGAAAGTGATGTCTGAATACCATTTGTCGTTGTTTGCAACGAATAGAACCATAGGTAGAGAATTAGCTTTCTTCAGTTTACCCTGCACTCTGTCAATGCAATCAACTTTCTCTTCAGGGACCTCTGAATCTTTGTTTTCAGCCATAAGCTAACATAGGCCCTTGCCTCTTGCCAACTTGGTTGGTTGTATGTCTAGATCATAATCTTGGACCTTGGCAATCCAATTCCCTTGTAAGCTTCCTAACTCCTGTTGAGTTAGGATAGAATTAACTATTGTTTTAGGAACCGACACTACCGTATGAGAGTTTAGGATGTAGTACCGGAAGTTCTTGACTACTTTGACTACTGCGAAGGCATGTTTTTCTAACTGAGACATCTTCAATTCATGAAGCTTGAGAGGGGAGCTCATGAATGCGATTGGAGATTCAACATCCTCATAGTTTTTCTACATTAAGATGGCTGATATAGTATGCGCAGATGCATAACTGTACATGATAAAATCCTTGGAGAAGTCAGGACATACCAAGACAAGTGCATGAGCAATAGAGGATTTTATATCCTCAAATGATGTCTTTCCTTCTTCGCTCCACCGAAATGTTTGCGACCCTTTCATCATATTTTATATGTGATGAGTCTTTTTAGTGAATTCGGGAATAAAGCGTCTGAGAAAATTCACCTTTCCGAAGAAAGAGTGAACACCGGTCTTGCTTATGGGTAAGGTAAGGCTCTGAATAGCCTTAACCCTTTCGACATCTATCTTTATTCCTTCCTTGCTGACAACGTGTCCCAGCAACTTTCCTTTAGTGACCCTGAAAATAGATTTTTTTGGATTTAGGGAAATCTCGTGTTCTCGGTATCTAATCAATACTTGCTCTAAATGATCACAATGATCACTTCACTTTTTTGAGAACACAGTTAAGTCATCCAAATAAACTATAATGACCTTTCCCATCATACCTTTGAATGCGAAGTCCATCACTCGCTAAAAGGTGGCACCAGCATTGGTCAAGCCAAAAGGCATCCTGTTGTAGGCAAATCTGCCCTAGGGAGTAGTGAATGTTTTTTTGAATTGGTCTTTATGTGAGACTTCAATCTGTTTATAGCCCAAAAAACCATCAAGCATGGACAGCATCTCTGAACTGGTTACTGCCTATAGAACTTGATCCATTATGGGCAGTGGGTAATTGTCCTTCAAGGACACCTGATTTAGATTGTGAAAATCTACGCATATGCGTATCTCGCCATTCTTCTTTTGTACGGGCATGATGTTTGTGACCCAGGTACTATGATGGATAGAAAAGATGATTCTCGCATCTAGCATTTTCTGTATTTCTATCTGGATGGTACCTGAGATATTGAGATTTTAATGCCTCTGTTTCTAGCAAAAGGGTTTGACATCATCCTTTAACGGGATGTGATGTTGAACGTCCCTAGGCTTGAAAGACTTTAGATCAGCATAAGACCATGCCAATACGTCGATATACTTCTTCAACAATTTGACAAACTTCCACTTTTCCTCGGGTGTACAACATTTCCTGATGTTCACAAATTGCGGATTTTCTACAGTACCCAGGTTGACAAATTCGGTCTCTAGAGAGGAGTTAGGATCATCTTGTCGCTTCTTCTTGACAAAACAATCATGTTTGTCTAAACGATCGTTCCAGAGAGACTAGACCCTTCAGAATTTTATTTCCCTTGAGCTGACATATGCCATCGCCTTCTTTTGATTTGTTTGCTTGACCAATGACAAATTCATGGCATGTAAAAGTAGATCCCTCAAAATGAATCTCATTGAAGTTATCGGCTTTTTCTAGAAAAGCAACAAGCTGATTGTCATCTTTGAATAACTGCTAGTGCTGAGAATTGTCTGGTACACTTGGGTGAAAGACTACCTCAATGGTATATGTGTCTGTTTTCAACCCTGGGTGAGGGAGCATAAGAGACGCTGAGATGACCAATGAATTGGCCATGTCATTTTGAGCTCTTAGAACGGATTTGATTGAGAAGGCATCGAACTCCTCAATGTTATCCCATACTAAATTGTGGTAGTGCCTGAGTCTGTCATTCTTCACTTGGTACACCCCCTTTATCTGGTTGACGATCAGTTCGGTGTCACCCTATGATTTTAGATTCTTGATTCCTCTTTCCTTTGTAGCTTGCATATCAAGTAACAAAGATTCATACTTAGCGGTATTGTTTGTATTGAAAAAATACAATTTGAAAGAAAGAGGAAAAATCTCCTCTTCAGGAGATATCAGGACAGCTCCAGCGCCACATCCATTTATTGCACAACTGCCATCAAACTGTAGTATCCATATCTTGTTAAGGTCATTCTCCTAGATGAGAATGTCCATTTACTAGACTCAGTGGATAAGAAGTAGTTCCCCATCCCTGATGATTCGAAGAGAATATAGGCCTTGGGGTCGTTAGAGTTGGTGACCAGGTACTTCTTTTGTGATCCAGGCTCCAAAGTCTGCATTACTCCTTTGACGGGAATTCTAGCTTTGGACCAGTCCATGTGAATCTCTCCACCAACTTCTCTACAAAAGCTTCTCCCTAATAGAATTCCATATGTTGCTGGGATATTAGCAACGAGGATGGTCATTTTTACCCTTTTTTTCTGGGAATGCTGCAAATGCGAACTGTGCGTCTTTGATCTGACCAATCAATGGAACCTATTTAGTTTCCATGGAGTAACATCTGCCGAAAGGATTGGTAAGGGTGAAGCCTAAAGCATGAGTGACCTTTACTGGCATGAAATTATCGGAAGCCCCAAAATCAATTATAAAGTTGCTTAGTTTATGACCATTAATTAGGAGGGAGAGATAAAAAGGTTCAATTTTGCCTGATGCGGAAGTCGAGGTAACATTTATGTGAGATGCAGGAGGAGTGGAAAGGATTCCTTTCGGGGAAACATGAGAGGGGAAGACAACTTGGCGTTGGATATATTCAGTCAATCTTACAAGCTGCTCAGGGTTAGACTGAAGATATTCAGCCTCAGACATTTGAATCTTGGTCTTTTTAGCTTGATCGACTATGTCGAATGCAACCAAAGGTTGCGTTGACGAAGGAATGAGTCCCTCATTTCACGATGGTAGGGTAGGGTTACTGGTCTTTATGGAAACATAAGAAGGCTGATTTAGAGGAGAGATGGGAAAAAAATATTTTTTTGTAAAAGGTTTAATAGGATTTTGAGCAGGAAGAGGATTACCTCTTTTAGCAATGGTTGGAGGCGTGTTCAACACAGTCTTCTCCTTTTGTATCCTAGCAGCAACTTCTTCTTCTTTTCCTTGTGAGCAAGTGAAAATAGCATATGATTGTCCACTTGCATACCCTTGGGTACCCTCTTCTTCATCAAACTCCTCATCTTCAAATTCCATAAACCCAATTGTAGAGTCGTCAGTCAGTTCATTGACATCTTGATCATCTTCACCTTGTGACGAAGGTTCTTCACAAATTTGATAATCTTCTTCGATCTCGACTAAGGCATTAACTGGAGGGGCCTCAAGTGCCAACCTTGGAGCAGTAGCAGGAAAATGCAGCCTTTGAGGGGTGTTGTTGGGAGTGAAGTTCCTCCATGGGATATCCCGATATGGAGTGGTAGACAAAGCTTGAGCTAATTGCTTCTTTAATGCGAGAAAGTCGTTTTCCATCTTTTGGAATGCCAGATCTGATGAAGTGGCTTGAGAAGGAGTTGAAGTCTTAGGTTTGGACGGCTCTCATTTTAACTCGCCAGATATAAGCAGGTTGTCTTCTATCTGAATGGCCACAGCTTGAGTGAGGACCAAGGTGTTGATTTGTTCTTGTAAGAGTAAGAAACTTACTCTTGATCTCAAGGCATTCACAAAGAAACACTTTTGATTTTCTGGTGTTGGCAACATGGCAGGTGGCACACAGTTAATCAGTGAATTGAAACGAGTGATAAAATTGCCCATGGTCTCATTGGCCTCCTTCTTCAAGTGAGTAATCTTTGATAGTAATGCAAATGCGTCTTCTGAAGGCTTATACCTGTCTTCAAACATAGTTCGTAATGTGGCCCAACTAGTGATAGATCCGGCCGGCAAGTGTTGGAACCACTTTGCTGTAGGTCCTTGCAAGGTTTCTAGAAAGAGGCGTACTAACACATCTTCATGGGTCACATCTAGGATGCTGCATGACATAATGAATGCAGATATATGTGAATTCATGCTTTGATTTCCACTCCCATCAAATCTTGGGAAATTCTTGCGGTTCCCATGAGGGAGTGCGGGAACTGGATGCGGTAATGCAAGAGGGCCCACTGCATTTCCCCATGGTACTTCCATTTGAAAAGATGGATAGAGGACGTGATCCGGGAGTGCAGTTCTGCTTAGCAGCAGAGCACTGTAAATTGATGTGGAAGCCCCTTGTGAAAATTGGTTCTTTCGTGGAGGTGAGGCACTTCTTGCTGATCGATCAGCTGAACTCAACGACGAGAAATGTGCTCGTGTAATACTAAAATTGTTCCTCTGAAGTAGATCAAAAATAGAATCAACTTCTCCACAAGCTCTCCTGCTACGGGTAAATGGCTTACCCGCCAGTGTATCTGTTTAGGTCTGCAGTGATTTGGGGTAGATTTATAAAAACTCTTTTTGTTTGTACTTGGCTGATTTTCTGATTTTTTTGACAAAAATCAGTAGCATGTACTTATTTTTTTCTTTTATTTTGAAAACCGATTGCTATTTAATGACAAAGATTAGCGAGGATAAAACGATGGTTAACTTAGTAAGTTGATTTTCAGATCTTAGATTTGATTTTTTCAAGGGTTTGAAAATATTTGTAAAACTATCAGAATCTCAAATCTATGAAAATGTAGAGATTTTTATAAAAACTCAGCGAACTAAAGGTTTCTAATTGGTCTAGATCTATGGATCTCTTAAGAAAATTTTTAGTTTGGATCACTTTTGCAAAAGTTTTAGATTTTAAACAAAGAGTTAAGATTTGCAAATAGGTAGTGATTTTTATAGTTTTATCTATTCTCTTAATCTCCCCAGCAACTTTAAAAACTATTGGTGTCTTTTAGCTGACATAACACTCACATAGATCTGGTTCTCTCCCTAATGGAGTCGCCAAAAATTGTTGGCTTGTCTATCCATAGATCTACCTACCCGATAGATTTTCGGACCAACAGGAATCACCAAAGCATAACACTTTTTTACCTCCCTCAAACGTGAGTTTCAAAGCTATTTCGTGCCCTCGCGTTTTTTCATTCAGCTAGATCTCGAGCTCAAAGGATCATTTCTAGATCCCCAAGAAGATCTGAATTGACGATGGCACCACAGAGAAGAGGTAAGCACAATTCTTTTCTCAAAATTGCATTGAAATATGATAATTATAGATTAAAATTTGAATTGAGTAAATATTTTTTATTGTTATAGTTAGAGGTCAAGGGAATCAACCAGAACCAAACCCTGTTATTCTTGACATCCCTCCCGACACTTCCACAATTGCTCAACATCCATCAGGTAGTCAAAAAGATTTAGCAGCCCAAATAGTTGAAAACAAAATTGAAATTGAGGATTTAATCAAAACAATGAGGGATGCACAATCTACAAACCCCCACCGCACCTCTCTTGCAAACACATTGGAGGCATTACTTGTTAAAATTGATGTGGCAATGGGGAAAATTGATTGTTGGAAAACTTACAGAGAGGATTGTAGGGTTTATTATTCCAACAAATTGTCATATGTCGATGTAAAGAAAAAAGAAAATTCAAAAGAACTCATATGTGCCTTATTCACTGACCCCCACACTAATTTTCTTGTTTCGTTGACATGTAAATGATTTTCCATCCATTGGTGCAATAATAATTTTATTAAAAATAATTTTTGGGACCAATGGTGGATAGTGTTTGATTTTCCACCTTGTAATAACAATGAGGTGCCACTATACTTTCTGAGGAAACTCTATTACGAGTTTATCCTCAACGAGATCCCGAATTATTTTGATTTCTGAGATTTCCAGGGCTGAGGAAAAGGATTTGTAGAGGATTAACCAGGTGCACAACGTGCACCTATTTAGCAGGGTAGATTCCCTGCACAGAAGCCCCCTCACCCTGAGATTGTCCCTCAAGCAGTGAAGGAGACAGTAGAGATTGATACACTCCACGTGCTTCAGGGGCTATCTGCAACCCTTGTTTGACATACGAGGGATATTTCTGAGTCAAATGATTGTGGAGGTACACAGAGTATTCCCTCAGGGAGTATTAGCATGAGGCCACATTTTTTCTCGTCATGTGGTAGCATATGTTTAGGGCCTGAGGAGGATGATAATTTCATGCGTACTGATTTTGGTGCACTTGGTGCATGTTGAACATGATAATGTCACTATGTCAGATGACCTTTTGAGTGAGACATTTGGATTACATTCATCAGAGTCACCTTCGTAAGTAAATTTGTTATATTTTATTATGTGTGATACAAAAAGTTTAGAGTACCTGATTTACTTATGTATGTTAAATTTTTGAAATAATTGTATTTGTACATGTACATGCATTGATATTACAGTGCGCGGGAGGTGTATCTTCATCCCAACCACAGGAGGAAAGCACCATGCATACACATACATTCACAGAGGTAATTTAGAATGTTAATTATGTAAAATTTTCACACACACACACACACACACATTAGTTTTGAAGTCAAATATATGTATGTTCTTGTATGTCCATCTAAATCATGTGATATACATGCTTGATAAAGATGTTGAATTCACTAGACACCCCACCATCTCTGTGACAAGTAGATAAAGGTGTTACCACTGTGATTTCATCTGCGCAACAACTCACTGAGGTATTCAAACAACACGTAATTTTTGTTAAATTTCTTGTGTAATTCATATTATGTTAAATTACATGTTAGTAATGTCTTTCATTGTAGAATTATTAAATTATGTTAATAATCTCCTTCATTGTGTGTATGTAGGAGTTACCTGTAACAGGGCGCAACCCTGTTGATTTGATTCATAGGTGTGGTGGGGTAAAAACAATAGTTCTATATTGATAAAATTAGTTAAAATATTGTGATTATGTAGATACATGTACTTAGTTATATTTTCACTAATTTTGATGTTATATTTTCTAATCTTATGTGTATGTAGGGAAGTTCAACCCCCTCCATTTTGACTTTGAGGGAACAGACTCCTCCATTTCATTGTCTTCATACCCCGTTTGTACTGCAGGAGCTTCCGATGACTCATCTGTGCGTGAGATGCAAATTCGGTGTGATCGACAACTTGTGGTAAGTTTGTGTATTTATGTAAATACTTTCATTCTAGCATAGTCTTAAATACATGTTGAAAACATATATAAATTAATTTTTGACAAACAAACATTGTTTACATTTATAGGCTCATCTACAGGTGAGTATTCAGTGGAAGAGGACTCAAAGCATGGGCTCAAATGATCAAAATTCATCTCATGGATCTCCATCTTCATCTAAGGGAGGGCCTTCTTCAAGAAAGGCCAAGAGGGATATATTTTGATCAGTAGGAAATATATATGTCTTACATGACATTTGTTTTGTATGCCTATGTGCATGGCATTGTATGTAAGCCTATATGGCATTTGAACTTGATGGTATATGACCTATTTGGACATTTTTGTATTTATTATGCACATTAAAATACTATTTGGAACTTGATAATTTTGTATGAGACCTTACATTTCTGATATTATTTTCGCATGAATCTAATATGATGTGCACTTGAAAATATTTAAGACATTATGGATTATTTTTTCATTTATTGGTGATGTACATGTACTAGCATTTTCAATGCATAATATGCATCAAACTTTGGAAATCAATATTTATATAATGTATGCATATAGAGAGTTACCTAATCTGAGTAATTATTCATTGAATTTATCAATGTGTATATGTGTATTTACCTTACTTTCACTTCTTCTTGCTCATGGTCTCTTTGTATTGGTTCCTATCTTATCATGCACTTACTACATTCTTCTATGCTTCGTAGTCTTCTCCCCTGTTAAAACACTTGACAGTCATCACAATTTGATTCATTTCATCTATTGATATTTTGAGAATGTCTCTCCATATACATTACTCCAATGTTTGAGAATGTCTCTAGATGTAATGACATTCTGATTCAAACACTCAATGATTCTTGATTGTCTAATTCTATCCAATTCGTGTTACTACCTTTAAATCTGTAGGCATTTCAAGTTATTTAGAAATGACATCACACCCTTCAGTAGGCTTGATGACTATCCCTATCCTTTTTAAGGCTCTTTTGAAAGCATCCATGGGTTTATCATAACATAAATTATCAATGAATGGAAGGTCACTAAGCTGTAGGCTAGCTAACTCCCATCCAGAACTAAACAAGGAAGATTTACTAGGTGATTAATAAATCTCATGTGTTCTTATACATACCCCTATCAAATTCATTCTTAATCCAATCTCGTCATTCAGGGCTCTTAAGCGACTACACTGACTCGGACTGCACTATTCCTCGTGTTTGTAAAAAATATCACAACAAGAGAACTGGATGGAGACAAAGAAAACCGCGAGAGGATTTCATAGAGGGCCTTGACATGGAGGTATCAGATCTAATGAGACGTCTCTAGGTGCCATGGAGTCTGAGAAATCACATATCGAAGATATGGCACGTTTGGGCCTCAGGGCTCTTAAGAGACTACGCTCAGACGAGGTAGCCCGAAAGCATGGGGAGTGTAGGGAACCAAAAAAATCCTCCATTAACATTCACTAGGCCATTTGGACATGTTGGCGTAGTTGGTTTGGTCCCATGAGCTTCAGTTTGCAAAATACACCATCTGACAGCCCTACACTGACTCAGACTACACTATTTCTAGCGTTTGCAAACAACATCATAGTGAGAGAACCAGATAGAGATGAAGAAAAAAATGAGAGGATTTCGTAGAGGGTCCTGACATGGAGGTTTTGGATCTAATGAGATGTCTCTAGGTGCCACAAAGTTTGAGAAATCACCCGTCGAAGATATGGTGTGTTTGGGCCTCATGGCTTTTAAGCGACTGCGATCGGACGAGGTAGCCTGAAATCATGGGGAGCGTAGGGAACCAAAATGAATCCTCTGGTAGTGTTCACCAAGCCATTTGGATGTGTTGGCGTAGTTGGTTTAGTCCCACGAGCTTCTGTTTGTAAACTACAATGTTTGGCAGCCCTACACTGACTCAGACTGCAACATTTTACGCATTTGCAAACAATAGGACAACGAGAGAACCGAATGGAGACAAAGAAAACCATGAGAGGATTTCATAGAGGGATTCAAGGTGGAACTCTTGGATCTGACGAGATGTCTCTAGATGCCACAAAGTCTGAGAAAACACCCATCAAAGATATGGTGTGATTAGGCCTCAGGGCTCTTAAGTGACTATGCCCGGACGAGGTAGCCCGAAAGCATGGGGAGTGTAGGGAACGAAAACGAAGCCTCCAGTAGCGTTCACCAAGACATTTGGACATGTTGGCGTAGTTGGTTTGGTCCCACAAGCTTCCATTTGCAAACTATAGTGTCTAGTAGCCCTATACTTAATATTTTCTAAAAGTGTAGTTCCAAATTCTCTACTGACAGGGCCAACCACGTGAAGGTGGAAGATTTTTTGGCACCACTAACCTACATAAACATGTTAGTAAGAAATTAAATAGAATTTTAAATCATACAAAATTTAAACAAAATCATTTAAGTAAATATTCAAATTAAATTCATGAAGAACATACCTTTGCAAATTCAATCCAATGAACCACAAGGATTAACTCTATTCTTGATAGTAGCAAGAATTGCTTCATGATCTAATTCACGAACCTTCCACAGATTTTTGTTTGATGGCTGACCTCGATATTTGATCAATTTAATATTTGTTGCAAGGACCAAATGTGAATAGTGAAGTATCTTCTGATGTACTTCACATTCTTTAAACAACCAAATGTTTGATTTTTTGATAGGATATCATCGAACGCAAGTTCCAGTGACTACCACAGATCCAGTGGGATACTTCAGGTCTTCACCATCAATGACTGTGGAAGTCAATTTTTTTCCCCTCTACAAAATGAGATAAGAAGTAGTCTGTTCCCTCTTTGTTAAATTCCATCGCAATAACTGTAAAAACGTGCCCTATGTATCACAAAGTAAAATTGTTCAGTCAATTTTTAAATACATTAAGAGTTGACCATTTAATAATTTATAAATAAAAAACATTGCATGCACATATATGTATGTACCTTGTTGCACTAAATCAAAGACTTGGTCAAAGTCAGGTAATGTTGTCATTTGATCTGAAGGCCCTGCAAGTTGTAATGCTCATGGAAATTGATGTGTGTCGAGTGGAATTAGAGGTCTACAAGTCCATTCATCCACCCACTACTGTGACTCACATTGATTCAACGCAAAATCAATGCATGATATATAAAAACATGTCATGCACCTAGTATAAATAGTCAAAGCATTTGCATCTAAACTACGAAATGAGTGCATATCACTTGATCCTGTAACTGTCATACAATATTCAAAGTTTGTCAGATGTTGTTTCTCTATCAACCAAAAATTATCTATGAACCGTTGATCTCTCTTGAGATTCATGGCCCATATTCTTGACACAACAATCAACAATGCTTTTTGCATCTGCAAATTTAGCACCATCCTTGAACTTTAACTCTTCTCTTGCAAGTGCTCTTTTCACACATGCTCCTACACCATCATGCTCTCCTTTTCCATGCCCCACCTCAGTAAAACTCTAGATATGTTATACATATGTTTCTTTGTGCATCTTGCTTAGCCAATAAAACATCCGTGCATTCTTGAATTGTGATGTGCAGTTTTCCGACCAAATGTAATGTTGATCGAAACTAATGTTCCTCTCATTCAAGCTCACATAAAACACCTGGAACACCCTTGTAGAATGTGTCTGATCATCAATGATGTAGAAATTATACTCTATTAATATTTTTCAATCTTGCTTAGTGTTGTCAGGAAAGTGCATGAATGTTATATTCACACAAATAGAAACTTGCACTAAGTTATAATATTAAGACTGAACCTCCATTTGTGGTTGCAATGTGTAATTCTCTGCGAAGTCAACAACTGAAACAATAGTACCAATTTTGAATGTTTCCTTTCTTAACTTGAATTGTTCATCCAACCATCGAGCTCTAAGTGTGTGTCTTGCATACTCATAAAAAATTTCCTCTCTGAATTTGACCATATATTCTGATAAAAGTAAATTTTTTGTAACAAGATCACACCTCTTAGATTCTTTTCCATCTTTTAATTGATATGCCGTCAATTTATATTTGGTAAAATCAACCAATTATTTTCCCATTGAATATGTACTCTCCTCATGGATACAAATTTTTAGATTTGGCAAGCCACCGCATACATTGCACGTTCCATCCAAACATGCTTTGTTATAAAAATATTATCTTGTTCATTTTTCACAAAATATTTTCGGAATAAATTCCCTTGAAGATTTTTGTGAGACATTTATTCCACATTCCTGTAACATGATGTCAGTATGCAAAACACTACATATTTGACAAAAAACATCATAATGCATTGAAAATTCAACATGATGCCTGCAACAACAAGTGGTATGTGAGTGATTTATTTTCACATAAAAGATTTTGCTCATTTCAAAGAATATTTGGCTAATGTTAATTTGTGGATTTTCATTCTTAATCTTATAGAACAATTGTGTTTGATTCATATCTAATAAATGTTTTACACACAATTCACGATAACGAGAACCTATTCTTATTTTTACTGTATCTCTTCTATTCGGTGACACCCTTGTGTTCTCATTCCAAAATTTTACAATTAATTATTTTATAATATTAGATGTATTCTTGTCTTTTTGTGGAAATCTACTAGAGAAAGCTCAATAGTCAGTGTTATTGACTAACTCAAGACGTTTATGTCTCTCTAACGTTTTCATTAGTTTTTTTCTATTTAGCTTCAAAGCACTACTTATAATCAAGCATTTATTAATTGTTTTATCACTTACTATACAATTAGTTAGTGCACGTCGTGTAACATTACTATCTTTGGTGTGCCTTTTTCCACCTAATGTTTGGTATGCTTTATGTATGTTTTCAACAATCGACACATTTTGATCAACAAAATTAGATGTTCTTAACCCTAGGGTCTTCATTATAGGTCTCATCTTAATTAATTTCATCATTGAAAAAAAAATTAACATCTTTGTGTGTCATTTAAATTCTCAAAGTAATTATCCTAAATTCCACTAGCTTTTCTTCTCACATTTCTTTCAGACATTTTGTTTACAATGTTACTTTCTACATTCAGTGTTTTCATACAAATTTCAGGATTAACATTTGGATTCTCAAGTAAGGGTTCAACAATTGGATTCATATCAAGTTCTTTATCTATACCAACATTATCATTCAATTCAATATCATTATTCTCTACATTTTCATTATGTATTTCATCCCAATTTTCTAATACATTAGCTACATTTGATATAACAGATGTACCTTGCCCTGCTCAAAGTTTTTGCATTCTCTTCAATTTCTTTATTCTCTTCTCTTTGAATTACTCCGGTGTATTATTCTTGATTTTCCTCTTGTCCTTAGCTCGATGTTTATCACCCATGATTAAAAAAAATCAACTAGTGGGGTAGGGGACAAAATGAAATACTAAAAAATCATGCAAGAATGTAGAGAATATTGCAGACAAAACAGGATGTTTACAGAATTCCCATGAAAGAGATGAAAGGGACATTGGGGGGCACAATATATAAAACAAATAAAAATGCGTACGCATTATGTAACACGTACGTGTTATGTAAGGCGTACGCATTTTTCATTTTATCTTTTCCCAAACCATGCCTCAAGGCTTCAGATCCGGTTTGGATCCCCATGTCTGAGGCATGGACCTGCACAAACACAACAAATAATGAGTTTTTACAAGAAAATGAAAAAATGACACTTCCTCTATCATAAATCAAAATAAAACAATTGATCTATTTTTAAAAAATTATACCACGACGTAGAGTAGAGTCTCTTCTTTCTAAAATTATAATTTTCCAAATTTTCAGACTAATATAAGGTTTCCATATTATTTATTTTCTAACTATGCCTTTTCATAGCTATTTTTTGAAGTGTAAATATGTCTATCTTTCATGGTGTATCTTTTTTTTGGGTGATCGAAATTAAAAAAAATTATACTAACCCAAACTAGGCATAATTCTATACATATTCAAAAAAAAATCTAATTTTCGATATTTTTTGAGGTAGTTAGGGGGGGGGGGGGGGGGGCATGGTCGGAGCTCCATTATTTTTCAAAACATAAAATTTTTGTACTAGAAAAATATTAAATAAAAAAATATTCGCTAAAAAAATCTTTAAAAAATGGAGCCCAAACTAGATGCTCCTAGCTATCTTTCTACCAAAGGGTTTTCAAAAATACTAAATGGTGCTCAAAAAATGGTTGGGGGTACGAAACTCACTCTTTTATGTTTTTTAAGAAAAATAGGAGCATCTGTTGGTATTTTAGCTGTTTGACCCACTTAAACTTATCCGTTTTCAATAAAATTTAGTAGTTTAGAAACTAGACTCAAAATTCTACGATTCATATTTCTACAACCTCTTCCAATTTTGAGTGTAACTATTTCGAAAAATTCATAAAATTTGAAGTTTTTTTTCAAAAAAATGTGTCCACTTAAGACCCCCTTTTGGCCCCCCAACTTGGTGCACTCACCCATATAGAAGTGAATAACAAAAGGATTAACCTCTACCAGTGGAAAACAACAACAAGAACCATAAAGAAACAAGTCCTGAAAGATAAACAATGAAGGAGCAAGGCCCTAAAAACAAGAACCAAGACCATAAAGGAACCAAACGACAACCTCCCAAAACAACAAACTAGGAGGCAAATAACAAATCTAGTAGGTTGGACAAATAAACTTGACCAACCACAAGAAAGATTCTAAAAATCCACCTAGCCAGAAAGAAAAGGTAGATTACCCATTTAATCCCTTACTATGGGATCTTAATTTCATCTTAAATGGATCTTAAACAATTTTTCTATTCTTTTTACCTTTCACCACTGTCTAATCCACCACCTTATTAGGATCCTCATTTTCATTATTGTGGATTGGTAACACAATTTCAAGAGACTCTTTATTACCGACAAATTCCTTCTTCAAGCTGCTCTTTTTAGTGTCATATGTCGGGCCCGAAGGGAGTGGAAAACCACCACAAATTTGTAGAGGATCTGAACCCTCAACCCCCAAAAAATAAGGAGAAGCGAGGATGTCATATGTATGTTGTACCTCATCTTATTTTGACCTTGAAAATTCCAATGAATAAACTGGATCATCTCCCACAACCAACATACTGGGTTAGGAATCTTTCCACAAAGATACCTTATCATTATCTCTATGTTTCACACTAGCTATAATATAGGAAAAGAAAAGTGACCAAAAGAAAATAATTTCCTACATCTAAAAGGTAATCCTCCATAATCCAGCTATTGAGTCTAGATTCTATCTGAAAACCCTAAGCTCTCCATAATCTAGGTTGAAAGGTCCACCGTGGTATTAATATCTACCATGATACATGCATAGGAAGTGTGAATGTACAATTCAATCAATTAGTATTTATGTCAAGGATTTTCCCAAAGTGTTTCTAATGGAAATAAGACTTACATCCCCCTAATATTGTAGTGGCAAGTGAGACAAACATACCCAAATAAGACTTGATGTTAAAAGTTTCAGTAGTAATGGGGTTGAAAGAAGGATATCATGGTTTCATAAGCAGGAGTTGACCCTCAAGATTCCATAGCTTAGAAAAAATAGTATCTCTATTAGCCAGAAACTAAAAAACCATGATAAAAAAACCTCAAGAACAAGGGTAAATATCCACTCTACCTTGAATCAAGGGTTTCCATTTCGAAGAGCTCCAGGAAAGTAATTGCGGAATACTTGACCATAGTTTGTTGAAACAAAAAATTAGTTCACGATTGATGAACAATTATTCT
Organism: Taxus chinensis; assembly: GCA_019776745.2. Lineage (NCBI taxonomy): Eukaryota > Viridiplantae > Streptophyta > Pinopsida > Cupressales > Taxaceae > Taxus > Taxus chinensis. Next base: position 51,762,444 of record CM034154.1, on the reverse strand, counting down.
TCTTCTATCACTTGCATTTCTAAGGTGACCAATGAAGATTTTTTTAGCCGGTTGTAGGGGTTTAGCACCATAGAGATGCTTGGTTGCAACAACATATGATTGCTTCAGAGAATTAGTCTTGGTAGAGGAGGCTTTGAGGTCGCCATGGGAGCCTAAAACAACACCCAAACTGTCTCCCACACCCAACTCCACCTCCAAAGCCATGAACAAGGGAGGATGCATCACCTACACTACCGCATCCCTGAGGATCCCACATAGATCCACCATTGATGAAACCACCACTTGCCAATGGGAGAACCACATTTGACCCACCATTGCCAATAGAAGAGGAAAAAGAAGACACAGGTAAATGACTCGCAGATTCATAGTTAGGGGAGCCATTTTCGATGTGTAAACAATCATAACCACCCCCATAAGAAAATCAACCTCTACACAAAGTAGAGAGGAGGCTGCTACTGAAGCCCTTGCATGCAACCTCAAAACCACCACCACAATTAGGTCCATCAACATAAAAAATTAGGGTTAGGGTATGATGCATTTTTGAGAACCATTGCCAAGAAATCATAAAGCAATGTTAAATATTATTTGAATCACGATTTACAATGTTCATCCCCATACTTGAACTTCGATAACCAATTAAAATATGGATCTCACAAAAGACAATTAATGATTCTTCGTTCAGGCCATTTTGATGTGGATATATATTTTGAAAGTAACCTTCAAGCTTGTACATATAGTTACTCTTTTATTTATCTATCTTTATATCGCTTCTATGAAGATATCTTTATTTCAATTTTATTTAATCGGCTCCATATTGGACATATATTAAATACCACACTCATGATAAATGGAAGATTTTTCCCTTTCTAGCATTTTTTTATCTTGATAAGATTTTTCCATGCCTCAGTGCAAGAATGTAATGCCCATAATTTCAACACCAAAGTACAACAAAAAATTTTGTGGAATATTTTTTTTTGTTTTTTCATTTCTCATAACACAACACCACATGGGCTCAAATAGAAAAGTTCAACATCTCATAAGACACTTACATAAGTATGGATCCACATAGACATCATGATAACATACGGTATACATCAATTTATTACTCAAATGACGTAAACCAAGACAATGACCCAACTACGGTAAGAAACATAGGATATGCATACTCCACAACATGGCCTTTTTTATGGTTTACATATTGATTACATTTAGTTTTTCATTATATAAACTTATAGGTTTCCAGTGTATTAAACTGGTAAGGGTGTAAAATTTCCTTTTCCAAAACTTCAAATACTTTATTTTTGTATAACATTAGGCTTTAAAAGACAATACACAATTGGTTCCTTTCTTAATTTCCATTGATTATCCAAAGCCCATTTGTTAATTAAATTCATTTTAAACACGTACGAGACTCCCAAAATTCATTCTTATGTTAAAGGTTTTTTTCTCAAAATATGTTTAACTGGCGTTAAATTTTATCCTCGTTATGAAAAGAAACTAATAAGATGTTAAGGTTATGCTTTTGGAGACGTATATTCAATGTTTAAATTTTACCTTTGCTAGACAAGGGCAACTATCGTGAGTTCAAGGAAGGAATTATTAGGATTTAAGGGTGATTTAGATTCTAGATCTACCTCTTCCCATAAAAATCCTTCCATCATAGTACCCTATTTTTCCTCTTACAGTTTATTAGAATTCAACGGTTAGTTTAAGTCGATTTAACATTTTCACATCATAAATTTCTTTTTTTGTTATATAAGAGTTTTTGTTAGCTCAAATGTTTGATTTATCCAAGAAAAATTTGTATTATTATTATTATTAATTTTTTATTAACAACAAGAGAATGCCTAAATCAATTATGAAGACTTCAAGCATAAATTTATTCCTAAACAAATATCTTATTTACTCTTGCTTCTCATTACTCTTACATGGTTAATTTGGAGTCTTATTGGCATTATTTTTAGAAAAAATGTAACTCAAATGACACATAGTTTACACTTAGGGATTCATGAATACAAGGAGTGGTGACTGTGTACCAAACAACTCATTTCATTTCTCTTAAAAAAACCCAATTATTAAAGCATATAACAAGGCAACCAAACAACTATATGCTTTTCAAATTTCTTCCAAGGAACTATTTAAATCGTTTAGTGAAAATGCATAAGATCTTATTTAAACAATAACCTTAAGGGAGGTCCCACAAGCTATTAACTTCAAAAGTATTCATGGATGGGGAAAAATTCACCCTACAAGAAAGCACATGGTAATTTGATACTAAGGGTCACGATTATCTAAGAGGGAAAAATGGATTTAAAATGCAAATGTCATACAATTTTATGCGTTTCAAAATCCTTGTAAGGTAATATTTACAATCATTGGTAACAATACATCATAGCTCCTTTGTTCATTAGCATCATAAGAGGTCACTCGATGTATTACATTTATTTCTACTCGAGGGTTTGTATACCCTACCACATGTCAAAATTATAGTAATCAAATGTCCCTGTCTTGCAAAGCCTTCATGCCACTTAAGGTATTCCAGGACTACAATTTCTCACTTTTGTTTAACACTTAGCTTATAAGGGGTTCCATTAGGTTGAGTATAATTTCAATTACACTTAGGGATCTATTCCTAACTATATACTAGTTTAGGGTGTGAAAACATATATATCCCATTAAACCTTCATAAGGGACAAAGGTGTAAAGTTGTTACTAGCTAAGGCGACACATTTATCTGTTAGGAACCTAAGAGATCATTAACATGATTTTAATGCATAGTACACTAGTGCACTAACGTTTCTTGTGTCATCAGGATCTTATGAAGGGTTAATTCAATGATGAAGGTATCTCAAAACATCTTCTTAAGAATATGGTTAACCAATAGGACACCAAGGTTCAACGTGAACATAGAAATCTAACTCATCCATGATGATGAGTAGACCTATGACACCAAGAAGGGATAGTCCTATTTACCGTATGAATGAGAAGGTTACCCATCTGATTAGTTACTTTGTGCAAGGAAAATTAGGTTATTTAAATGAATTTTGAAGAATTTTCTTAAGTGTAGGAAAAAGAAGTCTAATTGTGAGGATTAAAGTATTTCTTAAGACATTAGGGTTTTACAAACCTAGATGTGACATGACTAAGAGGGAGAGTATGAAAAAGGTTCAATACTCACTGCATTTATATGGTTTAAAATGATAAGTTAATTCCAATTTATTTTATTTTATCTATGAACCACAATAACTATGAGGCATATGATTGTTTCAATCGTCTAAACAATGAGATCCATATTTAAATTCAAATGGGCTTAACACTTATGAAGTGAATGGTATGCTTTTTACCCATTTCCAAAATTCAACAATCTTCCTCGTTTATCTAGCTAACATAGTTGTTCCTACATTATTATGTGTCACTCCTACTAGTGTTGTAGGGTAAGCTTTAACACAAGGAAGATACAAACAACATAGTTTTCCATGTACAATGCTTGAAATATACAATATTCTAAGAGGAACAATAGTCTTCAACACACTACTTTTTATAATGCAATTATCTTTAATTAACTTTCATTTAACATTCGTAATTTATATCAATATACAATATCTTATTGTCATCTCACTGATTACAACATAACACACTCTAATCCGTCTTGTTCAAAGTACCTGCAACCAACGTTGTGTCAGTCCTAGAACTGAGTATGGAAACTCCCTACACTCAAGAATAAATCCACACATTCATCATTTTAACATTTTCAATTGAATAGGAGAGAGAGAGAGAGAGAGAGAGAGAGAGAGAGAGAGAGAGAGAGAGAGAGAGAATAATACATAGTTAATTTATCATGTATTCATGCTTTCACATTCAGTTGCTCTTAATATTTTGGTACTAGAGAGAGAGAAAGGATGAGAGAGAAATTTAAGAGACATTTTATTTTCCATTCATAATGTCATAACCATTTACATTTCATGTCCATTATCATTTCATTTCAAACCAATTCACATTTCCCAATTCATTTACGTTTTCAAATCAATCAAGTATCATAGTCATTTCTATAGAGATAATCTAGTGTGGAGAGAGAAAATCACTATACGTTTCAAAATTTATTTATACAAGATACAATATCAAATAAAATTCTACATAGAATTGGAATGGTATTACGAGGTCACACGCATGACTAGAAGTCAAACAAGACTCAAAAAGGGGATTCTATCTAAGGTTGAGGAAACTGACCAAAACATCAAAAGTGACTACAAATGGGGTCTGGAAAACACTCGGTTTAAATTTGTTCACGAATTTTGGAGATTCCTACTTACTCTCGCACACTTATAGAATTTTCCATTTCCGACGGAAGTTGATTACGATGAGAAGATCTCAAGTTATAAGTACAACTTCGGGGCCACTTATCGTAATTGCATCAGCAACTCTTGTTGTGTAGTGACCAATGGGCCCCAAAACCCACTTGCAAAATTAGTTTTCAAAGACGTTTTCATTGAACTAAAGGTGGGCTATGATCCTTTAGTTGGTGGTCTAAACATAAGATGTAGGATTTTTAAGTTTCTCTCAAGGTAAGCGACAACCATAAGGAGAAATTGATTGTGTTTTATTAAATCAACCATGTTACCATAAGTGACTGATAAGCTAAGAGGGTTTAGGAATACAACTTGAAAGCACGTTAAATAATTTCAAAAAAATCAATTAAGGTTCACTATGGTTTTCCATGTTATTAGGGGTCATGAAAATAGATTCAATGTTACGGTACATCAAGGTGTGGTTGTCCATGCGCATGACTTTTGGTGTCAAATACATATAATTTGTTTTTAACAGTTGGAAAATAAGTAAGGTTTTATTATTTTTTGGGGTTTCATTTCCTAATAATCAACATTTAATTTCAAAATACAAGAAATGATGAAATCATAATTTAGAGCAGGAGAGCAGGGAAATTCCATACCTCTTTTTTTTCGCAAAACCCGTGATCCCTGCATTTGACAAGACCACATAAGCTTCAGAAATTCTTGCAACAATTTATGGTATTTCTTATGCTTCCTCACTTCACATCACTAAAAATTTAATGACCCATCTTAACACATGTCTCAAGGATTTCGAATGGAAAACAAAGAAACTGACTCCTCCAAAATGTAATCCATCAGTAGGCATCTCAATAAATCTTCCCTGGGAACTATTAGATATAGAATTTCCTTCCATAACATCCTCATAATTTTTTGACCAAGAGGGTTCTCTAAGTAGAACATATAATTTATAATCATATTGGAGCCACGATGGGAAATACTGGATAACTCCATTCCTTCTACAAGATGAAAAATTAAAAAAGAAAGAGGTAATGTTTCCCTAAACACAAAACATTATACCAAGAGAACCCCTGTTCATGTTACTTGTGTCAATGAAAACTGGATTAGCTAAAACATTAGTGGATTCACCCTGTAAAGTATCTCACTCCTTTTTTTAGAAGGTACACTAGATCATTGTGACTAAGCACCCATTCATGTAGAACTTAGGAGAGATGGATCTAGTATACCATGAACTGCTATCATAAGTCTCCAAAGACTAATATCATGAAGGCCCATGGTTACTAGAAAAATGAGATGTCTAATACATTTCTGAGACTAATAAAACACAGGTTTTCACGCACATATAGTGTGACAGAGAAAAATCTTGTAGAGACCAACGTGGGATAATAGGAAGGGCACCTCTAATGTCTAAAATCAAACAAAAAATACTCAACATAAAACCAAAAGAGAAGGGAAAATGAATCAGTGGCTACAAAATCCATAGAACACTTAGCATAGGTGCTAAGAAGAAGAAGAATACAAATTAATAAAGATGAACCTTAAACCAAATGCACTACCTCCTCAACGTCAATCTTCTTCTTCTTTTACATACAAAAAACAACACAGTGATGGGTAGAAGTTTCCTTTCAACTCCAAGGAAAATGAACCACTTCAGGTATAGAAATAGATCTAGATAATTCAATTTGTACAAGGTAAAATGAGGAGATAGTTGGTTACATACTTTTCTCTGTGCACAATATTGCCCACGCGATCACGTTTCTAACTGGCATTTTCACAAACTCATTTCTACATTACCAACTACTATTATAATGTAATATCATGCATTTGTGAGATATTTTGTCACTCAATCCCTATGTATACATCGTATACATGTCTTCTGAGGCACTTTCACCTACTAAACAAAATGAAACCCATTCCAAGGCTACCTTTTTAGCATGGTTCCCAGAAATATTTTTCACTTAGCATCATTCCCCTAACATTCTATTTATTTAATTTTTTTGGAGCATACACTTGCTGGCATCATCCAATTTATGCAAAATTCACAATGTTAATCTGGGTTCCATCATCATTAATACCTCAGGATCTCGAATAATTTTTTTTATTCTCACGCAAGGAAATGATAGGTCTCAAAAGGCATTTTAGTATGCATTGCTTCCATGCTCTATGAACTAACAAGTTCCTTGACAAAGGTGGCTCAAGTATTGAAAAGAAGGGTCATTGCATCTCCCTCCCCTTATAAGAGTATCATCCTCAATGTGACACAACATCGAAGATCGAAAGATACATAGGAAAGAAGGTATAGAATGACACATGTATTTTAACAAAATAACTTTTCGGTACAAAATGACCACAAGAAAGCAAATTAATTTTGTTAATATCTTAAATTTTAATGTTATGTGAAGAGTGGTAGTTAGTTATAATTTTACTTTACTACTCAATTAGTCTTTTCTTTTATCATATTTCTTAATCTCATACTCTTAGTATCCATTGTTTAGAATTTCAATTGTCTTATGTTCATGAATGTCCAATAGTAATTGGCCTCAAGATGTCACACAAAAATCAACACAACACAAATGACCCACAAGACATATTTCTACATACTTTCATGACTGCATCACATCACAAGACCTCTAATTTCACCATATAAAGACAACAATTAGTCCACATAAGGAATAATTTCCAGCAATTATGTCATAGGCATAAATCTAACACACACATGTGACTGAAAAACATAATCATCACGTTGATATATACATAAGTGGTATCACATGACCCAAAGACCATGACAGTACCTACACAGTGCCAAAACAATATCCAATAGTACATAGTAACAAGGAGGAGTTTCAAACCTCAATCTTAACAATATCTAACAAGACTCACAAGAGTACACATAACTCATATCACCAACTCCAAACATCATAAAACATCATGAAATAACTCCATATATCTTCCAAAGAATCACAAAACAACTCCATATACCTCCCAAAACATCACAAAACAACTCCATATACCTCCCAAAGATAAATAATCATAGTGCCAAAACCAAGCCGGGTCACTCAACCATAGAGCCCCATCACCTAATTTCTCCATATCGGGTCACTCAACCATAGAGCCCCATCTCCTTATTTCTCCATATCAGGTCACTCAACCATATAGCCCCATCAAGAATATCGGATCACTCAACCATAGAGCCCCATGAAGAATATCATGTCACTCAACTATAGAGCCCCATCTTCTTATCTCCATTTAATGATGTCGGGTCACCCTATGGCCCTAGGCACATAAAGCCCCATCACCCCCACCCAAGTGTTGTAGTAACATGTAGTTCAAAAACTACATGGACCTATGAACCCCTTAAGGTGTACCCCATTACAACGAAGCGGATCCATAGGTCCAACTACTCCATGGTGAATCCCATGATCCTATTCCAACACATTATGACATTCAAACCAACATAACAATCTGTTTCAAATGCCAAGTGGAAAAAATCCCAAGCCTTGGGCTAGGATATATATAAAAAAATTAAACATGAAAACAAAATTTAAAACTAAGAAAAAAATGGCTAAATAGCCATAGTTAGTGCAAAAATCTGCATGTTAGTGCAACAACCAAATAAAATTCCCAAAATTTAAATAGAACAATTTGTTGGTTCCAGAGAAGGAAGAAGAAAAAAGTTAAATTTATGAATAAAATATGTATAGAGAAATAACACATCGTAATCACTATGTGGCCTTATACGGCCACCAAAGGGGTACTCATTGAGTTGTTGGAAATCAGACATCAAGCCTCGGCTCATAAAATAACATATCAAATAATATAACTGTCATCATCTCTGCGTGAATCATCCTTCCATACTTCCACAAGGCTCAACATAGTCAGAGAGGGGGGTGTATATGTTTCCATTCACTAAGCCTAAGGTGTTTGTGAAACCCAATATACATCATGGCCATGCATACCAAATGAATAGAAGTGGATTTCCAATCTATGTAAGATTCCACTCCCTATCTCGTACTTGGATCGAAGGACTAGTCAACGATACACTAATGCTAGGGTACACATAGGTCTTCTATAAGACAACCATATAGGGAGAGAGAAAAAGGTACAGGTTGTCATCTACTAAGCCTAAGGTGTTCACGAAACACAATATAAATGGTTCCCATTGGGCAATGTGTCATACATACCAAAAAAATAGAGGTGGATTTTCAGTTTATGTAAGATATAGTGCCCAATCCTCTTCGACACTTATTATATTTTGATTTCATTCACTCTTGACTATAAACATGGATATTTTTGTATCATTTTGGTTTAGCATGATGCTAGATGATAGAGATATTCTGACTACTGATGGATTATGATTCATAGTATGATTGTGTGGATTCGTAGATGAATAGAGATACATTTTATATTGATGATGATGATGTGTTGTTAGCATATATATTATTGACATTCAGAATTCTCACCATGATGACTAGGATTTAGCTTTTGAACTAATCTCTTAACCTTGTTGATATTGATAAAAGATAGAATTAAGATGTTGTTAGATTTTTAGACAGATGATAGCATTGTTTATTAGAGATGATGATTTAGCTATATGCGAATGGTTACTGAATTATGTGTGTATGTTTTATCTTTGATGTTTTGATGCATCCACGAGGCTGAAGGAGGTATTGTGTGATTTTGTAGGTGATTATATCACAATAATCAAAAGGGGGATTAGAGACCAACCACAATGGGATACTAGATGGGGGTAAGTGCATGAAGTTGGGGGGCCAAAAAGTGGACAAAAACCTGAAAAAATAAAAATGCGTACGCGTTCTATTATAACATGATCACGTTTTAAATTATTAGGTTTTGGATTTACCAAAGCATAATGTGTACGTGTTATAATGCGTATGCATTATGTCTTTTATAAATAAAAGAGAGAGGCCCGGGTCTCTATCATTTTATCTCCCTCAAACGTGATTTTCAGAGCTTAACCATGCCCTTGTGTTTTTTCATTTAGTTGGATCTCAAGCTCAAAGGATCGTTTCTGGATTGCCAGGAAGATCTAAATTGACGATGGTGCCATAGAGAAGAGGTAGGCACAATTCTTTTCTCAAAATTGCATTGAAATATGATAATTATAGATTAAAATTTGAATTGAACACATTTTTTTTATTGTTACAGTTGGGGGTCAAGGGAATCAACCACAACCAAACCCTATTATTCCTGTCATCCCTCCCAACACTCCCACAATTGCTTAACATCCCCCAGGTAGTCAAAAAGATTTAGCAGCCCACATAGTTGAAAACAAAATTGAAATTGAGGATTTAATCACAAGAATGAGGGATTCACAATCTAAAAACCCCCACTGCGTGTCTCTTGGAAACAAATTGGAGGCATTACTTTCTCAAGTTGACATCACAACGGGGTAAATTGATCATTAGACAACTTATAGAGAGGGTTGTAGGGTTTATTATTCCAACAAATTATCATATTTGGATGTAAAGAAAAAATAAATTAAAAAATACCTCATATGCGCCTTATTCACGGACCCCCACACTAATTTTCCTGTTCCATTGTCATGTAAATGGTTTCCCATCCATTGGTGCAATAATAATTTGATTAAAAATATTTTTTGGGACTGATGGTGGATGGTGTTTGATTTTCAACCTTGTAATAACAACGAGGTGCCACTATACTTTCTGAGGAAAATCTATTTCAAGTTTATTGTCAATGAGATCCCAAATTATTTTGATTTCCAAGATTACTAGGGCTGAGGAAAAGGATCTGCATAGGATCGACCAGGTGCACAACATGCACCTATTCAACATGGTAGATTCCCCACACAGAAGCCCCCTCACCCTGAGATTATCCCTCAAGAAGTGAAGGAGGCAATAGAGATTATACACTCCACACACTTCAAGTGCTATCAACGACCCTTTTTTGACATACAAGGGATATTTCTGAGCCAGATGCTCGCGGAGGTACACGGAGTATTCCCTCAGGGAGTACTAGCATGAGGCCACATCTTTACTTGTCATGTGGTAGCATATGTTTGGGGCCCAAGGAGGATGATAATTTCATGCATACTGATTTTGGTGGAGTTGATGCTAGGGGTGCACACGATAATGTCACTATGACAGATGTCCTTTTGAGTGAGACATTTGGATTACAGTCATCAACGTCACCTTCGTAGGTATTTGTTATGTTTTATTATGTGTGTTACAAAAATTTTGGAGTACTTCATTTACTTATATATGTTAAATTTTTGAAATAATTGTATTTGTACATGTACATGCATTGATATTACAGTGTGCGGGAGGTGCATCTTCATCCCGACCATAGGTGGCGAGCACCATGCGTACACATACATTCACATAGGTAATTTAGAATGTTAATTATGTAAAATTTTCACATACATGCAAATATATATATATATATATATATATATATATATATATATATTAGTTTTGAAGTCAAATATATGTATGTTCTTGTATTTCCATCTAACTCACGTGATACATGTTTGATAAAGATGTTGACTTCACTAGACACCCCACCATCTCTGCGACAAGTAGAGAATGGTGTTGCCATGGTGTGATTTCATCAGCGCAGCAACTCATTGAGGTATTCAAACAACATGTAAACTTTGTTAAATTTCTCGTGTAATTCATATTATGTTAAATTACATGTTGGTAATGTCTTTCATTGTAGAATTATTAAATTATGTTAATAATGTCCTTCATTGTGTATGTGCAGGAGTTACCTGTGACATGTAGCATCCCTATTCACTTGGTTCACAGGCATAGCTGGGGTAAAAACAATAGTTATATATTGATAAAATTAGTTAAAATATTGTCATTACGTACATACATTTACTTAGTTGTATTTTTTCTAATTTTGATGTTAGATTTTTTTATCTTATGTGTATGTAGGGAACTTCAACCCCCTCCATTTTTACTTCGAGGGAACGGAATCCTCCATCTCATCATCTTCGTACCCCCATTCCTACTCCAGGAGCTCTTGATGACTCATCTAAGCGTGAGATGAAAATTTGGCGTGATCGACATTTTTTGGTAAGTTTGTGTATTTATGTAAATACTTTCATTTTGGCATGGTCTTAAATACATGTTGAAACCATATATAAATTAAGTTTTGATAAAAAAAACATTGTTTGCATTTACAGGCTCATTTACAAGCGAGTATCCAATGCAAAAGAGGATTCGTAGCATGGGCTCGGATGATCCAAAGTCATCTCTTAGATATTCATCTTCATCTAAGGGAGGGTCTTCTTCGAGTAAGGCCAAGAGAGGGATAGATTTTGATGATTAGGAAATACATATGTCTTACATGACGTTTTTTTTGTATGCTTATGTGCATGGAATTATATGTACGCCTATATGTCATTTGAACTTGATGGTATATGACCTATTTGGGCATTTTAATATTTATTATGCACATTAAAATACTATTTGGAACTTGATATTTTTGTATGAGACCTTACATTTCTGAGATTATTTTAACATAGAAGTAATATGATGTGCACTTGACAATATTTAAGACATTATGGATTATTTTTTCATGTATTGGTGATGTACATGTACTATCATTTTTAATGTATAATATGTATCAAACTTTGGAAATCGATATTTATATAATGTATGTATATAAAGAGTTACCTAATCTGAGTAATTATTCATTCAATTTATCAAATGTGTATATGTGTATTTACCATTACTTGCGCTTCTTCTTACTCATGGTATCTTTCTATTGGTTCCTATCTTATGATGCACTTACTAAATTATTCTATGCCTTCTTAGTCTTCTCCCCCTGTTAAAACACCTAAGAGTCTTCTATACATTACTCTAATGCTTGAGAATGTCTACTAGATGCAATGACATTCTAATTTGGACACTCAATTATTCTTGATTGTCAAATCCTATTGTCCTAATTCATGTTATTACCTTTAAATCTATAGGCATTTCAAGTTATTTTGAAATCACATCACACCCTTCACTAGGCTTGATGACTACCCCTATCCTTTTGAAGGCGCTTTTGAAAGCATCCATATATTTATCATAGCATAAATTATCAATGAATGGAAGGTCACTAAGCCGTAGGCTAGATGAATCTCATTCATAAATAAACAAGAAAGATTTACTAGGTGATTGATAACTCCCATGTGTTCTTAGACATTCCCCTATCAAATTCATTCTAAAGCCAATCTAGTCATTCAGGGCTCTTAAGGGACTACGCCTAGACGAGGTAGCCCAAAAGCATGGGGAGTGTAAGGAACCAAAACAAAGCCTCCACTAGCATTTAACTAGCCACCATGACCTGTTGGCACAGTTGGTTTGGTGCCAAGAACTTCCGTTTGCAAATTATTGCGTCTAGTAGCCTTACACTGACTCAGACTACACTATTTCGTGCATTTGTAAACAATAAGACGACAAGAGAACCGAATGGAGATGGAAAAAACCACAAGAGTATTTTGTAGAGGGATTTTACATGGAGGTTTCGGATCTGACAAGATGTCTCTAAGTGCCACTGAGTGCACAAAATCACCTACCAAAGATATAACATGTTTTGGTCTTAGGGCTCTTAAGAGACTACGACTAAATGAGGTAGCCCGAAAGCACGGGGAGTGTAGGGAACAAAAAAAAAGCCTCCACTAGCATTCATTAGGAAATCCAAACATGTTGGCCCAGATGTTGTGGTCCCACGAGCTACTGTTTGCAAAATATAGCATCTGATAGCCTTACACTGACTCAGAATACACTATTTCACATGTTTGCAAACAATAGGACAACGAGAGAACCAAATGGATATGGATAAAACTGTGATAGAATTTTGTAGAGGGCCCTGACATGGAGGTTTCTAATCTAACGAGACATATCTAGGTGCCATGGAGTCTAAGAAATCACCCATCGAAGATATAGCGTGTTTTGGTCTCATGGCTCTTAAGGGACTACACCCGGACGAGGTAACCTGAAAGCATGAGGAGTGTAGGAAACCAAAACAAAGCCCCCCCTAGCATTTACCAAGCCACCTTAACATGTTGGTGTAGTTTTTTTGGTGCCAAGAGCTTCCGTTTTCAAAGTATCGTGTCTGACAGCCTTACACTAACTCAGACTACACTATTTTACGCGTTTGCAAACAATAGGACATCGAGAGAACCGAATGGAGATGGAAAAAATCATGAGAGGATTTCATAGAGGGATTTTACATGGAGGTTTTGAATCTAATGAGACATCTCTAGGTGCCACGGAGTCTGAGAAATCACCCGTCAAAGATATAGCGTGTTTTGGTCTCATGGCTCTTAAGGGACTACTCCCAGACGAGGTAGCCCAGAATCACATGGAGCGTAGGGAACCAAAAAAAATCCTCCAATAGCATTCACCAAGAAATCCAGATGTGTTGGCCCAGATGTTTCAGTCCCATGAGTTACCATTTGCAAAATATAGCGTCTGACAACCTTACACTGACTCAGACTACACTATTTTACACGTTTGCAAACAATAGGACAATGAGAGAACCAAATGGATATGGATAAAACCATGTGATAGGATTTTTTATAGGGCCCTGAATGTGGAGGTTTCATATCTAACAAGATGTCTCTAGGTACCATGGAGTCTAAGAAATCACCCATCGAAGATATAGTGTGTTTTGGTCTCAGGGCTCTTAAGGGACTATGCTCAGACAAGGTAGCCCGAAAGCATGGGGAGTGTAGGGAACCAAAAAAAATCCTCCCCTAGAATTTACCTAGCCACCCTGATGTGTTTCCATAGTTGGTTTGGCGCCAAGAGCTTCTGTTTGCAAAGTATTGCGTCTAGAAGCCTTACACTGACTCAGACTACACTATTTCACATGTTTACAAACAATAGGACAACGAGAGAACAAAATTTGGAAAAAACCAAACAATAGAGACAACGAGAGAACCTAGAATGGTTCCAAAGAGATGGAAAAAACCACAAGAGTATTTTGTAGAGGGATTTGACATGGAGGTTTTGGATCTGACGAGACATCTCTAGGTCCCACGAAATCTGAGAAATTACTCGTCGAAGATATAGCGTGTTTTGGTCTCAAGGCTCTTAAGAGACTACGCCTGGACAAGGTAGCCCGAAAGAATGGGGAGCATAAGAATACAAAAAATAATCCTCCACTAGGGTTCACTCAGGAAATCTAGACGTGTTGGCCTAGATGGTTTGGTCCCACGAGCTACCGTTTGTAAAATATAGCGTCTGATAGCCTTACACTAACTCAAACTACACTATTTCGCACATTTGCAAACAATAGGACAACAAGAGAACCCAATAGATATGGATAAAACCGTTACAGAATTTCATATAGGGACCCTAACATGGAGGTTTTGGATTTGACGAGACGTCTCTAGGTGCCACGGAGTCTAAGAAATCACTCGTCGAAGATATAACGTGTTTTGGTCTCAGGGATCTTAAGGGACTACACCTGGACGAGGTAGCCCAAAAGCATGGGGAGTGTAGGGAACCAAAAAAAACCTCCCCTAGTGTTTACCTGGCCACCTCGATGTGTTAGCGTAATTGGTTTGGCGCCAAGAGCTTCCATTTAAAAAGTATTGTGTTTGATAGCCTTACACTGACTTAGACTACACTATTTCACGCGTTTGCAAATAATAGGACAACAAGATAACCAAATGGAGATGTAAAAAACTGCAAGATAATTTCGTAGAGGGATTCTACATGGAGGTTTTAAATCTAATGATGCATCTCTAGGTGTCACGGAGTCTGAGAAATCACCTGTCGAAGATATAACTTGTTTTGGTCTCAAGGCTCTTAAGAGACTACACCCGAACGAGGTAGCCTGAAAGCACGAGGAGCGCAAAGAACCAAAAAAAATCCTCCACAAGCATTCACCAGGCCATCTGGACATGTGTTATCCCAGACCATTCAGTCCCACGAGATACTATTTACAAAATATAGCGTCTGACAGCCTTACACTGACTCAGACTGCAATATTTCACGCATTTGCAAACAATATGACAACGAGAGAACCGAATGGAGATGGATAAAACTGTGAGAGGCTTTCGTAGAGGGCCCTAATGTGGAGGTTTTGGATCTAATGAGACATCTCTAGGTTCCATGGAGTCCAAGAAATCACCTGTCAAATATATAACATGTTCTAGTCTCAGGGCTCTTAAGGGACTACGCTCGGATGAGGTAGCCCGAAAGCACTAGGAGCGTAGGGAACTAAAACAAAGCCTCCACTAGTGTCCAAGTCTTGGTCATCTCTTTATGTAAATTCCTTGTCATCATGTAGTTTCTTGTAGCTACCCGGTGTGGAACTATATTGTAATGCATCATCCAAAGATAAGAGGTCTTATCATGTTGATCGTAAGACGCTGAGGGGGCTAGATGCAATTAGTTTGGGATTAGATCATAGTAATCAAAAAAATATGGACTGCCAAACATATTTATGAACCATAAAATCAATGATAAGCCCTAGCTTCTTGTGCTCTTGAAATTTATCTTTAGACTCCAT
This sequence comes from Taxus chinensis, assembly GCA_019776745.2. NCBI lineage: Eukaryota > Viridiplantae > Streptophyta > Pinopsida > Cupressales > Taxaceae > Taxus > Taxus chinensis. The sequence continues at coordinate 51,746,641 of CM034154.1, read as the reverse complement.
TTTTATGTAAGGTTTTGAGCATGAAATGGTTTATTTCATGTTGTGTCCGTTTCTTTTCTTTATAGTTACATTACTATTTCTAATATGTCAATGACCTAGACTACAATGCTCAATTCTTTAGAAGTTGAAATAGATATGTAGAATAAAGCACTAACAACTCATGAATATAAGTCTATATAAGGTGCGTAGAACATGAGCATCAATCTCTAAATTTCTTTGAAGTGGTATGCTATGCTAATATTAATAGCAAGAGAATGCTTAGCTGACTCTTCTTCAATCGAAATGAAATCCAATTCCTTCTACACTTCCTATATCCAATCAATACAAGTTTTCCATGTTAGTACTGAAGAGATTCAAAATTTTGACCCTTGCATTACAACATTCTCATCTCTTCTTTCAAGGACACATAATTATTGCATCTTATTGGATGTTTAAGATCATTTCATGTGTATGTATTCATCTCGTGATTCATTATATGAGAAAATATGAATAATTAAAGTTTCAATCCTCCATATCACACCAAAATGACCAGTCATATTGTAAGGAATCAAAGTTACCAAGTTAATATAAATCCCATAAAAAGATGTCATATGTGGCCACCTACATCAAGCCATAAATTCCCTATCATGACCACAATAGCCAATAATTCATCTTCCCTCTACTTTTCTACTTGCTGACAGCTATCAAATACATAAATATATCTAGTAGTACATACATACTATAGTCACAAGTATGATTCCAAGAAACATGTATCCAAGCCTTTTTCTTTAAAATTGAGTTAGTGAGGCTCATAGCTGAATCAAACACATCATGTTTTTTGTGTTTTTCCAGGTTACTACTCCAAGATACCATCACAATTTGTGATCCTTGATGTGTGTTTATGCATTTGTTTTAAAGATAAAGGAGTATTTCCTTTCATCTCTTATTTCTATGATAGATATCAAGATAACTCTATAATTTATATAGTCTCAATTGATCATGTTGTTCATATTTGCAAAAACTTTCATTGAACGACTGCAAAAATCTAACCTAAATATTCAAAGTAGATTGATTAACAGGTATTGGCCCTGTGTCAGCATGAAGCTTGTGGAGTTTGATATACATACTTGTGATGAAAACACTGCATGTAAAATTTACCACTATCAGTTGATGCCGTTTTCTCTGCCTATACCAAAAGTAACTCATTTCTCTGATAAAGATCCAATGCAAAACTTGGTAGGATTTTTGAGTTGGCCATATACATGGTATGTAAAAACATTAGGCTTATCTACAAAAACTTTCAGCTAATGACATTTTGATGTTGTCATCTACATTGTGTTCAAAAAACAGTAGCCCTCTCTTCAAAAATCGATAGATATTTAACATCAAAATAGATAAAGTAAAAACACCTCTCTGGAGAAGGCATACTTACTATCTTACAATTCCTTAACCACTGTATATAAAACAAGTGAAACTAACATCATCTATTTAGGATACAACTCATTGGATATCAAAATGGTAGTGACTATTATATTTACTACTGGTTAGAGTAATAGACTAAATCAGCATTCTATTTCTCACATATCAAATGAATTTCTTACTTCAATAAATAAACTATGGGTGAATGTTCGATTAAAAAATAAAGTACAATTCTAAATGAGTTTCAGGATCAGTTATCAATACTTCATTGTAGTTTTTCTTATCAGTTTGTTGCTTTTAGAACTTCCTAGTTTGATTTGTGAAGTTGAAGCAGCTGGGATTAATAAAAATAATCAACTTGGCATATTGTCCTTAAGATTATCCACGATTCTATCAAAAACATCACATAGATATTCCATTCCAGTTAAATTACAATCCTTCCATGCTTTCCGTTTTTCCTTTTCTTTTGCTATTATCTTCTCTTTAAGTTTTTCCAGATCTTTTTAGGTAATCATAATTGACTCTTTATGACTTTTAGGAGGCATTTATTCTTGAATCATAGTGACATATTCAACAAAATTTTTTCTTCACGCGATGTTCGTTATCATCTAAAGTTGAAGAGTGAAAATTTATATGGCCTTCAGGTTCTTTTTGGGCACAAACAACCTTTTTTAATATCTAAAAAATTCAGGATCTTCATTCTCGTGTTTGATTGAAGATATTCATTCTTTCAAAATGAACAATTGGAACATTGATGGTCTCCCCAACAAAACTAACTTCATAGTCTACATAGTTACATCCTGTGGAAAAATCATTGAGGATAACTGAAAGGAACGATAAGAAGATTGTTCCAATCCGCGATCTCTGATGATAATAGCACATCGCATTAGATTTGCAAAACATAAGAGCTAAAATACCATATATGGAAATCCATCATAATCCATAATGCTCAATACATTACAATAGAATGACTTGAATTACTCAATAAGAAAAATGTACATATAGGAGGAGGGAAGTGCAACTACTACCTAAATCAGTGGTGAAAAAATCCCACTAACTGATACTGGTAGTTAACTCCAAAAGACAATTAAATAGATTTTTAAATTATACATAATTTAAACAAAATCATTTAAGTAAATATTCAAATTAAATTCTTGAAGAATAAACCTTTGCAAATTCAATCCAATGAACTACATGGATCAACTCTAGTATTGATAGTAGCGAGAATTGCTTCATGATCTAATTCACGAACCTTCCATAGATTCTTGTTTAATGGCCGACCTTGATATTTGATCAATTTAATTTTTTTTACAAGGACCAAATATGAATAGTGAAGTATCTTTCAATGTACTGCATAGTCTTTAAACAACCAAATGTTTGATATATTGATAGGATATCGTCAAAGCCAAGTTCCAGTGACTACCACTGACCAAGTTGGATACTCAAGGTCTTTGCCATCAATGACTATGGAAGTCAATTTTTTTCCCCTCTACACAACGAGACAAGAAGTAGTTTGTTCCCTCTTTATTAAATTCCGTCACAATAACTGCAAAAACGTGCCTTATATCACGAAGTAAAAATGTAAGTAAAATTTAAAATACATTAAGAGTTGACCATTTAATAATTTATAAATATAAAACATGGCATGTACATATATGTATATACCTTGTTGTACTAAATCAGAGACTTGGTCAAAGTCAGGTGATGTTGGCATTTGATCTAAAGACCTTGCAAGTTGTAATTCTCATGGAACTTGATGTGTGTCGAGTGGAATTAGACGTCTACTAGTCCATTCATACATCCACTGTTGTGACTCACATTCATTCCACACAAAATCAATGCATGATATACAAAAACATGTCATGCACCTGTTAGGTTGTGGAGCATATTTTCATGTGTGAAAGTGTTGAAGACTGTACACAAAGAGTACTATACACTTTTCATGTATCCTTGCCAGGGTTCGGGGGCGCAGCCCCCGAAAAAAAAAAATTTTAGGCGTAAAATTTTTTGGCCTCAAAAAATGCACCCGACATATCGGGAAACGTGCTTTTCTCACATGAGCGAGTTTTTTGACCCATAGGTTTATGGGACAGGTTTTTGCCCATGGTTTTGATACCCAAGGTTTTGTAAAACTGCTTAAGCAGTTGTCTATTTATATGGTCTTATGCATATAATAGATAAACAAGCAAATGTGTTTTGAATTCAGCTGTGAATTCTGTAGAGTTTGTTGATCATAGCTCCAAATGGATCTGGGTATTGTATTGAGAGAGCGGTGGCTTGTAATAAAATCTGAGCAAGTGATTCTTGGTGGACATAGCCCAAATTGGGTGAACCATGTTAAATACTGTCTCTTTGTGTTGTGTTATTTTATTCTGCAATTTTATTTGAGATCTGTAATAATTTTTGTATATTAGTTTCTACTGTTGCGATTCTGTGAGGGATTATTCCACATATTTTATCCCTTATTTCCTAACAGCACCTTGTATAAATACTCCAAGAATTTGCATTTGAACTAAAGAATGAGTGTATATCACTTGATCCTACAACTGTCATACGATCTTCAAAGTTTCCTAGATGTTGTTCCTATATCAACCAGAAATATCTACGAACCGTTGATCTCTCTTGAGATTTATGGCCCATATTCTTGACACACTAATCAACAATATTTTTTGCATCTGTAAATTTAGCACCATCCTTGAACTTTAACTCTTCTCTTACAAGTGCTCTTTTCACACATGCTCCTGCACCATCATGCTCTCCTTTTCCATGCCCTTCCTCAGTAAAACTCCATATATGTTGTACATTTGTTTCTTTGTGCATCTTGCTTAGCCAATAAAACATCCGTACTTTCTTGAATTGTGATGTGCAGTTGTCTGACTAAATGGAATGTTGATCGAAACTAATGTTCCTCTCATTCAAGTTTATATAACACACTTGGAAACATCCTTGTACATATTCTATAGAATTTTTCCGATCATCACTGATGTAGAAATGATACTCTCTTAATATTTTTTGATCTTGCTCAGTGCTTTATGGAGAGTGCATGAATGTTATATGCACAAAAATAGCAACTTGCACTAAGTTATAATATTGAGACTGAACCTCCATTTGTGGCTACAATATGTAATTATCTGCGAAGTCAACTACTGAAACAATAGTACCAAGTGGGAATGTGTCCTTGCTTAACTTGAATTTTTCATCCAACCATCGAGCTGTAAGTGTGTGCCTTGCATACTCATAAAAAAATTCCTCTCTGAATTTGACCATATATTCTGATATAGGTAATTTTTTTGTAACAAGCTCACACCTCTTAAATTCTTTTCCATCTTTTAATTGATATGTCATCGATTTATATTTGGTGAAATCAACCAATTCTTTTCCTATTGAATATGTACTCTCCTCGTGGATACAACTTTTCAAATTTGGCAAGCCACCGCATACATTGCACGTTCCATCCAAACATGCTTTGTTATGAAAATCTTGTCTTGTTGATTTTTCACAGAATATTGTCGGAATAAACTCCCTTGAAGATTTTTGTGGGACATTTATTCCACATTCCTGTAACATGATGTCAATATGAAAAACACGACGTATTTGACAAAAAACATCATAATGCATTGAAAATTCAACATGATACCTACAACAACAAGTGGTATGTGAGTGATTGATTTTCACATAAAAGGATTTTCTCATTTTAAAGAATCTTTAGATAATGTTAAATTGTGGATTTTCATTCTTAAACTTAGAGAACAATTGTGTTTTATTCATATCTAAGAAATTTTTTACACACTATTCACCATTGCGAAAACCTATTCTTTTTTTTTTAATATCTCTTCTATTTGGTGACACCCTTGTGTTCTCATTCAAAAATTTTACAATTAATTCTTTTAGAATATCAGATGTATTCTTGTCTTTTCGTGGAAGTCTACTAGAGAAAGCCCAATAGTCAGTGTTATTGACTAACTCATGATGTTTACGTATCTCTATTGCTTTCATTAATATTTTTCTATTTAGTTTCAAATCACTACTTATTTTTTTAATCAAGCGTTTATTAACTATTTTATCACTTACTATTCAATTAGTAAGTACATGTCATGTAGCATTACTATCTTTGGTGCATCTTTTTCCACCTACAATTTTGTATGCTTTATGTATGTTTTCAACAATTGACGCATTTTCATCAACAAAATTAGATGTTCTTAACCCTAGGGTCTTCATTATAGGTCTCATCTTAATTAATTTCATCAATGTAACAAATAATTGACATCTTTGTGTGTCAATTAAATTCTCAAAGTAATTATCCCAAATTCCACTAGCTTTTCTTCTCGCATTTCTTTCAGACATTTTGTTAGGCATTGGTTTTATAATGTTTTCATCAATTTCAATTAAGTGAATTGGTTTTCTTCACAAAATGGAAGGAGGTGTTCTTAGAGGTGAATATTCGTTTTTTCAAGGTTACTTTTTTTATTCAATTTTTTCATACAAATTTCGGGGTTAACATTTGGATTTTCAGGTAAGGGTTCAACAATTGGATTCATATGAATTTCTTCATCCATACCAACATTATCATTCAATTCAAAATCATTATTCATTGCAAAATCATTATTCTCTACATTTTCATTATGTATTTCATCCCCATTTTCTAATACGTTGGGTACATTTGATATACCAAACGTACCTTTCTCTGCATGTAGTTTTTGTATTCTCTTCAAATATTTTATTTTGATCTCTTCCAATTTATTTGGTGTCTTGTTCTTGACTTTCCTCTCATCCTTAGCTCGACTTTTATCACCCATGATTAGAAAAATCAACTAGTGGGGTAGGGGACAAAATCAACTACTAAAAAATCATGCAAGAATGTAGATAAAATTGTAGACCAAACAAAATGTATGTAAAATTCCCATGAAAGAGATGAAAGGGATGCTGGGGGGTCACAATATATAAACAAAGTATAACGTGTACATGTTATTATTTTTACCTTTTCCAGCACATGCCTTAAGGCTTGGGATCTGATTTGGATCCCCAACCTTGAGGCATGGACCTACACAAACACAACAAACAACATGATTTTGCAATAAAATGTAAAATTCCAACTTCTGTTATGATAAATCAACATCAAATGATTGATTCGTTTTAAAAAAATTAGACCACGATGTAAATCAGAGTTTCTTCTTTGAAAAAATATTATTTTCTGATTTTTTTAACAAATATAAGGTTTCCATATTATTTATTTTCTAATTATGCCTTTTTATAGCTATTTTTTGAAGTTTAAACATGTCTATCTTTTGTCATGTAGTTTTTTTTTTGACTCATTAAAATTCAATAAAATATTTTTAGGCATAAACTAGGAGTAATTCTATACATATTAAAAAAACTAATTTTTGATATTTTTTGAGGTAGTTAGGGGGGGCATGAGCAGATCTCTATTATTTTTCAAAACATAAAATTTCTGAAGTAGAAAAATCATAAATAAAAAAATACGCGTGATAAAAAAATCTTTTAATAAGTCTAACACAAAAAAGATGCTCCTGGCTATCTTTCTACCAAAGAGTTTTCAAAAATACTAAATGGTCCTCAAAAAATGGTGGGGGGCACGAAATTCATTCTATTATGTTTGTTTAACAAAAATAAGAGCATTTGTTGATATTTTAGTTATTTGACCCACTTAAACTTATTCAGTTTTCAATAAAATTTTGTAGATTAGAAACTAAACTCAGAATGCTACGATTCTTATTTCTACAACATGCCTTTCAATTTTGAGTGTCACTATTTCAAAAAACTCGTACAAGTTAAAGTTTTATATTTTTAGAAAAATTTGTCCACTTAAGACCCCCTTTTGGCCCCCCAACTTGGTACACTTACACATGTAAACCACCAAGGTGTTCACCATGGCAACTGGATGTGCTCAGGTCACTTCAAAGTTTGTTGGTAATCCTGTAGGGGAAAATCCAAAGTGTCACCAATACCAAGAAGCCAAAAAGATGGCATGCCAACTCAAAGGTGAGTAGACTACATGGGCTATGAGTGCAATAAACTTTTAACTTGTGTTTGGAATAAGGGTTGAGTATGTCCATTTATTTGGAAATATAATGTATTAGAAACATAGTATGATTAAAGGGGGAATTTATTAGATTAATTATATTGTTGGTAGTTATAGTAACCTCATGGGGATCTGACCAATTGATTGACGGTTCACCTTCCTACCAGTTGTCAATAGTCAACTACTTGTATATATTCCTTGATTTGTGATTGTTTTTAAGTCAAGGCATTCAACTATTTTACTATTTTTCTATGGCTTACATTGGACTTTCATAATGTTGGGCTTAAGAAGGAGGAACTGGTAGTTCTACTTGATCATTACTTGTGGGACAAGATAATGTTGTCAAACACCTCTTGATGTGGTAATATTATCCAATCCTGAGCTATGGATTTTGGGGTCGAACATAGATCTTCCCAACATATGTGTTCATTTAAGATAATGAACAGTGATATTTATTAGCACTAAGGTAAAAAAAAATTGACAGGGACCAAAAACCCCTTTAAAATCACAAGATAAGTGGGTTAAAGCACAACATGAAACAAACTGAAGACGATGTCAATAGTTTCATAACAAAGAAACCACCTAGAAACATTGTCCATTGAAATTGAAGAAAGACTTGTAAAAAATGGAGTCCAGAGGCCAATCAAACAGAATGTGGCCGGCCTTACATGGAGGCACCTGAAAACTCTCAATTTTTCTTTTTCTATTTATCCAAGTTTAATTGTTTGTTTGGGGGTTACTTCATTTCAATTGAAGATCTTGTAATTTTGGAGTTGGAGAGTTTTAGAGCTCATTGTTAAGTTTGGAACATTTTGGAATTGGATTCCCCATCTTTAAGGAGTTTGGAGGGTGATCCATTGATCTAGTCCAACCATCACACATGTTGGGACTCCACTATTGTTCTTGATTTTTTTTTCTCATGGATATGTGAATATTTGTATGTTCAAAGATTTCATTTTTTCCAACAAAAGGCCAGTTCTTCAAGATTCTTGCCACTAGATTTCAACTCCAAGTATGGTGTAGGAGAAGGCAACTGGAGCTTTTATATGACAAGGAGAGACATAAGAGCTTCATTTCATGTTTTGGAGGGAGTTGGGTTGGGTGCCCCACCTTGGATAAGGGAATGCTTTCATCTATTACTCTGAATCCTCCTAAGGGACACAATCACAGACATTGTAGGGAGGCATAAGAGGATCTTGAACGGAGGCATAAGAGTTGTGTAGGGGTTTGAGATCTATATTGGATCCTCATAAGGTCATCTCCCAAAACCAGCATCACTAGGAATGTGTGATCTTTCCACCATATATCCTTGCTCCATTCAACTTATGTATTTTCAAGCACTCTGTGCATTCTGAGGCAAGATGACCCAAACAAAATCATTTTATACGTATGAATTGTAACCATGTCATAATCCAATTGGTGGTGACTGAATCAGATCCAAAACTTTGATGTCAAATCATAGTGTGGTAGATCTACAGAAGTTTCTAAATCTACCAAAATTTATTGAGCATAGGTAGTATGTTTATATAGTTCTATTTTTGTATCAATGTTGATAGCTTCTTCTCCTCAAAAAATTATCATATTAAAATAAAGGGTCTTTCCTCTCCCCCAAAATTATATCGGAAGGTAAGGCAAACGAATCACAAATTGGAGCCTAACAAGTTGAAGGTTTGGGACTAATAGGAGCACTTGTAGAAGAGGGAAACAATGGTTCTTGTGATCAGGAAAGCTGATTCTGTAAGTTCCCAAACTTAGGTAAAAAAATTCCCCAGTCTTCAATGTGATTAGAAAACCATAATAAAATATATCCTTTGATCACTGGGTTGTAAATGTCTACTCTACCTTCCATTAAAGGACAATCATTTTGAATTGTAATCCAAGAATGTAGTAAAGGTAGACTCGACAATAGTCCATTAAACTTGCAAAGTTCATACCCTTTCTATCGTAAATGTTTGTCTTTTTGCATCAAGCAACTGAAGCCCCAAATGTAGACCAATGTTACAACATGGAAGCTCCTGGAGGTCTTAGCAAATCTGAAACTGTAGAATAGAGCTTGATTGCAGTAGCATAAGATCAAGGATGAGGAGCCGCACACTAGATCATGGCCCAAAGATAGGATTGACACCATCAGAAGTAAGGCACTTTGTAGGGGGACACACTAGCATTTATTAAGGGCTAGAGGAAGAACCCAGGCCACCACCAAAACAAGAAACAGGGTTTCCAAGGACTCCCATGTCTAAATACTTCAACTTGAAAGAATTTTTTTGAGGAGAGCCTCCTATAACATTCATTGCAATAAGGGTTCCAGGGCATCATCTCACGAATTAGAGGACCATTAAGGATGTCATAGCCACTGACTCCACCATGGAATGACCATAAATAGGTTAGACCAAAAAAATATCGATGGGAGACTTCAACATCGATGGCTTATACCACTCAGAGGGGTAAGGATGAACTTAATTTGTCATCACTGCCACTACCAGGAGTTGTCTTGGAGATAGGGGATATTTACAGAAATCAAGGAGTCCGTTAGGGCACAACATTGACTGGATGCCATGGTTCAGAGCAGTTGGTCTATCAAACAATGCTCAAGATAAGGCAGAGGTTTTTGTAATCGAATGAACCAGGTAGGGTGGTAATACCAAGATTGTTAGCCTATTTTCCTTTGGGTGGTACCTTATTATCTCTGCACAGTCGTCCTAAAATAGAAAAATTACTATGTTCTCAGAAATCCCAAATTGGTTTAATTAATATATGCATCCTAGAGCCTGTATATTATGCCTCTGATGATCCAACCAACTAATTCATTACATGTAATGAATTTTTATATCTTATCAAATTCAATGTTAAATGACTGAGATGGAAATTGAAATGTATGGTGTACACTGTGAGAGCTTAAACAAAAAAGGGTTGCATGCTAACTTCCAAGTAGTATTCAAGATCAAATGAATAATTGAGTGAAAAATTCCAGATTTAGGGAAGAATCCCTACAATCCACTAACTTTGTTTTTTAATGATATTTTACAGATAAAAAAATACACTTGGTATGTAATCTATAGTGAGCATTGAGTTTTAACTGATCTTAAGTCTAATGGAGATATTCCTGTAGGCTATGTTCCCATTAGAGTCTTCATATATTCTCTAGCCTGCAAATCTAAACATAAATATTAGTGTTTTTTTTTAATTTTATGTTGGATGCTTTATTTCGAAAAGATAAACTATTGTTTGTGCAAATATTTATTTCATATTTTATAGTTAGGGTTAGTTTCTATTGCAATTCAAAATATCTTGATGGACATAATTGATTTGATCCAACTGGTTGAAGGATCAATATCTACAAGGTAATGTTATTGGTATAGAGATTAATATCTCTTGGGAGTTAGACAACAAGATTTATTGGTCATGTATAAATGAGTGACTCGTGTTATCGTATAATACCCTTGTATGTTAAGTCAAGTTATTCAATACCTAATATGTCTTAGAAAATTATTTAAATGGACTCTTAAGAGAAGGACACAATCCCAGATAACTAAGGTAACTAAGGACAGTTGTTTAATGAATACTGGGTTTAAAGCTGATAATTTAAGCACTTGTAAAAACATATAGTGGATCATGTCTCATAGATTAATTTATGGCACCTTCATAGTGGATTTTAATTAATTTGACCTTAGAGATACAATTAAGAATATTTAATCCGTTAACTTAGGACTTGGTCCATCCTAGGATTGTATCCTATAAAATTCGGTATGGGATTAATTAAACATACATTAGGATTTGACACCTTTGCAACCTAATGACTTAAAATAAAAAGATAGTATTGTCTGTAAAACTTTAGGGATAATTGTTTGGGATTTAATGTGGTTTTAGAATGTCAAGTTTGTGTGTTGTTACACTAAGACTCTGCCTCTTATGTTTTCCATCAACCAAGATACCATAGTAAAATGGTACTCAGAATAATTTTTTTTCACATAATTTACGCTACACAATATCACATCCTTCCAAATAGAAATTCGACATCCTGTGGAAACTTACATATACAAACATAACCCACATACAATAGATGATAACACGATGGGACACATATAATGTCAGATTAACTCATATCATCTTAAACAAGGTACACTATGACCCAATCGTATATCAGAAAATCATTTAGATAGGCATACACTGACATGGCATTTTTGATGGTTTCACATAATTGCACATATAGGTTTTCATTGAACACTATATAACCTGTTCATACATTCAACATCATAAGGTTTTAAATCACGAACAAATAATTTATCACGATATTCAATTTCAAATTATTTTATGATTAGAAACAAAGAACTAACATTACAATTCTAATATTCCATTATTATCCATAGCTCATTGTTTGATGCACATTGATTCATACAACATGGTGAAATGACATCATCTATACAATCAAACGAATTCATTATCTTAGTGCAAACTTGTTTCTACATACAATTGTCATAGTATTTGACTATACATTTTGCGTATGAAGAAGAATAACAAGGGACCCTTCAATAGCTCCATAATCTAGGAATATTTATGTTTTTTTTCACATCTCACAACTATAGTGGTTCAACTAGAAAAAGGTACAATACTCATTTCTATTATGGAAAACTTTACCTAGCTTGAATGAGGAACATATATAGTTTCACACATCGCGCCTGGCAGAATATCTTCCATTTAAGTGACATTTTGCACAACTCAATGTTTTCTTGGTTCCATAAATACTCCACAGTATACAAGGAAATGGTCACATCACACATTTTTTAGATTAGATTTACGTATATCAATTACCACCAATAATATTCTCAATTCCAATTATCCTATTTGAGAGCATTTTTTAATACTATATGTAATTTTACCACAATTTTAATCTATTAAGTTATTACAATGAACCACGTATGTTAACTAATTTTTTAAGCATTTTGATTTCGCAAACTGTTATATCCTATTAGGAATTCATATAGTTCACATTCAATCGCATGGAAAAGCACATTACATAAGCATGTTTCCCCTTATAAATATTTTTCCTGATATCATAGAGTGACAGATTAACATAGTCAAATTACTCATTTTTTACGTAATTAAGTTGTGATGACCCAACTATGGTAAGATATATGTGATTAGGAATTACATGTTTTGACCATTTTTATTGTTTACTATTCGGTGAATATTTAGAATTTTTTTGATATAACATATATACGTCAAGGTTTCCAGTGAACTAAACTTGTACAAGGTCCAAAATGCATTCTCTAAATCTCACAAGACCTTTATAGTTGCAATAGACCCATTAGTCTTGGTACATTTTACGATTTAATTAGCATTGTTGGTTCCTATTTATGCAATACCAAATCATGTGATCATGCATCATATTGTCTTTTTGATTTAAATTCATTTATAGTCAATGGCCTACGAGTTTCTTACATTCAATGATCATTTGACATTCTTACGTTACAATCACGTTTGAAATTAACTCAAAATGTACCATATTTCGTAGTGCTCGTTTCTTAGTTAATCTTATTTTATGTTTACTAATCTACATTTACACAGACTTTAAGTCTAAGTATTTATTATCATTTTGTAACAAATGTTCAATGCTATAGGCACTTACGTATATTCACATGTTTAAATTTTACCTTTGCTAGACAAGGGGAAATATCAAGAGTTCAATTTTTAAGGAAATTATTAGGATTTAAGGGTGATTTAGATTCCAGATACCTCTTCCATAAACATTCCTTCCATCATAGTACCCTATTTTTCTTATTACATGTTTACTTATAATTCAACAGTTAGTTTAAGCCAATTACTCAAAGATATTACACGTCAGATTTAAAAATATTTGTTATATATGTAGTTTTTGTTTTCTGAAATGCTTAGTAATTTTTGTGAAGACAAAACTTGCCTCACCATGGTTAGGAATTTTTTCTTAACATAAAGAATCCGTATTATGTTGGTAGAGCTTTGTTACGTAACCTTAGCACATGAGAAACTCCACAATATATTTCAATGCAAATAGCCTAATACTCTAGTTATTGGGGACTATCAAATAAGTGACAGATCAAAATTATTTATCATCAGTATATTTCAGTTCTACATATTCTGTAGTCAAATCCTATCAATCAGACTCATTTTTTTGTCTAGTCAATAGGTTCAATCTTATAATGCCCATTTTTCCTTAAAGTAAGACCCTTTATTATCTCATTCACAATTAATTTTTTACATGAGTGAATATCATCGTTAGTACTCACACATTTATTATGTGAGCTAGTAGAATATTATATTGATCATTTAGATATTATAAGTTGTTAATACAACTTACGAGATTTAGGATGTTCATTACTCAGGAATGTGAGTTGTCCTAGAATTCACTCACTTAGTGTGAACATGGGTGCAAAGTGGAACTGTAGGATAATATGACTATTATAAAGTTTGTAGGTAGCTCAGGATGAAATTAATTAAGTATTTTTTGTGTGTTTGATCAATCGCAGTACATACAAGATTTGGTATCCTGATAAATTTGTTTTGAATAAACATTCTCCACCGAAAGCCTCGTGTCTATACGTTTCCAGTGAATTCTAGCAGTCAAAATATCTCTGTGAACTCATAGCTATACATTCTGTGGACAAAGTCTTGCAGTATTGCACCTTGCATGCCATATTTTTACACGTTCAAGATTTTACTGTTAGTAAGTTGTGTCTCGAGGCGAATTTTTACAGGAGGATACGATCTTGAATATGGCGTGATCAGACATTCAACACACAACGTTGAAAATGAAGAGAGTCATTCGTAGAAAAGCATTGTAGTTTAAGTCATTGGATTATGCATGAAGATTGTGGATCTTTGATCGACCAATCCTTCATGTGTAGGTACTTGTTTATTTTATTCCACATACTGCATATCTAATACAAAATTTACACTCTGGGATCATTATGTGTCAAAATATGTGGTCTTTCCAGTTCGAACATCACATACAAGCGAAACAGTAGGTTTTAGGTTCCTATGTGGGATTTTAGTGTTAAACATATATTTTTTCAAAAGAATATTCTTGATGTGGAATGTCAAGTGCACAATAGTTTCAAGATTGATGATTGAAAAAGTATATCAACTATTTTGAGTCCTTAAATAGTATCATTCATCTGTGTCCTAGATATCCTTTTACTGTAATAAGACTCAAGGTCTCATAATTATCATAAATGAGAGCTCAATTATTCCAAAATAGTACAACATAAAAAAAAAATAAAAAAAAAATACATATGCCTAAACTCATACTTATCCAAATATTAAACTAACACATGGATCCCACATATAAACTAATGACTTTGTGATAAATTTTATTTTTAAATATTTATTAAAAAAATGTGACACATACTCTTAGAGAACTTTAAACTATGTAAAGATTCAAAATACAAATAACCACAAAATAAATAATAAATAAATATCTTTGGCTAACTATAATATATCGAAAGCCATTAATTTGACTTCTAAAACTACTTAAACTAGCAATCGTAAGTGAAATGTACGATGGAAAAAACGAAGGGGATATTTTGAAGGAGTCAAATTCGAGAGAGAGAGAGAAACAATAGGAGAAGAAGAAGGGTGGAGAAGAAGGGGTTAGAGGACAGAGAAGTGAGAGGGTGGAAAAAATGGAAGAGAAAGAAGATGAGAGTTTACTGTCCAAAAACAACAGGACAAACTTGTCAAAGCGAAACTGTTAGATTATTGCATGTTTGCTTCTAAATCTATGCAAAAGGGTCATCTTGAAGTTCAGATCATTTCAATGTATGTTTACAGAGTTCTGTAACAAGTCCTATTTGATCTAGGATGCTCAAAGGAGTTCCCCTGTCAGATGCATCGACCCCCATGTACTTCAGAATGACCTGGAATAATTCTACTATACGACTTGTAAGCTCACTATTGATTCTTAAAAGTGATGCTGGAATTAGTTCCTGTCAGCAATGCTAGAAAAATTATTTAGCAAAATGAACGTATATGATGTTGAATATTGGAGGCATATTCAATCTCTAAAATGCTAAAACAAACAATAAACATCTCTGAAAAAAACTTTAAAAGATGACAACGATGAATGAGGATTTTTAATCTACACAGGATCATTTATCCATTTCAAATACATCCTTGTGTGATTTTCAGTATAGCAAAAACACTCAACTAAAAAATTTCAAAAATATGTGATTTAATAATCTATTACAATAAATGAGAAAATTGAGGATTTATTTGTGAGCATGTGTACAACAGTTTTTCCGTTAAAATAAACATTTTCACCTGCTGTAACACATCCCCTGAGCCATAAAATGTAGGAAAACTTACCCTTTAAAAGCAAAGCATGTCCTCCAAAGTGAATTTATAACGACTTTGTGGAGCTATAGACCTCTTTGAGGAAAACCCACATTTTCCACTGGACTGGATTTACTTTTGTATGGATCTAGTGAATCCTTCAACCTAATAGAAAGCAAGATGCATAAATTGTTGGTGCTAAAACAACCTAAAAATGCTACAGTTGAGTGCATATAACTTCAACAAGCATGAAATAAGAAAAATATTATGTGTTTCATGCCACTTATGAAATTGAGTGAGTTTAAAAAAGAGTTGATATAATGTATTTGATATTCTAACCAAATTGGAAAATAAAAGCGTATACACATTCTGCAACTGGTAGTATGCTTAGAAAATTTCAAGATAATCAAAATGGAAACCTTCTAAGGCACATCAACATATATTGTTACCTAAAAATTTTCTTGAATAGGGATAACTCCAGCCAGTTCTGGCAATAAAGACATTGGTAGTGTCCTTGGTGTTCTGTTCAAACATGAAAAACAACTAGGGACCATGAAACAAAGTTCTCTCCTTTAAATTTTTTAAATATATTGCTTCAACTTCCTTGTAATAAGCTAAAACAGAGATTATTTTGTTTCTGCATTTTTTATGGATGGGGATTGGCCAATTAAATTTTTCACATAAGTAGATATTTCCCTTTCAATAAACATGTTATTCAGTTTATAGTGATGGAGAGGATATTAAATTTAATTAGTTGGCTCACGACTAGCCACTAGGTTTATGTACATCAGATTGTTCATCCTCATCAAGTCCAATGTCAATTGCATCTATGGCAGATCTGGTATCTATGTCACTACCATCCTTTGTTTTCTCTAAAAATGAAAATCCCTAATAGGTTACTTGACTACTGTGATCAATTATATTTTTCTCAAGTGAATTTCGCTTGGCACAAGTCCTTAATTTATTTCTCTTTTCTCATCCAAGAGAAAAAAAGTTTATTTAAATGCATTAAACATCAATAGGCACAAATTATTGTTAAGATAAGTGTCACGCTGATTATTTTATATGAGAATCAAAATGTGAAAAGTAGAATAAGAATTCAGATTATAGATTTGACAGAAACAACAACACCTTCGAAAATTCAATAATAATTTCAATAACCAATACTTGTAAAATACATCAAATTTGTCTCCTTATCATACAGTACCTAGCATGTGTAAATAACAAGTTATTGCAGGTAAATACAATGTTGTGTCTGGAAATTTTGTGACTTGATCAGAATTAAATTAATGAACTACTTAATAGTTAATAGCGAAGAGTTGAAATACAATTGAAAGCACCAGAAAAGCTGAGAGGTCAGCATGTCTCCTTTAAACTATTTTTCCTACTAAAGATGGTTAACAGAAAAATCCTTAAGAACTAGGAAGATTTTATAAGAATAACCAAAGTTGGCAAATATTTCCAAGACATAGAATATGAAAAGCAATATTTTAGGGTAATATTTGGAAAAGGGCGAACAAATTACTCGAATACTTGTAAATTTGGTTGATAAGAAATTATATACATGTTATATACGAAAGACTGGCTAATGTGTTTCGAGGAATTTTACAAATTGGAAGAAAAAATTAACATACCCAAAATATAGTAAAATTTCAAGGAAGATACCATAAAAATTGGCCCTGACTCTTAATTGTGCAGCTAAGCAAAAGACATGCTAGATAAAATTTCTAGGTTTTGACTTTGTGCTGGTGAGGCTTAGAGCTCAAATGTTTCCTCATACTTATTATGTTGGCAATCTACTCCCCTGGTAATCTTCACCTGAGGCTTGTAATCGTCCTCCTCGTCATAGACTGCCGCCTCATCCTCACCATAGACTACATCTAAACATGATTTGTGAGGGTAGATAAAGTAAAAAAATTCATTTGAATTCATTTTTTTATGTTAAAGGCATTTAGGTTTTCTTTAAACAACCTTCACAGAGCCTCCATAGAACCTTCACAATGGCGAAAGTGAAAAAGGAACCTTTTGAGAATAGAGATTGATATCTCTTATTATTCTATTGAACAAAGAACCCACATACATTATTTATAGGTATGGGAATAAACAAGACTCCCCTAAATGGATGGAGAAGTTACAAATAAGAAGGAGAGAATAATGGAATAGATAGAACAACTAGTCTAATAATAAAAAATAAGTACGTAGACTATGCTAACATTCCCCCCCTTATTACATTATTCTTGCAAATGTGACCCCTGAAAAGTTCAAATTTCACTTTTCCAAGAGATTTTGTGAGAATGTCAGCTACCTGTGCTTCCATAGGATAGTACTGGAGCTGAATGTGATGGTTCAAGACGTGCTCTCGAATGAAATGGCAGTCAATTTCAATATGCTTTGTTCGTTCATGAAAGACTAGATTCTACACGAGCTTCAACACACTTTGATTGTCGCAATAGAGAATAGGTGACTGTTTTTCAGGAATTCCCAGGTCATCCAAAATGTGACGTAACCATATCACTTCGCACACAGCTCCTCATGCAGCACGATATTTTGCGTCTGTGGATGAGATAGAAATAACATTCTGCTTCTTGCTTATCCACGAGATAGGTCCAGATCCAAGATGAAATATGTATCCTGTATTTGACTTCATGTCATCAACAGATCCGGCGTGGTCTGAGTCGACATATCCCTGTAAGAAGAATTGATCATTCTTCTTATATTCCAGACCATAATCAGTTGTTCCTCAGACATATCTCAAAACATGCTTTGCTGCATTCCAGTGACATTTCTTCAGCTCCTGCATGAACCTGGAAAGATAGCTGACAACATAGCATAGATCTGGTCTGGTATATGTCAAATAGATGAGCCCTCCAATAAATTTCCTGTAGAGAGTAGCATCTACTTGAGGTGAGTCCTAGAATCTTGAAAGTTGCAAGCCTTTCTCCATGGGAGTGGATATAGGTTTACAGTCAGACATTCTATACTTTTCCAGGAGTGTCTTGGCATACTTTGTCTGGGAGAAAAAAATGTGATGCTCCTTTTTCCATATCTCCAAGCCAAGACAGTAATGTAGTAGCCCCAAATCTGTCATGTCAAAGGTTCTTTTGAGATCATTCTTTACAATATCAACTGATCTTCTAAACTTCCAGTGATCACAAGATCATCTACATACACAACAAGAATGACTATTTCTTTTCCTACCTTCTTTATATACAAATTGGAATCTGAGGGGCTACGAGTGAACCCATGCTGCAAAAGGTGATCGTTGATCTTGATATACCATGCCCTTGGAGCTTGTTTCAGTCCATACAGTGATTTGATGAGACGACATACCTTTTTAGGATGCTCTTCATCAAAAAATCCTTCAGGTTGGGTCATGTATACTTCTTCTTTCAAATCACCATTTAGGAAAGCACTCTTGACATCCATCTGCTGAAGTCTCCATCCTTTCTGTGCTTGCAAGTGCAAAACTACTCTAATGGTCTTCATCTTCGCAGTGGGTGCAAAGGTTTCTTCATAGTCGATGCCCTCTTTCTGAGCATATCCTTTTGCTACAAGTCATGCTTTATGTTTGTTGATGGATCCATCTACCTTATATTTTTTCTTGAAAACCCATTTGTAGCCTATGGGTTTCTTTCCTATAGGCAGATCGACAAGTTCCCATGTCTGATTTTTCTTAAGTGAGTCAATTTCTATATCCATGGCTTCTTTCCACTGAGGTTGACTGAGTGCTTCATGAACATTGTCTAGCTCAGAGCTATTAATTAATGAACTCATGAGTGTAAAGTTTACCTCATTTCTTGTTTAACTCCTTGTTTTGACTCCTAAAGATGTATCTAGAAGTTGTTGCAAATGTGAGTCCTTGATGGTGCTTTGTACCCACTTCGGACGAGAACTTGGATGCTTTTGAGAAGAAATTTGGCATTTCCATGTTGATTGATGTGGAGTCACATTCTCCAGTTCTCCAAGGTCAACAAATAGCTCTCCTAGCAGCACTTCTTTTCTCTGAGTAGTCTCCTCTGGCTGATCATCTGATTCAGAGACTAGTCGATGAGAGGTGGTTTGTAATGGATTTTCTATCGTCACTACTGAGTCAAACGATGACTCATCACAAACCACGTCTCGACTCTCATATATTTTCTTTGTCTCAGGATCCATGAGACGATATGCCTTTGAGGTAGTGTTATAGCCAAGTAGGATGCATGGGAGTGACTTTGGCTCAACCTTCTTTCTCTTCTGAGCTGGGACATGCATATATGCTATGTAACCAAATACTCATAAATGAGAAATTGATGGCTTTCTACCACTCCATACCTCTTCTGGTGTTTTATTTTGTAGAATCTTTGTTGGTGCCCTGTTGAGAAGATATACAGCTTTCTATACTGCTTCAGCCCAATAGCATTCCTCTAGCTTTGTTGTTGTTAGCATGCAGTGAGCCATCTCCATCATTGTGCGATTGCAATGCTCAACAATGCCATTTTGCTAGGGTGTGTAGGGAGCAGTCAGGTTCTGCTTAATGCCTTGTTGGTTCAGGAAGGCCAAGAAATTCTTTGATGTGAATTCCCCCCCTCGATCTGAGTGAAGTAGAAGAAGTGGTTGTCCGGTCTCTTTCACAACACGATGATAGAAGTTCTGGAAATGTTGAAGAGCCTCACTTTTCTTCTTCAGGAAATATACCCACATCTTGTGAGAGTGGTCATCCATGAACAGTTGGAAGTACTTGTAACCTGAAAATGAAGTAGGCAATGGGCCATTCAGATCAGTATGAACTACCTCCAGACGCTTCTTGGCATGGAAGGTGCTCACCTGAAATGGATCTCTGTGTTGTTTTCCTGCAAGACAGTCAGGGAAAATAGGAAAGGAACTGGAAAATTTGGGTAGTCCATGGACCATTGCTTTTGAACTCATCTGGTGTAATGAACTAACTGACAAGTGTCCATATCTAAAATGCCATAGGGTAATTGATTCTATTATAGAATTAGATAAAGCTACTGCAGAAGATGAAACAGTATCTAAAGCAAATAACTTATCTTTTACAAATGCTTTAGCAAGAACCGTACCTTTTCTAGAGATTAAACATGATTTAATGCCATTTTGGACAAGAAATTCTACCTTAAGGTGATGATTCAAGAGCTGAGTAACTGACAAGAGGTTGCTAGTCAAGCTAGGAACATATAGTACCTTTGTAAGTGTACATTTTTGTGGTCCCAAAGGAATGGTGACATTTCCAATTCCTTCTACAACATATTCTTTGTCATCGGCTATCCAAACCCGATCTCCAGTTGGTTCTTCATGTAGTGAATCAAACAGATTCTTGTCACCTGACATATGCTTGCTTGCACTAGAGTCTATCAACCAGACTTTCTTTGTGGGATGAGAAGTTTGAGAGACGAGTACAAGGTTCTTACCACAATGGGCTCCTTCTGATGTCTCCTCATCAGATTCATCATCTTCTTGGGCTGCGAAGATGTCCCTTGTGCTTTCTCCAGCGGGGACGTCATTTGGAATTTTGAAAATATTTGCACCCTGATGTGCTTGTTTGACTTGAAGATCCTTGTTTCAAGCTATTGTACCAGCAGTGATCAGTGTCGTGAGTGTTGGTTCTGTAAATGTGACACCACCTCTTTGAATTTTGATCTTTTTGTTGTTGTTTTGGTTGCACTTGATTTGGCTTCTCTGGGGGACCCTTCTTATTCTTCTAGCCATGGTATGGCTTTGAGAACAAGGCTTTATCCTGAGACTCCTCATGGGATGAAGTGATGGCCTCTTCCTACTGCAACAAATTCACAAGCTCTTCGAATGTCACTGTTTGTTTAGACACATTCAGTGTCATAACAAACACTCAAAATTGAGAAGGGAGTGCTCTCAAGGTGATTGTGATGAGAAGTTTATTGTCCACCATTTCACCAAGTGCTAATAACTCTGATCTTAGCTCAGCCACATAACATAAGAACTCCTCCACTTTCTCATCTGACCCCATAGAGAGGGTGTGGAGCTTTGACTGAAGATGAAGAATCGTCATCTAATTTTTGGCTTCATAAATTATTTCCAACTTGTCCCAGGCCTCCTTTGGTTTTTTTGCATTCCGAACATGTGGTTGCACATTGTCAATGATACTGAGCATTATCAGCATCAAGGCTTTTGCACTAGCCATCTCATACTTTATTAATTCATCAGGGGTTGTGGGAGTGGGTACAGACCCTGTGACAATGCCCCATAATCCTTCAAACTGAAGGATTGTCCTCATTTTTTTTTCCAGGCCACAAAATTGGGCCCTTTGAGAAACTGAGCATCGGAAAGAAGTAACTTCAGAGCAGACATTATAATAAAAAAAATTATTTATTTATTTCAAGAGTTATTACAACTTTGACTCACTGATGAGAATAACTAGCTCGTAGAGGCTCGTGATATTCACGTGTTGTGAGACGGCGACGCTTTGTGGGGTGTTATTCTTCATCTTCATAGTCGATGTCATATATGGCTTCTAATTCTTCCCGTACTCATTTTTCTTGGCAGTTGACATCGAAAAGGAAATATTCAAGAAGTCCTTCTCGAACTAGCTTGTTAAAGGCTAGATTGTCAGTGTTCTAAAGCTCCTTGAGCAATGTAAAGTAGAACCTGAAGCCATCAGAGGCTTATTCATGGTGTTATCTAGATTGTGAGTTGATGTTCTGACTTTCGGCTGTGGTGACCATGTTATTGACGGTCTCAATCGAGTTGTCTACACTTGACATTCGACGTAGTGTTGTAGGATCAGCTTCACATTACCTTGGTAGAGTATCAGTATCAATGCTTCTTCCATGCAAGTAGTTTCTTCTT
Source organism: Taxus chinensis (assembly GCA_019776745.2). Classification (NCBI taxonomy): domain Eukaryota; kingdom Viridiplantae; phylum Streptophyta; class Pinopsida; order Cupressales; family Taxaceae; genus Taxus; species Taxus chinensis. The sequence continues at coordinate 51,724,080 of CM034154.1, read as the reverse complement.
GTCATTAACGTCTTTTGGTCTTCCTCACATTGTAGATTCTTTTCCATGAAGACACACTTTTCATTAAAGATCTTCTACGTTGTAGGTACATTGTATGACACCAGAAGGAGTTCTCTCCTCTCCATGCAGCAGTCAGGAAAATGTGTGTCACAATTTCCACGCACAGAAGTATATTTATTATGATTTTCCTCCATGCAGGTTGAAATCCAATCACTATATCAATGCATAAACTGATCATGAAAGAATAAAAAAACATTCTTCCACTTTTCTTCCACTATGAAAGTGTAATCAGCTCAAAGACCAGATCATAGTCCATGTCACTCAGTTATATGTATTATGAAGTGGATTAATACCCATTTTTCCATGCAGCCTTCCCACATTGATTTTTTTTCTTTCACACAGAAGTATGCATTCTCCTAACGCACCACAGATATTTTTCCACATAAAAAGAAGGATTTGGCAACTTCCACGCAGGAGAAGAGATAAGAATGCAACAAGATCAACAAAGACAAAACTGTAGATTCGCCAGGTTAAAGATTTCCTCTATCATAACATTTTCCAAAATTGTTTTAAATTTGCCTTCTATGTAGCTTCAGGCCACTCCAATCCCTCCACCACGTAGGATGCAACAAGTGGATTCTTCCACGTAGAAGTATGCAGCCTCCTCGCAGTCTTCAAAAAGAATTTACAGGTCAATTTGGAACTCCACGCAGGTGCATACCACTCCAACTCCTCCACGTAATTTTCACGCTGGCTGAAGATAATCAGGTTTTTTTTCTCTCAAAGATCTCCACCACATATTTTCCAGCCACCACGTACTTTCACACAACTTGAAAAAAAATGCTACACACCAAGCACATAGGCTAGAAATTCAGTGCTCTGATACCAAAATGTGAGGTAGAAACAGAGGAGAGAATAGAGATTGATATCTCTTATTATTCTATTGAAAAAAGAACCCGCGTACATTATTTATAGGTACGGGAATAAACAAGACTCCCCTAAATGGATGGAGAAGTTACAAATAAGAAGGAGAGAATAATGGAATAGATAGAGCAACTAGTCTAATAATAAAAAAACAAGTACGTAGACTATGCTCATTCCCCTCCGAATTGATTAAGACAGTTGCACGTATTACACAAGGCACTAGAATTATTTAGCAATTTTTTATTGTTTCATACACCGGACAAACAGAACAGGTGGCCAATCTGACAGGACTTAACTTGCCTTTCATGCAAAGACTATACCGTCGGTTGCACGCACTGCAAGTTCCGAATCAGGTCGTTGGAATGTAATTTGGGCGAGAAAAACCCTGTCTTCACCATTGCAGAAGTCTGGAGAAGAAATAGCATGCATCCAGCCACCTGTCTCTACAAAGCAGCGAGAAAAATAGAAAACATCCTAAACAATCTATTAACCTGCCTGAAATATTGTTGTCTGTTGGATTTCAATGCATCCAAGAGGAGGAGTGTGAGCGGTTCGATCTCTGACTATTGTCAGAAGTAGCAGGTCCAAGCTCACTACAAGAATGCCTTCGTCGTGAAAATGACAAACCCACGTTTTTGAAGAAAACACATAATTTTCAAACTTAAAAAAACTTTTAAATGATACAATTTAACATATTTATGAACTGATTTATTATAGACTTAAAATACTTTATTGACCACTGCCGAATTTGATTGTAGTTTATAAATAAAACAAACTAAACCTAATATTATAAGAAAACTATAGCATATGGAATTGGAATAGTGCATGCTCGACAGACAATGATCATAGATCAAATGGTAAGTCATGTGGTAGATGTGGAGATCTGATGTTGGTCATATCCACCCCTACAAATTCTGGCAGATTTACGAAAGTAATGAAGCTCACGCATGACTTTGTTGCAGACTCAAAATCTGGTACATGGGTCTGAAGGCTATTAGCTTTTCTAAGCTGAATTCGTTAATCAGAATTGAACATGAAAATTCCACAGAGGACGCTATCAAATTCGGAACATTGATTGGTACGAGATGACAGACAATGTTGGCATATGAAATAAATGAAGATTCTTGCCTTCCTCGTTTAATAGTCTGAATATCTACTGTGGAAAACACATGAATGCAATCATATCACTGTGAAGATGGGTATCTAAGAAACGAATGTACCATCTAAACAACACTGAACGTCTTTTCTGTGCACGTTGGAATGGATCAAACCAATCTCTTTCCTCCTTTCATCAATACATGAAAACGTCTGAGCATATGAATGGGTATATTAGAGAACTCTATTACAGGTAGAGAATTGATACCGCTCTGATACCAAATATTATTTTGGTAGAGATTTGCTATAATCTTAACACATGAACATTGAAAACATAATAATAAAACACCATATTGTATTTATTCGGGATATCAAATAAGTGAGATATTACAATTATTTATATAAGGATTTTCTCCCTACAATGGTTGAGTAAGATCCTATCAACTACTCATCTAATCTCTCCAAGATTCTATCTTCTAATCCCTATTCATCCTCACTCAAATCCTTTATTATCTCACTCACAATATTATCTACGTGAGTGATTACATAACTCACATATATAATTTAACTATTACAATATTATATTATCATTTACATAATATAATTCTAGTCATACAAAATTAATGTTCATCTACTACTAATTGATTTCCTAACAAATGCCTAAATCAACTAGGAAGACTTCAAGCATAACTTTATTCCAAAATAAATATCTTATTTACTCTTGCTTCCCATTGCTCTTACATGGTTAATTTGGACTCTTATTGGCATTGTTTTTAGAACAAATGTAATTCAAATGAAAAATAATTTACACTCAGGGATTGATGACTACAAGGAGTGGTGACCCTTTACCTAACAACTCATTTCATCGCTCTTAAAAACCCGAGTATCAAAGCATATAACAAGACAACCCAACTATATGCTTTTCAAATTTCTTCCAAGGAACTACTTAAATCATTTAGTCAAAATGTATAAGAGCTTATTTAAATGATAACCTTAAGGGAGGTCCCACAAGCTATTAACTTCAAAATAATTCATTAATGGGGAAAACTACACCCTATGAGAAAGCACATGGTAATCTTCTACTAAGGGTCACGATTATCTACGAGGGACAAAGGGAGTTCAAATACAAATGTCATATAATTTTATGCATTTCAAAATCCTTCTAAGGTAATATTTACAATCATTAGTAACAATACATCATAGCTCCTTTGTTCATTAGCATTGTAAGAGGTCACTCGATGTATTACATTCATTTCTACTCGAGGGTTTCCACACCCTACCATATGTCAAAATTAGAGTAATCAAATGTCCCTATCTTGGAAAGACTTCATGCCATTTGAGGTGCTCCAGGACTACAATTTCTCACTTTCGTTTAACACTTATCTAATAAGGGGTTCCATATGTTGAGTTTAATTTCAGTTGCACTCTTGGATCTACGCTTGACTATAGATCACTTTAGGCTATGAATACATATTTATCACATTAAACCTTCGTAAGGGACAAAGGTGTAAAATTGTTACTAGCCAAGGTGACACATTTATCTGTAAGGAACTAAAGATATTATTAACATGAGTTTAATGCATAGTACACTAGTGCACAAACTCCACTCATGTCATCAGGATCATACAGAGGGTTCATTCAATGTTGAAGGTATCTCAAACCATCTTCTTAAGAATATGGTTGAGCACTAGGACACCAAGGTTCAATGTGAACATAGTACTCTAACTTGTACATGAAGATGAGTAGACCTATGACACCAAGAAGTGTCAGTCCTATTTACCCTATGAATGACAAGGTTACTCAACTGATCTTTTTCTTCATACAAGTACACTTAAGTTATACAAAAGGTCTTTGAAGAATTTTCTTAAGTGTAGGACAAGATGTCTAATTGTGAGGATTAAAGTATTTCTTAAGACATTAGGGTTTTTCAAACCTAGATGTGTCATGCTTGAGAGGGAGAGTATGAAAAAGGTTGAATACTCATTGTATTTATATGGTTTAAGAATGATAAGTTACTTCCAAACATTTTGATTTTATGTATGAACCACAATAACTATTAGGTAGGTGATTGTTTCAATCATCTAAACCATGAGATCCATATTTAAATTCAAATGGGCTTAACACCTATGAAGTGAGCGGTATGCTTTTCACCCATTTACAAAATTCAACTATCTTCCTTGTTTATCTAGCTAACATAGTTTTTCCTACATTAATTATATGTCACTCCTACTAGTGTTATAAGGTTAGCTTTAACAAAAGGTAGATACAAACAACATATATTTTCAGGTACAATGCTTGAAATATGTAAGATTCCAAGAGGAACAATATTATTCAACACACTACTTTTTATAATGCAATTCTCTTTAATTCACTTTCATTTAGCATTCGTAATTTATATCAATATACAATATCTTATTTCCATCCCAATGATTACAACATTTCACACTCTATTCCTTCTTGTTTAGAGTACCTATAACCAACGTTGCATTAGTCCTAGGAATGAGTATGGAAATCCCCTACACTCAAGCATAAATCCACACATTCATCATTTTAACATTTTCAATTAGAGAGAGAGAAGAAGACAAAGTTCATTTCTCATACATTCACACTTTCACATTCAGTTGCACTTAATATTTTGGTACTAGAGAGAGAGAAAGGATGAGAGATAAAGTGAAGAGACAATTTATTTTCCATTCACAATGTCATAACCATTTGCATTTCATGTACATTATCATTTCATTTCAAACCAATTCACATTTCCCAATTCATTTACGTTTTCAAATCAATCAAGTATCATAGTCATTTCTAGAGAGAGAAGAGGGTGGAGAGAGAAAATCACCATACATTTCAAAATTCATTTATACAAGATAAAAGATCCAATAAAATTCTACATAGCATTGCAATCATATTACAAGCTCACACACATGACTAGAAGTCAAATGAGACTCAAAAAGGGGATTCTAGCTAAGGTTGAGGAAACTAACCAAAACATCAAAAGTGCCTACAAACTGGGTCTTGAAAACACTCAGTTTAAGTTTGTTCACAAAGTATTACGATTCCTACTTACTATCCCATATATATAGAATTTTTCGTGTCTAATGGAATTTGATTACGATGAGAAAAGTTCAAGTAATAAGGGAAACTTCAAGGCTAGTTATTGTAATTGCGTCAGAGATTGTTGCACAACGACTAGTGGGCTCCAAAAACCACTTGCAAACTTATTTTCTGAAGGTGTTTTCATTGAGCTGAAGGTGGGTTACGATCCTCTTGTTGGTAGTCTAGAGGTAGGAGGTAGGATTTTGCAGTTTCGCTCAAGCTAAGTGACAACCGTAAGCCGAAACCGATCATGTTTTACTAAAACAACCATGTCACCATTAGTGACTGATAAGCTAAGAGGGTTTAGGATTACAACTTGCAAGTGTGTTAAATAATTTCAAAAAACTCAATTAAGGTTCCCTATGGTGTTCCATGTTACTAGGGGTCATGAAAAGAGAATTGGTTTTGCAGTACATCAGGGTGTACGATGCTTCATTGCACATGAATTTTGGTGTCAAATACACACACACACACACACACATGTATATATGTATATATATATATACATACATATATATATATATATGCATGTATGTATATATATATGTATGTATATATATACATATATGTACATATATATGTGTGTATGTGTGTGTGTGTGTATATATATATATATATATGTATATACATATATATATATGTATATACATATATGTACATATATATGTATGTATGTATGTACATATATGTATATACATACATATATATGTACACACACACACACACACACACACACACACACACACACATATATCTATGTACATACATACATACATACATATATAGATATGTATGTATGTATATATATATATATATGTATATGTGTAGATATATATATATGTAGTATATATGTATATGTGTGTGTATATATATATAATATATATATAGAAGATAGAAGAGAGATAGACACAGACGGACAGACAGGACAGACGAAGACAGACCATACAGACAGACAAGACATACATACAGAGCAGACAGAACAGACATACAGACATACAGACAGACATACATACAGAACATACAGTACAAGACAGTACATACATACATACATACATATATATTAGGATAGATATATAGATATATAGATAGATATATATAGATCATATATATATATATATATATTATAATTTTTTTGACACTTCTAAAAGAATTAAGGTGTTAATATTGTTTGGGGTTACATTTCTTAATAAAAAAATTAATTTCAAAATGCAAGAAATGATGAAAGCAAATTTAGAGCAGGAGAGCAGGGAAAGCCCATACCTTTTTTTTCACAAAACCCACAATCCTCACATTTGACATGACCACATCAACATCATGCATTCTTGCAACAATTTGTGGGCTTTCTTATCCTCTCTCACTTCGCATCACTAACAAGTTTATGACCCATCTAAACACATGTCTCGAGGAATTCGACTGGAGATCAAAGAAATCGACTCCTCCAAAAGTTAATCCATCAGTAGGCATCTTGATAAATCTTCCCTCAGAACTATTAGGCATAGAATTTCCTTCCATAGTATCCTCATCGTTTTGTGACCAAGAGGATGTTGTAAGTAGAACATTTAATTAATAATCATATTGGAGCTGCGATGGGCAATACTAAATAACTCCATTCCTTGTAAAATATGATGAATTAAAAAAGATAGAGGTAATGTTTTCCGAAACACAAAACATTGTACCAAGAGCAGCCATGTTCATGCTACTTGTGTGGATGAAAACTGGATCAACTAAAAACTTAGTTGATTCACCCTATACATTGTGTTACTCCTTTTGTTAGAAGCTGCACTAGATCATTGTGATTAAACACCCATTTCAATAGAACTTAGTAGAGATGGATCAAGTATCCCCTGAATCATAATTCTCCAAAGACTGATATCATGAAGTCCCTCGGTTACTAGAAAACTGAGATGGCTAATACATTTTTAAGACTAAGAAAACATAGGGTTTCACGCAAAGGTAGTGTGACAGAGACAAATCTTGCAGAGATGAACGTGGTATAACAGGAAGGGCACCTCCAATGTCTAACAATAAATACTCAACATAAAACAAAAAGAGTAAGATAAATGCATTGGTGGCTACAAAGGCCACAGATCATGTAGCATAGGTGCTGACAAGTAGAAGAAGAAAAAATCAATAAAGTTGGACCTTAAACCAAATGAACTACCTCCTTAGCGTAAATCTTTTTTTTTTTTTTTTTTGCATACAACAAACAAGACAACGACGTGCAGAAATTTCCTTTCAACTACGAGGAAAATGAACCACTTAATGTATAGAAATAGATCCAGATAGGTCAATTTTTACAAGGTAAAATGAGGAGATATTTGGTTACATATTTATCTTTGAGCACAATATTTCCCATGTGACCATGTTTCTAACTGACATATTTACAAACTCAATTATGCATTCCCATCTACCATTACAGCGCAAGATCATGCATTCGTGAGATGTTTTGTCACTTAATCCTTGCGTATACATCACATACATGTCTGTCAAGGCACTTGTAGCTACAAAACAAAACGAAACCCATTCCAAAGATGCCTTTTTAGCACGGTTCCCAGATTTTTTTTTCACTTAGCATCATTCCCCATAACATTCTGGTAATTTAATTTTTGTGGAGGATACAATTGGTGGTACCATCAAATTTCTACAAAATTCACAATGTTAACCTGGGTTCGATCATGGTTAATACCTCAGGATCTCAAATAAATTTCTTATATTCTCACATAAGGAAATGACAGGTCACAAAAGGCATTTTAGGATGTGTCCCTTCCATGCTTTGTCAACTAACAAGTGCCCTGACAAAGGAGGTTTAAAGATTGAAAATAAGGGGCATTACAAAGAATGAACATCTTTTGAGGTGTTTTTTGGAGAAAACTCCTACTATACAAGCCTTTTCAGATAATTTATTTTGATATTGGTGCCACCCTGAAGAAATTATTTCCAATTGGATTTTATATACAAATAATTACCAACCCTGGTACATGTTTTTCATTCCTACATGATGTCGGAACAATCTTCAACTAATGAATCTAACTCTAAGGATGAGAGCATGATTTATCTTTATTATTTTGATGAGTGCAAATTGGTAGCACAACTCCATCTCATAAAAAGTGTGAGTCTTGACAACCTAGATATGTTGGGCTACTGAGATTTTGACATAAAGCACAATTGAAGCAATCTTGATGTTTTTTATTCTTTGTAATAACTTGGCCCATATTTTATAGAGGTGAATAAGAAAAAGCAATAGTTCTCATGCTTGTGTGCCCTCTAGGAAAACCTAGATCTCATTTGTCACCAGAGTAAGTAAATTTTTATGCCATACTATACCATTCCTTACACAAATCTCTCCTGCCTCTAATGAAATTAATAGTTCAAGGCATCATTGGGACATGGAAATCATATTCACTAATACTATCAAGTCAACAATCACATTATTAGCATTTCGGGATAATTCACCTTTACTTTTACTTACTCTTACTAGTGTTGCAACATTCAACATTTCAACATCTACAATACATGTTTGTCTCTATATACCTATCAAAGAACTCAAATCCTTAGATGGAAAAGCTTTGAAATATTTTCAAGATACCGTTAAACTTGTTGACTATATTTTTATTAATAAAATGAGTTTCATTAGATCAAAATTCGTAAGCAACATTGACGATATAGATGAGAGAATATTTTCCACATTTCAAGACATTATAATTTGATGGTAAATCTATCATCCTTGTTAGAGACTAGGGCCAACTGCCACCTATTGTGGAAATTTCATTATATGTAAGCCTTTCTTTTGGTGCCAACCTTTGGATGGGATTCCATACATAATTCTCTTTGTAAATGGTTTTCTTTCAAAATGGTTCTCGAGCCAGAAAGAGTTCCTTCCGTCTCTTTCTTCTCAACATCTATGATACATGTCCTTACTTCGTGGGCTATGAGCTCCTTATGTCGTGCATTTATTGTTTCTTTTTGAAAGACACAATTCAAAACTTGAGCAACTCTCCACATTTTTTTGCAAAGAATGATGAGGTCAACCTCCACATCCTCACTACACCGAAATATTTGAATCTTCTTGTTGCATGCTTTATTGTATAATCTACCTTGCGTGTTAGTTCAGGGGAGCCCGATTATGATCACAACAAATTTGTGGGTTGAGGTTGTCCTTGTAAATGGTTCAATAGGCATATTTCTTGACATTTTTTACGAAAAATTCTCAACACCACTTGAGTTTCCTCTTTTTATAGTCATTAAATTCAATAAATTTTTTAGGCCATATTAGGACCCTGAAAACCCCATGCATGTTCCTCTTCCACTAATTTTAAGAGGAAGTCGTAGACACCTGATGATCAAATTGGCTTAGGATTTAACTATCCACATGTCTCAAGGTCTTACTTTGCAGAAAGAGACTATTAACATTGGTGATACATAGAGACAAAATCTTGCCTTCATTGTTATCTCCAAAGTATCCTCTTTGGACAATCTATGCATTTCACCTCCTATATCTTTCGATCGATACTCAAAATTGACTTTTGGCCCCCTTCTGTAACTGCGAAAAAAGGAAGAGTCTCCACTACATTCTCTCACCTCTTCTCAACACTTTTACAACCATTGACCTCCCCTCCAACACCAACATGCATTTCCATGCCTTACTATCTCTACTCAATCAAAATTCAGGATTTCATTTCGTTTTCCTTGTACATATAATTGGCTTTCCATCCTTCAACAATCTATATATATATCTTCCTACCTTTTATCCCAAAAACATTTCCCACTTATCCACAAAATGTATATACATCGTTCACGATGTCAATCATTTTTAGGACTTCTATATTATTTGAATCTCTTTTTCCCTTACACATGTCCCCCTTTCCAGCTTCTTGTTTATCAATTTTCTGCAACAAATTTATAACCTTATGATTTGAATCTTTGCACATCCTCCACTCTTCATTCCTCCACAAGATCCTTTCGGTGTTCTCATTACACTACTTGCATGTGATTGCTATTATTTAAGAGTCATAGATGATGGTAGTTGTGATTAAGAATAAGTTTTTTCAATATACAATCCCAAAAACCTCTAGTCATATATTTCAACCACCCACCACCTAGTTTTGACTTTTTCTGCAACCATGTTCCTCATTTATATCAATTAGTTTGACTCTTTCCCATAGGTGGTACCAAAAAATCAATAAGCTTCATTTTGCTGACATTAGAGAGATTATTTAGAAAAATATTATTTTTATTATTTATTTCCAATTACGTAGTTTACCAAAAATTCCTCATTTTATATGGGGATCTATATAAGCAAATGTTTTTTTTAGATATTTCTCAATAAAAATGTGCGAAACAATGAAGCTCTTCCATATGTGGATGAATGAATCTCTTGTTTTAGTATTTCAATGGAAGTTATTTTATTTCTCAGTATTTCTTGTGTTCGTTCATCTCTGCCAATTTTCCCTTATTTTATTTCTCGTGTTAGTGCGCCCTGTTCCCTTGGGACACACAAAATAGTGGGCCCTATATTCCATGCGTACAGTGATAGTGTGTATGTCCTTTGATACACAAACTAATTATTTACTAGATCGGTGGGCTATTTAATTGATACACAAACCAATCATTTACAAAGAGGCATTTTATTGATTTGTAATATATAAATTAGATCATTTTTACGTTGATGAAAGCTTCAAGAAAGACTTGTTCAACACTCTGGAATAAAAACCTTCCACTACAAAACTGTACCACTGAATAATTATGTATGGCATATGGATTAATAGTTAATTTCGAATGAAAAATCATTTCTTTGTGATCATTCAACGAGACTCTTGTCATATTGTTCCTATTATATAGAACGGATTTTAGTTATCTTAGCTCTTCGTTACTAGACATGATCGCAAACATCACATATCTTTGATAATCATTTCTATCATGCTAAACTTTCCACATTTATTTGAAAATACTCTTTCCCTCCCTAAGATCGAACCTCTAAGAGAAAGAATTAATAGGTTTCTTGCCTCCATCTAACAAATTGAGATAAATATCTAGGTTATGAGAGTAGGCAAGATTGTTAGCGTGCAGAAAGAATGGAGAGTTGTTTGCTAAAGTGAGCTCAACCCCAACATGAAAGTATGTCCAACGAAGCCAATTTAGCCATTTGCTAAGAAAACCCATGTTCTCGTTCAAAAAAACACCGGGTACTTTTGGAACCACGTCAGCTTCGTTCACAAGTCTCAGAACTTTGACGCCAATCTCCTCCACCTGCTTGGCAAATGCAAGATTCCCAACTCTCGGGGACGCAAAGGAAAATACTGTTACAGGAATGCGACTACAATACTTGCTGTTTAGCATTTGCTTTATATCATAAGCACTCAATGTTGCAAGAGCAGCACCCAAACTGTGTCCAGTGAATGTTATGCTTAAATTGCCAATCTCGTTCTCGTTAACTGTGAGCAACCGCCTTATTTCTCCAATTACCAAATCTCTTGCGCTCATGTTGGCAAACTTTCCAGCAGAGTCTTCATGGTGACGGATGGTTGTAGTATAGCAGCTCAGGAATCCTCTCTCAATTCGGACTCGTTCATTTTCTGGGGCAATTAACGGTATACGGTCTTTGGACATTCTTTCACATTTATATGACAATCTAGCGGGAACAAGAAAATCCTTGAGATCTTGTATCCATTCTTGAGTTGTCTGGGTTCCTCTCCAAGCAATTACTATGTCTCGTCGTCCAAGTCTCCTTATCTCACTTGGATCTGTGGAAACCGCAACAAAACCGAGCCAAACAGGTTTGTCTTTTGACTCCTCACCAAAGAGTGAGCCCAACACATGAGTATTAGCATATATATATTTAGTGACTTGGTAACCACAATTAGACATGCCCATCTTTTGGAACAGTTCACTTTTTCTATACTTACATGTGCCGTAATGTTTCGAACAAGTTTCACCGTGGAATGAATTATAACACAGTTGTGCGAAATAACCATAGCGAAGTGCTTCCGCTTTGAGAGTGGGACTGATGGGATGGAGTAAACCACTCCAACTGTGTACACCGTGTATATCTCTCCATTCATATCTCAGTTGAGGTTGGCTTCCATTGTTTGGGCATGAAGGTTGCAGTGATGACTTAGATTTTTTAGTATTTTGTGAATCGATGCTGTCTACTGCGGACAATGAAAATGCAACCATCTGAATAGATTGTAAGAGGTATGGAAATATATAAATCTGTTATTTTTATTTTAAGGAATCGGATGGAGTTTCAAGAATAAAGAGCAGGAGTACATATATATAGTGGATGAATTCTGAGGAAGTAGAATCTGAATCTATCCCATCCACATGTTACATCCAACGCAGCATTCTCCTTCCGTATTCTAATGAAAATTAATTCTGAGGAAGTATAAAGGTTTGACTTGTATTCTAATGACTTTGTAAACCATATGTGTGGTATTAGTAACGGAACATTTAAAGGAGGTGACTAGTTCTTGTTCGTACATAATCCGTATGACTTTACGGCCGCCTCGATTTTAGGAGATAGGAAATTGACGTGGAAAGTGGCGTAAAGTGTTAAAATATGTTACAAATCGGACGTGGAAATTGACCGTCTTAGGAAATTGACCGTCTTAGGAGATGCAACATGCCTGAGTTTGCGTACATTATTTCCATTTATGTTTTTTATTCGATATTGTGATTGAAGGAAACCTTTATAACGGTACTTTTGAGTTACCTATAATTAGTTTTAATTAATTTAAGATTTTGAGAAAAATCGCTTTGCTCAAACGGAAAAAAATGGTGATCAATAATGTGAATCATATATTATAAAATACAGGTTAATTTCGTGCACAAGATGCTTATAAACTTTAATGAATACATTTAGTATTTGAAACAATTTTTTATATATATCTATAGGAAGTGCCAAATATATTTTTAGAATATTATCTATCAATCTGTAAAGCAATACAAAAACATATTATTGTGGCACAATTTAAAGGATTATACAATTTTTATCTTAACAGTATATTTTCTTTAAGGAAAATATTTAAAATGAGCACCAAATAATGGTTGGAAATGGTTTTAAAAGGGTGACAAATTGCTTACATATTAGAGCATTGAAAACACCATTTCAAAACACAAAATTTTATATTTCAGCTCATGCATTGCTCTTATCTTTATAAAAGATACATGTCTTGTACAAATATTTATTTACAAATTAGAATATGCAGCAATTGAATCATAATTCCACTACTTTGTTCAAAAAAATCTACTACTTAATTATGGATGGCATAAGTCTTGTTGTATGAATATGTTGTTATGGGAAAAATATTTCAATGAAAAATGAAAATGCAAATTCTACTATCTCATAAAAATATTATAATTTTCCAATTTTCTCAATGTCAAGGGGAAAAACTTTTAAGTTAAAATCAAATGGATGTCACAACTAAGATTTAAATTACCATATAGTACTCAAATAATTATCATATTTAATATCATAATTGATTTTTTATTCATGAAAAATATTTTCCACCACAACTACTGTTAGATACATACCATTATAGATATCCTCTCAATTTAAATAAAAAAAACGAATAAAACATGGTTTAATGAATGTTGATCCACAACTTAAAGTCTAACTTCAAGTAGCTTAAGAACCTTCTACATCAAGTATATTAGAAGAAAATCTATATCTAAAAGATATAATGTTGGGGCATGGGATTTCATAGCTAATCTTGTTTAAAAACACTATTCAAGATGTTCATACATCATGTAAAGAAATAAAATATAGTATAATTAACAAGTAAGAATTGTGTGTTAATGTGTCGACCCTAAATTCATATTACGAATAACTCAATGTTTGCATTATGAGATTGATATGATTTTTTTATTGTAGAAATTTTGCATAGTTAGTATTTTAGGTATGTATTCCTACATTCCTTTAACTTCAAACATAAACATTAAGTACATTTAAAAAGTGTAGAGGAAAACTACAACTCAAATATAAATTGTAAATACATTGGTCATAAAGAAGTTATTTTTTATGTTATTTTTTAATTAATAGGTAAATAATTTTAACTAGAGTATTCAATTGGCGAGGGATAAAAAATAGGGGGCACAATACCTCCAACTATACAAGTTAACATATTCATCCAACTAACACTAATTTTCAAAAATAAATTCCACAAAACACTACGTTATGAAAACCAAAAAACATGAAACAATCAATAAATAGTCAACAAATATCTTAGGCATAAGAACTTCTAAAAAAGGAAAAAGCAGGTAGGATAAACTCACCCTTAATGATGGAGTGAAGATACCACCCAGTTCTCTTCCTAAAATAGGAAACAACATCCCGCAAAATTCTTTGTGTTCCATTGTTCATTCATTATTTTCTCCTCTTTAAATATCTACATTACTACCTCATATTTGTGTCCTTTTCTCTTCAATATGGAATCGAGATAGTCCATGGCTAATTTATAATGTGGAAAATGGATTTTGCTATCATGCAAAGGCCTCTCCCTTGAAGCATCATCTTCCTTACCTTTCTAATCCTCCTCATCCAAATAAAGGGTTCCTTTAAACAACCCCGTCATGTAAGGGGGAAATAATCCGGCTTTTGTAGTCTTCTTAGATGGGAGAAAAATACCAAGAAAGGAACTAATATTAACAAATTTATCATTGTTTTATAAATAATTTATGTTTCATGTGGATCCTCTCCTTTCTTCAAGATTATACTAGTAAGGAGGGACTATTCAGTGCTATGTAATACATCTTAATGTCCAACATTAATATTGTATCTAAAGCATTTGAAATGGATTCCTTCATAATTGATTAACTAAACCCACAATGTATGAAATGAAATTAATGTGATAAAATGAAATAAATGTGTAGACAATTCGATGATTCTAAAAACTCTAAGAAATCCATGTGTAATAAAATTAGAGTTAATCTTAACAATGTATCCAATAACTTTTACTAGATACATGATACAAATTGCATTACGTAGGACAAGTTTGATATTGTTCAATCTCAACCATATTTAGGAATCTAAGATTTTAACCTTTTTAAGATAAAGAAGATGACCATAGGAAAATGAAGAACACACATATTATATAAAAATATGGACAAATATTACTCACAAAATCGATTTTTTTTAGAGATTCTAAATTTCACTGAAAGAAATCAACACTAAAGAGTGTGAAGAAAGGAGGCTTGAAAGATATCCACACAAGTGTATCCTAGTTGGACAGACCTTCCATAAATAATAATAACCCAAGAAAATATCAAAAAATATATAGTTCCCAAAATTGAATACCTTGTCTAGGATAAGTAATTTTGGGATATGCACCTCAAGAGTATCATTTCATTATATATAACCATCATCCCTTAATAAAAATGAAAGAAAAATATATTCTAAAGTATTAATGTGCATAATCAAATGGCTATAAATATAAAATATATATTTCACCTAGCACATTTTTCAGCTCATTCAATAGTGACAACTTTAAGAAAAGTGTAATTAATAAATTTGTTCATCATAAAGACGTCATTTTAATATATTTCACAAACATACCTTAATAAAAATGAAAGGGAAACATATTCTAAAGTAATAAACTTCATAATCAAATTATCATGAATGCACATTAGACATGTTTCACATATCCATATGATTTCGGTCTAAGGAAGAAAAAATTACAGGATAAAACCCACCCCTCTCAGAAGGATTTGAATTGTAACTTAGTATCCATGCCTCAAAATGAGTTAAATACAATTGAAACATTGTGATTCCATTCAATGTATACTATTTTTCTGTTATATAACTAGCTATCGAGTGACAGATCATGCGATGTGGACACCAAAAGGGATCCGAGGGAAGGCATAATTTTTTAAAAATGTGATGCATGAGGGGAGAGATAAACAATGAAATGGTAATAACGAATGATTGAAAGTAAGTGTAAAAATTTGTGAAGTATTAGAAAATTTAACTACAACAGGAAGGGAATGTGGACTCACATCATGAAAGTATGTGTTGTAAGGAGTAGAGGGAAGATGGAGTGGATCACTTTATATTATAAAGAGGAGAACTAAAGACTTCTCAAATGGGATGCCTCTTCCTTGCTTTTGAGGAGGTGAGGGGAGAGGGACATTGTAGAGTAATGCTCAAAAGGGAAGGGAGGTGAAATGCTCAGGTTTTGTAGCCAGGGGAATCTAGATAATGCGGTGAACGTAAGACCAAGTTGTTGAGAAGAACATATGTCTACAGCCACCTTAGGTTAAACAAGACCTATAGACTTGTGGATTGTAAGGGCCCTGAGCATTTTTAAAGGAATTTTTCTACGGTTGGCTATAGAGATTGGTGGTATGGGAACATGAGTGGGGCTATTTCGATTCGAGGGAGGGCTATTGTATTTGTCGAAGTTGATCACAAGAAAAAGTTGAAGAGCTGATTTTCTTAGGCATTTTGAAATATTATGTTGTCCTAGGAGTCATTTTTAGAAAAAAGTAGATGTTTAACATTTTTGTTCGGGTATGGTGATGTTAATCTGAAAAAATTAAACAAATATTTGGAGCCCGAATGTGGCATAAGGATGGAGATGATGTGATGGTGGAATGCGTGAACGAATTTTTTGTCGACATTGTAATATTTTTATAGCAGTATGTGTGAATATAATTTGAATGAAATAATATACTAATCATTTAGAGTTATTTCTCAAAAAAAATTCAATCCGTGTCATTAAGAAATTGTGCATTCAAATGTATGGACCTTGATACTTAGTTTTTTATATGAAAGCAAGTTGCAATAGATGGTCAATTTGTAACATTGTAACAATTTTCAATCATGTAATAATGTTGTGAAATAGGAAGTGTGGAAAACACATTATTTTCCCGTACAAAACCCAAGATTAACCCAAATATTTTCCTTTTTGTGAAATAGGAAGTCTCAGAACTTTGACGCCAATCTCCTCCACCTGCTTGGAAAATGAAAGATTCCCAACTCTTGAGGAGTCAAAGGAAAATATTGTTATAGGAATACGACTACAATACTTGCTGTTTAGGATTTGCTTTATATCATAAGCACTCAATGTTGTAAGAGCAGCACCCAAACTGTGTCTAGTGAATGTTAAGCTTAAATTGCTAATCTCGTTCTCGTAAACTGTGAGCAATTGCCTTATTTCTCCAATTACCAAATCTCTTGCACTCATGTTGTTAAACTTTCCAACAAACTCTTCATGGTGACGGATGGTTGCAATATAGCAACTCAGAAATCCTCTCTCAATTCAGAGGCATTCGTTTTCTGGGGCAATTTCTTTGGACATTCTTTCACATTTAGAAGACAATCTTGCGGGTACAAGAAAATCCTTGAGATCTTGTATCCATTCTTGAGTTGTCTGAGTTCCTCTCCATGCAATTACTATGTCTCATTGTCCAAGTCTCCTTATCTCACTTGGATCTGTAGAAACTGCAACAAAACCCAACCAAATAGTTTTGTCTTGTGACTCCTCATCAAAGAGCGAGCCCAACACACACACACATTACACACACACACACACACACACACACACACACACACCACACACACACACACACACACACACACACACACACACACACACACACACACACACACACACACACACACACACATATATAGTGACTTGCTAACCACAATTAGACGTGCCCATCTTTTGGAACAGTTCTCTCTTTCTATACTTACATGTGCCATAATGTTTTTAACAAGTTTTATCGTGGAATGAATTATAACAAAGTTGTGCGAAATAACCATAGCAAAGTGCTTCGGCTTTGAGAGTGGGATTGATGGGATGGAGCAAACCACTCCAATTGTGTGCACTGTGTATATCTCTCCATTCATCCCTCAGCTGAGCTTGGCTTCCATTGTTACTACCATTGATTTGGCATGAAAATTGCTATGATGCCTTAAATTTGTGAGTAGTATTTTGTGAATAGATGTTGTCTACTAAGGGCAATGAAAATGCAACCATCTTAATAGATTGAAAGAGTCATGAAAATATAAAACTGTTATTTTTATATTAAGGAATAGAATTTGGTTTGATTAGAGACAGATGGAGTTTTAAGGATAAATAGCTCAACTAAATATATATTTAGTGGATGAATCACTAGAGATTTTGAGAAACTAGAATTTGAATCTATCCCATCCACATGTTACATCCAACGCAACATCCTCCATCCGTATTGGAATTTAATGGCCTTAAAAATTGATTTGGGAAGAAGCAATCTATAAAGGTTTGACTTGTATTTTAAGGACTTTGTAAACCGTAAAATGAAGAGGAGATTAAAAAAATTATGCATATTAAAGAGGTGACTAGTTCTTGTTCGTACATAATTGGTATGATTTCGCACATCACGGCTGCCTCGATTTTCATAGTGGCGTAAAGTGTTAAAATGGTTACAAATCGGACGTGGAAAGTGTTAAAAAAAAGTGCTGAATGACTTTTCACGCTACTATCTCCACTAATGGACCCTGCACCACAACCGGGTCCTCTCCCCTAGGTATTCTCTTATTTCCACGTATGTTTTTTATTCGATATTGTGTTTGGAGGAAACATTTATAACGGTACTTTTGAGTTACGTCTAATTAATTTTATATTCAATCTCGGGGAAATCTATATCCACATGTTCCGTTTTAATATTTTTTTTTAAGGGAAGAAAACATAAAAGATTTTAAGACAAATCGCTTTGC
This sequence comes from Taxus chinensis, assembly GCA_019776745.2. Classification (NCBI taxonomy): domain Eukaryota; kingdom Viridiplantae; phylum Streptophyta; class Pinopsida; order Cupressales; family Taxaceae; genus Taxus; species Taxus chinensis. The sequence goes on along the minus strand of CM034154.1, from coordinate 51,705,269 downwards.
TCACACTCGGAAAAATCGTGATAAATAATGTGAATCATATCCTCTAAAATACCCGCTAATTTCGTGCACGTGATGCTTATAAACTTTAATGAATATGGAATGTATTATTGTGGTACAATTTTTCTCTTGATAATATTAGTTTTTAGGAAAAGATTAGAAATGGGCACCAAATAAAGTTTGAAAATAGTTTTAAAAGGGTGAGAGATTGCTTACACATTAGAGTATTAAAAACACCATTTCAAAAAAAAAAATATTGTATTTCAATTTATGCATTGTTCATATCTTTATAAAAGATAGATTTGTTTGCCGCAAATATCTTTAAAACATTTATTTATAAATTACGATACATATCAATTGATTTATAATTTCATTATTTTGTTGAAAAAAATCTACTACTTAATGATGAATGCTGCAAGTCTTATTGTAGCAGTATGTTATGATTTGAATTTTTTTTCAATGAAAAATCAGAGCCAAATTATACTATTTCATAAAGATATTATAATTTTCCAATTTTCTAAAAATAAAAGGGAAAAACATTTAAGTTGATATCAAATTGATGTCACACTTAAAATTGAAATTACCATATAATACTCAAATTTAATATCATAGTTAATAGTTTATTCATGAAAATTATTTACTACCACCACAAGCCTTAGATGCATATCATTATAGGCCTTCTGTCAATTTAACGAAATAAACCATGAGATTGTAAATTATAACAAATGTTCGCACACAATTTAGTCAATGTCAAACTTTAAGTAGCTTATGAACCTTCTACATCAAATATATTGGAAGACAATCTATACTGAAAAGAAACAACATTGGGTCTTGGGAATACATAACTAACTTGGTTTAAAAACACTATTCAAGATGTGCATGCATCCTTTAAAGAAATAAAATACAGTATAATTAACAAGTAAAAATTGTGTGTTAATGCATCAACCCTAAATTCATATTAGGAATAACTCAATGTTTGTATTATGTGATTTATAAAATTATTTGTTTATTTACGGTACAAAATTTTCCATGGTTAGTATTTTAGGTATGCATTTCTATATTCATATAACTTCAAACCTAAACATTAGATACATTTAAAAATTGTAGAGGACAACTACAACTCAAATATACATCATAAATGTGTTGGCCATAAAAAAATTATTTTCTTATGTTACTCTTTAATTAATACGTAAAGGTTTTTAACTAGAGTATTCAAGCAGTGAAGGAAAAAATTATGGATGATTGTCCCTTCAATCTATCATATGCATCCAACTTAACACCAATAAAAAAATAAAAATCCACAAAACATTAGGTGACAAAAACCCAAAAATATTAAATGATCAATAAATACTCAAAAAAATATATTAACCACAAGAACAACTAACGAAGAAAAAACTAGGTACGATGAATTCACCCCCAATGATCGGGTGAAGCAAACATCTAGTGATCTTCCAAAAATTGGAAAGCACATCGTATAATATTCTCTTTGATCCCACATTCATCATTTCACCCCTTTGAATATATGCATTTCTACCTCATATTGGTTTCATTATCTCTTCAATATGGACTTGAGATAGTCCATGGTTAATTTATAATGTTGGAAAGGAATGTTATGATCATGTAAAGGCCTCTCTGTTGAAGCACCATCCTCCTTACCTTTCGAATCCTCTCCCTTTGAAACAAGTTCCTTTAAAACAACCCCTTAATCTAAGTGGGAACCAATCCACCTTTTCTAGTCTTCTTAGGAAGTAGAAAGATATCAAGAGAGGCACTAATATTAACAAAAAACTATCATTTTTTTCTAAATAAATTATGGGTATTGTGAATCCTCTCTTTTCTTCAAGATTTTCTTAGTAGGGAGGGACTATTTCTTGCTACATAATGCATTAGGTAGCTTCAAAAAATATTGTATCTAAATAATTCTAAATGGATACCTTAAAATTTTATAAAATAAACCTACAATCCATGAAATGAAATAAAGGTGCACACAAGTTCATCATTGTACGAACTCTAACAAATCTAGGTATGATAAAATTAGAGTCAATCTTAACAATTGATCCAATTATTTTCACGAGCTGTTTGATATGGATCCCACTACTTAGGATAAGTGTGACATTATTCAATCTCAACCATATTGTGGCATCTAATTTTTTAACCTTTTCAAAGATTAAGAAATTTACCATCGGATAAAGAATAAGACATATCTTTGTAGACACAAAATCACGCACTTTGGGTAATTATTTAGTCCCAATTTCATACTACTATTCATATGGTTCTTAAGTGAAAATGAATACTAATCAACCCATTTCTTTTTCCATCTTGCTTTGTTTTTTATTGCTACTTTCGATCTTGCACCCGTAGTTTCCCAGTATGTACTATTATACTGTATTTTCCCTATTTCTGACTAGGGCACACAGTCAAGAATGGGGTACCCTAGGCACCCTAGTCCCCTCTAGGCATCATGATCCTCTTTGCACTTTCCTCTCACTTTTTGGGAGCTTTCTATCCATTTGAGCTTGTTATATTTTTGGTAGTCAAAATTTTCGGGGTTAATTACGAAATTAAAGAAAGAGAAACATATAAATATAAAGTTATTTTACCATAATCGGGGACCAAGCACTAAGCATCTACTATCTCTAGATAAGGTTGCATCCATCGAAGGCATATATAGCTCCATTTTCATCCATCTAGACCCATCAAAAGGGACACAAGGTTGGTTCATCTGTATCACACTTCATAGTAAGGGAGTCTATTGATTCCTTGCAGACATTTATTACATTCTACATCTAGTTATTTACTTGCCACTTCGCAAAGCGTGACTGGTACCAGAGCAACCTAGGGAACAATTTATCACACACACCACTAGAACTACATTGGGTCTCAGATATAGTGTAACACTTAGTGGTAATTCCATCCATTTTGGAGTTGAGGACAATTAGACCCCTTCATATGCGTATTTCTTTTCTTATAGTTTTCATGCCTTTTCTGGGGTTTTATAGGCGATTCTTCATTGCAGGTTTACGACAACATCTAGCGAAGTGTAATGACATTCACATGACAAGAAGTGAACACATGAGAACATCTTGTGACACCTCAAAGGATGTTTTTTTGAGAATTTACATAGACAAGGGCCCCTTGAATTCAATCTGAGGCGCCCACAGGTGCCCCTATCTCTCTCTAGGCTCCCCAGTCTAGTCAAATAGCTCGAATATGCACTTTCCAAAGATCATCTACGATGGTTTCCTCCTCCTATCTAGCTGATCTCCAATGCGACACAGTCTCGCAACATCTGCAAATCATCGAAGCCCTTCTTAACCCTCTTTGCACATTAGTGTTTCACATTTTATCGCTTTGTTTGCTTCTAGGTTGTATTTCTATTTCTTATTTTTTTGTTTATTCAACTATTTACTGCTCTTATAGCATTAGATTACAGTAAAATATTATATTTTTACTTTAATCATTTTGGTGAACCTGAACACTTTCACAGTTAAGATCCTCATTTTAAATCTATCATGGCTTCTAAAATTCATCAAATTTCTCCTTTTGATTTTCTTAATATGTATCCTAATTGCCAATTTTTTCTTGAGAAAGCCCTAAACACAATGTATCTCCCCAACGTTACGCCACCGCAATCAAGTGAGTGTTACTTTTTATCAATTATTTGATGACCCTAGTATTCATGATCCTTCATCTAATCAACCCATTTTGGAATGAATTTAATCTTTTCTTTTTTTATTTCAAGACAAATATAAGGATATGGAATCCACAATTACATCTCTTAATTCTGAAATCCAACATCTTAAGGACGCTTCTCAAGCTCATGTTTTTTCTCCCTCTCCATCTCATCCTCATTCCATGTCTACTACTTGTGCTCATATCAGTGAGCCTGAAGTCATATCATTACTAGCACATCTCATCTTTGATCACAATACTAAGAAACATGACCTCTTTACTAAGCTCCTTCATCGTCACTTCATCACATTACCACCTACTTGTTGCTATCCTCATTATAGACTATCAAAATATCAAGGGTGTCCATATTAAAAATTATCATCAGATCAATGCACATAATGAAAATGATTACTATACATTGCAATAATGAATCAATCATCTTGCGCATCAAGGATTTATCTCATTCGCTACACAAAATTCTGTTGCATGCTCACCTAAAACTACTATACCAAAATGGGCTCCTAAGTTTGTTCTTTCTACGTCTAATGAGCATCTCGCTACCACTTCTCATGTGTCTTCTTTGGTCAACTAAGCAATGTCCATTCTATCGACTCAAATTACACAATCACCTCTCAAGGTTTGTCTTCCATCACCTCCATCTCCTCAGTCATCTATAGTTCTATCAAGTCAAGCTAAGCAACCTCCTCTTAAGGATGATCTCACTACTCCTCCATTAAAGGTATTTGCGACATCACCAGGGAATGCTCAAATACCACCTCCTATAGTTAAACTTATAATTTCACCGTCTGCTATAAACAACACCTATGTCGATGACTCTGACCCGGATGAAGCTTATGATGATGATGAACCATTTGATGGTCACACACCATTACACCTCAACATCCCATCACTTTTATTAAGGAAACTAGTCCTTACATTGATCCACATAGTGTCTTTTGACTATACCTCTAGGGCTTACATACTTAGGGGGCATCATAGCACCTCCTCCCTTGTATTGATATCAAATGTCGATATCATCTCATGCAATTGACGCTTTGATCTTAAGAACTAATATTCTCAAATCATTATTACAAACCTCTTGATACATTTGTATCAACCATTACCTGATGACACACGCTTGTGCTTCGGTTCGCACTTGAATGTTGATGGGATCCTACACATATGAACCCCACATAGTGCACTATAGGCTATACATGTTGCGTGTCTTCACACATCTTACATCACACATCCTACATGTATTATATACCTATCTCCTCTACAAACTTGACATTACATCCTATACAACCTATATTACACTACACCATCAACACATATAACGGATTTTACACACTCACTTCTATGCACTGCAATTAGTACCTAATGACAGACTCTAGTCTCATAGTCCATAGTAGATTGTTGAGGGTATATATCACAATTAGACCACATCACAATCACAAATTTGATCGTTCACACTCTTTCTTATGTGACGTTACTATATTAGTCATAGATGCTTCGAGCTACAAGGTCACTTCTTCTAGCATCATTCAGTAGTATACACCGTAGGCTAAATCCTCACTCTCTAAATAAACTTTTAGTGATATACACTTTAGGATACAAGTTCACTTATTTTAGCATCATCTTGTGATAGGCCACATCATCACTTTCACTAGCATCGTTTAGTAGTATATGATTTAGGCTACATAACCACTCTTATTCATCTTATAGTGATATACATCGTTAGCTAGATCATCAATTCTTTTAGCATCATCATTACCAATTATGATCATCATTTAGTGATATACACTTTAGGCTAAATCATAACTCTGACGATCCTCTTGTCATGATATATGCTTAGGATATAGCATCAAGCACAACTCATCTCTATGTTGCATGTCGTCACTTAAAATTCACCATAGAACGCTACACACAACACACACTTCGACCTTTTCCTGATGACACACTCTCGTTTACGGTTCAATCTTGACTGCTGAGGGGGTATAAACTTATGAACCTCACTACATACACTTCCAATCACTCGGGGGACTAGCAGCTCCTACCATCCACTTTGCATTCCATTCCACCCATCCACAACATAATACATTTTATTGTTGTATGTACTCTTTCTTGCATTTACTTATACATGCTCACTTTATTACACATGCTAGATAGATATGTGGTATGTCATTATCATTATTATACACACATGAATGTTCACTTTCTTTCTAGTTATGATTATAGGCTATACAGGGATACTACACATAGCATAGATATTTTCCTAGTTCATACACGCTTTGACATATATTTATCTTTCTAACATGATAATAGGTGCTTCATGTGTAGCATTTGTTATGCAAGGATATTTTCTTCCATACATGTTTGATACATTGTCTGATCTTGCTTGTTCTTGTTTGCAGGCTTTCCCTTTTTCTTGTGTGCACACTTGTTTTTTGGTGGCCATTACGACGTTGAGTGTCTTGTGACATTGTGAGTGTTGTCTTGATGCACCCGGTGCTATATTATTAGAATGGTAAAATATCTAATGATGATAAAAATTCTTCCAAGGTAAAAATGAGGTCCAGATCCTTCCCCCTATTCTTTGCATCCCTCTTTTGACTCAAAAACATGCTTCTATTTTTTCTGCAAACTTTAATATTTTTTTGTAAGACTACTTTTTTATCTTTTTCTTTATCCTGAGCAGCGGTTACGTAACCACCCCTCTGCATTCACCAATGGTCATGTTTCTTAAAATCAAAGAGTTAAAATGTGTATTTATGATGGACGTGTGGATTTTGGGAGTGATTTTCTCACTCGTTTCTCAACTGTTTTTCATATTTTTTGACTCGTTGGAATCATTTTTATTTTCTATTCCTCTTTGGCTATGTTTAGAATGTTGACTACCTCTCCTTTTGCTGATTTTTCACTTCTTCATAAAAAAATGTAATTGAATTCTTCTTTCCCATATTTTATAAAATGCCAAACTTTTATCTGTATGATAGGTGGGATTTTTCATAATCTCGAGGTTAAGTTATGTTGCTAAATTTTTTATTAAAACCAAAAAGAAATCCAACGCTTTAATATGTTCTTTCCTATGATTTAATTTTGGTCATTTCTTGCAACAACTCAGTCACACCTTGTATATTTTTTATTTTCTACCAACCAATAGCTCTGCATTCTTGGATCAATTAGACTTCATCTTTGGAAGAAGATACAATGCCAAGGAGACAAAAAGCACATCTCATGTTTGGGAATCTACCACAATATAGTAGTAACCAGGTTGGGGTTGTACTTAACTTCTTTGATGCTTTAATTTATTTGTATTTGTTAGAATATAAATAATGCATTTGTTTTGAGTTGGTAGAATTGTAGATGTGGAAGATTTCATCACTTCCCGAATGTATTTATTTTATTTCTAGTATTTATTTCAAAACATTTCTTGCATACACCTTCCCTTGGTAACTTCTCCCCAGCTTATCCTAGTGGATCTTCTCGACAAATTAGTTGGAGGAAGAACTAAAGAAATCCTTGCACGTTATTTATTTACTTTAATTAATTTAGATTTACTTATGCCAAGGAAAGTTCATATGTCAAAGAGGAAATTGCGTTTGAGAAGAATTCTCTTTCTAGAAAACTTGAGGAAGAAGCTTTTCCAGAAGAAGTTTATTTTATTTTAGTTAGATTAATAAAAATTTTATTCCTTTTTTTAGAATAACATTTTTAGAAAACCCTGCAACAGAGGAATAACCACATCCGACTATTCTCTGTTTTTTATATTATTTTGTTATCAGTATTAGTATTTTATTTTAATTAGTTTTCTATGTTTGAAGAATAGTTTATTTATTTGTTTTATCTAAATTCTTAAAAATACAAAAAGATGTTAGCCGCTAAATTAGTTTTATTTTAGTTCATTTCTTGTTCTGAAAAATAGAATAAATGGTATTTCATTTCGTTTTATTTAATTGATTGGGAATGAATTTGGTTAGTTAAAAGATCCACTACAACATACTAGATCTTTTACCACAATTTTTCAACAATATTTTTGTGGTTATATGATATTCCAAAAATTAAAATTGTGGATTTGGAAGTGTAGCTAATCCACATTTTTATATATTATTGTAGTTTTTCCACAATTCATTATACCATGGATGGTCCACAATTTGTGATGATTGTAAGTTTTCTACAATTTTTGTTTTTGTTAGTGTTCCACAATTTTCACCAAAATGTAATTTTTCTATAGATTAATTTTTTGTAGAAAATCCACAACTTAAAATTTTGTGTTTCTTATCAATGTTATTTTTGTGGAAAATTCAACAATTCTTTTCTACAATTGTCCTTACCACATAAAACTTGTAGGTGAAAGCCACAATTTGATTTCCACAATAATTAATTGTGAAATTATCTTTTTAAAAAATGTAGAAAATTTACATTTAAGAACCAATTTTAGATTCATTTAAATAATTATTTATGTGGGTTGTGTACATTTAAAACAAACACAAATATATAATTTTATTATTAAATGGTGATATATATCTAGAAAAAATTACTTTTCATTTTTATATATTGAAAAATATATTATAAGGAAGTGTTTACTATTCATGTTATATGATCTAAATAAAACTATTTAATAATCTAATTAATGTTTTTTCTCTACATATGCACTCATTTCTAATTTCAAAGAAATTTTAAGTACAAAGTACAATAATAATTTAAAATATAAAAAAATAATAAAATAAGAACTTGAAAAAGATCATCTGCAGAGAGAAAATATGTGCTATTTATTACAGAAAGTGTACACATCATTACATTTTAAAACTTTCCTCCATTAATATTGTCAAATAAATGTAACATTTTAATAATACCTAATATTTGTGGACTTTGAATCCTTACCACACTTTAACAAACAAGAAATTTACTCAAATTATAACTATTGTTATTCAAAATATCCTCTAAAGAATTTTGTATTTCCAACATACGAACATGTCTCCATAATTTTCAATCAAAATATTTCAGGAGTATTTTTTTTATTAAATTCCTACAAACATACATGGGATACAATCAACATAAAGCTTGAGACCCGAGGCACCCCCATTCCCCCACGGATTGAGCCATGGGGTTTCCTTAGAAAAATGCAGCCCATGTAGATAATTACTCAATCCCCTCAAATAAGAACAATTGATTTCTAAGCAATAACTAGATATCAACAATCAAAATCCCTTTGGCACAAAACCTTAGTATAAAATAGCTTTTTAAACAAATTGTTGCAACCATATCTTTGAACATATAGTATATTTCGTGTATGACCATATTTTTGGTCATAAAATCTAAAAAATATGGCAAGAAAGGAATTGGGACAAAAATTATGTAGATGATTACCATTATTGTATATTTTAAACTAGATCAAAGAAGATATATTTCCCAATGAGACAAGGAGGCAACCATTGATTCCCCCACAACGCGTAATAGTTGTCCAGAGTTGTTCAGGGAAATCATTTTCTATATCTTGGTGCAAAACCCAACATAATTTTTCCTGTATCCTAGAAACCTATCTAGAATACGATGTGTACTTAAGAGATTATAATTATAACAGATATCATTAGATCTAACATAAGATATAATTGATAAAGTTGAAAAGACCCGAGAGCAACTAGGAAAACTAGAGATCAAGATGGTATTTATTAACATCATTTTTTGAAAGCCACCCACCATGTGATGTGCTTGTTATTTTATTCACAATCGAAACCAAAATAGAGCTGAAGAAAAGGCCGAGAGATTGAGCAGTGTCTAGTGAACATAAACAGTATTCCTTTTGGCCTCCACTAATTTTGTAATTACCATTGACAATGTGGATAAGAGAAGGAAAACCCTGATTCTATGGAGCTGAGTAATGTCAGTTTCGTTGCGAGTGATTTTCTTAGGGAATGACACAAAGAGAATTTCATACAAAGGAATACCATTGTGATGTATGGAATTGATTGAAGAGTGGCTGGTGGTACATGGAAATTTTTGGTTATCCAAGAGTCCATGATACTCTCCTATTGCACAAAAACAAAAAAATACTTTAAGAAACATAAAAAATCACAGAATGAAAAATAAAAAAAATAGCAATACCTTCAAAAACGCACACAATACAATTGATTGCCAAACAATGAATTTGCACATTCATAATTCTTCTTCTTAATGTGAATGATTAGATCTTCAAAGAGTAAGGAATCCATTTGAAATGATCCCTGTTATTATGATCCCTGTTAGTAAGGAATGCAACTCAACACGTCAATATTAATAATTAATTAGCAGCCATTTATCTTGCCTACGTTTAAGGTAAACATTCAGTGTAGTGTACACATTGCATGCTAGTCTTGAGTTTAACCAGTTGTGTACATTCAATAAGCCCCACATTGTTAGTTAGTGAACAATTATTTAATTATTCTTCTCCTCTCCTTCCTCATGCAACCTATATATTGGCTTGCTCTTCTGTATTGTGATACACATTGAATAATATTCAATCTCCTTCCATCAATGTTATAATTTGTAGGAAAAGTCCATCTCTAAATCTTGCATTATAAAAAAATCCACAAATCCTAGAAAATAAAATAAATATTTATTATTAAATTATCCATCACATTGTCACTTATTCAACAAAATTTCCATAATTTGGAAGAATTTGACATCTCTATAATAATTTCATTTGTTGATTTTTAGGTGTTGTGTTCCACAATTTATAAAATCCAACCCTTCCTCATATAAAATCCACAAGTTTTAGAAAACAATGTTAAAATGTACCATAAAATTCAGTTACCAAATTAGTTTTAAAGTCTAATATAACTTTATGTTAATTTTGAAATTTCACATTCAATAATTCCCAAATCGCCACATTATCTAAATTTTATATCTTTTCCATGTTTTAACAAAAGTTATAGAAATTTTAAATTAGAATACTAGTAAATCCAATTGTATAAAAATATAAAGTTATTATAGCCTATTTAAAAAATTATTAATATATATATATTAATGTAAAAATATAATATTATCTAAAATATTTAATAATAATATTGTATACTTTGTCATATGAAATTAAAATACTAATTATTACATATTTGTTAATTCTTATAAATTACCATTTTTTAATATATAATAAAATTGCCATAAAAAATATTAGAATATACACTTTAAATAAAATATAAAATTTAATGTATTAATACCTACCATTTTTCATCTATAACATATTATAAAAAACAATTTAAAATATTTTTATTATCAAATTAATAATTTTTATATTGATTCCCACATTCTTAAAAAAAAAGGAAGTTTTTATAAGAATGAAATTGTCAAAATTAGTACCTTAAAAGTTTCCTAATCTAATGGAGTTATGAAATGCCTATTAAAACCAAATTTGGTAGGTGGTTCTAGGTGGTTGTAATTTTGCATAATATATATCTAACAATGTATTATTAATTAACTAATGCGCTAACATTCCCCCCTTAATACATTTCTCTTACAAATGTACCCCCTAAACAAATCAAACTTCACTTTGCCGAGAGGCTTAGTGAGAATATCTGCAACCTGAAAATCAGTAGGGTAATATTGGAGCTGAATTTGGTGGTTCAAGACCTGTTCACGAATGTAGTGACATTTGACCTCAATATGCTTTGTTCATTCATGAAAAAAAGGATTCTTCACAAGCTTCAACACACCTTGATTTTCGTAGTGAATGATGGGAGGTTTCTCTTATGGAATCCCTATATATGTAAGAATGTGACGTAACCAAATTTCTTCACACATAGCTCCTCATGCAGTGTGGTATTCAGCCTTAGTGGATGAGAGAGAAACAACAGTTTGCTTCTTGCTAAACCATGAGATAGCTCCAAATCCGAGATGAAAAACATTTCCTGAAGTGGATTTCCTGTCATCAACGGATCCTGCATAGTCCGAGTCTGTATATCCCTATAAGAAGAACTGAGTGTTCTTCTGATACTCCAGACCAAATTGAACTGTACCTCAGATGTATCTCAACACATGCTTTTCTGCTATCCAATAACATTTCTTCGGCTCATGTATAAATCTAGTGAGATAGCTCACTGCAAAGCAAATATTTGGTCTGGTACAAGTCAAGTAAATGAGACTCCCCACAAGTTGCCTATAGTGAGTGCCATCCACCTGCGGTGAATCCTGGAATCTAGATAATTGCAAACCTTTTTCCATAGGTGTGGACATTGGTTTACAATATGACATTCCATACTTTTCCAGGAATGTCTTGGCATATTTCATCTAGGAGAAGAAGATATGATTCTTCTTCTGCCATATCTCTAAGCCAAGACAATATAGTGAAGTAGCCCCAAATCAGTCATGTCGAAGGATTTCTTCAGATGATTCTTTACATCATCCACAAGATTGTCAAAACTTCCTGTGATCACAAGATGATCTACATAAAAAACTAGAATGAAAATATTTATTCCTACCTTCTTGATATACAAATTTGTATCTGAGGGGCTACGAGTGAATCCATGCTGCAATAGGTGATCATCAATTTTTATATACCATTCCCTAGGTGCTTGTTTGAGTCCATAAAGAGACTTTATTAGACGACATACCTTGTGTGGTTGATGCTCGTCTAGAAACCCTTCAGTTTGGGCCATGTGCACTTCTTCTTTTATATCACTGTTTAGAAAAGCACTCTTGAAATCCATCTGTTGAAGTTTCCATCCATTTTGTGCTTCCAATGCATAGACAACTCTGATGGTTTTTATCTTCGCAGTGGGTGCAAAGGTCTCGTCATAGTCAATTCCTTCTTGTTGAGCATAACCCTTTGCAACGAGTCATGCTTTGTGTTTTTCAAGTGAACCATCTGCCTTATATTTTGTTTTGAAAATCCATTTGCAGCCAATGGATTTCTTACCTAGAGGTAGATCGACAAGTCCCCATGTCCGATTCTAAATTAGGGAATCATATTCAGCATCCATAGCTTGTTTCCACTGTGGTTGGTCTAATGCCTCATGAACAGTGTCAAGTTCGGTGCTATCAACAACTGAACTCATGAGTGCAAAATTTAATTCATGGTTGGCTTGACTTCGCGTTCTGAATCCTGTTGAAGTGCTTGGAAGTGAGTTCAGGTGTGTATCCCCAATAGTTTTTTGGACCCATTTCAGACATTGGTGTTGTTGTTACTAATGTGAAGATGTGTTGTCTAGTGTGCCTAGATCAACGAACAAGTCTCCACTCAACTCTTCTTCTCTCTGAGAAGAATCATCTTTCCCATCATCTGGATGTGTGAGCAATCTATGTGACGAGGTCGGTACTGGATCTCCATTGTGTGGCAGGTAGTCAAAGGATGACTCATCACACACCACATCTTGACTCTCGTAGATCTTCTTCGTCTCAGGATCCATTAGATGGTATGCCTTTGAGGTAGTACTATACCCCAAGAAAAGACATGGAAGTGTCTTTAGATCGATCTTCTTCCTTCTCTCATCTGGAACATGCATATATGCAGTACAACCAAAAACTCTCAAATGATGAATAGAAGGTTTATGACTAGTCCATACCTCTTCTGGTGTCTTGTTCTGCAAGATCTTCGTGGGTGCCCAGTTGAGTAGATATACTACTATCTGGACTGCTTCTGCCCAAAACTGATCCTCCAACTTGGCAGTGGAGAGCATACAACGAGCCATCTCCATGACAGTCCTATTGTGTCACTCAGAAATCCCATTTTTTTTGGGGTGTGTAGGGTGTAGTCAGCTGTTGGTGAACGCCATGCTACTTCAGGTATGCTAAGAACTTCTTTGATATAAATTCCCCCCCTCAATCTGAGTGGAGGAGAAGGAGAGGTTTCCCAAACTTCCTGGTGGCATGCTGGTAAAAGGTTTGGAAATTGGCAAATGCCTCACTCTTCTTCCAGAGGAAATATACCCACATTTTCTATGAATAATCATCAATGATGAGCTGGAAGTACTCAAAACCTTCAAAGCTAGCTGGCAGGGATCTGCACAGATCAATGTGTATGACCTGAAGATGCTGCATAGAATTATAAGAGCTTTGTTTGAACGGACCTTTGTGTTTTTTTCCCGCAAGACATTTCGTGCAAGAAAGTAAGGAATGGGAGAGTGGAGGAAGCCCTCTTACCATTTCCTTAGCACTGCGTTGATGCAGAGCCCCGGCAGAAATATTACCATATCGAAAGTGCCATAGTGCAGTGGACTCCGCCATTGAAGAAGAGAGAATAATGTTAGATGAATTGACTGCATCCAGTACAAATAGATGACCTTTCATAAATGCTCAAGAAATGACTGATTATTTCTGGGAAATGATGCAGGACTTGACCCCTTTCTCAACAAAGATTTCAACCTGCATTCGATGGTTAAGAAGTTGACTCACAGACAAGAGATTTGAGGTCAAACATGGAACATATAGCACCTTCGTGAGTGTACATCTTCATGTTCTAAGAGGAATGATGATATCACCAATCCCCACTGCAATATACTCCTGATTGTCTACTATGGTGATCCGATCTTCAGTGGGCTGGTCACTCAGGGTATGGAACAACTTCTTATTGTCAGTCATGTGTTTGTTGGCCCCCGAATCAATCAACCAGACACTTTCTTATGGATGTGAAGTCTGTGAGACTAGGATAATGTCCAGATGAGTTGTTTCTGGAACCTCTTCATCGGAGGTGGCATCCTGCTGAGCAGCAACATGACCCTTTTGCCTTTGATTACGAGCATGCCATCAGGATTTCTTGGAATATCCTTGGCCATAAGTGCTCTCTTTTCCAGAGTTTCCATACTTGCAACCATTGTAACAACCCAAAATCAAGCACACACACAACACAGTAAAAGACAGGATAATTTTTTTTTGACTTGCTTCGACACAGAACATGACGCAACATGTCATCACCAAGGATACAACTAACTCTGAGAACAACTCGATACAAGGATGGCCATAAAGGCATCACGGAAACGTTCACACCTATCAAGGACAATATATATATATATATATATATATATATATATATATATATATATATATATATATTGATAGCAACATAGAAGCCCAACCACATGACACTCTCACAACTAGGGTAAGCCACGGAAAAAAATGATTGGAGGTTATTTATTTTGATAAGACACCCTTTAACTCATGACTTAAGTTTTCAGAAGGATTCAATATATGATTCGCACAAATTCATCTTACCAACTGAGTTATGTTCTTATACACTGTAGAGTAGTTCACTTAAATTCTTCTCCTTTATAACCATTATTTGTTTTATATATTTATTTGATAAAGATGGTAATTTAATTCCTTAAGGCCATCTATTCACACTTACGTTACCAGAACTCGTTCATGCCCTTATGACAACATCGGTTCACGTTCAACAACTTAAGAGAAAATTACAAGGTACCCTTGATAAAGTTAAAAGAAGAAGGTCAATTGAGTTCACCCTTAAGACGTCATTAGTTCTTACTGAGGTTTAATTGAAGCTTGAGGTTTTATACGTAGTTATTAGCACTCTTACTTAGGCTTCACCGAAAGAGCTTATCAAGAGGAAGCTACTTACTTTTAAATAGGCTGAGAGATAAATTGAGTGGTTTCTAAATTTTCTTCTCTTACTTGTTAAATCTTATTAGAAACTAACCATTGTTTTCCTTTAAGCTTGTTTTTTTTTTGCGTTCACCAAAAAGAGTAGTGGTTACTAGTTCAGTTAGGGATAACACGTTATATAAAATCACATTGCAAGGATAGCCTCGCCCTTGATCACTTAGGGTATTGTTTTTTCTCGAGTGGATCTCCTCTACAACAGATTTATTTGAATAAAACTTTTAGGTAACTTCTGTAAGGAAAAGCCACCCCATTAAAACTTACATATAACCCATCAATACAAAGTCTTAGAAAGATTTAAATTAACACTTAATTCTCAAGATCAAAGTTTTACAATGCTTATGCCAGTGAAGAGATTGAATATTATTTCTCACTAAGAAGAGTTACCAGCCGAATTACAAAAAGGACAAAACTACTACTTCACGTAATTCTCCAAACAATTCCAGGAAAGTGGTCATATAAACTCTCTTTACAAGCAATGTTACACGATTTACAACACATTGGACATTTTTACAAGGAACTTCATAAATTGTACATATGAACGTTTAACACACTTTTCCTCTAGTCTACTCGCATAATCCATCTGCACAAATATTAACTAGAGTCAGTTCGCTACAATTGAGCATGTTAAGACTACCCATTGCAACAGTAAGCTAACATTTTATAATATCATGAAACTAAAATTCTAAACTCAAGAATGGATCAAATCACAAACCATTAATCAATATGTTTCACAAGATGAAGAGATTTATGCCAGCCAACAAGGAGGAATCCCAATATTCAAGTGAGGGAGATATTCCAAAGACAAACAAGGTGAGACCTTATTGGTGAAGACAACAAGGCTGAGAGTATTGAGATTTCGGTCATGTAATCCTATGGATTACGTGATTGAAATCTAACACCTCGAAACATCATTCTAATATTATTAACCAAAAAAATAAAGATCAGTCAAATGACTTAACATATTCAAAATTGCTTGGCAACAAGACTGAATTAACACACATCCTTGTTTTAGGAAGAATATAGGCCCCAACCATATATGAACACAAATCAGTCAAAGATTAAAGTTAACTTCACTCGATTGAATAAACCAACATACATATAATACTCACAACACAAAAACTGAATTTGAGGATTCAAAATGCCAAGTAATTCTCACCGAACCTAATTATTTTTCTTCAAGAAGTTAAATAAATTAGATTCTATCCAACTAAATTACATTCAACAACTATAGTTGGATTACACAAGCAAGGATCAAGGAGAAGTCTTTTCACCAAAGGTTGTTATTATCTTACATCACATAAACAGTAATAAACCCGTAATCCACCACTCATATGATCATTGTAAGAGTTAAGGACTTAGCTCACTAAAATATGTAACTGAGTCGATTCCTACCTTTTCCATTTTCATACAAGTCTAACCCAATTCGAAGAAAGGTAACCATTCTATTTTCATACATGCCTCAGTCAACACTTACTGAGAAAGTCCCTACCTGAATTATTGAAGGTTTGCTAAGCTACATAATGGATTTAATAGAAACCCATTTCATTCGATACTTGAATTTAAACAACAAGGGATAGTCTGTTGAAAATGTAAGTGAATCGACACAAGATCCACTACCGTGACCCAACTCGAGTCACCAATCAAAAGGTTTACAGTCAGCAAAGGAGGAATACAAAGAAAAATACTCTTCCTATGAACTAAGCCTTCTCTTCCGTCTCTAAAACAACATATGAATAGTTTGGGCATACCCATCTATTTCACGACAGTCTACTCGACCTATCCTCATAGCCACTCCAAAGAAAACATCTGCTACTACAGAGTTCGATTGAACTCTTTTATCTTATGATACGGTGACTCACGTCATAGGATCTATATTGAGCAGTCAATATTTCACTCATGTAGGCCTCTAAGAAAAACGTCATGCTCACTATGCGAGGTCTACACACAGGTTCAGCCCAAGAAAAACTTTTACCAAGACAAAAACAAACATTTAGCCTAAAACTGGCCATGAGTCGACAAATCTACAAATATCCACTAATGTTATTCATGGCTCAATTTATATTTGCTACTGCTGGTTTATAAATCAAACTCAATGGCCATTGTTCACTATTGTCTCTAAATGTCACCCGAATTTGAAGAATTAAGCAGGAAAGCACCCAGGTTAAAGATCTAACACCCACAGTATAAAACGTCAACCATTATTTTGCTATCACATAGCAGTTACTCTTTTATTTCGAAAAGAAAAAAGAGGCAGAAAGGAACATATACATGCTATCACAGTTGCTATCAGGGTATGAAAAACAAACAACTCCCAACAGTCCTTCCTTTCCTTCAAACTGGGTCGATTCACAAGGAAAAAGCAAAAGGCCATTCTAAATGCCATAACAGATAAAAAAAAATAGAAGGACATTCAATTCATGACATAACAAAAGGGTAGCAAAAGATTTCAAGGACAAGTTTAACATGCCTGGTTTAAAATGCCATCTCCATATGCATCTGATTGTTTCCATGTAGCTGCTTGCCCTTAACCCAAATTGCTCTGCGAGCTCATGCTAGCGCCACATTCACGTGGTGAAAAATAGCTACAAATCCAACCCCATGATTTGAAGCTCGGACACAAGACATAAAGATTACATCACGCTCCTGGCTCTGAAAGGCATCTACCGTAATGATGAATAAACCTTTTCCTTCATCAAATTTGAGGACATCATCAAACTCTCGGTGCAAACGTTTCAGCTGCAGCTTGTAAGGTGTGATAAGTCAAACAGAAACCTTTATGCCTACCAACTTAGTGACTCGTTGAAGAAGCTCATATAATCGCAAAGAAAAATGTGCTTCATGAATATTCTGATATGAAACAGATCCGCCTCCATGAGGTCCTCTTCCACGAGTTACATCGTAAGACAAGTAAGAAATCATTAGAGAATCTCAGAAATAAATTTCATCAGGTCTTCTGGTAATACTCTCACTATCACATAGTTGATTTTGATAAAAATACCTTGAAGGAGAATCCTGAATTGAGTATGCAGTCGATACTGAACAGATAACAACATAGTTGGATGACCTGCTTGTTAGAGGTGCTCATGAAAGCATCTACTATACTGTAACGTGCCTGCAGCCTGGCTGAAAACTGTGGCAAGTCTCTGTTGTGGATCCCCAACAATAACACGCCTCACAGTGCCCCAGGAAGTGGAGGTAAAAACGTCTACTTCACTAGCTTGCGGCTTCAACTCCAACCACCATACACCTGCAGTGGCCACACATGGTGAAAGTTCCCTTTGTTTCAGTCTATTGAAGGCTCAGATTCCATTTGTAGCAACAATTGGCATGCGCAAGATCCCCATTCTATACATGACCCGTCAGCTGGAACAAACGTTGTTAAAACAGCCTATGTGGCCATAACAGGTCAAAGAGAGTAGGTAGCAAAAGACGTGTTAGATTTGCAAATCACAAGAATTAATGAAGGTGGGGCGGATGGCATAGGTAAGGCCAGTGCGAGATGGCCACGCAGCTAGTCTAGATGGTAGGAAGGGGGTGAGGGACGGTAGGGCCTTAGGCACAAGCAGATAGTATTTGATTTTAAAACACTGTCCCATCCAACCTGCGCCACACACCTACCCCCCCATCATTCCCACGCAACCCCTCCATTCCTTTAGTTGTTTATTTTCAGTACCCATTGATCATTATATTCCAAACCTTAATCAGAATAGAAATTAAGCCATCGGTATAAATCTGTATTTATTGCATTCAAATCCTACGATTTGTAAAATTATAAGCTACTTGCTTTCACGATGTAAGACCAAGCTAAAGGTTACAATATAATTCTCAACATAACCTAATGAAAAACACATTAAGTTAAGAGGCTTGCACGGCTTAAGGTCTCATCTATTTCCCCAAACCAAAACATATCAGTTAAAAGCCACACACTCAAATCTAAGGATTCGATTTACTAGTGTATAAATACATATATCGTTCTACACCCATGTTTCTGGGTATTTTATTTTTAAAAATATAAATCCCATGTAAAAGAAATACGCAACAACAGATAATTAAAAAGGAATGTATATAATCCAAATTTACCAGAGTCACCAGAACATCTCCAACAGTAACTCAGTAACAAGTTTATTCATTGGGCTAAAGCAAGTCGAAAAACCTCAGTCTTTTAATTCTCTGCAACTAACAGTGGGTTCTATCCCAACTCATAACAAAAACTGAACCCCAAGCGATAATAAACCAAACGTCCGAACTCATCAACCCATGTCGATGGGTTAAAGTCCTTGGCTCAACAACGAATAGGAGCAGGATGGAAATGGCTTCAAGAAAAGTTACTAGCCCAATCAACCTTCGAAAAGGGTTTACTAACAACCTAGGAAAACTATAAAAATATTAATAATGTCGACAGTCCAGATCGACACTAGTAATAGACGAAAAAGATCGACTATTCATTACAATCCCCCTCTTTTTGTAAAAACAAATATAAGAATCTCTTTTTAAAAGGAACATACCCTAAAATACTAACCTGCCATACAAGCCATCTACCAAGCTTCGAACACGCAAATTCCATTAAATAGGGAAAAAGTAACGGTCGCCGCGGAGGCCAACACCGGAAGCGTCAACAACGACATGAAGGAATTACGCACAGTTGTTCGACGCCCAACAAGGGAAAGGTCGCTACGCCAAGAAACTGGGTAACTGCCAAACGGGGCATTACATTCTCCTCCCCTTAAGAAAGCATCGTCCTCGATGCGACATAACACAGAGGAAAAGAAATGGCACGTAACCAACAACATGTAAAGGAGAAAGTACACTTTATGGTTTAAAATTTTAGTTAATTAAAGCAGGGTCACAAGGTAGCCTTAGGATCATTTGGTAGAAATTTTAACTTTCAAGGTTCTGTGAAGATTGGCAGTTCCCTCTTGTTTATTATTTCATTAGTTCCTTTCCATTAGCATTATTCCTAGTTTAATTTCTTTTAAAATTTCATCATTAAAGAGTTTTGGTTTATTCCTTATTGTGGGTGCCCAACATGAACTACTAATACAACACCCTATCAGGTTTAAAAGACACTACAAATTCACAAGCACACAAGTATATTCTTCATGTCTGTATTACACCACAAAAAGGGTTACTCAAATACGGAATGGAATAGGCACAGTCCACATAACATAGTACACGTCACACATTTATGACCGACGTACAAAATACTCGAACAAAAGAGTACTACGACAACCAGACATTCCCTCAAATCCACAGATGAAAATTTCACATACTCCAAACAAAAGCTACAGGTACATAATGTCCACAAGGGCATCAATGCCATATCCACAACATCACAACACATATCCATCTGACATGAGTAACACACACATCAAAATACCACTACCAAAACATCACAATAACTCAACATATATCCCGAAACATCAACCCTACACACAAATATCATATGCCTCCCTCAAAATCTTATGCCTCCCTCAAGTCTCTTGTGCCTCCCTCAAACTCTTATGCCTCACTCAAGTCTCTTACACCTCCCTCAAATTCTTATGCCTCCCTCAAGTCTCTTATGCCTCCCTCAAACTCTTCATAGAATCCACAAGAAGGAGAGAGAATACTCCTATTCCCAACACATCAATATGATAACAAAATACACATTGAGTGACATACACATCACGTGCGTTCACAATATCACAATTATGACAATAATCACATCACGCTTATACCACATTACTCTTCCAATATAAATCATCATCATGCAATACCATCATCTCCATGAAACAATATCATTTAACACCATCACCATCATGTAACATCACCATACAACACCAATCCGGCCCATAGGTTCGAGAGCATGAACTTACGCTCTGATACCAAGTGTAACAACCCAAAATCAAGCACACACACAACACAGTAAAAGACAGGATAATTTTTTTTTGACTTGCTTCAACACAGAACATGAAACACCATGTCGTCACAAAGTTACAACCAACTCTGGAATCCACTTGTTATGGGGATGACCACAAGGTCAGCATGGAAACGTTCACACCCAAAAGGATAATATACTTTATCTTTTTCTTTTATAGAATAACATAGAAGCCCAACCACAAGACACTCTCACAGCTAGGGAAAGCCACAGTAAGAAATGATTGGAGGTTATTTATTTTGATAAGACACCCTTTAACTCATGACTTAAGTTTTCAGAAGGATTCAATATATGATTCGCACAAAACATCTTACCAACTGAGTTATGTTCTTATACACTGTAGAGTAGTTCCCTTAAATTCTTCTCCTTTATAACCATTATTTGTTTTATATATTTATTTGATAAAGATGGTAATTTAATTCCATAAAGCCATCTATTCACACTTACGTTACTAGAACTCGTTCATGCCGTTATGACAACATCGGTTCACGTTCAACAAACTTAAGAGAAAAATTACAAGGTAACTTGGATAAATTTAAAGGAAGAAGGTCAAATGAGTTCACCCTTAAGACGTCATTAGTTCTTACTGAGGTTTAATTGAAGCTTGAGATATTATACGTAATTATTAGCGCTCTTACCTAGGCTTCACCGAAAGAGCTTATCAAGAGGAAGCTACTTACTTTTAAATAGGCTGAGAGATAAATTGAGTGGTTTCAAATTTTCTTCTCTTACTTGTTAAATCTTATTAGAAACTAACCTTTGTTTTCCTTTAAGCTTGTTTTTTTTTTTTTTTAGCGTTCACCAAAAAGAGTAGTGGTTACTAGTTCAGTTAGGGATAACACGTTATATAAAATCACATTACAAGGATAGCCTTGCCCTTGATCACTTAGGGTATTGTTTGTTCTCGAGTGGATCTCCTCTGCAACAGATTTATTTGAATAAAACTTTTAGGTAACTTCAGTAAGGAAAAACCACCCCATTAAAACTTACATATAACCCATCAATACAAAGTCTTAGAAAGATTTAATTTAACACTTAATTCTCAAGATCAAAGTTTTTACAATGCTTATGCCAGTGAAGAGATTGAATATTATTTCTCACTAAGAAGAGTTACCAGCCAAATTACAAAAAAAGACAAAACTACTTCTTCACGTAATTCTCCGAACAATTCCAGGCAAGAGGTCATATAAACACTCTTTACAAGCAGTGTTACACAATTTACAACACATTGGACATTTTTACAAGGAACTTCATAAATTGTACAGATGAACCTTTAACACTCTTTTCCTCTAGTCTACTCGCATAATCCATCTGTACAAATATTAACTAGAGTCAGTTCACTAGAACTGAGCATGTTAAGACTACCCATTGCAACAGTAAGATAACATTTTATAATATCATGAAAGTAAAATTCTAAACTCAAGAATGGGTCAAATCACAAACCACTAATCAATATGTTTCACAAGATGAAGAGATTTATACCAGCCAACAAGGAGGAATCCCAATATTCAAGTGAGAGAGATATTCCAAAGACAAACAAGGTGAGA
This sequence comes from Taxus chinensis, assembly GCA_019776745.2. Taxonomy (NCBI): domain Eukaryota; kingdom Viridiplantae; phylum Streptophyta; class Pinopsida; order Cupressales; family Taxaceae; genus Taxus; species Taxus chinensis. The sequence continues at coordinate 51,682,547 of CM034154.1, read as the reverse complement.
CCTTATTGGTGAAGACAACAAGGATGAGAGTATTGAGATTTCAGTCATGTAATCCTATGGATTACGTGATTGAAATCTAACACCCAAACATCATTCTAATCTTATTAACCAAAAAGATACAGATCAGTGAAATGACCTAACATATTCAAAATTCCTTGGTAACAAGACTGCATTAACACACATCCTGGTTTTAGGAAGAATATAGGCCCCAACCATATATGAACACAAATCAGTCAAAGATTAAAGTTAACTTCACTCGACTGAATAAACCAACATACATATAATAGTCACAACACAAAAACTGAATCTGAAGATTTAAAATGCCAAGTAATTCTCACCGAACCTAATTATTTTTCTTCAAGAAGTTAAATAAATTAGATTCTATCCAAATAAATTACATTCAACAACTATAGTTGGATTACACAAGCAAGGATCAAGAAGAAGTATTTTCACCAAAGGTTGTTATTATCTTACATCACATAATCATTAATAAACCCGTAATCCACCACTCGTATGATCATTGTAAGAGTTAAGGACTTAGCTCACTAAAATATGTAACTGAGTCGATTCCTACCTTTTCCATTTTCATACAAGTCTAACCCAATTCGAAGAAAGGTAACCATTCTATTTTCATACATGCCTCAGTCAATACTTAGTCAGACAGTCCCTACCTAAATTATTGAAGGTTTGCTAAGCTACATAATGGATTTAATAGAAATCCATTTCATTCGATACTTGAATTTAAACAAGCAAGGGATAGTCTGTTGAAAATATAAGTGAATCGACAAAAGATGCCCTACAGCGACCCAACTGAAGTCACCAATTACAAGGTTTACAGTCAGCGAAGGAGGAATACAAGAAAAATACTCTTCCTACGAACTAAGCCTTCTCTTCCGTCTCTAAATCAACATATGAATAGCTTGGGCATACCCATCTATTTCACGACAGTCTACTCGACCTATCCTCATAGTCGCTCCAAAGAAAACATCTGCTACTACAGAGTTCGATTGAACTCTTTTATCTTATGATATAGTGACTCACGTCATAGGATCTATATTGAGCAGTCAATATTTCACTCACGTAGGCCTCTAAGAAAACATCATGCTCACTATGTGAGGTCTACACACAGATTCAGCCCAAGAAAAACTTTTACCAAGACAAAAACAAACATTTAGCCTAAAACTGGCCATGAATCGACAAATCTACTAATATCCACTAATATTATTCATGGCTCAAGTTTATATCTGCTACTGCTCATTTAGAAATCAAACTTAATGGCCATTGTTCACTATTGTCTCTAAATGTCACCCGAATTTGAAGAATTAAGCAGGAAAGCACCCAGGTTAAAGATCTAACACCCACAGTATAAAACTTTAACCATTATTTTGCCATCACATAGCAGTTACTCTTTTATTTCGAAAAGAAAAAAAAAAAGAGGCAGAAAGGAATGTATACATGCTATCACAGTTGCTATCAGGGTATGAAAAACAAACAACTCCCAACAGCCCTTCCTTTCCTTCAATCTGGGTTGATTCATAAGGAAAAAGTAGAAGCCCATTCTAAATGCAATAACAGATAAAAAAATAGAAGGACATTCAATTCATGACATAATAAAAGGGTAGCAGAAGATTGCAAAGGTAGGTTTAACATGCCTGGTTTAAAACGCCATCTCCATATGCATATGATTGTTTCAATGCCGCTGCTTGCCCTTAACCCAAAGTGCTCTGCGAGCTCGTGCTAGCGCTACATTCTTGCGGTGAAAAACAGCTACAAACTAACCCCATGATTTGAAGCTCGGACACAAGACATAATGATTACATCACGCTTCTGGCTCTGAAAGGCATCTACTGTAATGATAAATAAACCTTTTCCTTCATCAGATTTGAGGACAGCATCAAACTCTCGGTGCAAACATTTCAGCTGTAGCTTGTAAGGTGTGATAAGTCCAACATAAACCTTTATGCCTGCCAACTTAGTGACTCGTTGAAGAAGCTCATATAATTGCAAAGCAAATCATGCTTCATGAATATTTTGATATGAAACAGATCCACCTCCATGAGATCTTCTTCCATGAGTTACATCGTAAGACAAGTAAGAAGTACATAGAGAATCTTAGAAATAAATTTCATCATGTCTTTTGATAACACTCTTTCTATCACTTAATCGATTTTGATAAAGAAAATCTTGAAGGAGAATCCCGAATTTGAGGATGCAGTTGAAACTGAACAGATAACAACATAGTTGGACAGCCTGCCTGTTGGAAGTGCTCAAAAAACTTCTACCATGCTGCAACATGTCTACTGCCCGGCTAGAAACTGCTGTAGACTGCTGTTGTGGATCCTTGACAAGAACACATCCCGCAGCTCCCAATGAAAATGGAGGTAACATGCCTACTTCACTAGCTTGAAGCTTCATCTATAACCACCATATCCAACGCATTACTACGTCCCTCTATTAATCTTTTCTCTAAACTTCACGAGCAGGGAGGAAGGAAACAGGCGGCTGCAACCATGCGAAAGCATTCAACTACAAAACAATCAGCGTCATTCTAAACACGACCCGATAACTGGAAAAAACGTTGTTAAAACAGCCTATGCGGCCATGGCAAGGAGAGGAACAACAAGAGAAGAGCTTCCAAAAACCTGCGACTCCATTAGACTGGGGTTTTCACGCCATTCATCTCAAATCCCAACAAAAACACTCCTCCCTGCTCACGTGGCCATAACAGGTCAAAGAGAGCATGTAGCACAGGACGCAAGATATTTACAAATCACAGGAATTAAAGAAGGTGGGGTAGTTGGTAGAGGTAAGGCCAGTGGGAGATGGCCACGTATCAGGTATAGATGGTAGGAAGGGGGGGGGTGAGGGACAGTAGGGCCTTAGGCACAAGCAGATAGAATTTGATTTTAAAACACTGTCCCCTCCAACCTGCGCCACACACCTACCCCCCATCTTTCCCACGCAACCCCTCCATTCCTTTATTTGTTTATTTTTATTACCCATTGATCATTATATTCCAAACCTTAATCAGAATAGAAATTAAGCCATCGGTATAAATCTGTATTTATTGCATTCAAATCCTGCGAATTGGAAAATTATAAGCTACTTGCTTTCATGATGTAAGACCAAGCTAAATGTTACAAATATAATTCTCAACATAACCTAATTGAAAAACACACTAAGTTAAGAGGCTTGCATGGCTTAAGGTCTCATCTATTTCCCCAAACCAAAACATATCAGTTAAAAGCCTATTATCACCGAATCACAGCACCCTTGTGTTTATACAAGTGCATATAATTGAACTCACGGTGTGACTGGATAACATGGGTACTATCTCCAAGTTATGGGACTTGCTACTTGAGATATACCTCCAGAGAAAGCTGGTTCTTGCTCCTAAACTACCTGCCACAATCTACTCTAATGTAGGATAAGCTAACTGTTCTAATCTAAATTTCCAAGGGACCAGGAAAAGAGAATGCATAAAATGAAAGCCTACACTAAAGTGGTGATACACCAGAAACGGAGGATGTGAGAGTAGTCTCCAAATGTGTGAAATACAGAGGCAAAGTGCACAATAGAAGAGGTGATGACAGTTCACCATAATCTAGCAAAATTCATTTACAACAATATTCCAAGCATACACAATAATAATGAATCCCTGCAAGAACATAATAACAGACACAATATTCTTACAGAAAGATCAAAGGGGCAAGAAGAATGCAAGAAAACACAGCAGGGGAAGATACATCCACAAACTGGTATTTTATTGCTTCATGATATGCACAGTTCAATCTATTACAAGATAAGGGCCTGGATCACCATGCAAGGAGTCCACTACAAGGGCCTGTAACACACTGGCTTCACAAAGCAATTTTGGCAGAGCTTTGCTACCCAAAAACTCTCCCTTTTACAATGAGCCCAAAACTCCAATGTATAGAAAAAATGAGAAGGAGAAGAGAAGGGAAAATGGAAATCCCGAAATCTTTCCTTCAACCACCTGTAAGAGGCATTAAATTGAGTGAAATGATTATATATTACTTGCAAAAGGCTCCCCATACTGTCCCATGTGCTGCAGCAGAGAAAGAATGATGACCATGCCTCTTAATTGCACTCCTAGCTACCAAATAAAACACTGTTATGAACCCGGCCAAGTTTTCTCAAAAATCTCAATCAATTTCTGATCAAATCTAGAATTTTTTGATTTTTGTGCATCGGGCTCGGAACCATGATTCCAATGGTACCAATTTTGTGTGATTTTGTTGAGACATGCAAAAGTTATGACCTTCTGAGTGCGGGCAGCTATTTTGGGCCTGGCAGGCGTTTTCTGTCATTTGACGGGAATGAGCATTAACTGACTGGAGCCAAATATGTTTCTCTTATTTAAATATATCTACCCTCATTAAAAATAATAAATCTGGTTTTTGTGGCGTAGAGGACGTCGTGCTCGTTCCAGAAAGTCCAATTTTGTGAAAATCGGAGCTCGGAGTCAAAAGTTATGGCCGTTTGAAGTTTCACGGGCCAAACGTTGACTTTTCTTCTCTGCCTTCGGCTGCTTCAGCTTTTCACGTCCCACACATCCCTTTGTCCCAAATGTCCCAGTGCTGCACAGGAAAAATTCTTCCAATCCGCCGGAAATGGGCTCCCATGTCCCTTTTCTGCTGGTGACACGTGGCGTGATCTGATTGGCTTTCGGCTCCTTTGGCTATCCACGTCCCGCGTGTCCCTTTGTCCCAAATGTCCCAGTGCTGAAGTTCCCTGTTTCAGCTGAACTAGCTGGTTCGCATACTCTCGTCCCAACTGTCCCGGACTGTTTGAGACAAATTTTCCCGATTCGCCCGGTTCGGCCGGTTCGCACCCTGATGTCCCAACTGTCCCAGTACGAAAGTTCTCATTTCGGCCGATCTGGCCGGTTCGCGTACTTCATGTACCTTCGGCCCAACTGTTCTGGGCTGCCTTAAGTCTTTTCGGCTGACTTGCATCCTCCGCGTACTAACTGCCCAGATGTCCCAAACTGCCTGTTTCAACAGTTAGTCAGTTTTTTCCATTTTTCGACTAGTTCGGATTTCCGCGTCCTGTGCGTCCCTTTGTCCCACTTGTCCCAAATGCTGTGTAGACCGCCTGGTGGCCTTTCGGCCGGTTCGCACCCCAACGTCCCAACTGTCCCTACTGCCTGGACTTGGGACTTAGCCGATTTTCACGATTTTTCCTGGCCTCCAAGATTTGATACGATGGACCTTAGCTTAACCCGGACTGGTACGACCCGAGCCCTTTAGACCCAAAATCCCTCAAAACAGTCCTGCAACCACATTTTTTGCATTTCTTCCATTTTATCAACCTGTTGGGATTCCTTCTGATGCATGTTATCAAAATTACCCTGGGGGTGAATTTTGGATAACAATTTTGGCGACTCACCGGGGTACCTGCCTGCTAGGTAGAATGGCCAGCTGCTTGTAGCAATCCATTGGGCATGGAGTCTGTTTGATAACCTCTCAGTTGATCTGAAATTTGAAAACCTGTGTCCTTGAGCCATTGAAACATTCGTTGAGCTGGTTTTCCTGTGGCTGTAATTCTTTTCTAGGAGCTTGATGAACTGCAAACATGCACATACTAGAAGCAATAGGACATGTGCACAAGCACTTAGGGAAATAAAACTATTCTAACAGTAGTACAATGTGCATAAGCACTTAGAGGAATGGAAATTCTAAATTAATATTTACAAGGGTGAAAATCTATCTTTTTAGTAGCAACGTTTGAGATTGATCCCATTGACCGGAATATGCAATTCTTCACCATCCAACTTAGCCAGTCGGAAAGCATTGCTACCTTTGCATTCGATGATCATGTACGGGCCACTCCAGATGGCATCAAACTTGGAGTGCTTTCCTGGTTTTGCATGATCAACATCCCACTTCAGTACCAAATCTCCAGTTTGCAATATCTTGGCCTTAGCTTTCTTGTCAAAACTCTTTTTGACCAATGCTTTATCCTTTTCTATGGTCTGCATTGCATGCTCTCTTGTCTCTTCTAATTCCATCAGCTCTGCATACCTGATTTCCATAGGTTCAAACTCAGCTAGTTCCAACTGTTTCATGAGCTCCAACGCTGGCAACTCAAGTGATATAGGTAGAACTGCTTCTTTCCTGTACACAAGCTTGTATGGAGAGCTTCCTGTAGACCTCTTAGGCGTGATCCTGTCAGCCCATAGAGCTGATTTGAGCTTTGAGTGCCAAGTCCTTTGATTTTCATCCAGAGTCCTTCTAATGATTCTTAGTAGATTCTTGTTTGTAGACTCGGCTTGACCATTACCCTGAGGGTAATAGTTCGATGAGGTGCTGAGATACACATAATTCGTGACAGCCCATTCAGTGATCTTTGTGCTAAGGAATGCCAATGCATTGTCTGATATGATAGTGGCAGGGGGCACCAAACCTCGTGACTATCCCTTCATATAAATCTAAGATATTAGATTCATTTGCCTCCTTGAGTGCCACTGCCTCAGTCCACTTGGTGAAATAGTCTGTTGCTGTTAGAATCCACTTGTGACCTTGACTTGAATTGGGATTGATAACCCCAATGAAGTCCAATCCCCATTGCATGAATGGCTGATTTACTGAAATTGGACAAAGGGGCAGTGCTGCTAACCTTTCTTTCCCTGTGAAGAATGCACATCTCTTGCATTTTTTGACCCATGAGTAGCAATCATTGAACACAGTAGGCCAATAGTAACCAGCTTTCATGATTTTGAGAGCTGTCACTCGTGGAGCAAAGTGGCATCCTGCTTCCCCGTCATGGAACTCGTGTAGGATCTTCTCAACTTGACCTGTTCCAATGCATCTTAATAGAACTCCATTGATGTCATTTTTAAACAAAACTCCGTCAACAAGCACATATGGAATGGCTTGTAACCTGAAGTATCTCCTCTTTGCTTTGCTCACTTCTAGAGGGCACAAGCTTGTTTGGAGGTAATGCACAAGGTCTTGAGTCCAACATGGAATGGGTGCATCATCAGCTGGTTGTTCTTGATCATTCTGTAGTAGCAAGACAACATCCTCTTCACTTTTTGACTCGTCTGGTTGTTTGGAAGCGAGCTGCTCACACAAACCTTTGCCACGAACTAGCTTGGTCACTTTGCTTTCAATATCATATTCCATCACCCGAGTGATCCAACCTGCTCTCTTCTCATTTAAATCCTTGTTTAGGAGGAAGTCCTTGACACCAGCATGAGACACTAGCAGTTGAATCTTATTGTTTGAGACCAAGTGTCTGAACTTCTTCAAACTTCTGATGATGGCAAGGACATGCTTTTCGATGAAAGAATACTTTATTTTGTAATCTTCCAAGGTTTGACTGAAGAATGCTATGGGCTGTTCTGAACCTTCTCTATTCAGTTGTGTCAAGATAGCTGAGATTGCATCTAATCCTCCAAACACATACAACATGAAGTCTTTTGAAAATTCTGGGTTGATAAGAGTTGGAGCTTGTGATATTGCATGCTTGATGTTTTCAAAACTCTCTTTGCCTCCTGCTGTCCATTTGAATGCCAGACTCTTCTTCAACATCATAGTTAGAGGCTTCACAAGAGTGGCAAAATTAGGCACAAATCTGCAGACAAAGTTTATCCTTTGTAAGAAGCTTTGGAGAGATTTCTTGTGGTGTGGCAATGGGAGCGTTCGGATGGCTTCAACCCTTTCAGGATCAATTGTTAGCCCTTCCCTAGAGACAATGTGGACCAACAGTTTGCCTTCGTGTGCCAAGAATACACACTTCTTTGGATTCAATGACACTCCGAACCTTCTACACCTCTGAAACACTTGTCTGAGGTGAAAGAGATGGTCTGCTGCATTCTTTGATAGGACAGTGATATCGTCTAGGTATACCAATACTATATTGTTGATTAAGCCTTTGAATGCCATATCCATAGCTCGTTGAAATGTTGCTCCGGCATTTGACAGTCCAAATGGCATCTTCTTGTAAGCATACGTGCCCCATTTTGTAGTGAAGGCCGTCTTGAATTGATCTTCTTCCTTTACCATTATTTGATTATACCCTGAATATCCATCCAGCAATGAAAACCATTTTGAACCAGCTACAACCTGTAATATTTGTTCCATTGATGGAAGTGGATAATGATCTTTGAGTGATGCTCTATTTAGATCATGAAAGTCCACGCACAATCTTATTTCTCCATTTCTCTTTCTTACCGGCACCAAGTTTGCAACCCAACTTGAGTGTTTGATGGGGAAGATGATACTAGCCTCAATGAGCTTGCTTAACTCTTTTCTCATGAGAGGTTCAATATGAGGATTTACTGGCCTTTGCTTTTACCTAACAGGCTTGGATTCTGGATCCAACTCAATAGTATGTTGTGCCAACTTTGGGTTGAAACCTCTTAAATCTTTGTAAGTCCAAGCAAAGACATCTGGGAATTCTTGACAAAGCTTAACAAAATCAGATTTCTCTTGTGGAGTACTTACTTTGCCAATTTGCAATGTCTTGCCTTCATCTACTAAAATAGGCTCTGAATCTTCACCCTTTACTTGAATGTTCGCTATCTCCTTCCGGAACTGATCATTCGGGTTGAAGATTGACTCCAAGGTTATGAGGCCTTTTGGCAATTTGTTAGTCCTCAGCTACACCACTTGGTCACCATACTGCTGCTCCAGCTTGTCTTGATTTCTGGCGGAGAACTCAGCTTCTTCTTGTAGGAAATTAACAATCTGTTGATCATTCTCGAAGACTTGCCAACTTGTGTTGTTATCTAGAACAGCTGGTCTCACAACCAATTTGATATGAGGCTGAGTTTTCTCACTTTTGATACTTTCTACAACATCAAACGCAGCCCCAATTGCTGCCAGCCTGTCAGCGGCTTCATTTTTTTTCCTTGGGATGGAATTGATGCTAAAAGCTTCAAAATCTTCAATAAGATCCCATACTCGATTTTTGTAGTTCTTCAACAGATCATTTTTGGCAGCATTTTTTCCTTTGACTTGGTTTACGATCAGCTCACTATCACCAAATACTTGTAAATTCCTGATGCATTTCTTCTTTGCCCAGTGCAGTCCATGAATGAAGGCTTCATACTCAGCTGTGTTGTTTGAACAGGAAAACTGGAAACAGAAGGCTGAGTAATACCTTATACCTCGTGGTGAAATGAGCATAGCTCCTCCTCTTGCACCTTGTCTACTCCTCGACCCATCAAAGAACAATTGCCATACTTCATTCTTGTCTTTATGATCTGGCTTGGTGATGCTAGGAAGAGGTTGATTCTCTTCATGTAAACAATAAACTCCTAGCTCAGATTCTTCTATTTCTTGATAGGGATCAAAAGCATGCACCTTGCTTGCCTATTCATCAAGAGTCAAATATGGGATGCTACCAACCTTGGTGTCAGCTTCATCAGTGCTTGGAAAATCTTCTTCATCAAACGCTGAACAGTTGGTATTGATTTGGCTTGGAGTGTAAGGCTCAATGTGAAAGTTCGCAATAGGTTCAGACCTGATTGTGGCTTTGGTTCCATACCTTGTTCTGAACAACATGTGTGACCAATCCGCCGAAAGATAGCCTCCAATTTTAGCAGTGAAGTCTCTTGACAAGCACAATGCAAAGAGTGGTGGTAGGTCTATGACTGACACATCTTGTAACACTGTTACGTTGGGACATGCATGCAGTGTGAGGCTCAATCCTTTGATTACTCCAACCATTGTCACTGTTGTCCCGTCTAATTGCACTACACCCCTGGAGATGACTTCATATTGGAGTCCTAGCTGATCAGCTATTTGCTTGGGCATTACTGAACTACTGGCCCCAGAGTCAATCATGCAATTATGTACCAACCTATCTCCTATGATCAATGAAACATAAAATGGAGGGGGCTTCAACATTTTACCTTGCTGTCCTCCATGATTTCCTTCAGGCTGGGTAGCATTTGTGAGTACCTCCTCTTGCATCTGGACCTGTTGATTTGAAGTTGACCAGTCTTTCATGGTAGCTTGTAGCAAATCTCTTTGGCCTGGGATGGATAGTGATTCCCACATTGATATGTTTACATTTGTCTTCTTCATCTGATCGATGATATTGAATGGAGATGAAGTATCCCTCTACTGTCCCTTGGCTTGCACATTCGTTCCTTGCAAATGAGCGGCAGCAGCTGGCATCTGTGTTGGTTTAGGAGCTGGTTTGGATGCTCCTTGCATGTTTAGAACTACAGTTTGTTTGCCAGTGGCTTGTGGAGTGGTAGAAGGTTGTGGATTACTCGAAGCCAATGGTTGTTCTTCACCCAAATTTCTCCTCTTTGACCTTGTGTTGGCTGCAACACTTTGAGAGGGTATTTGATTCATACCACAGAAATCTTCAGCCTGCCAATTGACAAGAGTAGTTTCGTTCGGAGATGTTACTTGCTGAGGTGCTCCTTGCTGCTGATCTTCTTCGTGGCTGGACTCCTGCGACCCATTAATGGTTTGCACCATTAGAGCTTGATTTAATGCGCCATTAAAGCACATTGATTGGTTATGTGGCTGACTACACAGGAAACACCAATCATATTCTTGGGCCATGTTATTTTGGACTGGCACCAAAGCTTTAGAAGCAGATACGACATTGGGGTTATAGGGCTGAAATGGTCTATTAGCGGGAGGCCTTACTTGGCTTTGATTTTGATTTGCAGCCTGAGTTGGTGACCTATTTTGTTGGTATGGGGGCCTAGCCTAGTACTGTGCTTGAGGCTGATACGGTCTAGCACTTTGAGCTTGCTATCTTTTGATAGTAACCAGCTCATTTCCCAAATTTTGTAATTGTTTCATGACCTCTTGGAGTTCGTTTGAAGCACTAGAGGATGAAGTAGAAGTCTCATTTGAACTTTGATTTCTAGGGGTGGGAATAGGAGCCAAAGTGGGTGCTTGACTAGTGCTTGGATTTTCTAAGTTTGGATACAAGGGCATGGGAATATTATGGTGCTCAACATAACTCTTCAAAGGCTAGTCATATGTGTCTTGTGTCATTTTGTAGCATTTTTGGGCATGAGTGTAATTGAAATTTAAAAATTGTTTGAGACCATTTACACCAAGAAGCACAACAAGTTGATGCAAGAGTGCATCAATAACCTTGTCTTTGCACAATTCAACTTTTCCTTCACATCAAACAAGTGTAGGGAAAGGAGCCTAATGGCACAATTGAATTGGATGTCATTGACCCATATTTTGAATAGATTTCCACCAATGTGGAGCACATGTTTACCAATGGGGAGGTCGCAAAATGGAGAGAGTGAAAACAACATTTAATGTAGCAAGAGTGATGGGGGATGACATACTTGATGATGGCTTTTATCATGAGAATGGTTTACCATCCACTTTCAATTTGACGGAGATGGGGAAGGGGAATAAAATGTTAATTTTCTATGTGATTGTTAATTTTTAGTGATGATAATAAATCATCATATGATAATATAATATGCACTCTAATTTTTTCCATAAATCTAATAGAAAATAGGCTTGTGTTATTGAAGTTCATTTCTTATGTTTTGACAATATTTTACATGTTATTTAAGGTCATTATGATTGAATATATAGCTTATTTCTCATTTTTTGTCAATTTTTCAATGAACATGAAGGCAAGTCAAATTTTCCCTGTTGATTTTTTGTTGAATATGAAATTTTGAACTATAGGTGCACCAATCACTTTGAAAAACTTTGTTACTATTAATCTATATATCTGCTACACAAAAACGGATCAAAAAAGTTGAAAAGTCAATCTTTAAGCAATCCTTGGAAACAAATTATGCTATGTCAACATTATTCAAAAATGGATAAGAAAACTTGAAACATCAATTTCCCAATAATGCTTGGAGACAAAACCACACAAACACATCTATAAAATAAATTATTAAGAATATAAATACATACATAAACATCTATACAATAAATTATTAAGAATAGAAATACATAAAAAAATGCATAATAGTCCTTTTAAGTCAATAAAAGATACACTTATAATACATGGCATTCATTAAAATCGAATACAATTTTTGATATGTTTTTGACTTGATTTGACTCATGAGGGGGTGGAGGTTATGGAAGTTTAGTTTACTTTTAGTTTTTCTTTCCTTCTATTTTTTTTTAGTTGTTTCAGGCATTGAAAACACCTAAATGCCTGCAATAATGCTTGTATTCCTTCCAAAAACACCCCCACAAATGGGTGTGTTGTTTTTGGGACATTTCTAATAGGTGTCTAAGTCTTTTCGACACTACCAAAACATTAACAATGCATTTCGAACCCATAAATCACTTTGGAAGAATTTCCTAGAACTTAGCTCCATATAGTAAAAATTAATATAGATTATGCACAATAGTGTCACATATAATAAGAAGTGGGATAAGCAGCCCAACTTGATAACTAAGCATGTTGGATATTATGGTTCATTTTAGTTTTTCATTCTAGCAGTTGTCTAGTTTTACCATCATTGCTATAGTAAACGTAGATAAGGCAAGGTTCTTTCAAATTATCACATCAAGAGCTTTCACATCTTTTCCATTCTCTAAGATTCGTTATATTATTTTCCATCAATAGAATCTCATAAGCTTGGTAAGAATTTCCAAATTCACTTTCTGAGTTGGTTAAGATGAATTTATAAAGATTTGACTAAGACTCCACACCTGGAGTAGAACAATAATTTGAAAATGAATTACATGATATCTAAAATTATGAAAAGCTTCAACATTGAAGAAGCTTACTAATCAGTGATGTTCAAGGGAGGAAATTGAACCACCATATGAAGAAAGAGGCAGGGAAAACATCATGAAGACCAAAACTAGCAAAACGAGATTAACAAAATCTAGTAACCCATAACAGTAAACTCATCCTGTGGATTTTTCTGTAAAACAATTGGAGACTTGAGGGATGAATTAAAGTTTCTTCTATCTTTCACCACCTTCTTGGTAATAAACCATAAATTTTTCTACAAATATTGCACTCCACAACAACTGTCAGATTTAAAGAAAAATATTTGAATTTGCATAGAACATTGCAAGTACCTGAGGTAACTTATTGTTTCAACTTATGACTCTATGATCTTCCTGAGAATCACTTAGTCCTCAGCAAAGCGAGCACCAGAGTTGCATTTTTGTAGACATTATTCAAAATAAACATACATTTATAGCTGACAGATTCCTAAGAGACAATATGTGCATGACTAATATGCACAAAGCCACAGACAAGCTCAGCTTTCAAACAATCACGTAGGTAAGGAGCAACAGCTACAAAGAGACAAATGAGAGCACATATCCACAAATCACATTCCCTATAATCTAAAACACTGATTGAATCCCTAGCGAAGAAATGCTTTATTTTTGGGTCATTTCTAATGGTAGAGAAGGGACGAGACCAATCACCTATTTAAGATGATGATGGCGGATGGGCCACTTGTACGCCAAACCACCAGACATGTCCACCATTGTTGACAGATGCCCTGTTTTTCCCTCCTTTGCGTATGGTTCACAGATAGAAATTAAATGAGAATACATTACCACAATCCTCCTGAATTTTAATCCCTTTTGACATTCACTTCAGTGGTTCTGACATTCATTTCAGTGGTCGACACATGTAAGGATAATCCATATTTGTGCATCGTCAACTAAATGATCATAGCCTCTGGTTTCTCTATCATGTGTCAGATGACAAGGGGATTTCTACCAGAGAACACGCCTTTCGACATAAAAACCTACCATAACACTATGTTTTGTGATGACGTAGTTATGTATTTAATGACACCTATTGTAAGAAGCTCTCCAAAATAAAAACATAAAATTATTTTTAAAAATAATTACGTAAAATTATTTTAGAATTCATAAAATCTATTAAAATTTTATTTTTCATAAAATCATTATAAAATAATAAAAAATATAAAAAGAATAAAAAAAAACTTCATAAAAGAATAAGAAATCTAAACCCAAATACTATAAATTCATACCCTGACAATGACTATTCCGATGAATTGTACCATTTGACCGGTGGGGCATGTCCTTTCAATGGACCTTCCATGACACCCAAGTGCCTGAACTTGAAGCTCACAGTAGGAGGGCAAAAAATGGCAGATGAGATTCTGGGACTGAAGGCTCCAACAAGTGCCATGGCCTATGAATTTCGGCAGTGTCAAGAGCTTTACAAATTTGCAGAAATGACCAAAAGTCATCTCCAATTTGTAATACCTGCAATTCATTAATGATTTGTACATCGAATTGTAATATTATTTTTGATTATTTTTCATTCCAAAAGTAGCAAATTTCAATACCCAGAGCTACGATTACATGTACCAATCAAAATTTACACGGCTAACATTATGTTCCTTATCATCAATTTTCCACACCCTCAGTTGGAGGGAGTGGCATACGTGGCCACACTTATTCTCACAAAACTTGCAACCTGTATATTTTATAAATCCATGCCCCACTTCATTCATTTTACACTTGGTTTCATTTTTTGGATATTTTCACTTTCCATTACTATTTTTCTTCTACAGAATATGGAAGAACCCAAAGAAAAATGGATATAACTGTCACAAGTTCATGGGTCGTTAGGTCTGCGTCTCATACTCAAAAGTCCTGATTTGTTTGACCAGAGACACACTATGAAAGCTTACATTTACAGGACCTCTACCTGAAACGAATATCATGGAGTTCAATGCTAGAATAACTTAGAGAAGAAGAAGGAGGAGGGTGGGAGTGAGGATTACCGTTTACTTTAAGTGAGTTATTGTTTGGATCAATTGTTTTAAAATCATGAACTCGCATCCTGTGAGAAAGCTCCATTTCCCACATTTTCACCAGGTTTTCAATTGTTTCTTCTAGGGAACCCTCAGCCCATAACTGCATAAACATATTCCCAACCATATTAATCAAATTTTCCAAGTTGGAAATATCTTATTACCATAAAAAAATAGACCTTCATCCAGATGTTAAGAAAGAGGGCGTTCACGTCTATATAAACAACATCGTGCCTCCACACACTATTCTTCTTATCTCCTCTACCTCACAGTCAGATGACGACATTGAAGATGGTGTCGATCAAATTATACAAACTTGTCTTGATAATGTTCACAAGGAGTAGTGAATGTTTCATGGTAGCTTATTTAAACAAATATATGGATGAGAAACAGTTTGAATGGATGTACCTGTTAATGCAATGCGTAAAACAACTTCCCGAGGATGCTTCTTTTGCGATGGATGAAATAAGTTTTTCTTGTTCGTAATATCCTCCTTCGCTTGTAGCTTGCAAACATCAACCATTTCGATGCATTTTCAAAGAGGGCAGGGACTGACATACTGAGACATAATGATGACGGTACTTAGGTATGGAACACACTCTTTCTATGGCTTGGCATGGACACAATGTCCATTTACCTGCATCAACGCATGTACCCCAGCCCCCTATTTCATGTCAGCCTTTCATCCTCCTGACAAGCTATCAGTGCCAATGCCTGATGACTCCAGCTGAACAATCGGCGTTTCAGACCTGTCAGTTTCTTTGCACCCATGTAGACTAGCATGCTAAACTAAATTGTTGTTTCCAAGTGTAAGGCTGGAAATTTGTTGTGCGTAGTCGACGAAATCTTCATAGCCATCATTGTCACTGTCAATGTCAGAGAGGGGGAGCCTTTTCCCATATAAAACACGCCTTTCGGCGTAATTATTTGGGTAAGAAGAATCTGAACTCTGGAATAGGTGTGGGGCATGGAGGTATTTAATTCTTACCTTTTTCTTTTCAAATTTTCATTCACGTCTTTGTATCAAACAAATAAAACATAGTCTAATTCAAAACTTTGATGTCGTAAAGACTAAAATTAAAAGAAAAACGGATCATTTTTTTTCATATTTTCTCAAAAAGAAAATTGTTTCTTTCAGTTATATAATGAACAAAACTAGTTTTTGGCACCTTACAACAAACAAACAAGTTCATGGTGTTAATTGAGTGAATGCTCCATATTACTTTAAAAATTTGTAGTACAACACTATTTTCATGGTCGATACTATTTTTTTATTAAGGGAACTCATGCTGCTTGATACTTTTTTCATTGTATCATATTCACCCCTAAAAGATTCTCCCCTTGTTTTCTCTTTAATACGAAAAATATTTTAATCAAACCTTCTAGATATATATCAAAATACCTTCCCTAATTTGTTACCAATCAAAAATAGAAAATTTATAAAATTAAACTAACTCATCTATGTTAGAATGTTAAATGTGTTACAGTTATACCTACATTAGAAATAACTAACCATTTGTAAACAATGGAGAGGCCATCCTATCCATCCACATATAAATAATTTGTCGTTTCAAAATAAAAATAAAAAATCTAGCTTTGGGTATTCATTTTCAAAGAAAATGAAAATTGATGTTGTCCTAAGGTTACTCAACAAAGGATTTCTAGCCAAGAGACATGTTTAACTCGAATGTAAAAAAATGGTGAACAAAAATGAATACATGGTATAATAATAATAATTTTTGACACATATTCTAAGAGTTGTGTATCAAAATCATCTCTATGTTTTGTATACTAGGAAAAGTTACTAGAAAGAAAATCGTGTTAAGCCACTTCCTTGTTGAGAAAAGATTGTAAACAAGATGCTCAAAATGAAAAAGCTTCTTTGCGAGGTTGAACCTTATAGTTTCCAACACACATTGGGATATCCTTATCATACTTTCATGTGAAAAACATTGATTGGTAGGTGGCACAATGTGGAAAATGATAGAGATGGGTTTTTACTTCAACACAAAAGTTGAAATTATGGACTATTTCATGATGTGATTAATGTGTCTCCCACTTTTTGGTGGTTGGATAATTACTTTTACATTCTACTCAGAATTTTGGTGATTGATTCGGATTACTTCGGCCTAAAGCTCTCATTTTTTTAGGAACACCGACTAAAGGGAATGTACATCCTCAACTTCAATGACAATGTTGATTGATTTTGTTTATGTTTTATTGTCTCTTAATGGAGAAAATAAGCAAACAGAAAAAGACGAGATAGAGGGCATGCAAAGAAAGGAAAAAAGTGTAATGGAATCAAACATATGCAAGAATCCTATTCATAGGAGGTGGTGAAGGAAACTTTGTGAATCCTCTAGGGGTAGGGATAATGTGGATTATAGGGTCAATGTCCTGAGCCTTTCCCCCTTATGCATGGGTGAAAATAGTCCCTTGATAGCCTACAAAGAGCTCAAATTAAGAATCAGGTAAGTCATTTCGACTGTCTTGCCTCCTCTACTAGGCATGTGCATTGTGTGAATAATGATGCTTTCCAATGGGAATGTTTGCGAGCCCACTCAAAACATGCCAAGGATTTAGTTGAGGTCATCTGGTTATCTTATGACATAGCATTCCTCTTTTTTATATCATTCTTGGAAAGAAGAATTTTCATTAATATCCCTACACTACCCATGTCGAAAACCATGTCAAAATATTTAGAAATGAAAGTGTCAAGGTTCCCAGGCTTACACTTCCATATATCTTTTGTGTAGGTTAGATCTTGTGCTACAATTATGCATTACATTGCACCATCGTCGAAGTTCAGAGTGCATGCTTTACCCCTCCTGCTTGAACAATACTATGTATCCACATGCGATTTTTCCATGAACTCCTGGAACAATACATGCTCTCTCATCTCAAATATGTGAAGCCATTTAATTGTTTATTCTATTTTAATAGCAAGTAGTGGAAGAAAAATTTGAATTCTAGGTCAAGAAAATTTACAATAACACTTGTTAGAAAGATTCAAAAATATGGACATCTACATTCTTTCCTATCTGCAGGGAGTGGTGAAGGAATTTCTATCACTACATCCATTTGATTCCCTTGTGTCATGAGTTTGCCTCTCCACCAAAGACACCAATGTGGCTAATGGAATGTTCTCAGTCTCTCTGCCATTCACATTTGGGTTTTACTTCATTTTATGCATGTTTTTTCTTCTTAATCTTTTAGTAATGTTAAAGATTTAATTAATTTAGAATTATCGTTTTAGGATTCTATCTTCCTTAATAGCTAGATAAAAATTTTTTATTAACGGTGTGTCAAGAGTTAATGTTCCCTACATTCCAATGTACAAAGGTGGCATATTATTAGTAATATTTAAATTTAGATCTACTTCTGTTTGAATATGATGATTAAAGGTGGTCCATATGGACACAAAAAATATATCAAACGGTTGATTTGTAGAATGTGGTAGGTATAATACCTTCTTGATGAAATAAGTGGAAATTAAAATATAATTCTCATCACAAGGTCTCACGTAGGTATAATATCCTTATGTGCACATGAAACAATTAGTTTTGCTATATCTACAAGAATTTCCATTGCACCCCTTTGGTGTGATTGTTAGTTATGTAATTGAGAAAATAATTAATTAAGCTATTGTCGTGATTATTCTTCTATTTTATGTTATTTGTGGCACAGCTAAGCCCATTTTAATATTATTTTT